>CM077080.1:162974141-163574141 GCA_039513925.1 Platanthera zijinensis
AATCAAAATTGAATCGTGTGTTGTGTTGTAATTTTCTTTTTGAATTAGGTAGGAGATTTCTCCTAGTTTTGTGAATCCATTTGTGGATCGAGAGAGTTGATCTGGTAATGGATCGAGTGTGTATAATTCGGTTGCGGATCGAGTTGTAGGAGAGTTTGTTCTCCGAGTGGTAGGAGCTTTGTCTCTGAGGAGTAGGAGTTACGACTCCGAGGTGTAAGATTTGACGAAATCTGAGTTTTGTGAAGTAGCCGAATCATACCCTTGTGGTAGATAGGTGAGACGAGACAGTGGACGTACCCAATACGGGGAACCACTATAAAAATCTCTATGTTTGTGTTCTTGTCCTTTAAATATTTTTATTCCTCAAAAATAGGCAAACATCACCTCTTCACCCTCTCTATGTGATTTAGGTAGACGCTAGATATTTTCAATATGTAATGCTCTCCATCTTTAGTATCTAGTCACTTATAAAATTCTTCAGAAACTTGATTTCTTGCATTACTTACTGCCAGTTCAGCTTCTTTTTAGTGACTTTATACATGGTTAGGTTTTCATCACTCCAACAAGCGTAGAGTGATTTTTAGCTAACCCTTTTTGCCCTCACTTTGTCTTGTACTTACTCTCCTCACCACCAAGATTCTTTATTGGGGGTGCATGATCTTTTGATACTCCAAGCACGTTCTTTTCACTTATCCTTAAATGTGAATACATAACTTCCCATGAGACATTATGATCAACATAAGGGTCATCAACTAGTTGTTTCATAACTGTCTTCTTGAAAACAACCTGCTTTCCATCTTCAAGTTCCACCATCGAATTTCTTGCAACATTTTTGTTATTGTCTTAAATTTATTATATTTAATTTGTACATCTAACACCACAAATCTATGTTGTGTTGTCAAGATTTCAACTGATATGACTTTGCAATCCTTACAAATCATTTTATCCATTTTGCGAGTTATGAAATAATCAATTTGTGATTTATTTGATCCACTTTTAAATGTAATCAAATGTTCTCCCCTCTTTATGAAAATCGTATTTGATACAATTAGCTCATGTGCTACGATAAAGTCTAAAATGATTCATCTTTCTTCATTCCTTTCTCTATATCCATATCCTCCATGAACTGCTGTGTAATCTATATTTTCCTTCCATATATCCCCATTTAAGTCTCATCCTTTGAAAATCTTCTCTCTTTGTGTGATTTCTCTTACTAAATAATTTAAGTCTTCCCAAAATTACACTTTAATAGCTTCACTTAATCCTACTTGTAGCGCATAAGCACTGATCACATTAATAGTTTCCTTTCCTATGACGAATTTAAGAGCTAAGATTCTATCACCTTTTCTACTTAACCCAACAACTTCTTCCTTCCAAGTAATATCCACAATAATATCTACTCCACTGCTTATTTTATTTCTTTCGGTGTATCATAATTTAAAACCTGAATTATCTAAAAATTTAGCTTTCTCACCCACCCATCTAGCCTCCTGCAGACATAAAGTATTTATCATTCCTAATCATTATATCATCAACTACTTCCATCGCTTTCCCGTTAGCGTACCATATTCCAACTTTCAAACCCAAGTCGATCAGAGTTTCTACGACATACTTCCCTAGGACGTCTAATATGTGATAATTTTGCCTATTTAACATTACACTCAAGTCCTCTTGGAGATGCATCAGTCCTTGCCAAGACGCCGTATTCAAACCATACGATGAAGACTTGCAAATTTAATACTACACCCAAGTCCTGAAGATGCAGTGGTCCATGTCAAGACGCCGCATTCGGCTAATGCGACTGTCATTGTAATGATTTTTTTTAATAAAAAAGGCATCCTGTATAATGTTTTTTTTCCCGCCTCTCTTCTCAATCATTTCTTGCAATCTGTTCTTAGAGCGCTCTTTTGCCAGATAATTTTTATTCAAAACGCAAACACAGTCTTACAATTGTTTATTTGTGCAGCTGTTAAATTTTTTTTTACAACTAAGCTGTTATTTGTTTACGGCTCTATTTGGTGTGGCGTTTTGACGGTGAGGTGCCACTGCTTTTGAAAACTCAGCGTCAAACAAAAATTTTGGGTCAGCAGCTCAAGTTGTCGGGGCTCAAAAATCGCGGAAACCGCGATTTTTGGTCGTGATTTTTTTTTGCGACTCAGGATTGCGGTTAGCGCGATTCGCTCCTTCCCTTCCCAAGTTCCCATCCTCGACGCCAACCACACCCATCCTCGACGCCAACCACACCCTTCCTCGACGCCAACCACAGAGTAAATTCTGGCGCATCTTCCCTCTTCCAGTTCCTTTGACGGTGCGAGTCCTCCATCCCCGATCCCTCTGTGCTACTTAGACGAGGTTTCTCTCCGCCTCTAGAATATTACCAACTTCGGCGCCGTTTCTCTCCCCCGACCGGCCCTTTTTCTGACTCCATCCTCTAGATCTCTCCGTCTCTCTTTTTCTCTCAAACCTACAGATCTCTCACTCCATTCCTCTCCTTTCTCTCACAAACCTACAGATTTCTCACTCTCTCTACCTCTCTATATCTCTCACTAGGAGAACTCAATTGTTAAATTAAGTTAAATTATGAGCGGTGTTAAGGACACATCTATTTTGGCAATGGACACATCGTTTAAATCAAATTAAACACTTCAAAACACCTATTTTTTTTACAAAAAGAAAACCCTAAGGACAGCCCACCCGATCACCCCAGATCAGTTTCCCCGTCGCCTTCTCGACTCGGCCCTGCGCGATCCTCCGACCAGGCGCTCCTCCGGACTTCCTCTCCGCGCCCCACACCGTCGCCTCTCCGCGCCCCACACCGCTCGCCTCCGCGCCCACACACCGCCGCCTCCGCGCCCCACAGCGCCACCTCTGCTCTGCGCCTCTCCAGAAAAGCTCTGCTGCTCCTCCGACCAGGCATCCACCCAGATATTTGCGCTCCCATTATCTCCCTAAGGTCTGCTACTCTTTGATTTCCTAAGATAATCCATTTTGCAGCAGAGCTATTGGAATTAGGGACGACATCCAGAGTTCTTTCCACATTTGCACAGACTTGCACAGGTATCTCCTTTTTCGCCATATCCTCCCTAAGGTCTTTCACAACACTTTCTTATGTTTTCCGTAGTCCTGTTCGTGGTTTGATTCCTCTTGCGACAACATATCTCATGTTGTTTTGGATTTGCTTGTATGAATAGTTAGCAGACTTAGTACTTGGATGGATTTCCAAATTCCATTGCTTTGAAGTTGCTTGTGTGGATGATCATATATGTATAGTTGGGAAGCAATGAAATATGAAAGCGCAAAACATTAATAATAATTTGGGTTGTCCATAGTATGATTTTGTTGTACATAACCATCTTGAGTTGTACATAGCCGTTGACTGTCCATAGACAAAATAGCTGTGCCCTTAACCCCGCTCTAAATTATTTGCTATATATTATTGTTTTGTATCGTTAAATTATATTTTTTTTGCACGACGGACGTTGTTTTTATTGGTGAGTGTTATCCGCATACAGTTTTGATTATCCGCACTTTTTTCCCTATTTTTCGCGCCTTTTAGAAATACGTCTTGTACATGCATTTTTTACGAAAAGTGTTCAACACCAAAGTTGTAGATCTCATCGAGATCTACAACTTTCGTGTTGAACACTTTTCTGAAAATGCATGTACAAGACGTATTTCTAAAAGGCGCGAAATCTGGTGTATTTCCAAAGTACGTCTTGTACATGCATTTTCAGGAAAAGTGTCAACACGAAAGTTGTAGATCTCGATGAGATCTACAACTTTGATGTTGAACACTTTTTCCTGAAAATGCATGTACAAGACGTATTTCCAAAAGGCGCGAAAAATTAGGAAAAAAATATTTTGCGAATAACCAAAACTGCAGTGATCCGCACTTTTTTCCCCAATTTTTCGCGCCTTTTAGAAATACGTCTTGTACATGCATTTTTACGAAAGTGTTCAACACCAAAGTTGTAGATCTCATCGAGATCTACAACTTTCGTGTTGAACACTTTTCCTGAAAATGCATGTCGAGACGTATTTCTAAAGGCGCAAAATCTGGGTGTTTTCCAAAGTACGTCTTGTACATGCATTTTCAGGAAAAGTGTTCAACACGAAAGTTGTAGATCTCGATGAGATCTACAACTTTGATGTTGAACACTTTCCTGAAAATGCATGTACAAGACGTATTTCCAAAAAGCGCGAAAAATTAGGAAAAAAATATTTGCGAATAACCAAAACTGCAGTGGGGATAATCAGTTTCACACTTTCATCCATTCGCCACCACTTTGCAAAAGATCTAATTATTCCGAACCGAGGCACGTCAGTTGTTTGAGAAACGGGATTTTCACAGAGCTGCCAAGTCCAAACATTTTTTTTCCTTCGGGACGCGGACGATGTCTTGCCCGGCCCCTCTCCGCCGCTTCAGTTTGTCGACGGTTCCCCTTACTGCCATAGTAAAAGGTTTTGAGATACAACGGCACTCCCTTTTCCATAGGCACTCGTCGAGGAGCGACTTATATGGTGAAACCGTCGAATGTAAATCATCGGGTTCCTTCTTTTCGATCGCTACTTTCTCTTCCTATCCCAGTAAATCTTCTTCCAATCTTAATCCCTTGGAATCTCCGCTGAAGAGAACAAGTGCGCCGACCTGTATGAAGACCGTGACGCGGTAAAATCACGTTTTATTGTTATTTTCTCTAGATATTGTTTTCTAGACAGCAAAGAAAATATTTTTACGATCTATCCTTCTCTTAGAAACTCTCTAATCGATAGATTATGAGTAATTGTGAAAAAGTGGTTCACTTATAGCTTGTCAAGTCCTTTAATAGTTTCTATTTGAAAACATAACAGGTAGAAGACATGGCTGAGTTGTATCCAGTTGGAATGCAAGTCAAGAGATGTACCAATACCATCATTCTATGAGAAACTATAATCTGAAAAACCTTGATGTTTTATTTCCTGGCCACGTGTTGTCAATGGAAAGGAGCGTGAAAACAATATGAGTGTTGAAGATCATGATGTAGAGGGAGACAATAAAATGCCCAGTCGGCTTGGCATACCACTAACTGTAAATGATAGATCACAAGAAGGGAACAGTTTGGAGTTCAGTGGCAGTTCTCATAAAAATGAACTTGTCAGTGATACATCTTCTTCCAGGGAAAGCAATGAATCTGTAAGGAAATTGCATTCCTACGAAGGGCCTGGTTTCAGGTGGGATTTTCATAGCACTTTCTTACAACTATCTTACTTTTTTTGTTATATATTTTAGATGAATTGAAGCAGCAATGCTTAAATTGTTAGGATTTATTATTATTATTTTATTCTTATTTTCTGAAGCCTTTGCGAGTTTAATATTAGGGCTCCACATCAATTGCAAAAAATTAAAATTATTTGGAGGGAATATATTACGAACATGAATTTTGATGAGCAATCTACTCAAAGAGATGTGCGCATGAGAGAGATGGAGCGATTCAAAACGATGAGCATTGCATTGCATAGCATAAGAGGTACATAAGGAGATATAGGGAGGAGAGAGTGAGGAAGAGAGAGAGATGAAGAGAGAGAGAGAGAGAGAGAGGAAGAGAGAGAGAGAGAGAGAGAGAGAGAGAGAGAGGAAGAGAGAGAGCCCATACACTTGTGTATCACCGGGATCCCTCAACCTTAAGCTTCTCCCCCTTAAATATATAAGGGAGAGCATACCTAATACTATTAATTAATATACTAATAATTACAATTTATCACGACGACTTCCATATGCGCGCTCCATGAATTCCGCCGAGGGGGGTCCGCTTGGGTGAATGCGCTCGTGTAATAGTATACCGAACTTAGTCCCTTTTTGGCTCGGTTGCAGCGATGATAGAAGCAGTGGTGAGAAAATCTGCTGTTATGCAGAATGATGGGAAAATCACGAAACTATTTGGAAGATCAAATTTCTCATTGTTGTTTAGAAATAGAAAACAATTTCAACTGTTTGAAAAAAACAATGGTGGGATAATCTATGAACAATTTTTGTATTATAAAGCAGATAAAAAACCATGTTAAAAATGATAATATGCAGTGTTTGTCATACAAAAAAAAGAGCATAGTTGAATACATTCTTCCTCCAACATCGATGTATATTACAACCCAATCATTACAATCTTCTATGAGTTTTGGATTCGATCAGTTTGAAATCTCATAACGTTGCCGTAACACTTGACCCTGACTCCTTCAGTGTTAACAAGATCTATGTTAAGATCTGCATTACTTAAGTTTTCCCCTATTCCATTCATAATTTCCACTCTTGTTTTAATTGGTCCCATTTATTTTTCAGCTGAGCACGATCATATATTAGTTTGGTACTCTCTTTGAATCTCATTACCAAATTCTTCCACCCATCTTTGCTGAAGTGGGTTGTCAGTCCATTGCTTAACTCAACCACAAGTCACAGTAAAGTAGTACATGAGATGGTTCCCAGTTGGCTTAAATTCCTCCTTCCTTAGTTTTACCCATTAATCTAGACGCATAAATAACATGAATAAAAGCATTAATTATATTAAAAAAACAAAAATAGAGATCTCTACAACAAAGAACATAGATGAGCAATAACAGATCAACAAACCCGATCTCAAAACTAGATCATGAGAACATTATCTAAAAACAAATGGAAGTTGTTGGGGGGAGAAGATCGAACCCTACCAGGCGCGTGGCAGGGGTGCGCGAGGAGGAAGGTTGGGGAAGCCGAAATTGAGAGAAGCAATTTTGAATCATTGGGGATGAGCCACAGTGGGATAATAGGCCAAAAATAAGTTAAAAATCATAATCTATTTTGCTACCACCCATCTAGAAAATTGTATTTGGCGCGGCTTTCCAAAAAACTCCTGTCCACCATTACTAAAATGTGGAGCCAAACAGAGCCATAAAAATTTACTGTATCCTTAAGGTCGTGTTTTACATTTGTTTTGTCTAGGTATTTAAGAGTTTTGATGAGGAAAAGTTGTGGGTGACCAGTGGTGGCTGCATGTGCCATGAGGAGAATAAATGAAGAGGTGCTAAAAAAGGAAGAAAAAAGGGGTGAAATTATAGGTATTATTAATGGGTGGGGAGAAGTGATGGGGACAACTAGAATGGGTGGGGGCATTGGGGTGAAAGATGGTGCTAGATAAGTATAGAAAGGAGATGGGCGACAATAGCTAGGGGAAGGAAAATTTGCTTCTCTTTTGTTTTGTTTTTTCGGAAGAGGAATAAAGAAAGGGAAAAAATTGATGTGAGAAGACAAGGGAGAAAGAGAGTTGGCTTTGGCAGCTTTGAGGAAATGAAATATAACTCGCGATAAATTGAAAACAATTGAATTTTTATTTCCAAAAAATTTGAATATTACATGGGTGCCCCTCCTTTATATAGAACAGAGAAGGTGAGAGAATTTGCAATTTGACAATGTGAGATTAATTACAAGAATATACGAAGGTGCGGTTAGAGCGGTCAGTGCAGTTATACAAGAGTTGACCACCCATATAGGTGCGGTTATAGAAGGGTAACCGCCCATACATACAGCAACAGGGAGTGGGTACCGAGGATGTATCCACCAGTCTTCATCAACACAACTTACTGTTAACCAATCCTTACCGCGATCATCACAAGATGCGGTTACACAGGGCAACCACATATACATATGTTCTAACAATCAAGATAGCTTGCAGTTAGCAAATCCTAACCACGATTACCACAAGGTGCAATTACACTAGGTTAACTACACATACATATGTTTTAACAATCAGAATAACATGAAGCTAACCAATCTTAACCGCGATCACCACAAGGTGCAGTTACACAAGGTTAATCGCACATACATATATTCTAACAACTGCTTGTGGAAAAGAGGGACAACTGGTATGGTGGGAATAAGTAACTTTTTTCACCTTGGGCTGTAGACATGGAGGGTCCAGCGGCGAGACAGAAGGAGTCTCAGGAATTGAAAAGAAGGTGACGTGGTAGTTGAGTGATGAATGTAACGTGGAGTGTGCAAAAAAATGAAGTAATTTAGATGGGGAGGGTGTATAAAGCAATTTCTATAGGGGTGGCAGGAGAGAAATGGTAGCTCTCGATGATAGGACATTAGGCCCGTGTAGGAAGGGAATGACTCGGTGCTAGGACCGAAGTCGCTACGCATCATCATCATTCACAGTCTGAGGACGACCGAGAGGCTCCTGCGTGCGATATTCCCGTTCTGTCGGTGCCGAGTTCGTAGCATGTAGGTTCTGGACGACAGGGGTCGAGTGTTGCATCTCTGAGCTAGTCGGTTGTTGAGCATCCTTCCATGAGTTTGCATCGAGGGCTACCGTGGGCCCATTCTCAGCAGCGGTGGATGCGATCGTGGGCTCAAGGGCGAGGACTGTGTAAACCCAGGCCCTGCCCCTTACGGGCCTCGTAGGCATGTTATCGGGCTGCAGGCCAAGCACCCGAAATTCTCTCCGCTCCTGTTTCTCGGCCGCGATGCATTGTCGTGGCCGGTCTCACCCGCAACCCGCTTGATAAGGAGCCTTCAAATCGCTCCTCACCAATTGAGCTGCAACTCAATTGGTGATGAGGAGTGGTTGAAGGATCCTTCTCACTTTTTATTGTAACGCCCTGACCTCCCCCTTAGGGGCTGCGTAGACACGTTATCGGGCTGCACCCCAAGCACCCCAAAGCCTCTCTGCGCTTGTTTCTCGGCCGCAACACATTGTTGAGGCCGGGTCTCGAACCAGCAACCCCCTTGATAAAGAGCCTTCAAATTACTCCTCATCACCAATTGAGTTGCAGCCCGGTAACATGCCTACGTGGCCTTGACGTTACAAAGAAAATTGTACGTTATCGGGCTGCATCTTAATTGGGGATGAGGAGTGTTTTGAAGAATCCTTATCATGGGGGTTGCGGGTTCAAGACCTAGCGTCGACAATACGCCACGACCAAGAAACAAGTGCGGAGAGAGTTTGAGGTGCTTGGGATGTAGGCCGGTAACGTGCCTACATAGCCCCTAAGGGGGTGGGTTAAGGCGTTACAGACTATCCTAGAGCTTGGATAGGGAGTGTTGCGGCTTGACCTGCCGGCCAAAAGCGGTGGCATATGGCTCTATAGAAAGGTCAGACTTCATGGTGAAAGGTTTACCTGTGAGGGTGATGACTGGGAGTAGAAGTGGCAAGCCGACATTGATTTTATCGAACACGTAAAACTTGGCACAGATAGTTAAGTAGGTGGACTTGATGCACACATATATGGCGAAGGCGCCATGTCGAGGACTGGTTCCCGACGACTGCATTGGTTACGGGTGAAGCGCGACAGGTTGGACGAAGGCCATTGTGATGATGGTTGGAGGAAGCGCTGGTGGGAATTCGGCGATGGAAACCGCAGTTGGAAAGCGGCAGGTCGGACCACTTGTTACGAACATGAATCTTGATGAGCGATCCACTCCAAGCAATGCGCACATGAGAGGTATGGAGTGATTCATAACGATGGGAATTGCATTGCATAAGAGATACATGAGGGAGAGATAAAGATGATAGAGAGAGAAAGAAAGGCCGAGAGAGAAAGTGATGGGAATCCATCGAATCATGCACCTGGAGGGTTCGCTGCAAGGCGGGACCCACGTTCATTTATTCGCGCAGGAGGAGTTGATCGGATCACCGATCAGACTCCGCGGTTGCGTCCGGGACGTCTCCGCGAGTCAAAAAATTATATTAGTTTATTTTTTCAGTTTATTATTGATGTATTTTAAGGACGAACCCACCGGCCAATCATAGCCGTTGATGAGGAAGCCCTAGCATTTCTTTTCTTATAAATAGGAGTCTAGGGGGGATGAATTGAACCATTGCAGAATTGAAGAACTCTAATCCCGGATTCCAGCGATCTCTCCCTGGTGCCGACGCCGTGGAACCCTAGGTGACAACTCCTAGGCCGCCGACCACTCCCCTGCTTGCTACAGGCCAACCGACCACTCCCCTGCTTCCTTTCAGCCAACCGACCACCCCCACCTCCCTTCCCACCGCCCGAAATTCTCCATAAACCCTAGCCGGCCACTCCTTTAAATTCCCTGTGGATCCACCATCCTAATAACCCTAAAATTCTAGATCAGTCCAGATCTAGGGTATCCCGCGGTAAAGCAAAATCCTGATTTTACGATATATCATAGGCAAGTTCCGGCGCGGGATAGACTTCCCCATCAGCGCGATGAGTACCATATTCCACGTCAGCCTCATCCTGATCCTAGAGATCGTGTGCCCCCACACGGTCGCCGTGACCATCACCACGTTGAATATTATCCCCAAGTCGGAGAGAGCGTGGTCCCCCACCCGCTCGATACGACTATGCCCATGATGATTACCCCGAGGATTATCCTGACCCACGGAGAGGAGGCCACCACCATGACATCACTCATCGCATCCGACTCGACGCCCCTTCGTTCGATGGTCGCCTAGATCTGAAAGCCTTCAGCGATTGGCTCTTCAACACGAACCACTACTTCGAGTGGTATGACATGAGTGACGAGCGTTGTTTCCGACTGCATGGCCTGCCCAAGTCGATCGTGTCAGACCGCGATGTGATATTTATGAGCTATTTCTGGAAGACCCTGTGGCATAGGACGAGCACTATTCTTAGGTTCTCCTCGACATATAACCCACAGAAGGACGGACAGATCGAGGTAGTGAATCGGAGTTTAGAGATTCTTTTGCGCTGTTTGGTAGGAGAGCATGTAGGTAGTTGAGACTTAGATCTCCCTGCTGCAGACTTTGCCTACAATAGCTCAGTCAATATATCTACCGGGTTGAGTCCATTTCATGTAGTATACGGATATGACCCTAGGAAGCCTATAGACCTCGTCCCGAGTCCTTTAGAGTCGCGCCCTAGTGAGTCTGCTGAGTCATTTGCACAACATTTGCATGAGTTGCTTCGCCGACGATTAATGACAAACAATGAAAATTATAAAGCCCATGCAGATAAGCGAAGGCGAGAACAAATATTTACTGAAGGCGAAAATGTAATGGTACGAATCTTCCCAAAGAGGCTCCCTTCGGGACCTTCCAAGAAGTTAAGCGCCAGATGAATGAGTCCGTACTCTGTTATTAGCCGTATTGGGACAAATGCCTACCGGCTTTATCCCGGCTAGTATGTGAATTCACCCAGTGTTTAATGTTGAAGATCTGACTCCATACTACGAATCTCATGAGTATGTGGACCCGAGCAGTGGAGATGTGTAGCCGCCCCACCCCCACTGTCGTTACCATACCATCTTCATACATCCTCACCGTCTGATGACCACCCCAGTCCACCCAATGTTGACATCCACCCACTTGAGAACTCGTCCTCTTTGGTTTCACCGCAGGCACCACCGATCGTACTGGGACCCACCATTCGAGAGATGAGAGATGAGTGCATCACAGAGAGTGCATCACAGAGATCAGATCCCATTAGTTTGTTCCCACCACGGGCGGACCACGATGCCGCTACTTGGTACACTGACAGGGCCGTCCCGACGCGGACGACACTTGGATACTACTGGCAGAGCTTGATCGACTCGCCCCTGGACTTCGACCTCAGTACGATCATCTCTATTCATCGGAGATGAAGGCTTTTCAGTTGGGGGAGTTGATGGAATCCATCGAATCATGCACCTGGAGGGGTTCGCCACAAGGCGGGACCCACGTTCATTTATTCGCGCAAGAATACTTGATCGGATCGCCAATCGGACTCCGCGGTTGCGTCCGGGACGTCGCCGCCAGTCAAAAAACTATATTAGTTTATTTTTTTCAGTTTATTATTGATGTATTTTAAGGGCTGAACCCACCGACCAATCATAGCCGTTGATCGGGAAGCCCTAGCTTTTCTTTTCTTATAAATAGGAGTCTAGGGGGGACTGAATTGAACCATTGCAGAATTTGGAGAACTCTAATCCTGTATTCCAGCGATTCCTCCCCGGTGCCGACGCTGTGGAACCCTAGGTGACGGCTCCTAGGCCGCCAAACTCCTCCCAAGGTAATCCCTACCTCCACCTTCGTTTTCCCCACCTCGAACCCTCCATCCACCACCCGGAATCACCCCTACAGCCCGCTGAAAACCCCACCGACAATTTACTGTTTCATTTACTGTTCATTAATTAATATTACTGTTCATTTCCCTAAGTTTTGGATTTTCCTGTGCCTTCCGCCTCCCCTCCTTGCTACAGGCCAGCCGACCACTCCCCTGCTTCCTTTCAGCCAGCCGACCACCCCCACCTCCCTTCCTACCGCCCGGAATTCTCCATAAACCCTAGCCGTCCACTCCTTTAAAAAAATTTCGCCCATCCAAAAGATTTTCGCACGCCCAGACAATCTCATTTTGACGAACTGAACTTTTTGGTCCGCCGTCATATGATACCACTCAAAATAGGTCTCTATGTCTATAACCCAGTCTGAAAATACCTTGGGATCAATAGAACCATCATAAAGAGACAGATCTAACTTCACAATGCGTGTAATATACGGTCGCCTATCCCGAGGAGGATAGTCGTAATCATCGTAAGGATCACGATTGTCTCGATGCCGTGGGGGTGGCGGTTGATGCCAATCTTTTGGTCGATCATCACGATGCATGGCTGACATAGGCCGACAATGGTCTCGAGGACGCTTATCTCTTGCTATGTCGTAGTGAGGCCTCTCCTGATAATTATCACGAGGGCGTAAGAAAGGCTCGCGATGGGGTTCAGGAAAATTCCTACCCTGTTCGTACTCAAACTCGTACCCATCTATGAGATCTCTAGCTTCATCCTCAAAAAGAGGATTCCTTCTAAGTGTAGATCGTTCTCCATAAGGTGGTGGGACATCGTAATGGGATCGCTCAGAATGCTCATCTCGAATCGGAGGCGGCATTGACGCTCGAGGGGGTACTTCTAAGCTATTCACCCCAACACTAAGGTTTTCGAACCCTTTTCGTATGAAAATGTTCAACTCGGCTATTTGGTGGGCGAATGGTAAAAACCACGGGTGTGGTTCGTTCCCATCGTTTCCACGAATCGGTTGACCATGTTCAACTCGACGCATCTCTGAGTTTACCTCGTGAGGCTGTTCAGGTGGTGAATTGTGGTGTTGTGAACTCATACTCACTAACCACTTCTACGCAGATGCATGCAAACAGGCAATAAAATGCATATGTATGATTATGCAATAATTTTTTTTTCTTCTGAAAATAAAATGCTATGCCGGTTACTATTCTATGCAGGGAGGATCTCAAACTTAGAAAAATTTCGGAACCTCTCTCTGATACCAAATTGATGCAGGAAGACACGTAGGGTTTGCGCGCCTGTCGGCTTTTCTAGGAAACCATAAATGCGTGCAATGAAAAATGAATTTTTGCAAAAATAATTTTAGCGGGCATTACACAGACCTTATGAAATGAAGCAACGTTTATTTTTTTATAAAACACAAAAATACTACTTTGTTAAAAAATGGATTTTCTTAAATAATGGTTCAATTTTGAATCCGGGAAAGGAAGTTCGCAACTTTCGTTCCGTTCCCCTTGTCGTAGCAAACAAAAATCGTGAACTCCAAATACATTTCCGTTTGGAATTTTCGACTTTGCGTTCGCTGACAAAATTCGGGAGAAAGACCCAACAATGAATCTAATTAACCTAAGGGTGCGTTCGTTTTGCTAGAATTGGAGCCAGGAATTGGAATTGGGTACACCAAAACCCATTCCACTGTTTGTTTCGTCAAGTTTGAACCCGGAATTGGAATTCCTTGAAAACCCGTGGGTTTTGGGAGAAGGTGTTTGACCAAAACCAATTCCGGTGTTCGTTTGGTGCTTTTTATGAAGGGGATTGGCTTTGGCCCAAAACCCATAGGTTTTAGGTCTTAGAAAATCCTTCTATCTCCAAAAACCACCTCTTTAGGTGGGTTTTGGCTGAGTTTTGGTACTATAGATGAAGCGAAAAATCAATCCTTTGCTGCTCCGACTGACAAAACCAGCGAAAAAGAAGAAGACGAAGAAAAGAAACAGGCAAAACCAACGAAGCAAAATAAACAGTTGTCTTCAAATCCAAGGAGGAGTAGCTACGAATTTCTGTCGGAAGAAACAGAGCAAAACAAAGCGAGCAAAACCAGCGAATAAACAGAGCAAAACTAGCGCCAAGTTGCTCCGACGGACAAACGAAGAAGAAGATGTAGAAGAAATCAGCGAAGAAGATGAACAGTAGAAGAAATGAGTGAAGAAGAAGATGAACAGTAGATCTCTTCCTCCTCAAAAAAATTAAATTTAGAATTCTTTCCTCTCAAAACTTTCTTCAAACGAACAAAAGAATTTGTTTTTGGCCCATTTCCAAAACCTTTGCGCCGTGAGTTTTTGACCAAAACCAATTCCTGTCTCTCAAAACCTACCAAACGAACGCACCCTAAGAGAATTTAGACTTACACAAAGGAAAACGATAGAAACAAGTTACCCACTGATAGTGACGTCTTTCCGTATCCGAAGACGACGACGATCACCCGAGGAATTCCTCGTCACCTTCGATTCTCCCGCTCCAAGGTCGGCCGCTGTCGCACACTGGCTCAAGGAGAAATTCGCTCACCTTCACACTCAAGTGTGGTTCCACGGAATATCCCAAACAAGAATTAACTTCACTGATTTCCTGTTCACGGACAAAATCACACGGCTAATTCTTACAGGAAGCACACAAGCAACCATTAACACCTAAACAGGAGATCCACGGCAAGCCCAAGGCAAAACACAATTTTATATTCAATATCATCAACCAACCAAAACAAAGAATACATACCCCTTTTATAGGGCTTTACCAAAAACAGGAAATCCAAACAAATAAACACGAACTGAATTAAAATGACAAGGAATCTCCTCACGATGGTACAATCAACGACAAGGAATAGTGGAAGTTGTGGCTCTGGCGGTTGCGGAGAAGCAGGACCGATCATGGATGCGCCATGTGGTTGGATCATGGAAGCTCCTGCAGTTGCAGGTTCCGAAGGAGGCGGAGGTGTGCAGGTCGCGGGAGAGAAAGCGGGCTTCCATCGCGAGCCGCGACGGAATCAGAGCAGTGGCACCGAAGTCGGGCAGGTGTGGGATTGCCCTAATCACGCGTGAGTTCAGAATGGAGAACTCGGGATGATTAAAGGAGGAGAACATGACCGGCTGGGGGAAATGAATGAACCGACACGTTATCATATATATATATATATACTATAAGTATTATATAAATATACATTTTTTTTTGAAAATAGTTAAATTTTTATAAATATATAGTTGAATGTTTATGTATATATATATATATATATATATATATATATATATATATTCACACACATACTACAACAACAAAAATACAACATGACACATAAAAATGCAATATCTCAGGGCCGATAGAGGTCCGGACGGGTGCGGGGTCGGACACTTTTGCATCGACCTGATCGGGTCTGGTCTCCACCATTAAGCCTATATGAGCTGCTATCAATGGTGATACCGAACCTATATGATTGAAGATCCTATGAATTAAGTTCAATATTGTAGAAACGAACTGTTCATTAACGTAGTCCGGAGCACTAATTTTAAAATATTAAGAAAACTGTTACGTGCCCGTGATTGTGGGGGAAAGAGGCGGAGATACAAGGGATAAACCCTAGAATTGAGAGAGAAGTTGAGAAAAACTTAGAGAGAGAGAGAGAATAGAACTTTTATTTACTTTTTGCTTCATGGTTACATGACCCCCAAAGGCCCATATATAGGCACCGATTGCAACCACTCGATACAACGAATCGATTCCTAATAATAATAATAAACCAACTACCTGTCTCGATACAACGACTCGACTCATAATAATAATAATAACTAATAATAATATAAGATAACCAATGGAGGACCCGTAACACTCCATCCGCCCTTTAAAATGAGCTTTCCCTCAAGCTCGTGCTCCCTGTGGGTCGTCGGACCATATGGTACCTTGATCTCCCTCCAGAAAAAGGTGCGGTAACGTGTAGCGGTTGCAGTGGCGTCGGCGAGGAGTGGTGACGCCATCAGTAAAACGGGCATCAGATGGAATGTCATTGTCTGGCTTGCTGGAGGGGCTGATAGCAACAGCCACGCGGAAGCCGGAGGGCCGACATGCGGCGGCAGGAATGGATCTGTCGAGAACGGTGGAGCAAGTGCCGGCGGTCGAGGCGGCGAAGCGGCCGGTGGGATTGGCATGACAGGGGACGTCAGAGCAAGAGCCGACGATGTGTCTGGAGGCGGTCGAGCTGAGGTCCGAAGTGGAAGTGGAAGGGAGGCTTGTGGAACTGACGGAGTAATAACCGACTGAAGAGGCGGCGTGGTGGTCAAGGTCAGTAACCGCGGAATGATGGCCACAAAAGTAGAGGGTGGTGGTGGCGACTGCTCGAGAGGAGTTGGTGGGGGTGGAGGTGGAGGCTGCGTCGAAAGATTGACGACGGAGCCCTGGAGTGAGGATGGCGGCGAATTCAGGGAAAGAGGGTACCCGAAAAGTCGAGCGAGATCCTCTAGAAAACGTGCGGTGTTGGCGGCGAGGGTCGCCTCAAGTTTCGCAAGAGACGCACGAGCGGAGGCCGCCTATGCAGCGCTTAATGGTGCATCCATAAAATCAATCAATTTTTTTTTTAGGGAGGGGAGGGTAATCTGGGATAAAATAAAAGGGGAGGGGCTCGAGGCAGAAAAAGGCGTGAAGAAGTGAGAAAGAAATACGCGTGTGGGCTACAGATGGGAAATGGCAGCAGAGAGGGCTTGATCGGGGCCGGCGGAAACGGAGAAAAGGCACGATCGGTCCGGTGCTGACTGTTTGACTGCGCGGAGGAGTCGTGTGACCGGAGGAGGACGGGGAGTGGCCGGACAGGCCGCAACAGGTCGGAGAAGGGCTGCGCGGGCCGGGGAGGATGGCGGAGCGGCGCTGGTCGGGGAGGATCTGCGTCGGGCTGGTCGCGGAGGAGTCGTGCGGGCCGGAGGAGGACGGGGAGGGGCTGGACGGGCCACAACAGGTCGGAGAAGGGCCGTGCGGCCGGAGGATGGCGGAACGGCGCTGGTCGGGGCGGATCTGCGTCGAGCTGGCTGGATCGGCCTTGGCAAGGGCAAGAAGTGCTGGATCGGCCTCGACAAGGGCAAGAAATGCTGGATCGGGAGGTGCGGCAGCGGGGAGGAAGGATCCCTCTGATACCAAGTTGTTACATGCCCGTGATTGTGGGGGAAAGAGGCGGAGATACAAGGGATAAACCCTAGAATTGAGAGAGAAGTTGAGAAGAACTTAGAGAGAGAGAGAAGCTAGAGAGAGAATAGAACTTTCATTTACTTTTTGCTTCATGGTTACATGACCCCCAAAGGCCCATGTATAGGCACCGATGGCAACGACTCGATACAGTGACTCGATACAACGACTCGACTCCTAATAATAATAATAAACCAACTATCTGATTCGATACAACGACTCGACTCATAATAATAATAATAACTAATAATAATATAAGATAACAAAAACCTTATTTCGATTCCTATGATGTAATGGTCACAAAACATAACATATGGGCTGAACTCATAGTTCTTGATGGTTAAAAAAAACATATTTCTTTGTGAGATATTAATGACAAAATATCTTTTCAGGTGCCACGTATATGAGGGTAGCCGTGAGGACACGACTTTGGGTTGCAGACTGAACTTTAATAACCTTTATGGAAATCAAGAACCGCGTATGACCATTAACGCTCACTGTCATAATTAATGAACAACCAATCTTTTGCTTAATTAATCTATTGATTAAAAGATTATAATTTAAATATTCTTACACATTATATTTTTCGGCAGAGAAAATAAGTACAATGTGTACAATCAAGATAACAATTTCACCTACATCAATTGCATTAAATACAACTTAATGAAACACATGTCTATTTAAATAATAATATTATTATATTTTATAAAGTTCATTTTTTATTTTTCGCTTTTATAAGAGATTATTTGATTTTTTTTATCATTTCATCATTATTATTTTCTGGAGCCTTCATGAATTTTATGTTTGGGCTCTACATCAATTGATCAAAAAAACTCGACCATTTGAAGGGAATCCTAATTATTTGAGAGAAATCATAGTTTTTGATTTGTTGACTTTCATTTATCGTTCACTGACCGGGAAATAGCCGACCGTCTACCGAGCATTCGCCAATCGCCGACTGAGCATTCGTCGATCGCCGAGCGAATTTCTTCCATCGCTTACCGAGGTCGTTCGTCGACTTAGCTGTTGTTGTTCGCTGATCGAGCAGTTGTTGTTCACCAACTGCTACTCTATGATATTTTTTAGCCGAATAGAATTCACCATTCGTTCAATTACTTCCCTGCATTTTCTTCTCATTGATCAACTATCAACATGCGTCAAGAACATAGCGTAGTACGACATATTTTCTGCGGTTTTTCATTAGTCAAATTGTATTCGACCATCATTGATTTCTACTCGATGATCACGCATGGTTTTATTATACACGTTTTCTATGGGATATTTTTGCTAATTGTAATCAATTTTATATTTGTTTGGATTACTTTTATGACAATTTCTAATTAATACTTTAACATTCAAAAATTTTAGTTTCTTCATACGAAGTTTTAACTTTATATAATCGTTGCAAAATAATTATGAGATAAATTTTGGTTGTTTTTATTAGACTCTTTATATATGACGTATTTTCTAAAAATTTATACACCTACGGATTTCTATTTTGCTATTTCTTGCTACTATGCTTTCATCTTTGCGTTTGATTCATTAAGTGGAAGTTTGAGTGCTCGTATTTCTTCAGTGTCCGCGCACATCGAAATTTTAGGAATTTAGCCAGGTGTTGTACCAACTGATCCGCGGATGGGAGTCATGTTTAAGATTCCTTATCAAGGAGGTCAGGGGTTCGATCCCTGACCTCAACAACCTACCGGGGTTATACTGGCCACAGTGACGGGTTGGAGTGTATGGGCCACAACCCTGTTACGTTACCCAGGCTGGGAATGTGAGAGGGAATTGTGGGAATGACCCAGGTGATGATTGAGGCCTGCCTGGGGCCCAACCCTGTTCTGGGAGCTACGACCATAACTTAAAAGTGCACTTTTATGTTATGGTCGTATCTCCTAGAACTAGATTGGGCCCGGGCTGGCCTTAACCATCACCTGGACTATTCCCATAATTCCCTCTCACAATTACCTGCCTAGGTACCATAACAGGGTCGCGGCGATCAGTTGGTGATGAGTTCATGTTTAAGACTCCTTATCAAGGAGGTTGGGTGTTCGATCCCTGGCCTCAACAACCTACCAGGCTTATACTGGTCGCGGTGACGGGTTGGGGTGTATGGGACGCGGCCCTGTTACAGTACCAAGGCTGGGAATTGTGGGAGGGAATTGTGGGAATGACCCAGGTGATGGTTGACGCCTACCTAGGTCCTAGCCCGGCCCAACCCTGTTCTGGGAGCTACGACCGTAACAAAGAGCCCAAGGGAGGATGGAAGTCGCCGCGGTGTCGGTGGGCGACGATGGAGCTGCGGAAATGTGATGGGGTGCTGGGCAATAGTTGGGGACTGAAGGACGCGCGAAGGTTGTCCGTGCTGGAATGGTGAAAGGATATGCGGCCGCCTGCTAGGTGGCATGTTGGATCGGGGCCACAGATGCTAAGACGAGCAGGCTGGAAGGAGCGTAATCGTGCCAAGCGGGAACTGGAATCTACAGACTCAGGGGGGGTGGGGGAACAATAGGCCTGGAACCAGAATCAAGTCCAATTAGTGTTTCGTCGGATACCCTAAATAAGCGGCATGTCAGACCGATTGATATTCGCCACTATCAGGTTTGAAAAATTGCAGGTAAACACCAAAATAGAAATACAAATGTCGAGACAAGCTTGAGCCAAGCTCTTGAGGGTTGGTTCCCTCTAAGAGCCCCTCTCACCTAAGAGAGCCTAACACTGACAATGTCTTCAAAAACATCCATAATTAGAGACACTATCTCTCCCTTATATAGGGAAGTGAGACATACAATTTATGATAATGCCCCTTAGGGCTACATCAATAGAGAAAGGCGCATGTCCAGGATGTCGTCAATGGAAAGGTGTGTGAAAACAATGTGTTGAAGATCATGAAGTAGAGGAAGACATTGAAAGGTCCAACCAGCTTGGTATACCGCTAACTGTAAATGATAGAAAACAAGAAGGGAACAGTTTGGAGCTCTGCAGCAGTGCTCATAAAAATGAACTTGTTAGCAATAGATCCTCCTCCAAGGAAAACAATGTATCTGTAAGAAAATTGCATTCCTATGAAGGGCCTGGTTTCCCGTGGGATTTTCCTAGTACTTCCAACTATCTTACTACTTTTGTTATATATTGTTGATGGATTGTAGCAGTATTGCTTAAGTTGTTGCCACTAAGCACTTTGCTCGTTGTTAGGTGATTCATGCCAAAGAAAAGAGGGCATCTTACAAGTGCGCTTGCAGTGTATTGATTAGGATCCTCATGAAGTGCCACTTGTGTTTTAAGCAGTTTTCTGGTTTTATGTTTTGTTGTTATTTATCTTTTCACGGGCATAATGTGCCTGGTATTATTAGTCCTAAGGAGAAACATATGTAGTTATGACATTTTGTTTCAATCTTGTTATTTTTCCATGTAGTGCAACAATTAACTAATCTTTCGTGCATTCTGCTTCGGGATTTTTTTCTCACCATTGAGTTGATTGGGAATACTGTTGTACTTGCTATATTTTTAAATAAGAATTATATGTAAGCAAATCATTCAATTAATTAGCATTCATTAGAATTCTCTAGGAGTTCTCCTGTCTGGAAAAAAAACCAAACATTGGATCAAACGACTTTCTGTATTGTTTCCCTCACAAAAGTTGATGCATTGTAAATATCTTGCAGTTTCTTGCAAGAGTTTGTTTTACATCCTAAGTATCTTTATGCCTACTAAAAAAGTCTCTTAGTGATTGCAATTGCAACCTAATGTTACTCATTGTTGTACTCTCTCATGCCAACTCTAATTCTGTGCTGCTGCTGGCAAAACATAGAACATATCTCCTCAATAAGTTAGAATTTCACCCTCCTATTTTACAATTATTACTCAGGCAAGAAGTGGTTGGAGGATATCATCACAAGCATATGCAAAAGGTGGGGTGGCAAGGAGAACGTTTTTATCTTATCAAGAGTCGAGGGCAGCACCTTCTTACCAACCCACATGTTCTTGATTCTATTATTCTAAAAGCTAAGGTTTTGCCTACGGACACTGTTCTTGAGATTGGCCCCGGCACAGGAAATTTGACTGTTCGACTGCTTGATTATGCCAAAAAGGTCATTGCTATTGAGATTGATAAGAAAATGGTTGATGCCCTTCAAAATCGAATTGGTAAACTAGGGCTTGAAGACAAGCTTACTGTAAGGCTTTTCCACTCGTATTCTTTGAAAAGTTAGTACTATGCACGTTTGGATTATTTTTATGTATTTTAAGAAGGGGCATCTGATTTCTCTCTGATTCATTGCCAGGTTATCATAGGAAATGTTCTGAAGATGGAGCTTCCTCATTTTGATCTCTGCGTATCTAATATTCCATATGGAATATCTTCCCCATTAATAGCAAAACTCTTTCTCAACTCACATAAAATTAGCTTTCGAAGTGCAACCTTACTGCTACAGAAAGAATTTGCTCATCGTCTTCTTGCTAAGCCAGGAGAGTCAGATTTCAACAGGTTGGCTGTGAATGTTGGATTGGTGGCATCAGTTAAATTTCTAATGAACGTCAGTAAGAAAGAATTTGTACCTTGTCCCAAGATTGACTCTTCCCTTGTTCAGATTCAGCCTAAACTGAATAGACCATATATAAATCTTGATGAGTGGTCAGGTTTTACTAGGACTTGTTTTAGTAAGAGAAACAAGACTATTCGCTCCATTTTTAAGCAAAAGAAGAAAATTATTGAGTTATATGAAAAGTCACAATCAAGTAGCATAAGCTGCAAGTCATTTGAATTTGAGGATCTGGCAAGTGATTATGATGTCGATGAAGATAATGAATATGACAGTGGTGATTTAAGCACAAAAAATTTAGAGTTGGAGGGACAAAATTCAACTAAAATTCTCAGGTTTAAACATAAGATTTTCAGGATATTGGAAGATGGAGGATTTGGTGAGAAGAGACCTTCCAAGCTTTCCATTGAAGATTTTTTGTGCTTGCTTGAGCTTTTCAACAAAGAGGGTGTATTCTTCCATTAAGAACAAATGGAACAAGTCGGAAGAAATAAAGTTGAAGCAATATAAGATTTTTGATGACTATCACCTGCTTGTTACCGCTCCACACCATTGGGCTCACTATAACATACAGCTAGATTTTGGCTCCGTTTGAGGGCTTATTTTCACCGGTTCGGTTCATGCGGTCATAACCGCTTGACCGGTGAAAATAAGTCCCCCAAACAGAGCCTTTGTTTGCATAATGGTCAAGAAGATAAGAACGCCTTTCATCTGATTCAGTAAGTTCTGTTGTTTTTTAAATGGCTGATCAAATGAATGACTATTGAGATTAATTTATGGAGTTGAGCTTACTAAAAAGCAGGAGCTTGGCCAGTGATGTGAACAATGTTGATGGCCTTATGAAGTGTGAGATTTGACTTTTCCTACACAGTTTTGTTTCTTTCTTATTGTTTGTCTTTCTTCAAGATTAATTTATATTGAAATTCCAGCTTTATCTAAATTGGAACCCCAATAGGGTACACCGTGGTCCCGATAGATATGGTTATTTTTATGTCTGCATCACGTAGCTCACGAGATTCCTATCACTGTTTTAGAAAGCAGCTCTGAGATCATGGAATTCAGGCATGGATGCTAATCTTTATGGAGAAAATTCTATACGATCTCGATCTTGTCATTAAAAAAGAGTACAAAAATGTTGTTGGATTAGCCTCACTCATTTTATTTGGGCCAAGATATTGTTCAACATCTTTATGATCTCCTCAACAATCTTTCCATTCTCATGCTTGAAATTTCTGGTGACATCAAGGTCATGGCAGACAAAGCCAAATGGATCTTTGATGCTTTACTCCAACCCCTATGTTGAGAAAACTCCTATTTGATAAAACATATTGGTTATAAAGTGATATATACACCTTGGTCGTTGTGTAGAATGACTGCTCTTTGTGAATTATTTTAGGTCGTGACCAGAAGCTGGAAATTTGCAAAGCTTAAATATTTGTTTAATACTTGCTACGTTTGTCGAATGGAATTTGATGATAACAGTCATATACATGGAAGGTGTTTGTCAATTTCTAGTCAAAGTATATGAAGCATCAAGAATGCAAAGTGTTAGAAGACGTTAGTCGAATGATAATCTAAGAATGATTTTATTTTGATGTTTAGAAGCAAGCTTTAGGCGAATAGCACTCAGAGCTTAAAGTTATTTGCGAAGCGGTGAAGGCCACTTGCCCGTGCGCTTGTATTTGCGAAACGGTGAATGCTACCAGCATATGTGTAGTTTTATTTTCTGCAATTATAATTTGGGACCTCCACCAAATCAATGAACCTCATTTCTAGTTTTCTGCTTTTAATTTCAGCTTTGCTAAAATCTATGAATCGCATGAGCGTTCCGTATTCCACGTGACATTGATATTCGGGGATATATTCTAGTTTTATATTACTTGTATGACCGATGCACTTGGCGAGTTTGCATCAATTATCCATTTCCACGATCATGACCTTTTCCCCACTGGGCGGAGGGGGTTTAATGTTGAATTGTCCATTGCGGCCATTGGGACCTTAGATGTGGCCATTGGGGCCTTAGATGTCCTGTCTGGTGGCAGTTGTAACAATTTACTCGGAAGGGAGCTGCCCCTATCAGAGGAAGCTGAATAGACTAGGAGGTAACTGTTGGGTTTTCTACAAGGTGGCACAACAGTTGTGCACGCAGCGGAAACAATAAAATCAAGAACAATCCAAAAGAAATTTGGGATCAGGCCATGAATATTGAATCAAGAAGTTAAGAAATAACTAGGTAAAATTACCTTTGCGGTGTTGAGTCACAACTCAACAAAGATGCTCCAATGTATGAGTTCTTGTCGGCGGCGAGTCCCACGTAGAATAGCGTCTACGTCTCTGCAGAAATTCACACGAGCGGGAGATCGCCGATCTTCGTCGCACGAAAAACGGGAAGGGAGATCGACTGCACCTTGCACTTCCACGGACTGCTAGGTCCGCTCCAGGAAGACAAGCCCCGGCGACTATCGTCGGAGAGGAGGTCGGCGGAGCGAGCGAATCGGCGGAACACTTCCGTCGGGCCGGGGGGTACACTGACCCTAAAACCTAAGTTCTAATTTATACCCGAAGCATAAACAGACCTAGAAATATCGCTATCCACAGACCACAGAGAATTAAGGTTTCTGGAATAATTCGTAGGGTATCAACATTCGTCGATTATCGAACAGTTCGATAGTCGACGAATTGCCTTAGTCGACGATACTCGACGAACCATAGTCGACGATACTCGACGAACCATAGTCGACGATACTCGACGAACCATAGTCGACGATACTCGACGAACCATAGTCGACGATACTCCTTGGCAACATTTGCCGGATCCCATTCTGTATGGTGATTGGTAACCTTTACCAACACAGTCAATCTTTCAACTTCTCCACATGCTCTTATGTGCGACCCTGCATGCTCATATTGTGTTGGCAGTGAGATTACATGTTTGACCACTTCTAGATCACCATGGTAACTCCAACAGTAACTACAAGTTGTGCCTTCTGCTCTTGCTTAATCGTGCAATGTTCTTGTCACCCATTCTTTTGATTGCTTCGGAACTTACTAAGATCACAGGAAAACTTCTTCTGATCAAACTTTTGCTATGCGCCTGTCTAGGACGAGGTTAATTTCAGCTGATCTTTTCTTCCTATTCTGCTTAGTTGTTTGATCAGCCTCCAAGGCTTTGGCAAACTCCACAATGTTTTAAAGCTCGAGTGAGAAGCCATAATAAGAGTGTCTCCGAGAATCTTGCAATAAAATGCTTCATTGCATCAAGATTAGTCAGAGAGTAGTTACCCGCAAAGCATGCTAAGTGATAGAATTCACTCGGGTACTCTATAATAAAGAGGATTCCTTGACAAAAGTGAATAAAACGCTCTTGAGGTTCTTCTCTATCAATAGTTGACATGAAGGGCCTGTTTGGGAGGGCTTTTTATCTCCTTTTCATTTTCTAAAAAACGCTACCACACTTAAGAAATCGTTTGGATTGTCTACCGGTGGGAAAATCCACCGCGAAAAACTTCATTTTCTTATCTTTTGAAAAAGTCAATTGTCACATACTTTTACCTTTTCGAAAAGAACTTCTTCATCACAAAAAAGTTTCTCTTAAAAAAATTTTCAACTTGTTTTTTTTGTCAAACTCCGATTTTTTTCGCGGGCGTAATTTTTTTACCCGGACATTTTTTTTTGTCTGGGCGCGAATTTTTCAACTAGACACAAATTTTACGTCCGGGCGCGAATTTTTCGCTCGGGCACGAACTTGATTTTTTTGCCTAGGTGTGATTTTTTCGCTCGTTCGTGATTTTTTTCCCGGCCGCGTATTTTTTTCGCTCGAATGAATTTTTTCTCTTTCGGGAGAAAATATCAAGTCTGTGAGAAAATATCGTGTCCAAACTAAAAATTCATGCCCGTGCAAAAAATTCACGTCGGGGCGAAATATTCACGCCCGGGCGAAAAATCGCGCCCAGGCGAAAAATCGCGCCCGGCTGAAAAATTGGCGCTCGGGTGAAAATATATTGCCCGCCCGAAAAATTTGCGCCTGGGCGGAAAATATCGCACCCGGGCGAAAAATTCACGGTCGGGCGAAAAAACTGCGTCCAGGTGAAAAAACCGCGTCCCGGCGAAAAAACCGCGTCCAAGTGAAAAAATCGCGCCCGGGCGAAATAGTCGCGCCCGGGCGAAAAAATTGCGCCCGTTCGAAAAAACCGCGCCCGTGTGAAAAACCGCGCCCGGGCGAAAAAACAGCTCCCTGTCGGAGAAAAAACGTGTCAGGGCGTAAAAAATGACGCCTTTTCCCCCCAACACATATTTTTGGACGGGTGCGCATTTTCCTCCTGAACGCACATTTTCCGTCCGCGCGCACATTTTCCTCCGGACGCATTTTTTTAATAAAAAAGTTACCGTCACGGAGATTTGCCAAACAGTTTAAAAAGTGCTTCTCTTTCTGAAAAGCTCTATAAATTGAGTTACCCAAACAGTTCTATTTTTCAAATAGACATTTTTCAAAAGCTTCTTTTTCTACCATACTTTTGTCACCACCCATTCTTCTTTCTGAAAAGATTTTCCAAACAGACCCGAAGTGTTCCAGGAAGATACCAGAATATTCCTCGCACTCATGTCTAGAAGGCAAAAGCCCTATAAACTTACACGTATAAACTGATCTCCACCATTGTCTGGCATAGTCCTCAAGTAGCGTGATTGTTAGAGTAATAGGCATGTCACTCAGGCATCTCATTCCAAAAAGTAAATCTTAAGCATGATCCACCCATTCCTCTTCTTGAGCTGCAGTCTCAGCGCCTTTGAATACTGGAGGGGACAACCCTCTAAAAATGCTCAACCAATCAGTCATGAGCATGTAGTGAAGCAGGTCTTTTGTTTAAAGAACTCCTGAACATCTCAAGAATGGCAGAAAGTGTCTGACCCAACTCGGTTTGGTGAAATATAGTTGTCTGTTCAATGGGTAGAGGAGTAAAATGCATTGCTGACACAACAGGAGGTGTCAACACATGATTTCCTTGGATAGTGTCTTCCAGAACCTAAGAATATAACAGAGGATTAGGTTTCAAAATTGAGTTTCTAAATGAAAAATTCGCTTTTTAATTTAAGGAAAGCATATTGACTTAATGTGACTCACTTATGGGCCCACCATCTTTGGCGAAGTTCATCCTCAAACTCTCAGAACTTGGTTTAGCTTATTACTATGGTAGTAACTTCCATAACCTTTCGGTATACGTAGATCGGGGTAGCCTGAATCTAATTGTATCTGAATACCAATTGTAAGATCCATCTCCCGAGATAGAGAGAGAACTTTTATGCACAGTGTGACCATCCCCGCAATAGTTCTATCTCACAATGAACTCTACCACGTAACTCTTACCTTATCAGTCAGTCACCATAATGCCCCCATCAGAGTATATATAAAAGCAAGTACATCGGAAGTAAATTAAAAAGGAAACATACTATCTCCAAGCAATCTCACAAAGGAATACAAATAATCTCTAATGTCAATGTAGAAAATAGGGAAAATAAAGGCTAACACATGCTGTGAACAAATGACAAGACATAATTTTATATAATAAGGGTCCAAGGTAAGAGTGCTCATAGGAACTTATATAATAAGGGTCCACATTATTCTTAAATATTAAAATAAATAACTTTTCTTATTGTAGTGCCCATACACTAAATAAAATACGTGTTCAGGTGTAGAAGCATTTATATAACAAGAACTAACCATAATTTTTCAACAAGGTTAAACATAAGTTTATACAATGACTGTGCATGAACATACCACATCTCTAGACAATAGAAAACAATGCTCCTATATCGACATTGTTAATCTATTTAAGTAGAAAGAGAACCTATAGCCTTGTCATAGTGGCAACATGACAACATCGACATGATTACTGTCACTTCTAGGAAAGTAACACAACTCATCCTAAACCCTGATGTATGGGTCAATCCTATAGTTATTTGGAGTAAATGACCAAGTAATTTGCACAATTTTCAAAGGTTCCTAAACAACATGATATTTGAACCTACCGCGGAAGTGTGCCCTAGAAAGTAGCTAAGGCCCTCGTCAAGACCCACTGTTCTCAAGAGTCACATCCTAAGCTCTTCGTCTGTGTGCTCTGTTCAGAAGAGTTGGAAGGACCCACCACATAACTACACACATCATAATTATGATGATGACTCATGCATGAACATTGTAATAAATTTGCTACTAGACAAGACCAATTTATATATCACTACTATAAATAGCATGAACAATTTATTACAAACTAAAGAAGGATTCAACAATCTTAAATGATATAGCTCGTAGCACATCAAAGGAAACAGTTCAATTTCAGATATTAGCATGAAGCTTCATATACAAGTTTAACATGCATTCATTTCTTTACTTATTGGACTAGTTCAAGTCAATTAGTAGTATTTCACAAAAATTCTATTAGCAAACCAACAATTGAAAACTATTCTCAATGATAATGCATGTTAAGTAGATTTCACCATTTGTGAATAAGTTTTCTAAAACTTCAAAAAGCATGCACTCCAAGAGCTAGGAGCTATATTTGGCTCACGAATGCCCCTCCGCATTTATGAGCCTGATGAACCAGGTATTCGAGCCATACTTGGACAACTTTGATTATGTTCATTAGTGATATTTTGGTTTACTCGAGGACGAATGACCATTCACATAATCTAGCTCTGGTATTGGAGAAGCTGAGGGAGCAACACATGTATGCCATGTTAATCAAGTGTCAGTTCTAGCTTAAGTAAGTTGCGTTCCCGGGCTACATTATTTGAGGGACTGGGTGTAACACCTCTACCCGTCAAGAAGAGTATAATAGAGGGTCCGGTCGGGGCCCCACACCATATTCCACAAACAGGCGGAGATGCTACTAAATAATATCAAAACCACCGCATCCTAACACAGAGCATTCTAGCGGAAGCTTCACGGTTGAATTAATGAACTCAAGATAATGAACATTGTCCACCAAAAAGTAGGAATATATATAACCATTACAAGAGTCTGGCCTTAAGGCCTTACAACAGTTTCTCTTTACAAGAGTGTGGATTACATACATCGGCACGCAGGCCGGCCACACATGAACAAAAGAAACAAAAGAGTGCCTTCGAGGGCAGCAGCGCAGCTTTGGGCTTCAGCCCGCTAAGTCCCGCTCGGGCCAGCACCTCCAGTACCTGTAATAACCAATCCACCAAGCGGTGGCAAACAGGGCAACGGTCAGCATTCAGCTGACCAATTATAACGACCCTGCCCCTAGCACGGGGCAGCGGAATTCCATCTCTACATAGCACTCATCCAACATGATATATAGCAATTCCAGCAAGACGTGCACGCCCGCACAGTCACATATCACAAACGCCGGCACGACGGCCCGACGCTCCGTGCACTCAGGGCACATTATCGGTGTTCCGTATTTCCACGGCCACACCACCGTTCAGAGGTCCCAGACATAACGGTTCCATATGAGCATTCTAGTCTGATCGGCTCACGGCCGTCGACTCTCGCTATGTGATCATAACAGGGCCTTAAGCACCCAAGGTTAGACAACCATAACGCGGGTACAGATCCACCTTTCCCGTTGCTCACATCGTCAGACTCATGCCTGGACTGACGCGGGTACAGCTTCACCTTGCCCGTTCCACCACCAAGGCATTGCCCAGTTGCAGCCCCACGGCTCAACAGCTCAACCTCACATAAAGTAGCAACTCACGGCTACATGAGAGTCCAACTCTCCTAATTTCCTGGACTTCCTCCAGTACTTTCCATCATGCCTACAAGCAAGAATTCACGGAGTCTTCTCCGATATGCAAACAAGCATCACCAATCCAGATCATGTCCAGATGGGCTTCACACAGCATGCCTAGATCCGTACTCCAATTCCGGACTCTAACAAGGGGGACTTTACATATCTACCCCAAGGGACGCCACAACCCACCGCACACTCGCGGGGAAGGGTTTTCCCTATGCAATGCAGGAATTAAGGACTTCACATGTCCAAGCAGGAAATCGTTACCCTAGGAGTTCGCTTCGGAGCCATGGAGAGAAATTTGAGACAGATGAAAGCCTTCGCAGCAGCGTTGCCTTCGCAAATCCGAACTCGGCTCGCGATTTGGATCACCGTAGCACCACCGGCAGCCGGACTCCACTTCCTCTTCTTCCTCCTTGCTCTCACCTCTCTCTTAAACTTTAGAAAGAGAAGATGAAAAGAAGAATGAGATTTTCTCTCCCCTTTTCCGGCCTTATCAGCCCAGAAATGATCTCCAGCCACAGGATCTTATTTACAGAAAATGAAGGGCCAAGATCTAACTGAAAATTCCTTTTCTTTTGGCCGACACGTCCTGTGACACGCCCGTGTCACAGGCCGTGTACCCTTAAGAGGCACACGTGGCACTCTCACCGACTGAAATATTCGAGAACACGGGCATCGACACGCCCGTGTCGAACCTGACACGCCCGTGTCAGTCATGAGACACGCCCTGCTACACGGTCCTCACCGATTTCCAAAACCAGTACACGGGTAGGCACACGCCGTGTCAAACCTAACACGGCCGTGTTCCATGCCGTGTTCACTGCCGTGTTCAAGGCCGTGTACCAATCTGACTCAAATAGGCCAATTTCGAATTTAAAGGAGTGACACGCCCTGGGACACGCCCGTGTCGGAGGCCGTGTCCCAGGCTCGACTATCGTCGACCTCCGATCGTCGACCATCTTGAACACGCCCTGGGACACGCCCGTGTCCCAGGCCGTGTACCCCAACACGCCCTGGGACACGCCCGTGTCCCAGGCCGTGTTAAGCAACCTGAACCTCAAACCAACTTTTGAGTCTTTTTGGGGTGTTACAATCCTCCCCCCCTTAATAAAATTTCGTCCCGAAATTTGAAGACAGTAGGGAGAAATTAACAAAACATATATATGGTTCTATTACATATAAAACGAGTAAACAAATTACAAAAATAATTCGGGAAACTCGGCTTGCATGGTCTGCTCACGCTCCCATGTTAGCTCTTCTCGGCCACAATTGTCCCACCGGACTTTGACCATCCCGATCACTTTGTTCCGCAACTGTTTCTCGGCTCGATCCTCAATCTGTATAGGCTTCACCTTTGTTGTTAGCCCATACTCAACCGACACTCGATCATTGTCAATTACTTGAGCTGGATCCTTGACTGCTTTGCGTAGCACCGAGATGTGAAACACATCATGCAATCCACTCAACTCCGATGAAAGAGCTAGCCGATAGGCGGCTTCCCCAACTCGCTCCACCACTTCAAACGGACCAAGGTATCGCGGACTTAGCTTTTTCAACCGCCGAATCCGAGATACGCCTTTGAAGGGCTTAATCTTTAAATAGACTCAGTCACCCACCGCAAACTCCACGTTCCAGTGCTTAGCATTGTAATACTTGGCTTGCCGATCCTGGGCTATTAGGAGCCTCTCTCGAATAGAGCGTATTGTTGAGGTAGCATCCTCGACTTCCTTTTTGCCTAAAAGTTTAGTCTCGCCAGTTTCTGCCCAAGCTAGCGGTGTACGACACTTCCGACCATACAACGCTTCAAATGGGGCCATGCCTATACTTGCGTGATGGCTATTATTATAGGCAAACTCCACCATAACAAGGTGTTCTTCCCAATTCTTACCGAAGTCCAGGGCGCACATACGGAGCATATCCTCCACCGTTCTGTTGGTTCGTTCAGTTTGGCCATCCGTTTGCGGGTGAAAAGCCGTACTGAATGCTAACTTCGTGCCCAACATTTGATGAACTAATCTCCAATCCTTTGAAGTAAAGCGCCCATCTCGGCCACTTACAATGCTCCGGGGAACACCGTGCAATCGAACTATCTGCTCCACATAGTGCTTTGCCAACGTTTCCACTGAATCGTCCCGCTTGTTTGGTATAAAATGAGCCACCTTTGTCAACCGGTCTACAATCACCCAGATTGAGTCATGGCCACGCTGAGATCTCGGCAATCCGTGCACGAAATCCATAGAAATATCCTCAAACTTCCATTGTGGAACTGACAATGACTTCAGGAAACCACTCGGCCGTTGACATTCTGCCTTCACCAAAGCACAAGTGCGACATTTAGCCACATACGCGGCTATGTCCTTCTTTAAACCAGGCCACCAGAACAGTTCCTTCATGTCCTTGTACATTTTTGTGCTCCCAGGGTGAATTGAATACTTTGTAAAGTGTGCTTCATATAGCAGCCCTTCTCGCAATTTACCCGCACTAGGGACGCACAATCGGCCATCTTTTCGTAATAAGCCATCATCCCAGGAGAACTGATCACCAGATCCCTCCTTTGCATAGCGTTGGAGACTTTCATCCAACTCCGTTGCCCGCCGAACCCTGTCAGCAAGGTCACATTGAACTTCCAACCAGCTCATACATGCAACAGTTGAAGAATCTCTTTCCACACAAGATATCTCCAAAGCTTCCAACTCCTGGATTAACCGCTCATCATGCATCCGCAACTAATTTGCCTGCACTGGAGCCCGACGACTCAAGGCATCAGCGACCACATTTCCCTTCCCGGGAACATAGTGAATGTCGAAGGTAAAATCCCCAAGGAATTCCATCCACCTCCTTTGTCGCATATTCAATTCTTTTTGATCAAGCAGATACTTTAAGCTTTTATGATCTGTATAAATATCCACTTTCACCCCATACAGATAATGCCGCCACAACTTTAGCGAAAAGATCACCGCCGCCAACTCCAAATCATGGACGGGGTAATTACGCTCATGCACTTTCAATTGACGTGAGCCATAAGCGATTACCTTGCCAAATTGCAGGAGAATGCAGCCTAAGCCGCTTCCTGACGCATCGCTGTATATTTCAAATCCATCTGTACCACATGGCGACGTCAACACGGGCGCCGTGGTCAAACGATTCTTCAGCTCATCAAAAGCTCGTGCGCACTCCGGCGTCCAAACGAACTTCTGCTCCTTTCTCGTCAACGTAGTCAGAGGCAAAGCAATCCGGGAGAAGTTCTCCACGAACCTTCTATAGTAGCCCGCCAGTCCAAGGAAACTCCTGACTTCGGCCACCGAAGACAACACTGGCCAATCACGAATGGCACTTATCTTTGCCGGATCCACCGCTATGCCCTCTCCACTTACTACATGGCCTAGAAAAGCCACCGACGAGAGCCAGAACTCACACTTTGAGAACTTGGCATACAGCTTATTCCTTCGCAAGGTATGCAATACTAATCGCAAATGGTTTGCATGATCTTCCTCCGATTGTGAATATACCAGAATATCATCAATAAACACAATCACAAACAGATCCAGGTATTCGCGGAACGTTCGATGCATGAGATCTATGAATACCGAAGGCGCATTACATAAGCCAAACGGCATCACTGTGAACTCATAATGACCATAGCGTGTGCCAAACGCTGTCTTGGGAATGTCACCTTCCCTAATCCGCAACTGGTAATACCCGGACTTCAAATCCAACTTCGAATAGACGGTTGAGCCTGCTAGCTGATCGAACAAGTCATCGATCCGAGGAATTGGATACTTGTTTTTCTCCGTCAGCTTGTTCAGTTCGCGATAATCAATACATAGTCGCAAACCACCGTCTTTCTTTTTCACAAAAAGAACAGGCGCGCTCCAAGGTGACATACTTGGGCGTATATAACCCTGCTCCAACAACTCTTGCAACTGAACTTTCAGTTCGGCCATTTCTTTTGGCGCTACCCGATACGGCGAACGGGCCACGGGTTTTGCACCCGGCACCAGCTCGATAGCGAAGTCGATTTCCCTTTGGGGAGGTAACCCCGGAAGGTCCTTTGGAAACACATCCGCATACTCCGACACAATCGGCACTTCACTCACACTGGCCTTCGGCGCCACCGCCTCTATGAGTGTGAAGAACAACTCCGCACCCTTCCGAACTACCTTAACAACTCGGAGAGCGGATAACAACATCCCACTCATCCCTTGCATACCAATGAACTTGGTCTCTTGTTCGGTATTTTGCCCAAGTGTGACCTCTTTTGAAGTGCAATCTATACAGGCACGCTGCTCTGAAAGCCAGTCCATACCAAAGATTATATCAAACTCTTTGATCGGCAATACTAGTGTTTCCACCTTGAACTCCCGACTTCCTATCTTGACCTCAAGACCGCAAGATCGATCCGCGCACATCAAACATCCGTTAGGCAACAACACCTTTACACTGTCTGTCGTGGTCCGGATAGGCACCCAGATACGGACGACAAAGTCCTCAGATAGAAACGAATGTGAAGCACCTGTGTCAAACAGTGCTCGCGCCGGATATTCTCTTATAAGGACAAACCCTATAACATCACAATTAAAACAAGCACAGCACAATAAAACAAGCATATTAAAATCTACGCGCACCTGTGACGACATCTGCCTGCTTAATGGCCTCCTGTTGTCCAAGGTTGAAGACCCTGGGCTGCGCGTGCGAGGCAGAAGACTCCACCACAGCCTTCCCCTTCTCCGCATAAGACGCTCCCGTCTTCCTATCACCCTTTGGAGGACCAAATCGGCATTCACGTGCGAAGTGTCCAACCTTCCCGCACGTAAAACAAGCACGAGATCCATTCCCAGATGTATCCGTCACAGTCGCAGAAGGAGCTTGTCCAGAAGACTTCGACTTCTTATTCCACCTCTTTCGGTAGCCAAACTTGTCCGGACGCGGCGGCTTAAACTCCGGCTTCACAACCGCCAAGTTTCCTTTTGCTTGCCCCCGTTTCATGTCCAGCTCCAAAGAACGAGCCGTACAGACTAAGGCTTGGAATCCCTGACTCACAGAACTCGAGAGCAAATACCTCAGCTCATCTCGCAGTCCCGCATAAAACCGACTAGTCTTACGCTCTTCTTCGGCGAAGATCGTGCCCGCATATCTTCCCAACCGGGTGAACTCATGCAGGTAGTCATCTACACTTCGATCTCCCTGCGCCAACCGTTGAAATTCCATTTCCATCGATATCCTTTGCTGCACCGGCAGATGTTGTGCTAAGAACAACTGAGAAAATTCATCCATTGTAATCTCTGCCAATTGCCTACCAGCCAAGTGATGCATTTCCATCTCATCCCACCACAATCGCGCCTCTCCTTCCAGTAGGAAAGTAGCTAACATCACTTTCTGTTCCTCCGCAACCCTGATAGCCCTCATAATCCTCTTGATTCTTGCAATCCAATCCTCTGCTTGGGCCGGTGTACCCGCCCCATGAAACTGCGGAGGGTTGAAGCTCAAGAATTGCTTCCATTATTGATCTGCTACCCGCGGATCAACTTCGGCTTCTACCTGTTCTTGCCGTACCCCAGCTTGCGCTGGCACCACTGCAGAACGTGCCTGCCCCGCTTGCTGAGCATTCATCACCGCAAGTACCGTTTCCGTGATGAGACGGACTGTTTCAGCGGATGGAGGAGTTGTGGGCACCTCGGCTGGTGCCGCACTCTCAACAGAACGTTGTGGTTCGGATTGACCCGCAACACTTCTGGTCACCTATATGTGTAAAATACACAGGTTAACGACCAATGAAAATGGCAACCATACAAAAGAATACACAAGTTCAACAAACAAGTGTATTTGAATTCCTAAGTGGACAATCTTGAGTTCAAATTAAGTGTTATAACGACGGCACTGACACGTGCTCGCCCCCTCTCAAAAGAATTCGTCCGCGAATTCGGAAGAGATCGACCAACAAGCTGATACCAAATTGTAACACCTCTACCCATCAAGAAGAGTATAATAGAGGGTCCGGCCGGGGCCCCACACCATATTCCACAAACAGGCGGAGATGCTACTAAATAATATCAAAACCACCGCATCCTAACACAGAGCATTCTAGCGGAAGCTTCACGGTTGAATTAATGAACTCAAGATAATGAACATTGTCCACCAAAAAGTAGGAATATATATAACCATTACAAGAGTCTGGCCTTAAGGCCTTACAACAGTTTCTCTTTACAAGAGTGTGGATTACATACATCGGCACGCAGGCCGGCCACACATGAACAAAAGAAACAAAAGAGTGCCTTCGAGGGCAGCAGCGCAGCTTTGGGCTTCAGCCCGCTAAGTCCCGCTCGGGCCAGCACCTCCAGTACCTGTAATAACCAATCCACCAAGCGGTGGCAAACAGGGCAACGGTCAGCATTCAGCTGACCAATTATAACGACCCTGCCCCTGGCACGGGGCAGCGGAATTCCATCTCTGCATAGCACTCATCCAACATGATATATAGCAATTCCAGCAAGACGTGCACGCTCGCACAGTCACATATCACAAACGCCGGCACGACGGCCCGACGCTCCGTGCACTCAGGGCACATTATCGGTGTTCCGTATTTCCACGGCCACACCACCGTTCAGAGGTCCCAGACATAACGGTTCCATATGAGCATTCTAGTCTGATCGGCTCACGGCCGTCGACTCTCGCTATGTGATCCTAACAGGGCCTTAAGCACCCAAGGTTAGACAACCATAACGCGGGTACAGATCCACCTTTCCCGTTGCTCACATCGTCAGACTCATGCCTGGACTGACGCGGGTACAGCTTCACCTTGCCCGTTCCACCACCAAGGCATTGCCCAGTTGCAGCCCCACGGCTCAACGGCTCAACCTCACATAAAGTAGCAACTCACGGCTACATGAGAGTCCAACTCTCCTAATTTCCTGGACTTCCTCCAGTACTTTCCATCATGCCTACAAGCAAGAATTCACGGAGTCTTCTCCGATATGCAAACAAGCATCACCAATCCAGATCATGTCCAGATGGGCTTCACACAGCATGCCTAGATCCGTACTCCAATTCCGGACTCTAACAAGGGGGACTTTACATATCTACCCCAAGGGACGCCACAACCCACCGCACACTCGCGGGGAAGGGTTTTCCCTATGCAATGCAGGAATTAAGGACTTCACATGTCCAAGCAGGAAATCGTTACCCTAGGAGTTCGCTTCGGAGCCATGGAGAGAAATTTGAGACAGATGAAAGCCTTCGCAGCAGCGTTGCCTTCGCAAATCTGAACTCGGCTCGCGATTTGGATCACCGTAGCACCACCGGCAGCCGGACTCCACTTCCTCTTCTTCCTCCTTGCTCTCACCTCTCTCTTAAACTTTAGAAAGAGAAGATGAAAAGAAGAATGAGATTTTCTCTCCCCTTTTCCGGCCTTATCAGCCCAGAAATGATCTCCAGCCACAGGATCTTATTTACAGAAAATGAAGGGCCAAGATCTAACTGAAAATTCCTTTTCTTTTGGCCGACACGGCCTGTGACACGCCCGTGTCACAGGCCGTGTACCCTTAAGAGGCACACGTGGCACTCTCACCGACTGAAATATTCGAGAACACGGGCATCGACACGCCCGTGTCGAACCTGACACGCCCGTGTCAGTCATGAGACACGCCCTGCTACACGGTCCTCACCGATTTCCAAAACCAGTACACGGGTAGGCACACGCCGTGTCAAACCTAACACGGCCGTGTTCCATGCCGTGTTCACTGCCGTGTTCAAGGCCGTGTACCAATCTGACTCAAATAGGCCAATTTCGAATTTAAAGGAGTGACACGCCCTGGGACACGCCCGTGTCGGAGGCCGTGTCCCAGGCTCGACTATCGTCGACCTCCGATCGTCGACCATCTTGAACACGCCCTGGGACACGCCCGTGTCCCAGGCCGTGTACCCCAACACGCCCTGGGACACGCCCGTGTCCCAGGCCGTGTTAAGCAACCTGAACCTCAAACCAACTTTTGAGTCTTTTTGGGTTGTTACACTGGGTTGGCAGTGGGCCCTTCCAAGGTGTTGGCTGTGAAGGAGTGACTACTGTAGAAATTAGCATCAGATGTTCACAGCTTTTTGGGTCTTGCTGGTTACTACTGCAAGTTTGCAGATGGGATTTATAAGTTTTCCCTTCCTCTCACTGCGCTGATAAAGAAGGATGTGCCATTTGTGTGGACACCACATTGCAAGGTGGCCTTCCAGGAGCTTAAGGACTTACTCATATGTGCACCTATCTTTGCCCTTCTATCTAGAAAGGAAGGAATCTAGATATACAATGATGTCTCCTATCAAGGCATATGAGTAGTTATGATGTAGGACGACATGTAACTGCATATGCTTCTAGGCTGCTGAAGAAGCATGAGAAGAATTATCCGGTACATGACTTGGAGATGGGAGCAGTGATCTTCACACTAAAGATCTGGAGGCGTTCACTATGGTGTGCATTGTGGGATCTTATCTAACTGTAAGAATCTCTAGTACATCCATATGTTGAAGGAGTTGAATTTGAAGCAGGGATGGTGGTTGGAGTTCCTATGTGACTATGACTATACAATACACTATTATGTATTTGATCATTCTTGTCTTGTATTTATAGTGTGTAGTAACTATAAGTACAATACCCCTTTGAGGGTGATAATGAAATGTGATGCAGAATGAAGATGTGCTCTGAATTAAGAGTTGCTAAGGGGCTGTAACATCTATCGCTGGCGGTAGAGTTGAAGACTGAGGAATAACAGGCAAAGTGAATTTTAATGAAAGGATTGGCGGGATTAAGCCCATATTTAGCAAGTCTTATTGCGACATGCTAACACTAACTCTAGGAGGCAACATATGGAATGGATGATAATTAGCCGCTGAATTGAGGAGCGAAATGGAGCAAGAAATCAACTGGGAACATATATGGATCGAACACGATACAATATCACTAGCGTGATCTTGTATGTGTTGCTTAAAATGAGAATGCCTAAAATGAAGTAAAACACCTACCATGTATGCCTCAATTTGTGTGCCTTATGGTTTCCTTATAGGTACCGTGCGACGGTAGCACTACCGTTTGTGGTAGCTCGCAGATTCTATTTAAAGGCCGGATTTGCTCCTTCCAATGCATCAATATATCAACGACCAAAGTTATAATTTTGAACCTTTTTGTGAGAGCACTCATCCCAAAAAACTAGAGCACTCACTGTACTATCCTTGAAGATCAAGAGAGGAACTTGAAGGAGGATTCAATTAATGCTTATTTTACACGAAGGATGAACATATCAACAACGATGACCTCTCTAGCGTGCCTTCATCTTCTCCTTCACAGTTCTTTGTTTTAGGGAGTTTTTAATATTATGAATTAATAATTATTTATCTTGCATTTCTCTTTCACCATTGATTATTTTTTTGTATCGCTAGTGGAATTCAATGCGGTTGTTGGAGACTAGGTCGTGCGCGACTTAGGGAGGAATTAGCCATGGGTGTTGGCGACTATATCTATGGTTTAGATTTAAGGGAGGCTTGAGGCCTTATCTAGGGAGAGATATTCTAGGACCAACTGGTCCTTAAAAGAAGGGTTGATATAGAAAACAAAAAAGATTTTTCATTTATCGCCTTGATTTCTAGTGTTATAAAATTCAATCTTTTTATAATCAACTTTTTTGTGAAATATAATGTCTTTTATTATTTTATTAATTTGATTTTATTCCTTATTCTCTAAAATGTTTTGAATAATATTTCCATTTAAATTTTTTTAAAATAAATTTCAAATTTCATATAACCCTTATTCACCCCCATTTAAGGGCGCAAGTAGATCCAACAAGTGGTATCCAAGTTAGGTTATTTCAAAATGGTTTCACCACTGGAAATTATTGGGAAAATTGCTCACAATATTCCTGATTTGAAGATGTCAACACAATACAAATGAACAAACAATGTTTTTATTGAGTATGTTTAGTTGTATTGATTTCAGGTACTTGATAGTGCAAGCCTAGCGTAGGGCTAAACTTAGTATCATTAGATATAGTTTTGGCAATGTAATCCCTTATTGTGCAAAACACCATGTCGACCTAAGATCTAGACAATATTAGACTTGACACTCACTCATAAAAATTAAGTAAAGTCTAGAAGGTTGGATAGAGCAATGAAAGTAAATTTAGAAAGAATTTTTCCAAGTTAAAATTTGACTAGACATCTAATCGATTGGTTAGACAATCTAATCGATTGTGCAGAAGGATCAGTTTGATTTGAGTAGATGTCTCTTGAATATGAAAATCTATCTAAGTACAGATTTGACTAAACAATCTAACCAATTGTGCAAAAGGATTAAGATGATTCGAGTAGATGTCTCATGAATATGAAAATTGTCTAAGTACAGATTTAACTAGATAATCCATCCACTTGTGCAGAAGGATCAAAATAAATCAAGTAGATGTCTTGTGAATGTATAAATCTAAGTATAGATTCGACTAGACCATCTAATCGAACATGGATACAAATCAACATTATTCGACTAGATGTCCCTTGAAGCACAAGATGATTGAAAGTCTTGAAGGAATAAATATCCGGCTGTTCAAATTTGGTTGCACATCTGATCTTTCGATTAGACCCAGTCAACCAAATAGGGACAAGAAGCACAATACATGAAAATCTGTCCTAAGTTTAGAATCAACCAGATTATGCTGTCAAGCAGAATGAACAACCTCATTCATTTAGATGATCAACTTCGACTAGAGGAAGTACTAAAGAGGTCAGTCGATTGCAAGCTTCTAGGAGAAAATGTTCTAAGTTAAAAGTATGACAGACGTCAAGCCATTCGATTAGACATCAAGCCGTTCGACTAGACACCTAGTCGATCAACCATACAACTTTACATTCGTCTAGACACACTATCTCACAGATTTTAAATCATAATTGATGAAGTCAATCCCGCACTTTGCTCTGACAATTACGGCTAACTTGGATACATGTCTGACTTCCATAAAGGGTCGATTTGTGCAATTGAAAGATGTGCCCAATTTAAAAAGGAAGAGACGGTGAAAGCTAACCCTAATCGATCTAATCAAATTAGAGCTTTCAACGCCTTCAATTTTTTGTGCTCTTTCGTCTGAAAGCTCAAGTTTGGAGAAGATAACTTTTGAATAAAATCTTTTCATTCTTCTCAAAGATAAGACTGATTCAGGCTTGCTGAACTATTCAAGGCTCACTCAATAAATAATAATCATGAAGATCTTCTACAATGTAGAGGAAGACTTTTTTACTAAAACACTTTTTCTCAAGTCATCTATTAGAAAATAAAGCAGAAACCACTCTTCATCACGATTCAAGAAGACTCAAGATAATTCAAGATCCATCTTGTTGAGTCTAAAAAAGTTTTGTAATGAACTCACAAACTTCTCTGTAGGATTTCTGTTGAAATATGAGTGTAAGGTCCTTTGTGGCCTAAGAGTAGGGCTCTGTTTTGAACACAAGGTATGTTGGGAACAGTGTACACAATGTTCCTAATTTGAAAAAATCCTCACAATATAGATGATCATATTTGTATTTAATATATGTGTCTTCTTGTTGTGATGAGACATGTACATATGTGCTCAAACTTGGCATAAGTCTAGTCTTAGTGTCATCAGACATACTGTTGCTATTGTAATCTCTTATTGTGCAAGACACCGTGCCGACCTAAGTTCTAGACTATGATGGTCTTGAAACTCACCTTGAAGAGGATCAAGAAGCACAATTTGGAAGCGTGGGTATAGAAAGGAATTAAATAAAATGAGCAAAAGATTACTGCGTATAAATTCGACCAGATGGTCTGGTTGAATATTCGTTGATTCGACCAGATGGTCTGGTCGAATATCCAAAAGAGACGAGCAGTCATCTGGAAGATAATAACTCCACTAAGTTTAAATTCGACTGGTTACTCAGTCAAATGGAAAGTGGGCCTGGTTAAAGGAACAAATGTTTCGAGTGAATTTTTGCCCGTGTAGAATTTGCTTAAATATATATTAGACTAGATGTCCAGTCGAATTAGTGAACATTCTAATCAAATATATAAGAGTATCAAGACAAATGAGTCAACAATCTTCAGGAAGAAAAAGGTTTTTGAGTAAGTGTAAATTCGACCTGATGAATTAAAGCCATCCGTACTAATGTCACTTGAAAGCAAAAACCTGGCTAAGTACGAAATCAGGCAGAGATCAAGTCACTACATTAAGGTTATTAGCGGCGAAGAACTCAACTTAAAAGAGATAGTGAAGATTCGGCCGAATCATGAAATCATGTAGAAGAATCAAGGCGATCCGAATGGATCATAAATATTCGTGTAGAAGCTTCAAGCTGATTTGACTGAACATATCTTGAAGATTTCAACTGCTAAGAAATTATTGCGCTAAGTCCAGATTCGACTGGAAGAAGAAATTGTATCAAGTAGTGTTGGAAATATTGCTCTTCAATGTTCCTTGGATTTGAAAATGTATCACCTTCAATGCTAAGTGCATAATGTATTTGATGAACCTTTTACTTTACTTATTGTATAGGTTTAAGTTGTTCTAAAAACATGTTTAGAACAGATCTGGACATTGATGTATTTGTCTCAGCTGTTATGGAGAAATTCGTTGTGAAGACTGTCTGGTCTCAACGGAATCGCTGAGACTCAGCTAATAGCCGTTGAGACAGTAGCCCGTCCCAACCCTGCTTTGATAGCAATGTGCTCTCAGCAAAACCACTGAGACATAGTGAATCTGCCGCTGAGACAGAAGCCAGTCTTAGTTAAATCGCTGATATAATTTTGAATATAGTCATTAAGATGGCGTGACCCATTTTTTGCGGAAGACTAATAAAGCAAAATAGCTTTATCCATTATTGGCCATGTAAGGTCAAATAAATCCAAGAGTCATTGCAGATTGATGGAGCCTATGTAAAGCATCTTCTAGGTCAAGAAGAAAAGGATCGTGTGCGTGCCGATGTCAAGTTATTATTGCCACTGCTAAGTGCTGCTGCAAAGTACTGGAAGTGCTGAGAGTGCCAACGGCCTTGTGCTTCCAGAAGTTGTTCTCAGATCTAAGGAGAATAGGTTCGGTCCATCTAGGATCAGTTGTTGATCTTCTTCTTTCTATAAGGATACAGGAGATCAAGAAGGAGCTAAGACACAAGCTGAAGAACAATACTTCAAGCCCTGCTCAAGGACAGTTCTAAGTTGTTCTATTTCAACAGAAGACCAAATCTGAAGGTGTATTTCTTTTATTATCTTCTGTTATAATCTAAACAAACAATATTGTAAGAACTTTTTGTTCTGTGCTGTAAGGCCTATGTGCCTGAGTCTAAGGCCTGTGTGTCTGAGTGTAGGGCCTGTGTGCCTGAGTGTAGGGACTATGTACCTGAGTGTAGGGTTGTCCTCCTAGCTTGAGTTGTAGGGCTTCTTGATAGGACTGAGGTAGGTGACATGGAGGGTCACTAAGCTGTAGGAGTATAGATTACTCTGAGTTGTAGGGCAGTGACCTAAGGTAGGGTTTAGAGGAAACCTGAGAAATCTTGGGGGATCTGTATTGTAAGATCTTTGAGTTCAGTTTGGAGAAGGTTGTCTTGTCTAACACACTGTTAGAAAGGTGGTGGGGGGGAAAGGGGATGTACCCAGACCTTGGGAAACCACTATAAAATATCTATGTGCTTTCTTTGATATTTAATTGAGACTAAACATTAGAGTAAAAAGAATAATAATACAAACAACCTATTCACCCCCTCTAGGTTGTTTAGACTACTACCCAGTTAACTATCAAGTGGTATTAGATGGAGGTTGGTCAAAAAAGACTTAACAGTCTGACTAGATCCTATAATGGGTAGTCAAATAAAATTTCAAGATGTCTGCTGCAGAGGCTCATAAGGAGATGAGCTCTATAAAGTTGCCTATATGTAGAAAGGAGACCTTTGGCATATTGAAGCAAAAGGTCAGTCTATTTATGGAAGCCTCTGACACTAGGATTTATATCACAGTTCAGGAGGGTCCTTTTATCCCCCAAAAGGCCTCCACCATCGACCCAAACCTGAGAGTGCCCAAGACCTATACTGAAATGACCAGGGATGAAGTAGCACTTGCTACTATGGATAAAAGAGCAAAAAATACCATAATAAGTACTATTGATGATTCCACTTTTTAGAACTTGGTGCATTGTGAGACTGCCAAGGAGATGTGGGAGACACTGATAGTGTACATGGAGGGCACTAAAGAAGTTAAGGATGATAAGAAATCTCTGCTCAATCAGGAGTATGTAGCCTTTAGATAGAACGACAAGGACAACATAACTGAGTGATATGGAAGGTTTTTCAGGGTGGTAAATGAGCTGAGGACCTATGGAAGGGTCTTTAGCAATTATGAGTTGAATGATAAGTTCTTAAGGTCTCTAACTAGAGATTGGGACACAAAGATATGTGCTATCAGGAAAGTGGGCAAGCTTGCTGAAACTCCTCCTCACACATTATTTGGAAAGCTTCTCTCCTATGAGATGTAGCTATCTGCCAAGAAGGAGGAGACCACCATCAGGTCTCATGCCAAGGAGAGGACAGTGACTCTCAAGACTGAGAGCTTTAAGAAGAGCAAGGAGAGAATTTCCTCTCCCCCAAGAAGGCCAGCTGATTTGGAGAGTACTGAGTCCAACACATCTGACAGCAACATGTCAGATGGGAAGTTTGTTGCCTTCTCAAGGCAATTCCAGAAGATGATGAAGAGAAAGCAATGGAAGAGCAAACCTTCCTCCTTTTCATACTACAAGAAAGATCATAACAAATCTGGGAAGTTCTCTAAAGGTGACATGTATGATTCTAAACCCAGTACATATTTCTGCTAATATAATATGTTATTATTATAGCAAGCCTGAGCATGTCATTGCTGACTGCCCAGTCAAAAGAAAAGAAAAGGTGAGAAGAAGCGCCACAACCATAAGGGCAAGAATGAAAAGACTTTCCTTGCCAAGAATGAGAAGAGCTGGAGTCAATCTAACTCAGCATCTTCTGATTCAGAAGAAGAGTATGAAGCCTACATTAGGATGTTTGTTGTTGTTACTGCTGCTGAAGGAGATAAGGAATATCCAGCTACAGGGATAGGGATCAATCCCCCTCTATCACTTTCAGATAGTGACAATGAGGTGGATGAAGAAATCAATGGTTGTTGTGGACTTATGGCCATGATAGAAAGAGAATCCAGTCAGGATCAGTATGATCCTGATGAGGTATTGATTCATTCCATCTCCTTCTCTGAATATGATTATGAAACAAGTCCTAATTTTGAAGAACCTCTATCTTATAATAAAGGTGGCTCAGAATCTGAGGAAGATGTCAATCAATTGATTGACAAGTATGGTTTGATCTTGGAAGCTCTGAAGAAGAGCAAGTTGCTTGTCAAAAGACAAGCCAAGAAGATTGCTTCCTTAAGAGAAGATATCTCCTTGCACACTTAGTCAGCCTCATAGTTGAATCAAATGAGCAAGGAGATATTCCAAATTAAGACAATCACTATTATCCCAGTCACAATCATAAATAGTAAAAATTCTTTAATAAAAAATTTGGAAGATAAGCTCCTCAAATAGAGGATGATAGTGGCTTAATACTCCAAACCCAAATCAGTATTGCCACTCATTGATACCTTCAACTCCCAAACTAGTAAGAAGGGGTTAGGGTATATTGAGAGGAATACTAGAAGAAGGAATATGAGTAAGGGAAAGGCTCCAATCCAGCCTGTAATCTCTTTTGAGAAGGTCCTGTTACCATCCAACAAATATGACCAAGAAAGTATGTATGATCATTGGTTGAATGGAAGATCCAATAGTGTGAACAAAAATGTTCACAACTATATTGGAAGAAAGGAGACGAGCTTGAATTCTTTTAAGGCCCCATATGAGGAAATACAGATGGCCCATCTTGGACCATTTGTGTTTGGTGCCCCTTCCCCCTCACTCAAGTAAAAGGAAGCATCAACTTCCAAATCCCTTCCAGCTAGATAGTTAGCTGCTGTCCAGCCGGTAGCTCATTCTCACAGGGCAATTTCTGATGCTATCAACTTGTGCTCAGCCACCAAATTGTGACTTGTTGATACCAATAAGACATTAACTACTAAGACTAACTACAGGCAGGCAAAATGCCAAGGCATTGATGAAAGAAACAAGAAGAATGCTGTTATCTTCCTTCAAGAATAGAAAACTGAAGTATCTACTTCAAAAGCTGTTCAGAAAAGAAGATACAACATCCATGAGTGTTGTTGCTGTAAGAAAGTGAGGCACTTTGCCATAGATTGTTGGCACAACCCCAGTGTGCCCAATGCAAAGAAAGACATTTTAGCCCGACAAGGTTTTGTTAGAAATACCTATGCTGCTAAAATGCACCTAGGACTTAAGATATATTGGGCTCCTGAGGATAAGTGATCTATATTTTGGAAGTTAGTTCAAGTACCTCTCTAAATCAGATATGGTACTTGGAAAGTGGATGTTCTAGACATATGACTGGGACAAGGAGCTTACTTAAAGACTACACTCCAATAAAGAATGAACCTAAAGTCATCTTTGGTGGCTCTAACAGGGCATCACCAGAGGCTATGGTATGATTACCAATGACATACTCTCAATAATAAGGGTAGCTTATGTGGAATGGTTGCAACATAACCTTGTAAGCATAAGTCAACTATGTGACTTGGTCTATGCCATTGAATTGCACAATGACAAGTGCTTGATCAAGAAGTCAGTTGACTTAGAGGTCATCCTCTCAGACGCTAGGAGTGCAAATGTGTACTGCTTAGATTTCATTTGCAATAACTCATTATCTCCTATGTGTCTTGTAGCTAATGCGAGAGAGTCTATGTGTGTTCAATGGCATAAGAGACTTGCCCACATTAACTACAAGATAATGAACAAATTATTTTCTAAAAATTTAATTAGAAATAGCCCTAATTTAAAATGTGTTAAAGTGGTCCCTATTATGAATGCCAAATGGGCGAGCAAATAAGGGCCATCTTTAAATGTATTGGCTCCAAAGACACTAAAAGATGTCTCTATCTGTTGCATATCGACTTATTTGGTCCTTTGCCCATTCAGACCCTAGGTGGGAAGTTATATACCCTAGTGATAGTAGATGATCACTCTAGATATACATGAGCATTCTTCCTTAAGAAGAAGTTAGATACCTTAAGTGTTTTTATGAACCATGTCAAGGCTACCTAGAATGAGTTACAATGTACTGTGGTCAAAACTAGAACCGACCATGGTACAGAGTTTCAATCTAGGGCTATGACAAAGTTCTGTCAAGACCTTGGTATCACCCACCCAGAACTCCCCACCAAAATGGAGTGGCTGAGAGAAGAAATATGACCTTAATAGATTCTGGTAGAACACTGCTTAGTGACTCCTCATTCCCAGAATACTTCTGGGCTGAGGCAGTCAATACAACCTATTATGTTATGAATAGAGCCTCCATTAATAAGGCCCATGAAAAAATCCCCTATGAAATTTTGAAAGGCGAACAACCAATCATTTCATATTTTAGAATTTTCTGTTGCAAGTGTTATATTTTAAACAATGGGAAATCTCAACTTATAAAATTTACTGAAAAATGCAATGTAGGTGTTCTTGTTGGATATAGATCACATAGTAGAGCCTATAGAGTATTCAACAAGAAGACCCATGTAGTTGAAGAGTCAATGTATGTTGTTTTTGATGAGACTAGCCTACTTTATAAGGGCTGGTCCAACACCACTATCATTGCAGGACATGATCTGAAGATGAAAAAGCTCTCTATTAAAGAGACACCCAGCTCAAGCAAGGTTTCTTCAGAAGTTGAAGAACTCACAGATGAAGTTGTAGGCGATCATATTGAAGGAGAAATAGATGCTGTAGATGAAGTTCAGCAGGATGAAGACAGGTTGCCTGCTGCAACTAGGCTTCTGTGAGATCACCCAAGAAATCTCATCATTGGGAATGAACAAAAAGGGTTGACCACAAGAAGCAGAGTTCAAAATGAAGCATTGTTCCTGAGTTTCCTGTCCTAAATTGACCGCAAGAGGTTTGAAGAAGCAAACAATGACAACTTCTGGATCAATGTTATGCAAGAAGAGTTACAACAATTCAAGAGGTGCAAGGTATGTAAGTTGGTGCCAAAGCAACTTGGACATAACATAGTTAACACCAAGTGGGTTTACATGAACAAGCCTGATGAGAATGAGTCAGTCATCAAGATCAAGGCAAGGCTGGTAGCCAAAGGCTATATACAAGAAGAGGGAATAAACTTTGACCAAACCTTTGCCCCAGTTGCAAGGTTAGAGGCCATAAGGATGTTCCTTGACTATGCTACACACAAGAGATTCAAAGTTTACCAAATGGATGTCAAGTCAGCGTTCTTGAATGGTAATCTCAAGGAAGAGGTATATGTGGAGCAGCCCTCAGGTTTTGTACATCCCACTCTAGTAAATCATGTTTACAAATTAAAGAAATTTTTATGTGTTGGAACCAACAAAGTCGGCTCCACCTAAAGCTCGGAACTACAGGGGCAGCTCGTGCTTACTCCCTTGGGATCACGCTCAAGGCGAAGAACTAGACCGGGAGCTTCAGTGAGGAGGTCCCACCTCTTACCCGGAAGAGACTAGCTATGGCTCTTCCCCTCCCTAGCCAATACTGAGCTAGGTGCCTTAGAAGAGAGAGGGAGTCAAGAATGCTTGCTTTTCTAAGGCACCTTACCGGTCTATTTATAGGCCTTTGAACTGGGACTGCAAATAACTAAACTAATCCATCCTGAAATTACCGGAATGCCCCCGGCTAGGTCTGCCAACAGCCGAACTCCGCTGTCCTAAAAGGCTAATTGCAGACTACCCAGGGTAAAAGAGTAAAAATACCCCTGGGACCCAAAAGGTGGGCCAGGCCCTACCTGAAATGGCCCTGAACCAAGATGGCCCATCTCCCCGGGTACCTCTTGCTAGGGTCCTCTCGCTAGGGCCCTCTCGCCTGGCTGGGGCCTCTCGCCTGGGCCCACTCGCTCGTCTGGAGCCTCTCGATTGAGCCCTCTTGCCAGGGCCCTTTCTCTCGCCTAGGCCCTCTTGCCAGGATCCTCTCGCCAGGCTGCGAGCCCGAGGTTGTACACAGTCCCTGCTCTTTTCGAGGTTGGCACAAGCTCAGAATGATAGTTCAACCGAGGCTTGCGATGGTACAGTTAATTTATTGAGGGAATCTTTTGGTGGGCCCCTTGCCCAGCCTATAAATATAGAAAATTCCTCCCCCTAAGGGGGTGTTTCCTCTCTTTCCTCCCCTCTTAGCATCTGCCTACTTGTCTCTCAGTCAAGGTTTTCGGGATCGCATCGCGGCCGTGTGCCAACGGAACAAGGCGACGGCGGCGGGTCTGAACAAGATCCCCGCACGTGATTCTCCTTCGCTACCGCCCTCCACCTCTCTCCCGAAAAAGGCAAAGGTTCCGAAGCCTCCCCTCTCGGCAAGAGAACCTTCTTCCCCCTTTCCGAGGGGGTATATACCTCCCACTCCAGCTAGTCTCAAAGGAAAAGAGGTGAGTTTTTCCAACCAGCTATGATCTCCTTGCACCACACGCTTTTTACTTGCTACCTTTTCCCAGAAAATCTCGATGCCCCCTCATCGTCCCGAGACCATTCGCATCAACATATCAGAGCTTCCTTCCCGGCCTCTCTCTCCCCAAGTCTCCACTCCCCCCTCCACCCCCGTGACGGGGAGGGATGATCCTTCTACCACATCGGGCTCCACCCGCCGCCTCGGTAAGAGGCTCTACTCCTGACTCCTGCTCTCTTCTTCTCGCCGCCTGCTTTTTTCTTGCCACTTTACCTCTTTGGCTCCTCCATAGGTGCAAGTGGAACCCCTGCCGAGAACTTGTTGGCTGCCGACTCGTCGGTCGACGATTACTCCAAGCAGCTGGCCCCCTCGCCTCCTCCTCCTATAGATGAGATCGAGGACTATCTGGGCGACCCCACGGACCCTATAGAGATGAAGCGCAAGGTGGCCGAGATGCTGCGGAAGCACGCGCACATCATTCAAGCGCTAGAAAAAGGGAAGCAAGCCGCAGACCACCGGATCGACTGGCTAGAGGTGGAATGCGCTCACCTGTCTTCGGAGATAGACGCCGACATTGGGGTGGACCAGACGAATCCTCAGGCAATCTTGGATGACGTCGACCAATAGCTCCGTCTCGCCCGCAGCGGTGTCTAGGCGGCTCGCGCCTTCCACCTCCCCAGTCGTCCTCCCTGCGTGAGAAGCCGCGGGGGAGGACGATGGAGGTGGGATAAGATTTGACGAGAGCTCCGCCTTCTTTCCTCTCGCCTCTCGCCTATCGCTCTTTTCGTTCGCCTTCTGTAATAAGATACTTGCCTATATACCGCTAGTTGTGCATTTTTCGACTTTGCCATCCATCTTTATGCGAGATTAGATTTAGTAATTTGGTGATTTGCCTATTTAAATGGTACGACAGCACTAATATCTTCTTTTATGCTAATTCTTAACCTTTATTAATTTTTAACCATCATTCCTTTTTTCCTGCGTCCATCTTTTCATCGTCTTCTTGGGCTGATGACCCATTTAGGGTTCCGCCGCCCGAGGATTGGAGGGAGAAGGGTCGGCCGACGCTTGCCTTTTTCCCGGCGTGGTCCTCTGTCCGCTTACTCTCTTACTCACGAGGGCTATAAATACCCCCGCTGCATAGGCTGGAAACATATTTTCCTAGACTTCGGCTCGCAGCTCCCCATCCTTCCGCAGCTTGCCTCGCGCTCCAGCCCCCTCATCCTTCCCCTCTATTGTTCCTCGTGCCTTCCCGCCAGTTCTCTACTCGCCGACTTTCCCTTCGTCTCGCGCTCCATGGGAAAAGGGAAGTCAGAGGGTGGTGAAGGCCGCAGCCGCTGTGGAAAAAGGTTCTCTGACCACGATTTTCCTCCCGGTCGTCTCTCCGCCGACGACTACGAGGCCTTCCGAAGCGACTTTTTGCCGGAGGGCTACGAATCGCGCCCTCCCAAGGTTGGCGAGAGCGTGAATACGTTTTACCCGGGCGAGCTCGCCTTCCCCGTCTCGCATTTCGAGGCGGGGCTCCGGCTTCCTCTCTGGCCCGAGGTGAAGCAAGTCTTCAAGTACTTCGGCGTCGTGCCTGCTCAGTTAAACCCCAACGCGATCTCAGTTATCGTCGCGTTCGCGTGCTACATGCGGCGAGAGAAAATAGAATTCAGTCTCACCGTCTTCCGGAAGATGTTCGTCTACCACGCCAATAAGGACGGGGTCTCCTTCTTCACCGGACTAAACCTAAAGGTTTGCGAGACACCCAATAAAAATCACCACTGGCTGACTCGCTTCGTATTTGTTCGTGGAAATCTGGGTGGCGTCCCTCTCGCGCCTGCCTCGCCCGCGGAATCCTTCTACACTTCTCCACAGGTTGGCGGCACGGACATGCTCCTTTGCGAGTACCTCGCTGGGAAGAACTTCGAGGTTAGGTTTTTGAGGCGAGGGCTCGCCTCACTGCTCCCCGTGCTCCCTGGAGAAGGTATGCCCGACCCCCTCGTCTTTTTCTTGCCTTCAGGGCCTTCCCCTCGCTGAACCTTTTACCTGACTGTCTCGCTTCTCCCAGGAGAGAGGAACGTGCCGGTGCACCCCCCCTACAGAAGTAATATCAAGCCGTCTAAAGACATAGCTCTCGCTACTATGGCAGCCGAGGCGGCCAAAGATTCGTTGGCCCCTTCTCCTCGAAAGAGAGCGGCTGAGGACTCGGCTCCCTCTCGCCTCACCCCCTCAAAGAAACTAAAGATGAAACTGAAGAAGGTAGTCTCCTTCCCTTCCGAGAAGGGAAAGGTCCCTGCGGACACAGCGGCGACGCCGGGGTCCTTGAGCCCCATATCCCTGGGATCCGAATCTCCCCACTCACCTCCCTTGACCTCTCCGCACAGGGCCGTCTCGCTTCCTGAAGACGCGCCCCCTCTCGCACTTCCCGCGAGCTCTTCTCACCAAACTCTCCGGTCTCCTTCTTGCGGGGAGGCTCCTCTCCAGTATCCTGCTCCATCCGCCCACCTAAACTTCAATGCGGGCCCGTCTGTCCCCGACGGCGCCAATGAGCCTTCGCTCATCTGGGATAAGGGGGCACATCGGGTATCCATCTCCACCCTCCTCCCCTCATGGAGAGAGCACGGGGAATCGTCTGCCCATGCCTTCTCCTTGGGCTTCGGCCTCTATGGGGGTTTCGCCCCTGACGCACTCGACGCGGCCTCCACGCGAGATCTCATCTTCAAGACGGCCCACTCGCAGCTGCGCACCTTCGAGCTTTCTCATCGACTCTCGCGCCGCCTGATTTACAACACTCGAAGCTGGAAGGAGATAAACACCCAACTCGTTGCCGAGCGCGAGAAGTCTGGGGATCTCACCAAGCGACTGGAGGTGGCCGAGAACCTTCTCGCCAAGGCCAGTGGCGGAGTGGTGAGTTGATACTGGGCCGGCCTTCTCAAGCAATCTCCCGCTAGATTTAACGGTTCGTCCTTTTTTGCAGGATGCCGAGACGGCTGAAAGACTGCGCTCGCGAGTCGAGGAGCTGGAAGCGGAGGTGAAGGAGCTGAAAGCAAAGAAGATCCAACTCAAAGAGGCCTCTACCTCTCGCCTGCAGGCCACTCCTCCCGCACATTATACGCACGACGAGGTCGAGGACTTTTGCCGGGATGCCAACATACGGACCGCCGAGCTCATCCTGAAGATGATGCGAGAGATGGGTGTAGTTAAAGATGATTGCGATGACATCACCGCTCGGGACCTCGTGCCCGAGATTTATGGCGAGGACGAGTCTTCGGCGGGCGAGAAGGACTAGGGCTCTCTGAGCACAACCGCCTTTTCCTCTCCTTTCTTGTTACGTCTATAATGCCTCCTTATTTGGGAATATCTTGTATTAAGACACGGATATGGTTCACTCGTATATATATATATTTTTGCTCGCGCCTGAAGCTAGCCTCTCTTTTCTTCCTCTCTTTTCTCTTTTTTTTTCTTTTTCTTGTTTGGACAGCTCGCAAGATCTTCGAGATCCTGGGCGGCGAGAGGGGGTTGTCTTTTCCCTCGCCGACTGTTACCAGCCAACCTGGCCCAGGGGGCGAGTGGGTGAGTCTCTGCCTCTCTCATGGGCGTGGGGACACCTTCTCCTTCCTCTCGCGCAGCCTATCGGTTCCTCTCGGCGCGAGTGGACCCGGGGGGTCAATTACCCCCCCTTTTTTGTTAGTAGCCAGGGTTAGTGTTTCCCTGATTATTTAGCTTCTATGTCACGACCTCAATTACCTGTCTCCAGAAAACACCCAACTCAAATTACAGCCACAAGGCATTTATGCTCTCCAACTGCAGCTTCTATGCCCCTATCCAGTATTGAGATGGAAACAAGTCCTCGCTCACGAAGACTGCAGCACGGTAGAGTAAGAAGGTAAGTTGGAATGGGGAGGAGATAACCCCTCCACAGAAGGGGCATGATCCCCCCTTTTATCTGTTTCCAACCACCGATGAGCCTACAGCCCTGCCAGCTTGATGAGAGCCTGGTCAGCGGGTCTGCTCGGGGTCTCCTCTCCTCTTTCTCCTCCAACCACTGAGTGAGCCTACAGCCCTGCCAGCTTGATGGGAGCCTGGTCAGCGGGTCTGCTCGAGGTCTCCTCTCCTCTTTCTCTTCCAACCACCGAGTGAGCCTACAGCCCTGCCAGCTTGATGGGAGCCTGGTCAGCGGGTCTGCTCGGGGTCTCCCCTCCTCTTTCTCCTCCAACCACCGAGTAAGCCTACAGCCCTGCCAGCTTGATGGGAGTCTGGTCAGCGGGTCTGCTCGGGGTCTCCTCTCCTCTTTCTCCTCCAACCACCGAGTGAGCCTACAGCCCTGCCAGCTTGATGGGAGCCTGGTCAGCGGGTCTGCTCGGGGTCTCCTCTCCTCTTTCTCCTCCAACCACCGAGTGAGCCTACAGCCCTGCCAGCTTGATGGAAGCCTGGTCAGCGGGTCTGCTCGGGGTCTCCTCTCCTTTCTCCTCCAACCACCGAGTGAGCCTACAGCCCTGCCAGCTTGATGGGAGCCTGGTCAGCGGGTCTGCTCGGGGTCTCCTCTCCTCTTTCTCCTCCAACCACCGAGTGAGCCTACAGCCCTGCCAGCTTGATGGGAGCCTGGTCAGTGGGTCTGCTCGGGGTCTCCTCTCCTCTTTCTCCTCCAACCACCAAGTGAGCCTACAGCCCTGCTAGCTTGATGGGAGCCTGGTCAGCGGGTCTGATCGGGGTCTCCTCTCCTCTTTCTCCTCCAACCACCGAGTGAGCCTACAGCCCTGCCAGCTTGATGGGAGCCTGATCAGCGGGTATGCTCGGGGTCTCCTCTCCTCTTTCTCCTCCAACCACCGAGTGAGCCTTCAGCCCTGCCAGCTTGATGGGAGCCTGGTCAGCGGGTCTGCTCGGGGTCTCCTCCCCTTGCTTCTGAAGAAGAACGCTCTGAGGTGTAGTGTTAGGAAATCATGGCACATTCAAAAGGGAGGATCATTAATAATATGTTCAAGTAAATTCAAAAGAGGTTTATCATTACGGATAAAAACGTTTCAGATCATCGTCACTACGTGCGCGATCTAGAGGTATCCCGTGCACATCTTGGAGGTGATACCCCCCTGACTTCAAGACTTCTTTTACTATGAAAGGACCCTCCCAATTGGGGTTGAGCTTCCCCACCGAGGCTCCCCTTCCTGCGGCATCTACCTTCTTGAGGACCAAGTCTCCCTTTTGAAACTGCTTGATTCGGATGTGTTTATCAAAATTACGGGACATCCGGCGCTTGACCTCCTCCTGACGGATCGCTGCTAGCTCCCTAAGCTCTTCCACGAGGTCGAGAGAAAGCCTCTGCTCCTCTCCATTATCGATCTGCCACCTTTCATCTCCCTCTCTTGCTGCTGTGATCCTGGGAGATTCAACCTCAAATTCCACAGGTATGACGGCCTCAGAACCATGAGAGAGCTTGAAAGGTGTCTCTCCTGTAGTCGTATTCGGCGTAGTTCGCATAGCCCACAGGACGGAAGGGAGTTGTTCCACCCAGCTTCCTCTCAAGTTCTCCACTTTCTTTTTCAGGAGGTTCACTATGATCTTGTTTGCTGCTTCTACCTGCCCGTTGCTTCGTGGGTGATGAACCGAGGCGAACTGAAGGTCTATGCCGAGCTGTACACAAAAATCCACAAACTCCTGGCTAGCGAATTGCGGCCCGTTGTCGGTGACTATGGCTAAAGGGATCCCGTGCCGGCAAATAATCTCTCCCCATACAAAATTCTTTACCACTCGTGAGGTCACCTTCGCCAAAGCCTTTACTTCCAGCCATTTCGAAAAGTAATCTATCATGACCAGTAGGAACCTCCTCTGACCACTGGCTGGAGGAAACGGTCCTACCAGATCCAGTCCCCATATGGCGAAGGGCCAAGGGGAGGTGATCGTTCGCAGCCTCTACGCCGGAAGGAGTTGCAAGGGAGCAAACTCCTGACACTTTCTACACCTTTTAGCGAGCTCCTCCGCGTCTCTTCGCAGGGTGGGCCAAAAATAACCTTGCCTCAGTACCCTCCCCTCCAAGGTTCGACTCCCCGAGTGGCTCCCGCACTCCCCTGAATGGACTTCTTCCAGCACCCTTGGTGCTTCTTTCTCGGATACACACCGGGCTAACAATCCGGACAACGTTTTTCGGTAGAGTACTCCCTCTTTCAACAAATAGTAAGCCGACTTGTATCTAATCCGCTTTCTCTCGAGATCCCCCTCGGGTAGTCGCCCTGACGCTAAGAAGGTCACAAAAGGATCCATCCAAGACACCTCCTAGTCGATCTCCATTACTTCCCCCTCTTCTATGGAGGGCCTGAAGAGCTCGGTCATGGTTCCTCCGGCCTGAGGACCGTGCTTTGCGAGCAGATCAGCACGAACACTCTCTTCTCAAGGAACATGCTGGATGGAAAAGCTATGGAACTGTCCAACAATACTTCTTATCTTTACCAGGTATAACTAGAGGGTCGGATCCCTCACCTCGAACTCCCCGCTGATGTGTCTTGACACCACCAAGGAATCCGTGAAGACCCTGACATCCTGTATACCCAATTCCCTAGCCAACCGAAGCCCGACGATGATTGCTTCGTACTCGGCTTGATTGTTCGTGAGGGTGAAGTGTATTTTTAAAGCTTGCTCAATCCTAGTCCCCTCGGGACTCGTCAAGATGACCCCTCCCCCGAAAGAATTCCTACCAGAAGCTCCGTCTACGAGCATTTCCCAAGATGCTACGGGAGGCCCCTCCATCACTTCGGCCTCCAACGCATAATCCGCCAAGAAATCCGCCACCACCCGCGCCTTAATATCTTCTCGAGGAACATAAGAGAGGTCGAATTCACTGAGCTCTATCGACCACTTGGCCAATCTCCCCGAGTGCTCGACCCCCTCGAGGATGCGGCGAAGGGGGTGATCCGTCACAACCTGAATGGCATGAGCTTGAAAATATGGTCTGAGCTTCCGGGCCGACATAATGAGAGCGAAGGCCAGCTTTTCTAAGATGGGATATTTCAACTCGGCCTTTTTGAGGACTCTGCTTACATAATAAATAGGGAATTGCTTCTTTCCTTCTTCTCGGACGAGGACCGAGCTAACCGCCCCCGTCCCTACCCCTAAATAGAGGAACAAACTCTCCCCTTCCCTTGGCCCTTGAAGTAGCGGTGTCTGGGTAAGCTGCTGCTTTAGCGCTGTGAAGGTCTTTTCACACTCGAGGGTCCATTCGAACTCCTTCCCACTCCTTAGAGTTCGAAAGAAAGAAGAGCACCTCTCTCCCGCTCTGGAGAGGAACCTGCTCAACCCTGCCAGCTTGCCAGTAAGACGCTGGACCTCTTTGACATTCCTAGGAGATCCCAGCTCTAGTATTGCTCTCACCTTGTCAGGATTGGGCTCCACCCCTTCAGGGGTAAGGAGATGTCCCAAAAACTTCCCCCGGCTGGCCCCGAACACACACTTCAGGGGGTTAAGCCTCATCTTATATTTCCTTACGGTTGCAAAAGTCTCCTACAGGTCTAGGACTTGAGATCCAAGATCCCGACTCTTCACCATCAAGTCATCCACATAAACCTCAAGGTTCCGCCCCTTCTGCTCCCGAAAAATCCGGTCCATCATCCTTTGATAGGTTGCTCCCGCATTTTTTAGGCCAAAAGGCATCATGTTATAGCTGAAGCACCCATCCTCCGTGACGAAGGTGACATCCTTGACGTCTGGAGGGTGCATGCGTATCTGATGGTACCCTGAAAAAGCATCTAAAAAACTCATCAGTGAGAAACCAACGGCTGAGTCAACCAGCGCGTCGATCCGAGGCAGGGGGTAACAATCCTTAGGGAAAGCTTTATTTAAGAGAGAGAAATCAATACACATCCTCCACTTCCCTTCCCCTTTTTTACCATTACAACATTGCTCACCCATCCCGGATACCTATTGGCCGATATGAATCCCGCTCGGAGCAGCTTCTCTACTTCATCTCTGATAGGCCCGGCCATCTTGGAGGCAATGGCTCTCTTCTTCTGTTGAATGGGGCGGACCTTGGGGTCGAGGTTGAGGCGGTGGCACGCCACGTCCGCGTCGATCCCTGGCATGTCCGCTGCGCTCCAGGCGAAGACATCAATGTTCTCTTGCACACACCTCCGGATCTTTTCCTAGTCCTGGGGAGTGAGTTCTCCGCTGATCTTTACCTTCTCTTTTCTTCCGTCTCTGGTGAGGATCTCGACCTCCAGAACTTCCACCGCCGCCCTCAACCTTGAGGGTTCTTCTTCCTCCTGCTCTCTTAGCTCTTCCTCCGGATCCGTTGACCCGTACCCAACTCCTGAACCTTCAACAGCTGCCACCCTCACCTGGACCTTTCCTCCCTCTCCTCTCTCCCACTCCTCTCCTTCAGCCATCTACTCCTCCACTGCAAGACTTCCCTCCACTCCTGCTCCTGCGCTCCCCAACTCTTCTTCTCCAGCCACTTGCTCTCCCGCCATCGCTGGCTCCACCGCAATGCCTCTCCCCACTCCTCCTTCCTCCTCCCACTCTCCTTCAGCCATCTCCTCCTCTACTGTAAGACTTCCCTCCACTCCTGCTCCTGCGCTCCCCAACTCTTCTTCTCCAGCCACTTGCTCTCCCGCCATCACTGGCTCCACCGCAATGCCTCTCCCCACTCCTCCTCCTTCCTCCCACTCTCCTTCAGCCATCTCCTCCTCTGCTACAAGATTTCCCTCCACTCCTGCTCCTGCTCTCCCCAACTCTTCTCGCTCCAACCTTGCTCCCAGCTCCTCTGCATCTCCCATCCAGGAGATGGTGTTGACCGCCGTTACATAGCACTCCCGAGCCGCCTTCGGATCCCCTCTTACCCTGATCTGGGTTCCCCCCGAATTGAGCTTCAAGCACTGGTGGAAAGAAGACGGAACGCATCTAAAGGCGCTGATAAGAGGGCGCCCAAAGATCGTATTGTAACTGCTGGGAGCGTCCACTATCACGAAACGACAATTCCTGGACAGTCCTCCCAGGGTCACTTGAAGTCCTACTCCTCCCTCAACCTCTTTTCTCTCTCCCGAGAAACCAAACAACGGCCCATCTGCCGCCAGCACCCTTCGAGCCTCCACCCTCATCTCATTGAAAGCCTTCTTGAAGATTACATTGACAGAACTCCCGTTGTCCACCAGAATGCGGGATACCGTGAAGTTCTCAATGGCAGTCCTGATCACCAACGCGTCGCAGAAGGGGTCCTCGTGATCGGGTAGGTCTCTTCTGGAAAACGTGATTTTCTCATCCGGGGGTGGGGTTTGCGACGTCGAGGCGACGCTCCGACGATACATGGTGTGAAGACTGGCCTTACGGGTTACCTCGATCCCCACCCCCCATGAATCACCCCAATCCCTCCTCGATCTCCGGTATCTGACCGGTCCACACATCGATCTTCCTCCATCGCTCCCGACACCTCCACTATCCGCACTGCCTGCTGTCGGTCTTCTCCTCCTCTCCCTCTCTTCAACTCCAAGAACTCGGGACATGTTGCCGTCGCGTGACCCTCCTCCTCATGGAAGTCACAATAGGGCAAAACTCCCTCTCCTCGCCTCTCATCTGGGGGATTCCTCCTCCTCCCCACTCCTGCTCTCCCACGGTCTCTTCCCCTTCCTCTTCCCCTGCCAATGGCCATAGCTTGCTGAGGTGGGGGTGGGAGCGGCCTCGGACCATGCCCCCATCCTAGCGGATGAAACCTTCCTGGACCTGGATAAAAGTTTCTTCCCCCCTGCGGGGGACCCCTTCCAGGCCCCTGAACCGGGCCTCCCGGCTGCCTCCATCCCAACTCCGGGTGAGCGGGCCCTCTTAGTTCTTCTCTTCTCCTTCCCTCTGGCTGCCTTGCCCCCCCTGGCTCCCTCTGCTCTACTTCCGTCAACCTTGCCAGCTTCCTTGCAAATGCTGGGTTTGCCGCCTCCATGGCTATCTCTTTTGCGGCCTTCTCCATTAATCCCTCGAAGGACAACGGTGCCTTCCTGGTGAGGCTCATTTTGAAGAAACCTTCCCTCAGCCCTATGGTGAAGGCCATCTGGAGGGCGAAACCAGGCACTTCCTGGATGCCTAGCATCTCCTCCTGGAAACGGTCCACGTATTGAGCCAAGGACTCGTCCGCCTTTTGCTTGATCAGGAAGATGGACTCTGGGTTCCTCTTCCTCTTCTTAGAGGTCGAGAAACGCAGCTGGAAACTTCTGCTCAGGTCTTTGAAGCAATAAATGGAACCAGTAGGGAGTTGGTGGAACCAGTCCCTAGCCTTGTCCTTCAAAGTGATAGCGAAGAGACGACACTTGAAGGCGTCAGTCATAGGTCTGATGGACACTGCGTCTTCAAACCACTACAAGTGTTGGAGAGGGTCGTCCTTTCCCACATAATAGGTCATCTTCGGCTCGCGGAACCCTTCTGGAACGGGTGCCGAGAGGACCAACTCGCAGAAAGGAGATCCTCTCGCCGGTGGTCTCGCCAGCTCCACTCGCGCCACTGGCTCCGCCGACGCGACGGCACTCGCCGGACTGGGGAAGAGCTCCCTTCCTTCCACCTCTCGCCGAGGTCCTTCCGCCACTATTTCTTTTCCCGGCCGCCTCCCGGGTGCATCTTCACCTATCCTTGCCGAGTCGACCCCTCCCCTGGGCGCGAGGTCCGGCACCTGAGGTGGGGGAGTCTCACACTCGCCTCTCTGTGTGAGTTGCTTTAGCATGTCCATGATCCCTCCGATGGATGACATGAACTCTGCCCTCCCGACATATCCCTCCAGCCTTGGGGACCCTTCGCCTTCTCCTCCCGCATCTCCCGCCATGAGGTAACCCTTCGCTCTTCCGCACAAGCTGCGATTCCACGCTCACCGCACCAAAAATGTTGGAACCAACAAAGTCGGCTCCACCTAAAGCTCGGAACTACAGGGGCAGCTCGTGCTTACTCCCTTGGGATCACGCTCAAGGCGAAGAACTAGACCGGGAGCTTCAGTGATGAGGTCCCACCTCTTACCCGGAAGAGACTAGCTATGGCTCTTCCCCTCCCTAGCCAATACTGAGCTAGGTGCCTTAGAAGAGAGAGGGAGTCAAGAATGCTTGCTTTTCTAAGGCACCTTACCGGTCTATTTATAGGCCTTTGAACTGGGACTGCAAATAACTAAACTAATCCATCCTGAAATTACCCGAATGCCCCCGGCTAGGTCTGCCAACAGCCGAACTCCGCTGTCCTAAAAGGCTAATTGCAGACCACCCAGGGTAAAAGAGTAAAAATACCCCTGGGACCCAAAAGGTGGGCCAAGCCCTACCTGAAATGGCCCTGAACCAAGATGGCCCATCTCCCCGGGTACCTCTTGCTAGCGTCCTCTCGCCAGGGCCCTCTCGCCTGGCTGGGGCCTCTCGCCTGGGCCCACTAGCTCGCCTGGAGCCTCTCGATTGAGCCCTCTTGCCAGGGCCCTTTCTCTCGCCTAGGCCCTCTTGCCAGGATCCTCTCGCCAGGCTGCGAGCCCGAGGTTGTATAATATGGTTTGAAGCAAGCCTGATATATTATCTTGTCTACCTTTCTCATCAAGAACAAATTCTTAAGGGGAAAATAGATAACACATTGTTTCTTAGATAAACAAAGAAAAGTGTCTCCTAGTCCAAAATTATGTGGATGACATAATATTTGGGCCTGCTGATGACAACCTTTGCAAAAGGTTTGCTAACCTTATGTAGAGGGAGTTTGAGATTAGCAGTATGGGGGAGCTCAAATACTTCTTAGGCCCCTCCAAGTGAATTAGTCTGATGAAGGGATTTTTATCTCTCAGACCAAGTACACTAGGGAGCTTATTAAGAAATTTGGGATGGAATCAACTTCCACCATAAAAAACCCCATGGGGTCCAACATTTCCCTAGACAAGGATGAGAAGGGTAAGCCCTTTGATGAATCCATGTATAGATGTATCATTGGATCCTTGCTATACTTAACTGCTAATATGTTAGATATCATGTATGCAATATGTGTTTGTGCTAGGTACCAAGCATGCCTTAAGGAATCTCACCACTCAGCTGCAAAGAGGATTTTGAGATATCTTAAGGGAAGCCAACAACTTGGCCTTTGGTACCCAAGAAATAATGATTTTGAACTAATTGGCTATTCAGATGCAAACTCTGTAGGTTGCAAGAAAGATAGGAAAAGCACAAGTGGAACTTGTCAATTCCTAGGGAGAAGACTGATCTCATGGAGTATCAAGAAGTAGACTAGTGTTACTATATCCACTGCTGAGTCTGAGTATATCTTTATAGGAAGCTGTTGTGCACAACTTCTATGGATACAACATCAACTAGAGAACTACAACCTCAAGGTAAGTCATTCTCTTTTGTATTGTGACTCATCTAGTGCAATTTCTATTGCTAAGAATCCTGTCTCACAAAGCAAGACTAAGCATATAGAAATTAGATATCACTTTCTTAGTAAACATGCAGATAGTGAAGATATTTGTCTTGAATTTGTCTCCACTGACAATCAAGTTTCTGATATCTTCACTAAGTCATTGGATGAGGCTAAGTTCAATTTCTTCAAAATTGAGTTAGGAATGCTTAATATTGAATGATTCATGTACATTAAGTATTTCAGTTATAAATTAAATTCTCTACATTTATACTTTACCTTCATGCTTAAACAAGTGTGTTATATTGGTAGATTGATATCTATTAATTACCTTAACTAGCTAGTTTTCACAGTTATTTCTCTAAAATTTGCTATCTTCTAGCAAACCCTTAGTAGTAGGTTAGGTTAACAACCTTTACCATAATAAAAGTAACAAGATGGCTCAGTCAACTATCAATTATCAACTATCAAAGGATGTCTAACTTGTTTTGACAATGTTCACTAAAAAACAGTCAGGTTAGCTGAAACAACTGAGAAAGGTTCAGCTGAACTGCTGGGACCGTTGAGACAGTCTTAATAGTTCACACAGGAATATGAATTACCCTGTGCCAGCTGGTTATCAATCTGTCTCAGCACAATCACTGAGATGGGATGATTAAAATTAAATCAACTTATTTTAATTATCAAATCAGTAGAAATTATAATCATGGTCGTCCTCTCAACTCCAAAACACTACATATAAATAAAAACTCAGTAAATCAAAAGCCATTAAACCCTAATCTCTTTCCAAGAAGTCATAAGGATGTTGGATTCCCTAGGTTTAGAATATATCCTCTCTGAACCTTCCCCCATCCTGAGAGATGAACTATTGGAATTTTTCTCCAATGTAAAACTTTTCCCAAATAAGACATCACTGAAATCCAAAATTGGAGGGATCAGGATCAAGATTACTCCAGGGATGTTGGCTAAGGCCCTTCAGTTACCCTCTCTTGACAGTGATGAAGAAGAGGACATCTCCAACAAGGACAAAGATAGTGCATTGGAATGGTGTGAGTACAGTGATGCCAAGATTGGATCACTAAGAAGGAAAAACTTCAACCAAAAGAGGTGAATGTACCTTCTGAGGGGATCTTGTACCAATAGATGAGCCAGCTCTTTATAAGATTGATGTTGCTGCAGATGATCATGGTAATTTTGATAATGCTGCTGATGTTGATATGGATGATAATGATATCATTTTGTTAATGATACAAATGTTGAGGGGGAGTCTTTAAAGGTCCTTGATCAGGATAAGGCTAATCCATGCGCTCTCCATAAGTGTGATGATCAAGACGACCAAGGGACAAATTCTCCTGTGATCAATCCTCCACCTTCAACAACTACAAATACCTCCCTTCTCAGTTCTATCAAGGCTCTATTGGATGAGCAAGCCACTTCAGTTAAAGTTTACATAGTCAACCTCAGAAGTAAAAGCTGAACTGCTAAAAGAAATCCAGACTGTGAAAGATGAGACTGTTCACCTGAATAAAGAGATGACTAACTGGTTTGATAAAGCATCCAACACAATAAAAGCACATTCTTCAATACTAAGCTCAATGAACAAAAGCTAAAAATTATCTGTTACTGATATGGGGTATGTAAAGAACTTTGTAAGTCAGACTGATGATATTATCAGGGATGCTGCAGGTCATGTAAATAATCATATTACTAATACTGCTATATCATCCATGCAAGAAGCCTACCAGATCAAAGATGAAATATTAGCTGACAGTGACAACAGATTCCAGACACTGTCCAACAAGATTAAGGCTAACTCCCTTTTGTTGAAGAATCACCTAATTGAAGAAGTCAGAAAGGGGGAGGAGGGCAATGCTAAGATTGCTATGCTCATTGATGAGCATGCCCTCAAAGTGTTTCAAGGTACAAGGATTGCACTACACTTTCCTCTATTGGACAAGAATAGGCTAGAAGATGTTGATTTCCCTGCTCAAGCCAGAGTTGTATAGGATGCACAACTTGTAGCCAGGAGAAAGAGAGATGGAACTCTGTTGGCTGAAGAGTTCATGGCAAGGAGGAGAGCTAAAAATGCGGATTATCCAGACTATGAATATCTTAATGATGCCTTAGAGACAATAATTATCAATGCTTGGCTAAACCATAGATAGTTGCTTAAGAACATTAACAACATATATTCTTCTAAAGAATGGATCACGCACCAGGAAAGGAATTCTTTAAGAGAAAGAATCTTCTAGGAGAATTTGGTTAGAAGGAACAACCCTAAGAAGATGCCTCCCAAATACTTACCAAAACCTTTTCTCTACTTCAAGAGGCAGAAGAACAAAGCCCAGAGTGCAAAAGCTAGTAGGTGCTGCTAAAAATGAAGGCTCTAGCTCTACAAAGAAGAGGAAATCTAAATTGTAGTTGAAATTCAATTAACTAATGTTGAATACTATATGTTAACCTTCAAATATTAGCTCATGATATTAAATATGAAAACTTTGAACTATTATATAAATATTAAACTATCCTATGATGGTTTATGTTGTTTCTAGTGGCTGAATGAAAAATGTTATAGCTTATACCTTTTAGCTATGTTTTTATGTTGATTAATCATGATGTTAAACTTTGCTTAAAATTGTTAAACATCTAACTGTTATGATGTTATTCTTAGATTAGTCAGGTTGTTTAGCTTATGTTTAAGTTTGGCTAAACATTTGTTTTTCCCTGCAATGTTGTCATGATGTTGTTGAATTAAATTTTCCAATTTATCATGATATGTTTTATGTGTTAAAATGCATCTTAGCATTGCTATGTGTTCTGCTTTCTTCAAATAGGAGGAGATTGTTGGGAATATTGCCCTTCAATGTTCCTTGGATTTGAAGAGGCATCACCTTCAATGCTAAGTGCATAATGAATTTGTTGGACCTTCTACTTTACTCATTATATAGATTTAAGTTGTTCTAAAAACATATTTAGAATAGATCTGGACATTGCTGTATTTGTCTCAGCTATTCTGGAGAAATTCGTTGAGAAGACTGCCTGGTCTCAGCAAAACTGCTGAGACTCAGCTAATAACCGCTGAGATAGCAGCGTGTCCCAGCCCTGCTGTGATTGCAGTATGTTCTCAGCGAAACTGCTGAGACATAGTGAATTTGTCGCTGAGATAGAAGCCAGTCTCAGCTAAGCCGCTGAGACAATTTTAAATATAGCCGTTGAGACGGCGCGACCAATTTTTGGCGAAAGACTAATAAAGCAAAATAGCTTTATCTATTCTTGGCCATGTTAGGTCAAATCAATTCAAGAGCCTTTGCAGATTGATGGAGCCTATATAAAGCATCTTCTAGGTCAAGAAAAAAAGGATTGTGTGCGTGCCAGTGCCAAGTTGTCGTTGGCACTATTAAGTGCTGCTGCAAAGTACTAGAAGTGCTGAGAGTGCCAATGACCTTGTGCTTCCAGAAGTTGTTCTCAGATCTAAGGAGAACAGGTTGGGTCCATCAATGATTAGTGGTTGATCTTCTTCTTTCTACAAGGAGACGAGAGATCAATAAGGAGCTAAGGCAAAATCTAAAGAACAATACTTCAAGCCCTGCTACAGGACTGCTCTAAGCTGTTCTATTTCAACAGAAGACCAAATATGAAGGTGTATACATTTTATTATCTTCTATTATAATCTAAACAAACAATATTGTAAGAACTTTTTGTTCTGAGCTGTAAGGCCTGTGTACCTGAGTGTAAGGCCTATGTGCCTGGGTGTAGGGCCTGTGCGTATGAGTGTAGGGCTATCCTCCCAGCCTGAGTTGTAAGGTTTCTTGATAGGGCTGAGGTAGGTGACCTAGAGGCTCACTGAGCTGTAGGAGTATAGCTTATTCTTAGTTGTCGGGCAGTGGCCTGAGGTAGGGTTTGGAGGAAACCTGAGAGATCCTGGGGAATCTGTATTGTAAGCTCTTTGAGCTGAGTTTGGAGAAGGTTGCCTTGTCTAACACACTATTAGAAAGGTGGTGAGGGAAAGTGGATGTACGCAGACCTTGGAGAACCAGTATAAAATTTCTATGGGCTTTTTGTGATGTTTAATTGAGACTAAATAGTAGAGTAAAAAGAATAATAATACAAACAACCTATTCACCCCCTCTAGGTGATTTAGACTACTACCCAGTTAACTATCAAGTAGATTCGAGTAGAAGACTTGTGAAGAAGCGTATTTAGATAAGTAAGATTGAATTCGACTTGAAATAAGTAGTTCGACTTGAAAGACAAAATTCGACTTGAAAGAAGCAGTTTGACTTGAAAGACAGAATTCGACTTGAAAGAAGCTGTTCGACTTGAAAGATAGAATTTGAACTGAAAGGATGAATTTGATTGGAAAGAAGCAAATCGACCTTAAAGATTGAATTCGACCGGATGAGAAGAATTTGACTAAATCAAGTCTATCAGGTTGAATTATTCAAAAAGGAGAAAATTCAAATCCCACGCTGATTTTTCGCTTGCTTATTAATGTCACCGCAGAAAGGTCAAATCAAATATGCGCTTCAAGGATATGGATCTCTGACATGCGGAGCACACCGAAGATTCGACCGTTAATTGATTTTTTATAAAAAGTGATATGAAGATTTTCGAAAGTGAAGAAATCGACAAAGCAAAAATTGAAAGTCAATATACAAAAAAAGATTTTGCGCCTTCTGCTGTGACAAAATAAAAGTGCAAGTATTTAGAGATGACAATTAAAACATATAATATCTTCTCTTCTCCAAAAGTATAGCCTATCAATTCACGCTGCTGTGGTCTAAAAGTCAAATCTCTTACCGCAAAAGAAGAAGGATCTTTGTAAAGAGCAGAGTAATTCAGATTTAAGATATTATTCAATCTCTGCACGAAGATCCTAGTAAAAGCTTTTCAACATCAACTTCAAATAATACTCCGAGCATTCATGCACAATACTTGAGTCTAAAGAAGTTTTATTTTCTATAAACCTTATTCTATGTAGGATCTCATCGAGATCTGAGCTGCAGGATTTTGTGAGGAATCTGAGTTGTAGGGTCCTGCGTTGCCTGAGCTGTAGGGTTCTAGATAGAACCCAAGCTAGGATTCCTTGAGGGTAATCTGAGTTGTAGGGTCAGTAGGCTTGAGGTAGGAAGCCATTTAGTGCTTCTGAGGTAGGATTCCCTATGGGGAATCTAAGTTGTAGGAGACGTGATCTCTGAGGCAGGAACTTGACTCTGAGTTGTAGGATCTGCAGATCTGAGATTGGGTAAGCTTGCCAAAGCTAGCACCCTGTTAGATAGGAGGAGGGGAAAGTGGATGTACAAAAATCGGGGAACCACTATAAAATCTCTATATGTTGTGATTGTGTGATTAGTTCGGTGCCATATTTTTAAATTTTGCATATAACTTTTAAAAGGTCAATCACCTATTCACCCCCTATAGGTGTTTAGTGACATCCCATGACTTACAAGTGATATCAAAACGAGGTTATTCAAAGTTAAGCTTGATAGCTTGAATGGATCTTCTAGTGGGATATAAGCTTAACCACCAAAACTGCTCATCAAACCTCAACGAAACAAATCATACAATGATGCCCATCAGCAGCAAGGAAATGCTGAAGTATTGGAAGGAAAGAATAAGGATTTTCATGGAGGCTTTAAATCTAGGAAAGTCATATGAGGACAAGCTCACAAATAATCCTCACTCTATCAATTTGAAAATAAGAGCACCTCTATCAACTTCAGACAATGAATCCAAAGAAGGAGAATATCTTGGACTCATGGCTGAAACTTCTGGTGAGAAACAAGATAACCCCTATCCTTCTCTGGTACGTATAAAAGTTAACTGTCTAATCCAAAATTAGATTCAGGAATAAGCTCATCATCAGACAGTGACTACGATACTGATTTTGACAGTGACACTGACACAGTTAATCAATTTAATGACATCCTAGTAGCACTAAAAGAAAGAAAACAATTAGTTGCGGCTCAAGTAGAGCAAATCATTTCTCTTAAGCTTGCTTAATACGATGTTCTTAAGAAAACCAAAGAGTTGACTCAAGCAAGAGAGGAAATCAATAAACTTAAAGAAATATCAACAAATCAATCCATCACACTAAATCAGAAAAATATAACATTCAAGGATCTTCAATGTAAACTTCTCAAGGAAAGAAAGCTTGTGGCAGATTTCTCAAAGCCACATACTGTTCTTCCCATCATAGATATGTTTTATGCACCATATAAAAGTGGTGTAGGACTAATTATGAAAAATCCTCAAAAGACCCAATAATTTTTAAAAAGGGCAACTGCCAAACAATTCCCATTGCCTTGACCTTACCTATGGGCATTTATTAAATGAATGTTCTACCTGTAAAACAATTGAGTCTCAAATCCAAATATTAGTGTGGACATTGGACAAAGTATCTCTGAAACTCAAAGGATGGGTCAAGGGCAACTAGGTAATGGGTCAGTTGAAACTTTAAGTAAAAATAAGGAAAAGAATAACTCAAATATCTACCGCCAAGAGAAAACAAGCAACTATATTGCCACATTTCTCTCAATCACACAGTCAAAGTGATGACTGTAGAAAAGTAACAACTATAAATACCACTCTTCTTGTTATCTACACACTCATTTCATTTTGGACTAGAGAAGGAGATACAATAGTTCGGACTGCTGGTGTTTTGGTAAGATAGGGCACTTTGCTATTGATTGTTGGTTTAATCTAACAGTGCCAAGTCATGTTACAAGAAATAGATTAATAACTTTTCATCAAAGCACCTTACATATAGATCTAATAAAAATCATGGTCCCAAAACTATTTGGGTACCTAAAGAAAGATAATCTATTTTGTAGGGATGTCCAAAGACCATTGAAAATCTAATCTGGTATTTGAATAATAGATGTTCCAGATACATGACTGGAACAAGAAGTCTTCTTAAGGTTCCTGTTGAAAATGGACCTAAGGTCATTTTTGGTGGATCCGACAAAGGAATAACAATGGACTATAGTATGATCACAAATGGTATAGTCTCCTTGACTAGAGTAGCTTATGTGAGGGTTGCAACAAAATCTTGTAATCATTAGACAACTTTGTGTCCAGGGCTATGTTGTTGTTTTCCACAAGGATAAGTGTCTGATTAAGAGATCTATTGACTATGAAATTGTACTATCATGCACTAGGAGTGGAAACATATATTGTTTAAATTTCCTATGTTTAGAATCCTCTTTATCCTTATGTTTAGTGGCAAATGATAGAACATCCCTTTGTGTCTAGTGTCATAAGAGGTTGACCCATATTAACTATAAGTCTATGAATAAATTACTCAGAGAAAATCTAGTAAGAGATGGACCAAAGTGAAAATGCATCAAGGAGAGCTCATGTCATGCATGCCAAATAGGCAAGAAGACAAAAGTCTCCTTCAAGGGCATTAACTCCAAAGACTCCACATGATACTTGTATCCGTTACACATGGACCTGTTTGGTCCTATGCCAATTCCATGCTTAGGAGGGAAGCTATAAACCTTTGTTGTTACTGATGATTTATCTAGGTTTGCATGAGTGTTCTTTCTGAAAAGAAAGTCAATTACTCTGGACATTTTCAAGTCATTTGTCAAGTAGATCCAGAATTAAATGAACTATTTTGTGGTCGAAATCAGAAGTGATCATGATACAAAATTTTAATCAGATACTATGACAAACTTTTGTGAAAATCTTGGTATCCTATAAGAATTCTCATCTCTTAGAACTCCACAACAAAATGGAGTGGTAAGAGAAAGAACAGAATACTTATAGAGGCTGGTAGAACTATGCATAGTGACTCCTCACTGTCAGAATTCTTCTAGGTTGAGGTAGTTAACACAACATGCTATGTGCAAAATATAGCCTTAATCAACAAAAATCATAATAAGACTCCTATGAGTTAATGAAAGACAAAAAACCAACACTGTCCTACTTCAATATTTTTGGGAGTAAATGCTTCTTACTGAACAATGTCAAATCAAATCTTACTAAATTTGCAGAAAAATGCTTTGAGTACATCTTTGTAGGATATAATAATCATAGCAAACCCTATAAAATCTACAGTAAGAAAAACAAATGTGTAAAGGAGTCAATAAACATTGTATTTGATAAGACAAGCTTGATATATAAGAGCTTGCCTAGTTCCTCAATAAATGTTGCAGATTTAAACTCAAGGATAAGAGAGATCACCATTGGTGAAAATAAAGATATCACAACTTCCATCCCACCAGATGCATCCATTGAGGATAATGATCAAATACAAGGAGAACAATCTACAACAGCCTCAAGGGTGCCTTACTTGATTGTAGTAGAGCAACACGTTGAAGCTAGAGAATCCGAAGCTATGGGAAGACTGTAGACAACCACAAAGCACCTAAGAGATCATCCCTCATACCAAATCATTAGAGATACCTCTTTGGGTGTAAAAATAAGTAGAATAACCATGAATGATGCGCTGCATGTAAGCTTCTTGTCACAAATTGAGCCCAAGAGATTTGAAGAAGCAAATGCTGATCCAGCCTGGATTGTAACAATGCAAGAAGAGCTAAACCAGTTCATGAGGTATCAAGTGTGGACTCTTGTTCCTCGACCCCAACATCAAAATATGATTGGAACTAAATAGGTATATAGAAACTGGACGAATGAGCAAGGGGAAATCATTAAGAATAAGGCTCGATTGATGGATAAAAGTTATAGACAAGAAGAAGTAATAGACTTCGATCAAACTTTTGCACTAATGACTAGATTGGGGGCTATCAGACTCTTACTAGCCTATGCAACACACAAAGGATATAAGATTTATAAAATGGATGTAAAATCTGTATTTTTAAATGGAGATCTTTAAGGATCTGTTCAGTTCAATGGAATTGGAATTGAGAAATAATTGAGAAATTAGAATTTAGCAATTCCAATTTCTATAGGAAATGAGACGAATTTCAATTATGTTGTTCGGCTGCACAAAGAAATTGGTCAAAACCAATAAGAATTGGAATTAAGCAAACTTAGAAGCCATACAAATTTCAACCTGGTGAGCAGCAAAAGCCATACAATTTTTACACTGTTAATAGGTTGGATGTACTTCACTTTAAAATTTTCATGATAATAGTGCCTTTGATCTGCAAAGCAATTGAAAAATGAATTTGCAGACTTATTATTCAAATCCTTATATCACAGGTCTACGAGAGAGGAAACCTAATAATGATCGTCCTACTCTTTCATCCAATGGTTGATTACTGAACCCTATATCAACAGTGTCGTTCCTAAGAACCCTTATCCTTCTTCCGATCACATTTCCGTCTCCACAAATACCGAAGAGATTCTCAAAGAGTGGAAGAATAATCTTCCATAGAAGGTGACGTTTGAAAGTCTTTGATTTCAAGGGTTGCTAAACACTTAGAGGGGTGGGGGGGGGGGGGTGTGAATAGGTTTTTAGGTCTTTTTACTTTCTTTTAGACTTTATCTGAGTTACTATCTGATGTGATTAGTTAGTATTGCTTTCAAGAAGATCGCACACAACACACAGATGGTTTAGAGTGGTTCCCCAGAGTATGGGTATGTCCACGGTCTCTCCCGCCTTTCTAACAGTGTGTTAGACAAGTCACTTCACCAAAAACTCAGCTCCTAAGAGCTTAAAACATGATACCGCAGGAGGGGATAACCCTACCTCAGATCCAAAGGATCCTACAACTCAGATTCACACTTGAATCCTACCACTCATGCCAAATCCCTACACTCAGATTCTTAACAGAATCCTACCACTCAGATCTATACAAGATCCTACACTCGGCCTTTATAAATAGGATTACAACTCAGATCTAGAGAGATCCTACAAATAGAGATAAGTTTGTTGATGTTGATTTAGACAACAGAGAGATGATCTCTCTGTCTCCCTCCTTCTATTCTGAGAAAGATCAGACTAGATTTCTTCTTCACAACACTAGAAAATAATCTTCAGGATAAGCTCTGCTTAAGCTGTGAAGTAACTGCAGCAGGGGTTGGCCTTGGCTGCTTTTCTCTCAAAGAAATATCTCTGACCTTGCTGTTGACGGTGTTGATCTCAACAGCTATCTTGTTGAACTTTTGGATCAGTCGATTTACACTTCTGCTTCGAGCTCTGCAATAATGGCGAGGAAGAAGAAGAAGTTTTGCCACTTTGAGAAAAGACAAACCCTAAAAATTACTGTTTTCTTCTCTGCCCATCTCATTCTTTTTATTATCCACTGTCCAATGACTCTTTTGACTCGTGGGACCAACTTTAATTACAGATATATATCCTTCCATTTACAGAATAAATCTTACAGCAGGCCGCCAATGCCATTAGTGGTGGACTGCAGCTTTCCCGCAATTAATTTTAATTCCGTTGACTTATGTTGACTTTTGCTCACGTCAGCATCTGTGGACTTAGCCAAATTTTCAGTTCCAACTCAGGCGTTGAGTGCGTTGAGTGAATGGCCTTCACTCAATGCATCTGGACTTAGCCAATTCTTATGCCTTGCTTAGGTGTTGAGTGCGTTGAGTGAACTGAATTCACTTAATGCTCTGGACTTAAGCCAATTCTTCTGCCTTGCTTAGGAATTGAGTGCGTTGAGTGAACTAGCTTCACTCACCGCCTCTGGACTTATCGAATTTTTATGTCTTGCTTCATTGAACTTCACTCAATATCTCTGGACTTAGCTGCAACTTTCTCTATCTGCTAGGTGTTGAGAGCGTTGAGTGAGCTGTCCTCACTCAACGCATTTGGACTTAGACAAATTTTTTCTGTCTATCTTCATTAAGCTTTTACTGACCATAGCTCTGTCGACGCTTTGCTCTTTGGGCGTTGAGTGAGATGAACTCACCCAACGCTTTTGGACTTAGTTGATTTTTCTGTCTCCTTCTTATTTGGCTTTGACAGAATTAGCGTGACATTGAGTGAACTGGCTTCACTCAATGATTCTGGACTTAGTTAATTTTTTCCCCTCTTTTTTGGCTTTGATAGAATTAGCATGACGTTGAGTGAACTGGCTTCACTCAATGCTTTTGGACTTAGCCATATTTCTTTGACAGATTCTTTGTGGCTTTGACTAAGTAGCTTGATTCAACGCTTCTTGTTGTGTGGCGTTGAGTGAGTTGACATCACTCATTGCCTGTAGACTTGGCCACTTTTCTGTCTTCCTTCTTCTTAATCTTTGACTGCACAATCTTTCCTCATCATTTTTTGTTGTATGATGTTGAGTGAATTGACTTCACTCAATGCCTGTGGACTTAGCTACTATTCTTCACTGTCAAAGCAAAGGCTTTGACTGTCTAGTCTTTACTCGACGCTTCTGCTCATTTGGCATTGAGTGAGCTATCCTCACTCAATGCCTCTAGACTTAACCAGAATTTTGCCTTTGTCAAAAGATCTTCTTGACATCTGGTGTAGAGTGAACTGACTTCACTCAATGCCTGTAGACTTAGTCGAATATCTCTTTCTAGTTTTCTTCCTTAGACATCTGGCGTTGAGTGAGCTTGCTTCACTCGATGCCTGTGGACTTAAAAAGATTCCTGTCTTTCCAACATCCTTCTTTGAGTCCACCTGTCCAATCCATGTGAAAAGGAACCACCTGCATGCATGAGCTTAAACATACATCAAATACAACTAGGTGTGTACCATTAACTTGTTTGACTTCTTACAAAATTGGGAAATTAGGATCAATGGACCCAACAATCTCCCCCTATTTGAAGAAGTCAAAACCCTTATTAAAAATTCTTTGTTAATGATATACACCAACATATGCAACAACAATATATGTCAAAAAGAGAGTTATAGGTTACCACATTTTCCTTGTACCACATTTTCCTTGCCTGTATGGTGATCATAACCTACTCCCCCTATTTTGTTTCCTGGCCTTGATCATTTTCTTGATCATTTTCTTCTCCCCCTTTTTGACTTCTGTAGAATAGTCAGGGAGGTGCTGACCGTCTCTAATTATCTTCTTCCCCTTTCTGATTTCAGATAATCAACTGGTGCAGCTACTAGCTTCTTCTCTACAAGAGCCTAAATCTGTACCTGTATGGTGAACTTGCTCCCCCTCAATAGGAGCATTAGTACTTGCTCCCTCTCAACTAAAACATCTTCTATCATTTTATCTGATAGACACTCTAGTCCATTCCAGTCTTAATATCACTTGTGGTCTTCACACCCTGCAAGAAGTAGTAATTCCTGCAACCAAAAACAAAGTGAGGAGCAACTGAAACTATACCAAGTTTAACATACCCAACTCAAACTTGAAGGTGTTGAACTTTGCTTCATCTAGTGGCTTGATTAAGATGTCAGCCACTTGAGACAGGATTCCTAGCTATAAAGATTGCACTGATAGAATAACAAAATAAAGGACTTCTACTTATTTGGAGGTTATAGTCCTAGAGCTGATGCTGGATCCACAACAACTGTGCACATCAGCTCCCAATAGCTATATATTCTAACTCTGTGGTTGAAATTGCAACACTTGTTTACTTCTTGTTGTTCCAAGACCCTAGTCTTCCTCCCAAGAACTAACACGTGCCTGAAGTGCTTTTCCTGTCCTCTTTACAGTCTGCAAAATCTGCATCTGAATAGCCAGTTAGTTCAAAATCCTTATTTCTAGGGTACCATAGACCAAGATCTTGTGTGACCTTAAGATACCTCAAAATCCTCTTAGCAGTAGAGTAGTGAGATTCTTTAGGGCATGTCTGATACCTAGCACAAACACATGTAACATACATGATGTCTGGCCTACTTTTTGTAAGGTATAGAAGGGAGCCAATTATCCCTCTATACAAAGTTTTATCAACAGGTTTCCCTTCCTCATCTTTGTCTATAAGCATACTTGATCCCATGGGAGTCTTCATGGTGGAGGCATTCTCCATTCCAAACTTTTTAATCAACTCCCAGGTGAACTTAGACCGGGATATGGATAAGCCATCATCAGTCTGTCTTACTTGGAGGTCCAAGAAGAAATTGAGCACACCCACAATGCTCATCTCAAATTCCCTTGCATAAGTTTGACAAACTTCCTACAAAGATTATCATCAGTAGGTCCAAAGATTATATCATAAACATAAATCTTGACTAGGGTGATGTTGCCCTTAGATTTCCTTAGGAATATGGTCTTATCTATCTTCTCCCTTGAGAATTTGTTCTCAATGAGGAAGCTAGACAGTGGCTCATACTATTCTCTAGGGGTTTGTTTCAACCCATATAGATCTTTCCTAAGTCTATAAATAGATTCAGGTGAGTTAGAGTCAACAAAACCTGGAGGCTGTTCAACATAAACCTCTTTTTTTAAGTCACCATTTAGAAAGGCTGACTTAACATCCATCTGGTAGACTTTGAATCCTTGGTATGCAACATATGCCAGGAATAGTCTGATGGCTTCCAATCTGGGTACTGAGGCAAAGGTTTGATCAAAATCAATTTCTTCTTCTTGCCTATATCCTTTAGCAACCAGTCTAGCCTTGTTCTTAACTATAATGTCATTTTCATCAAGTTTGTTCCTATAGATCCACTTGGTTCCAATGACATTATGTCCTTGTGGTCTGTGAACCATCTTTTAGACCTTACACCTCTTAAACTGGTGCAGTTCCTCTTGCATAGCTACAATCCAGAACTGATCTATGTTGGCCTCTTCAAATCTCCTTGGCTTAACCTGTGATAGGAAAAAAAAATACAAAGATGTATTCAGACTTTTACTCCTTGTCACCACTCCTTGGTTAGCATCACCAATAATCTGATGTCTTGGATGATCCCTTAGATACCTGACTGCTGGAGTCAATCTTGCTCCAACTTTTTGATCTTCATTGTCTTCATTTTTCTAATCATCATCCACAACCTGTGTGCCTTGTGCTTCCTCTAGAATGAACACTCTGTTAGCTTCATCTTGAACTATTGAAGTAGCTTCCTTGATCATTAGCTTGTCCATCATCAACTTTGTACCTGAAGGACTAGAAGAGGAGCTTTGCAGCTCACTTTTAATCATAGTTGACTCATCAAATACTACATTAACAGACTCTTCTACAACTTGACTTTCCAAGTTATAGATCCTATATGCCTTGTTATGATTGCTGTACCCAACAAAAATTCATCATAGGACTTGGCAGCAAACTTATTCACATAGAACTTACCATTATGAAGCACATAACACTTGCTACCAAAGATCCTGAGATAGCCCAGGTTTGGTTTTCTGCCCTTCAAGATCTCATAGGGAGTCTTCTTGTGGCTCTTGGTAATAGAGGCTCTGTTAAGGACATGACATGCAGTATTTACTACCTCAGCCTAGAAATATTCTGGGAGAGTTGTGTCATTCAATACGGTCCTTCCAGCTTCTATGAGAGTCCTATTCTACCTCTCAGCAATCCCATTTTACTAAGGTGTTCTTGGAGAAGAAAATTCTTGGTGAATCCCTTGCTCTTCACAGATCCTTGTCATGCTATCAGAATGAAATTCAGTCCCATGGTTACTTCTGATTTTGACCACAGTACTGTCTAATTCATTCTGAATTTGCTTGACAAATGTCTTGAAGACATCAGGGGTTTCGGACTTTTTTTCAAATAGAAAACCCAAGAAAATTTGGAAAAGTCATCACCAACCATAAGGGTGTAGACTTTCCTACCTAAACTATGAACTGGCATAGGACCAAACAAGTCCATATACAAGAGGTATAAACACCTCACAGAGTCTTTGATCCCAATGCTTTTGAAAGAAGCTTCGGTCTGCTTTCACTTTTGGCATGCAGAGCAAATGCCTTCCTTAGTGCATTTCATGTTAGGACCATTCCAAACTAGCTCTTCACTAAAGAGCTTGCCAATTATCTTATAGTTCAAATGAGCTAGTCTCTTATGCCATTGGACACAATATGAGACTTTCTCATTTGCAACTAGGCATATAGGAGAGTCTATATCTAATCACAGAAAATTTAAACAATAGACATTCCCAGTCCTATTACCTGTCAATATGACCTCTTGGTCACTCAACCTCTTAATATGACACTCATCCTTGTGAAATACTATGTTATAGACAAGATCGCAAAGTTGGCTTAAGCTTATCAGGTTGTGTTGCAACTCTTCCACATAAGCAACTTTTGTGATAGTGACTATGCCATTTGTGATCTTAATATAATCTCTGGTGACTCCTATGTCTGATCCACCAAAGATCACTTTGGGTTCATCCTTCACTTGAGTACTCTCTCAAGTTGCTCCTTATTCCAGTCATGTGTCTGGAACATCCACTGTCAAGTACCATTTAGGGGTATGGGCACTTAGACTTACCTGCAAGACATGATTTAGTCTACCTTAGGACCCCAATATTATTGGGTCCTAGGTTCTGATTAGTTTGAAAAAATACTTGCCTACCAACAGCTTTTCTGACTGGTGGACTAACTATTGCTCTAGCCACACTAGGATTATGTCAACAATTTATGACATAGTGGACCACTTTCCTATAACAGCATCACTCGTGAATATTATACCTTCTTTTTGAGCTGGTCTACTAGCTGTGCTGACAACATCTCTCTGTCTAGAAGGAACAACAACAGCCTTTCTCAGGTTTCTTTTAGCTAGAATCTGGCTGAAGGTAAGTCTTCTAGTAGACTTATTTGGCCTGCTATGAATGCCATCAACAACAATCTTCTTTGCAAAAGATATACTCTTGATAACATCAAAAATAGCCAAATCAGGCTTGCTGATAGACTGACCCTTGGTCAGAGTCTTTGCTGGATGGCCCGGAAATTTTGCTATATCCACATTCTTGAGAGTGAGGGCTGGATCATCAAAGACAAATGGTCCATGATGGGCCATTTGAATTTCTTCACGGGCTGCCTTGAAGGCACTCATCCCCATTCCTCTTCTCCTTCCATTAGAAGGCACACTTGTATTCTTCCAGGAAGAATTCCCATTCTTCTAGTGACCATACATGGAGTCCTGGTCATACCTGTTAGGAGGGAGTATTACCCTTTCAATGGTAATGAGTGGTTGAACTTGAGATTTTCCCTTTCTTTTGAAAGGGGCCACCCTTGTGTTTCCCTTGAATCCTAAGCCCCTCTTGTTTCTCTGAGAGGAGTCAATGATGGACAACACTGAATTGGACTTAGAGTAGCTAGCCACAATCCTCTTCTCCCTCTAGAGTTTCTCTTCCAAATCTCTAATGAGATTGTCCTTGTATTTAATGGTGCCAATCTGAATGACTGTGATGTTCTTCAATTGGCTAACCTCCCTTATTTTCTGTTCCATCAAGGTTGCTGACTCAGACTGTAGGGAAGCAGTATGCTGAAGGGAGATAATCTCCTCAACCTGCTTTTTGGCCAGATTCTTGCTTTTCTTCAAAGCATTCAGAAGTTCACCATACTTATCAATCAGTTGATTGATATCTTCCTCAGATTCAGAGTCACCTTCATCCCTGGATGAAGATGCTTCAGAATTGGGGCAAGTCTCATATTCTGACTCAGATGATGAACTGGACAGAGAGTGTACCTTAACTAGACTAGACTGATCCTGGCAGGATTCCTCACTAGACCATGCCATCAGCCCATAGCAACTGATGTTATCTTCATCTCTTTCATCCTCCTCTGAGTCACTGTCTGACTATGATAGAGGGGCCTTGATCCCTATCCTAGCAGCAGGATAGTCTTTAGCTTCTTTTGCCTCAACCACAACTTGCCCTATGTAGGCTTCTTCTTCTTCATCTTTAGACTCTGATGAAGATGAGTCAGTCCAGCTCTTCTCCTTCTTTGCAATGAATTACTTCTCTTTCTTTCCCTTGTGCTGGTGAACCTTCTTCTCACCAGCTTCCTTTCTCTTGACTTGGCAGTCAACTATAACTTACCCTGGCTTGCTGCAGTAGTAACACACAACTTTATAAGAAATATGTTTACTAGTTTTAGAGTCATACGTGTCCTCTTTGAAGGGTTTCTTCTCAGTTCTATAGTGGTCCTTGTGATGAGAGGAGGAGGAATGTCTGCTCCTCTACCCCTTCCTCTTCATTAGCTTTAGAAATTGCCTAGAGAACGCAACAAATTCCTCATCAGATATATTGCAGTCTGATCTGCTTGGTTCTGAGCTGTCTGACTCGGCTGGCCTTCTTGGAGGAGAGGAAATCCTCTCCTTGGTCCTCTTTGAACTCTCTTCCTTGAAGGCCACAACCTTCTCCCTTATCAGGGATCTGCTTCTTGTCTCCTCCTCTTTCCTAGCAGTCAGCTGCATTTCATAAGATAGTAGCTTCCCAAACAGAGTTAGTGGTGGAGTATTAGCCAGCTTTGCCACCTCTCTGATGTCACAAATCTTAGTGTCCCAGTCTCTAGTAAAAGACCTTAGGAACTTATCATTAAGTTCATAATTGCTAAAGACCCGGCCATAGGTCCTTAGCTCCTTTACTATTCTGAAGAATCTTTCATCGCAGCTAGCTATGCCCTATTCCTTGGACTGCCTGAAAGCCTCATATTCTTAGTTGAGCATGGACTTCCTGTCATCTATGACCTCTTCTGTGTCTTCCATGTAGACCACTAAAGTGTCCTACATCTACTTGGAGGTCTTGTAGTGAACCAGGTTCTTAAAGGTAGAATCATCAATAACACTAACTATGATGTTTTGGGCTCTCTTGTCAGAGGTTGCAAGAATGACCTCATCCTTGGTCATCTCTGAATATGTCCTAGGTGTCTGGACATTGGCATCTAGAGCTGAGACTTTCATAGGGATGAAAGGTCCCTCTTTGACTGTCACAAAGATCCTTGGATCAGATGCTTCCATGAAGAGCCTTACCCTCCCCTTCCAGATTCCAAAGCATTCCTTTCTACAGATAGGAAGCTTCATGGAACCAAGGTCCTTATGGTTCTCTCCTAAACCAATAAGTATACTCTGACTGCTACCCTTGGAGATCTACTTAGACTATTAAGTCTTTCTTGAGCAGCCTCCCTCTGATACCACTCGAAAGTCTTTGATTTCAAGGGTAGCTAAACACCTAGAGGGGGGGATGAATAGATTTTTTAGGTCTTTTTTACTTTCTTTTAGACTTTATCTGAGTTACTGTCTGATGTGATTAGTTAGTATTGCTTTCAAGAATATCACATACAACACACATATGGTTTATAGTGGTTCCCCAGAGTATGGGTACGTCCACTGTCCCTCCCGCCTTTCTAACAGTGTGTTAGACAAGACACTTCACCAAAAACTCGGCTCCTAAGAGCTTACAACACGATCCCGCAGGACCACTCTGTCTTGTCCAAGACCTACAGCTCGGGCACAAAGCCCTACAACTCAGTGATCAAAAGATCACCTACCTCAGGCCAAAAGGCCCTACCACTCAGGCTAGGAGGATATCCATACCTCAGATCCAAAGGATCCTACAACTCAAATTCACATTTGAATCCTACCACTCAGGTCAAAGCCCTACACTCAGATTCTTAACAAATCCTACCACTCAGATCTATACAAGATCCTACACTCGGCCTTTATAAATAGGCTTACAACTCAGATCTATAAAGATCCTACAAATAGAGATAAGTTTGTTGATGTTGATTTAGAAAATAAAGAGATGATCTCTGTGTCTCCCTCCTTCTGTTCTGAGAAAGATCAGACCAGATTTCTTCTTGACAGCACCAGAAAATAATCTTTAGGATAAACTCTGCTTGGGCTGTGAAGTAACTGCAGCAGGGGTTAGCCTTGGCTACTTTTCTCTCAGATAAATATCTCTTTCCTTGCTATTGACAGTGTTGATCTCAACAACTATCGTGTTGAACTTTTGGATCAGTCGATTTACACTTCTGCTTCGAGCTTTGCAACAATGACAAGGAAGAAAAAGAAGTTTCGCTGCTTTGCGAAAAGACAAACCCTAAAAATTATTGTTTTCTTCTCTGTCGATACCGTTCCTTTTATTATCCGCCGTCCAATGGCTCTTTTGACCCATGGGCCCAGCTTTAATTGCAGATATATAGCCTTCTTTTTACAGAATAAATCTTACAAAAGGCCGCCGACGCCATTGGTGGTGGACGGCAGCTTTCCCGCAATGAATTTGAATTCCGTTGACTTAAGTTGGCTTTTGCTAATGTTAGCATCTGTGGACTTAGCCAAATTCTCATTTCCAACTCAGGCATTGAGTGCGTTGAGTGAATGACCTTCACTCAACGCCTCTGGACTTGGCCAATTCTTTTGCCTTATTTAGGCATTGAGTGCATTGAGTGAACTAGCTTCACTCAATGCCTCTGTACTTAGCCAATTCTTCTACCTTGCTTAGGCGTTGAGTGCGTTGAGTGAACTGGATTCACTCAACTCCTCTGGACATAGCCAATTCTTCTTCCTTTCTTAGGCGTTGAGTGCGTTGAGTGTGTTGAGTGAACTGGCTTCACTCAACGCCTCTGGACTTAGCTGCAACTTTCTTTATCTGCTAGGCGTTGAGAGCGTTGAGTGCATTGAGTGAGATGTCCTCACTCAACGCATCTGGATTTAGACAGAGTTTTTCTATTTATCTTCATTATGCTTTGACTTGTCATAGCTCTGTCGATGCTTTACTCTTTGGGGGTTGAGTAAGCTGACCTCACTCAATGCTTCTAGACTTAGTTGATTTTTCTATCTCCTTCTTCTTTGGCTTTGAAAGAATTAACATGACATTGAGTGAACTTGCTTCACTCAACGCTTCAGAACTTAGTTAATTTTTCTGTCTCCTTCTTTGTCTTTCACAAAATTAGCATGATTTTGAGTGAATTAGCTTCACTCAACGCTTCTGGACTTAGCCAAATTTCTTTGACAGATTTTTTGTTGTTTTGACTGAAGTAGCTTGATCAATGCTTCTAGCTGTATGGCTTTAAGTGAGTTGACATCACTCAATGCCTTTGGACTTGACCACTTTTCTGTCTTCCTTCTTCTTAAGCTTTGACTACACAGTCTTTCCTCAGCGCTTTTTGTTGTATGGCGTTGAGTGAAATGACTTCACTTAATGTCTGTAGACTTAGCCACTTTTCTTCACTGTCAAAGTAAAGGATTTGACTGACTGGTCTTTACTCGACGCTTCTGATCATCTGGCATTGAGTGGGCTGTCCGCACTCAACGCCTCTAGACTTAACCAGAATTTTGCCTTTGTCAACAACTCTTCTTGACATCTGGCGTAGAGTGAACTGACTTCACTCAATGAATGTGGACTTAGTCGAATATCTCTTTCCAATTTTCTTCCTTAGACATCTGGCGTTCAGTGAGCTTGCTTCACTCAACACCTATGGACTTAGACAGATTCCTGTCTTTCTAGCATCCTTCTTTGAGTCCACCTGTCCAATCCATGTGGCAAGGAACCACCTGTATGCATGAGCTTGAACATATATCAAATACAACTAGGTGTGTACCATTGACTTGTTTGACTTCTTACAAATCTTTGACATTGGGATCAATGGACCCAACAACGTCAGGCGACCTCCCTCATCAGATCATCAGAGGTGGAAATTTTACCTCTTGTTCATCTTCTTCCTCTGAATACTCATCAGATTATCGAAGGTTGGTGTCTTTCTTCATCCTCTTCACCAACACTCGAGCCTGCTAGAATGACAAGAAGAGGAAGACAAGTTGTGTGAGATCGTTGTTAGTTTGCTTCCATGAAAAACTACCTATTTAGACAAGAATTGAGAATAGGCTAATAGAAAAACGTTGTTTTGTCAAATTCCAATTACTCCCTCAATTCCTAGCAACAAAACATCTACAAATGAACTACTTAAACACAAAACCAATTCTATAATGTCATTTCCATTCATCTGAACAAATCCTAAGAGGAAGTATTTGTTGAGCAACCCTTAGGTTTTGTCATTCATACTCTCCCTAATCATGTTTATTTTCTGAGAAAAACACTATATGTGCTGAAACAAGCGGCTAGAGCTTTGTATGATACCATGTTTACCTATCTCATTAAAAATATATTTTCAAGAGGAAAGATAGACAAGATATTGTTCTTAAGGGAAGTAAGGGAAAAAATCTGTTAGTCTAGATATATGTTGATGACATTATCTTTGATCTACTGATTACAATCTCTGCAAAAAGTTCGCTAAACTAATGCAGGGAAAGTTTGAAATGACCAGCATGAGTGAGCTGAAATTCTTCTTGGGGATTTAGGTGAAACAATTTAAGGATGAAATCTTCATCTCACAGAGCAAGTTCAGCAAGAAGCTAATCAAAAAAATTGGGATGGAGAGTGCAAGCTTTATGAAGACTCCAATGGGATCAACTGTGTCTTTAGACAAGGATGAAAAGAGGAAACCCTTTGATGAAACCCTGTGCAGAAGCATCATTGGATCACTGCTCTATCTTACTTCTAGTATACCAGACATAATGTTTGCAATATGTGTGTGTGATGGATATCAGGTGAACACTAAGAAATCTCACTATACCTTTGCCAATTGATCTTGAGATACGTTAAAGGCACGCTGAATCTTGGCCTATGGTACCCTAGGAGCAATGACTTTGAGCTGACAAGATTTTCAGATACAAATTTTGCAGGATGCAAGAAGGACAGAAAGAGCACTTATAGAACATGTCAGTTCTTTATAATGGAGTAGCAAGAAACAAACTAGTGTGGCCATCTCCACTATAGAATCTAAATATATTTCCTCGGTAGTTATTGTGTACAACTGCTGTGGATTCAACATCAGTTGGAAGAATACAACATGCAATTCAAAAACACCCCAATGTTCTGTGATTCCTCTAACACCATATCGATAGCCAAGAATCTTGCCTCCCACAGTAGAACCAAGTACATAAAGACCACATATCACTTTATTAGAGAACATGTGGAGAAAGAAAACTTCATCTTGGAGTATGTGCCAATAGATAGACAAGTGGCTGACATCTTTACCAAACCATTGGAGGAGAGTAAGTTCAACGCCATCAAGATTGAGCTTAGTATGCTCAACATTGATAAAAATCTCATCAACTCTAAATAAAGAAATAACTCTTTTCATTACACTCCACTAGCTTAATTTCCTATCCAAAAGTTACAATGGATATGAATACCTGTACTCTTAAGAAGAATCATGTTGACAAGTAGGTTATGTTAACAATACAGAACTAATTCGAATGTCTCTAAGAATGTTTATGCTAGTGATGACGGGATTCATCCAGTCATCAGGATGAAAAAGGAGAAACACTATAATTTCGGCTAAAGAGAATCATCTATAGTAGAAGGTATTTCTAAATCATTAATAGGGAGCCTCAACCAAATAGAATACTCAATTCAAAGGGTACATTATTGGAAAAATAGGTATGCACCTCTTCATATTCTGCATTAAATGTGTATGTATAAATAGGTGTAAGTAATCCATTAGGGTATGCAAAACTGTTTCACCTTTCCTCCGCTCCTTTACTCCTCAACATATTTCAAAAGTAAGTGACAACACCTCAGGAAGATCATCATAAATGGCTCCAAAGAATACATCGGAGGAGCTCATCACTGGAAGTGAGTTGGTCCAGGGTGCCTTTGTAAAGGGCGATACAACCCTACTAGAAGCAGTAAGTCTCTATGAAAATGTAATACTGGAATTTGTGCTCTACGAGCCCTCCAGAATTTTCAAGAAGAAGTTTTGGAGTTCTATAAAAATGGAAAACTCTCCTCGTTCGGGAAAACTATCAAATCATTTGTCGTCAGACATCGGGTAAGATTATCCGCCAAATCCTATCCTTGGCACTACACATGACTATGATCTCTCTCGAGGAAGAAGAAGCGATAAGCTTAGATGATCGATTACCGACACTAAAGTGGTGTAATTGTCAAGAAGAAACTCAAGGACTAGTTCAGGGAAGCTCGCTGAGCGCTGATGGTCTCCATGACGCCCGACCGCTATTTAATTAGTAATGCAGGGTCGAATTTCGTGGAGGGAGTTAAAACTGAGTTTTAACGAAAGAAGGCAAGTGCACCTATCACAGGTAGTACAAGATATTCGGGGGGAATATCGAGGTTGTATATTTCTCGGGTCGTGTTGATTATTTATACTCCTCTAGGAGGGACTATTATCTTACCGAAAATAAAGTGCCAGGTTTTTAATTAACTAAAGTGGTTCTATAAAAGCTGTAAAAAAGGACTAGAAAATCGATGAAGGATTAACGCTCGGCACCAAATTGAATTAGGACTAATATAACTTTTAATAACTATAGAACCTAAATTTCAAATTAATTAATGACAACTTGGCCGTGGAGGTTCCACAAATATGAGCTCACCTATCTCTAGGGATATCGCTCACTTGAACATTAAGACTATTCGACCGAGCTCTTGTTCGACGAAGGATTCCTCTTAATGCCCGCTTTACGCTAAGAACCCCGCTACTGGGTGGGAAACTCAATCCGGTAGAATTCCGCTCCTCCTCTCTCGAGGTTTAGTGCGCAATTCTCTTTACCCAAGGGTGATCAGTCCATATGCACGACCTCTTGGCTAACTAGCGTATGGATAACGGAAATAGAGCCCACACATCGATACGTGGTTCTACGCGTCGTATACCGGGGTAAACCTTAAGGCCTTTAATTAAAGTGAGAAAAAGACCTTTGACTATTATTAGTGATTTTATCTGTCCCAATGCTCTTCGATACTGAGGGATAAGAGCAATTAACCACTCATTGGAATGAGGACGGCTTATGAAGAAAAATTGCATAATTGAAAATTCAAGTCATACTCAAACAAGTAGACGAGAAATGAAAGCGATAAAGAGCAAGTCCTACTCGAATGAATAGGCGGAAAAAGAAAGCAGTAAATTGAAAGTCCTACTCAAACCTGTAGGCGGGAAATGAAGGCAGTAAAAAAATCAATAAAATGCGAGTCCTACTCAAACGAATAGGCGGGAAATGAAAGCAGTAAAAACTACCTCATACACATACTCACTCTACATGAATTGAAGATAACATTAAAGAAATCAATAAAATCTAACTCACACACACACACACACTCTACATAAATTTAGAAAAATTATAAATAAAGCGATAAAATCTATCTCATACATGCACACACTCTATAAAATCTATAAAAAAACAAAGTACTTGGAAAATTAAAATAACTACTTTTCTACACCTAGAACTTATTAAAAAAGCATAAAAAGACAAAATAAAAATAAAAAGAGCAAAAGGGTTTTCAAATAAATGCAAAAATCAAAGTGTTACAAATATTAAAACAATTACTAATTCATTCTTATAACTTTATAAAAATGCTTAAAAAGTGGAAAAAAGTTTTAAAGAACAAAAAATTTTACAAAAAAAAAGTTAAAAAAAGATTAAAAAAACACTTTTAAAAACACCGTTATAAATTCATAAGAATGAAATAAAAAGCACTTAAACAACATAAAAGCTAAAAAGGCTAAGGGAAATGAGAAATCTAGCATAACAATTCCTAATATAATAATATAGGCTAGAACAAGGCTAAGTAAAAAAAAGAAGAAAACATAAAACTAGCAAATTACTCTCATACGCACACACACCCATTTTAAAGAGAGAAACAAAAATAAACAAGGGATAAAAGGGGAAGATAAGTGGGTACTCAAGTGAACTCCAATACAATAAAAGGAGAGAAAATCTACAAATTTTAATAAGACAAAATAGTGTTACAAAAAGCTAAAACAAACATAAAGGGGGAGGGAGAAAATTCTCCTTACATAGCATGGAAAAGCACCTAAGCAGCCCACTAACACAAAAATGGTCCAAAAAAACTAAACACTTGGAACTTATAGAAAATTTCAATTTATAGACAAAATTTTCTGATTACACGCCCCTATCACGGGAATGACAGGCGAGCGTGTCGGCCTGGCGTGTTAGTGAAGCCGAAAATCTTGTGACTAGCGAAATTCTGGAAGCTTCTAGAAAATCCACGTGGCGGTCACGGGCGTGTAGAGGGGGCGTGACTGGACACCTGACAGAAATTTGATGTCGGCAGCAACTATTTGAACTAGGTTGAAAACTCTAGGACCGACACAGGCGTATCGAAAAGGTTACGGGCGTGCTAGTGGCGTTGAGTCCTTGCCTTGATGGAGGTGTTGAGTCTGGCTGGCGTCGAGTCCTTGCATTGCGTTGAGTACTTTGCCTAGCGTTGAGTACTTGTCTTGCTGGAGGCATTGAGTGGATCGATACGGGGCGTTGAATTGACACGGGCGTGTCAATTTGGACATGGGCGTGACTTGATTTTTCAATTGTAGGCGGTAGTTTTCCACTAGAATCAAAGTGATACGGCCCGGTCACGGGCGTGTACTTTGAAAATTCACCAATTTCTGCAAAAATTTCAGAAAACAAAATAAAGCTAAGTTAGAAGAGTATAGAAAAAAAAGAACATTTTATTGAACAAAAGTAACTAAAAACAACGAAAATAAACTAAAATGACATAAATAAAGTACTGAAAAATACAAATATTTACAACTCTTCGAATACCCCCATACTCAAGTTTTTGCTATTCTAGAGCAAAATTGGAGATATACTTATAAGGAATTAAAAGAAATCCTAAATTTAGCTACCGATTAAATTAATTAAAATAGAGATCAAAATAAATATCAGGGGTATAAAGAGTTAAATTCTAAATTATGAAAATATTTTAAATAGAGGAAGAGTTTCAGCCAAAAAGACTTCTTGATGTAATCAAATAGAAAGCAAAATTTATAATCGTTAGTTTAACGAAAATAGATTGGAATTATAGAAACTTTAGCTTATAAGAATTTTAATGAAAATAATGCAATTTAAGAATTATGCTCTCAAAAAGATTTTAAATTAAGTCTAGAATCATTGAATATGGCTAAGGAGGTTGTTTTGGTTTATGAAGAGAGCTTTGGTTTAGAGGTGAGGTATTTTTTTCTCTAACCTCTAGTGAAATTTTTTTATTTGAATGTGGATGTTTTAGGAAAATGAAATCTTATTTTCCATAACATGTAAATTTTTTGGAACAACTTCATATTAACCTAATGTATATGTATAGGAGTAATGAATTTTATCCTTTTACTCCGTAACATATAATCTTTTAAAAATATTGGATGCATATGTTTATGAAACGAAATCTTATTTTCATTGACATAGGTTCTTTTAAGGATAAAATTTTTATCATGGCAAGTAAGACATGATAAATATGGGTAGATAGGTTTTTTTTCAAAAAAAAAAAACTAGATTTTATTAAATTTTTTTTGAGAATAACCTTGATAAATTGAACGTTCCTTTGTTTCAAAAGGCTAGAAGTAAACATAATTGAATTCCAAAGTTGTTATTTTCTAACATAATACACGCGCCTCTATTTAGAAAAATTAGAAGTCGTGCCGAAAACAAGTCTCCTATCATACGAAAAAAGACATAAGAAATTCTTAAAAACTTAATCCCAGATATTCAAATTTATCAATCTCCAATTAATAAACGAATAGTAAATAAAGAATTAATAAAATTCGCTTGTAAATAAACTCGCAACAAGATTTTTGTTGAGCAAAAAGGCTAAGAATGATATATTCGATTTATTTGTTTTATAATAATTTTTTTTTGTTTTTTTAGGGTTATCATCTTTTTTTGTATTTCCGATTTATTATTATTTTTTTATATTTTTGGAATTATTATCTTTTTTATATTTTTGGAGTTATTATCTTTTTCGGAATTTTATTTTTATTTCTTTAATATAAACATACTAATGGGAGAAAAAGGTGCGAAAAAGAGAAATTTTTTTTGAAATTTTTGGAGTTTTCTAAATTTTTTTGTATTTTTCTTAAAGAAATTAATCAAAATATTTACAAGAAAGGAAAGAGAAAGAAAAAATATTTACAAAGATATGAAAGGGGAAAGCGAAAAGAATATTTACAAAATTGTTTTATTTAAATATTTACAAAGTAAAAATTTTTTTGGAATTTTTGTTTTATAATTTTTTTGTTGCATTTTTGTTTAAAATTTTTTTTTAGTTTTTGTTGATAAAACAAAGAATATTTTTGGAGTTTTAATTTTTTGTATTTTTTTTTGTTTTGTTTTCATTTTTTATATATTTTAAAATTTTAGTGAGTGCAGAAAATAAAAGTGCATGAAAAAAAAAACGAAAACATCCTTATACTTAATTCTAACATTGTCCCACTATTGTAAGATAAGTATGACAAATGAAAAGAAATAAAATGCATTATGTACAGAGATAAAGAGGGAGGGTAGAAACTTTCCTGGAACGTGTTCGGGGAGGCCCATTTAGAAACCCTGCATTATTAAGAACAAATGGCAAAAAATATAACGATAGAGCAAAAAAGATAAACTGGTCATTAGTTTGCCGGTGGAAGGGGGCAAGTATGTGTGCAACTCCGTATTTAACTAACGTCTTAGCCATTTGAGCGTTACAAAAATGTGTTTTCCTATCGCTCACAATAGTGCGAGGCGATGTCGAAGCAAGAAAATAATTTTTTTTACTATATAAATTTTTTTTGATTTTCGGAATTAAAATAAAAAAGTTAAGACGAAGGGGGAGATCGATTTTTTTAGTTTTTAAGTAGTTTTATTATTATTATTATTATTCTCTTTTGGTTGGCCATTTTTTTATATATATAAATAAAAAGAGGTAAAAGTAATTGTTTCCCAGATTCAAAATAACAACACAGATTTCCCCTGCAACGGTGCCAAAAACTTCATAGTCTCTGCGACGTCCGATCGCTATTTAATTAGTAATGCGGGGGTCGAAATTCACGGAGGGAGTTAAAACCGAGTTTTAACAAAAGGAGGCAAGTGCATCAATCGCGAGTAGTACAGGATATTCAGGGGGAATATCGAGATCGTATATTTCTCGGGTCATGTTGATTATTTCTAATCCTCTAAGAGGGACTATTATCTTACCGAAAATAAAGTGTCGGATTTTTAATTAACTAAAGCGGTTATATAAAAGCTGTAAAAAGGACTAGAAAATCGATTAAGGATTAATGCTCGGCGCCAGATTGAATTTGGACTAAAATTACTTTTAATAACTATAGAACCTAAATTTCAAATTAATTAAGGGCAACTTGGCCGTGGAGGTTCCACAAATATGATCTCACCTATCTCTAGGGATATCGCTCACTTAAACATTAAGACTATTTGACCAAGCTCTCGTTTGACGAAGGATTCCTCTTAATGACCGCTTTATGCTAAGAACCCCGCTATTGGGTGGGGAACCCAATCCGGTAGAATTCCGCTCCTACTGTCTCGAGGTTTAGTGCGCAATTCTCTTTACCCAAGGGTGATCGGTCCATACGTACGACCTCTCGGCTAGCTAACAAATGGATAACGGAAATAGAGCCCACACATCAATATGTGGTTCTACGCATTGTATACCCGGGGTAAACCTAAAATCTATCTCATACACGCACACACTTTACATAAAAAAACAAAATACACGAAAAATTAAAATAACTACTATTCTACTCCTAGAACTTGTTAAAAAAGCATAAAAAGACAAAATAAAAATAAAAGAGCAAAAGGGTTTTCAAATAAAATCAAAAATCAAAGTGTTACAAATATTAAAACGATTACTAATTCATTCTTATAACTTTATAATAATGCTTAAAAAGTGGAAAAAAGTTTAAAAGAACAAAAAATTTTACAAACTAAAAAAAAAAGTTAAAAAAGATAAAATAAAACACATTTAAAAACACCTTTATAAATTCATAAGAATGAAATAAAAAGCACTTAAACAACATAAAAGCTAAAAAACCTATGGGAAATGAGAAGAAAAGCTAGCATAACAATTCCTAACATAATAAAAAAAGGCTAGAACAAGGCTAAGTAAAAAAAGAAGAAAACATAAAACTAGCAAATTACTCTCATACATACACACACCCATTTTAAAGAGAGAAACAAAGATAAACAAGGGATAAAAGGGGAAGATTAGTGAGCACTCAAGTGCAATCCAATACAACACAAGGAGTGAAAATCTACAAATTTTATTAAGACAGAATGGGATTATAAAAAGCCAAAACAAACATAAAGCGGGAGGGAGAAAATTCTCCTTACATAGCATAGAAAAGCACCTAAGCAGCCCACTAATACCAAAATGGTCCAAAAAAACTGAACACTTGGAACTTACAGAAAATTTCAATTTATAGACAAAATTTTCGGATTACATGCCCCTATCACGGGCGTGACAAGGGTGTGTGTCGGGCTGGCATGTTGGTGAAGCCGAAAATCTTGTGACTGGTGAAATTTTAGAAGCTTCTGAAAAATCCATATGGCGGTCACCGACATGTAGAGAGTGCGTGACTGGACACCTGGCAAAAATTTGATGTTGGTAACAACTATTTGAACCGGGTTGAAAACTCTAGGACCGACACGGGCGTGTCAGAAAGGTCACGGGCGTGCAAGTGGCGTTGAGTCCTTGCCTTGCTGGAGGCATTGAGCCCGGCTGGCATCGAGTCCGGTCATGGCGTTGAGTACCTTGCCTGGCGTTGAGTACTTTGCCTAGCATTGAGTACTTGCCTAGCGTTGAGTACTTGTCTTGCTGGAGGCGTTGAGTGGATCGACACAGGGCGTTGAATTGATACGGGCGTGTCAATCTTGACACGAGCGTGACTTGAATTTTCAATTATAGGCGGCAGTTTTCCACTAGAATCAAAGTGACACGGCCCGGTCACGAGCGTGTACTTTGAAAATTTTCCAATTTCTACAAAAATTTCAGAAAACAAAATAAAGCTAAGTTAGAACAGTATATACAAAAAAAATTATTGAACAAAAGTAACTAAAAATAATGAAAATAAACTAAAATGACCTAAATAAAGTACTGAAAAATACAAATATTTACAACCATTCAAATATCCATATACTTAAGCTTTTACTATTCTAGAGCAAAAGTTGGAGATATACTTATAAGGAATTAAAAGAAATCCTAAATTTAGCTATCACTTAAATTAATTAAAAGAGAGATCAAAATAAATATCAAGTGTATAAAGAGTTAAATCCTAAATTATGAAAATGTTTTAAATAGAGGAAGAGTTTCAGCCAAAAAGACTTGTTGATGTAATCAAATAGAAAACGAAAACTGTAATCGTTAGTTTAACAAAAATAGATTGGAATTATAGAAATTTTAGCTTGTGAGCATTTTAAAGGAAATAATGCAATTTAAGAATTATGCTCTCAAAAAGATTTTAAATTAAATCTAGAATCATTGAATATGGCTAAGGGGGTTGTTTTGGTTTATGAAGAGAGCTTTGGTTTAGAGGTGAGGTATTTTTTTTCTCAAATCTCTAATGAAATTTTTTTGTTTGAATGTGGATGTTTTAGGAAAATGAAATCTTATTTTCCATAACATGTAAATTTTTTGGAACAACTTCATATTAACCCAATGTATATGTATATGAGTAATTAATTTTATCCTCTTACTCCGTAACATATAATCTTTTAAAAATATTGGATGCCTATGTTTACGGAACAAAATCTTATTCTCATTAACATATATTCTTTTGAGGATAAAAAAATTATCATGCCAAATAAGACACGATAAATATAGGTAGATAGTTTTTTTTTTCAAATAAAAAGTTAGATTTTATTAAAAAAATTTTGAGAACAATCTTGATAAATTGAACGTTCCTTTGTTTTAAAAGGCTAGAAGTAAACTTAATTGAATTCCAAAATTGTTATTTTCTAACATAATACACGTGCCTCTATTTAGAAAAATTAGAAGTAATGCTGAAAACAAGTCTCCTATCATAAGAAAAAAGACATAAGAATTTTTTTAAAACTTAATCCCGGATATTTAAATGCTATCAATCTCCAATTAATAAATGAATAGAAATTAAAAATTAATAAAATTTGCTTATAAAAAAAGTTGCACCAAGATTTTGGAGAGCAAAAAGGCTAAGAATGGTATATTCAATTTATTTATTTCATAACAAATTATTTTTTGTTTTTTTAGGGTTCTTTTTTTGTATTTTTGATTTATTATTTTATATTTATATTTTTGGAATTATTATCTTTTTTATATTTTTGGAGTTATTAGCTTTTTTCAAACTTTGTGTTTATTTCTTTAATATAAACATATTATAGGAAGAAAAAGGTGAAAAAAGCGAAATTTTATTTTGAAATTTTTGGAGTTTTCTAAAAAGTTTTGTATTTTTCTAATAGAAATTAATCAAAATATTTACAAGAAAGGAAAGAGAAAGAAAAAATATTTACAAAGATGAGAAAGGGGAAATAGAAAAGAATATTTACAAAAATTGTTTTAATATTTACAAAGTAAAAATATTTTTGGAATTTTTGTTATATAAATTTTTTTTGCATTTTTTTTAAATTTTGTTTTTGTTTTTGATGATAAAACAAACAATATGTTTGGAGTTTTAATTTTTTGTATTTTGTTTTTGTTTTGTTTTGTTTTCATTTTTTATATTTTTTAAAATTTTAGTGAGTGCAGAAAATAAAAGTGCAAGAAGGGAAAATATGAAAACACTCTCATACTTAATTCCAACATTGCCCCAAATATTATAAGATAAGCATGAGGAACGAAAAGATATAAAATGTATTATGTACAAAGATAAAGAGGGAGTATAGAAACTTCCCTAGAACGTGTTCGGGGAGGCCCATTTAGAAACCATGTATTATTTAGAACAAATGACAAAAAAAATATAACGATAGTGCAAAAAAGATAAACTCAGCCATTAGTTTGCGGGTTGAAGGGTGCAAGTATGTTTGTAACTACGTATTTAACTAACGTCTTAGCCAATTGAGCGTTACAGAAATGTGTTCCCCTATCGCTCACAATAGCGCGAGGTGATGCCGAAGCAAGAAAATAATTTATTTTACTTTATAGTTTTTTTGATTTTCAGAATTAAAATAAAAAAGTTAAGAAAAAGGGGGAGATTTTTTTTAATTTTTTTAAAGTAGTTTTATTTTTATTATTATTATTTTTGGTTGGCCATTTATATATATATAAATAAAATGAGGTAAAAGTAATAGTTTCCCAGATTCAAAATAATAATACAGATTTGCATAGTAACGGCGCCAAAAACTTGATGGTCTCAGCGATGGCCGACCGCTATTTAATTAGTAATGCGAGGGTCAAATTTCGCGTAGGGAGTTAAAATTGAGTTTTAATGAAAGGAGGCAAGTGCACCTATCGCGAGTAGTACAGGATATTTGGGGGGAATATCGAGTTCGTATATTTCTCGGGTCATGTTGATAATTTCTACTCCTCTATGAGGGACTATTATTTTACCGAAAATAAAGTGTCGGGTTTTTAATTAATTAAAGCGCTTATATAAAAGCTGTAAAAAGGATTAGAAAATCGATGAAGGATTAACGCTCGACACCGAATTGAATTAGGACTAAAATAACTTTTAATAACAATAGAACCTAAATTTCAAATTAATTAATAGCAACCTGGCCACAGAGGTTTCACAAATATGAGCTCACCTATTTCTAGGGATATCGCTCACCTGAACATTATAACTATTCGACCAAGCTCTCGTTCGACGAAGGATTCCTCTTAATGCCCGCTTTATGCTAAAAACCCTGCTATTGGGTAGGAACCCAATACAGTAGAATTCCGATCCTCCTCTCTCGAGTTACTGCGCAATTCTCTTTACCGAAGGGTGATCGGTCCATACGTACGACCTCTCGGCTAGCCAGCGTATGGATAATGGAAATATAGCTCACACATCAATATGTGGTTCTACGCGTCTTATACCCAATGTAAATCTTAAGTCATTTAATTATAGTGAGAAACAGACCTTTAGCTATTATTAGTGATTTTATCTGTCCCAATGCTCTTCGATACTGAGGGCTAAAAGCGATTAGCCACTCATCGGAATGGGGAGGCTTATGAAGAAAAATTGCAAAATTGAAAATGCAAGTCCTACTCAAACGAGTAGGTGGGAAATGAAAGCGATAAAGAGCAAGTCGTACTCGAACGAGTAGGCGTGAAATGAAAATGATAAATTGCAAGTTCTACTCAAACAAGTAGGCGTGAAATGAAAGCAATAAAAAAAGCAGTAAAATGCGAGTCCTACTTAAATGAGTAGGTGGGAAATAAAAGCAGTAAAAACTACCTCATACACACACTCACTCTATATGAATTGAAGAAAGCATTAAAGAAAGCAATAAAATCTAACTCATATACAAACACACACACTCTACATAAATTGAGAAAAGCGACAAATAAAGCGATACAATCTATCTCATACACGCACACACTCTACATAAAAAACAAAGTACACGGAAAATTAAAATATCTACTTTTCTACTCCTAGAACTTGTTAAAAAAGCATAAAAGGACAAAATAAAAATAAAAAGAGCAAAAGGGTTTTCAAATAAAATCAAATATCAAAGTGTTACAAATATTAAAATGATTACTAATTCATTCTTATAACTTTATAAAATTGCTTAAAAGTGAAAAAAAGTTTAAAAGAACAAAAAGTTTTACAAACTAAAAAAAATAAGTTAAAAAAGTTAAAAAAATACTTTTAAAAACACCTTTATAAATTCATAAGAATGAAATAAAGAGCACTTAAACAACAAAAAAGGTAAAAAGGCTAAGGGAAATGAGAAGAAACGTTAACATAACAATTCCTAACATAATAAAAAAGGCTAGAACAATGCTAAGTAAAAAAAGAAGAAAACATAAAACTAGCAAATTACTCTCATACACGCACACCCATTTTAAAGAGAGAAACAAAGATAAATAAGGGATAAAAGGGGAAGATAAGTGGGCACTCAAGTGAAATCCAATACAAAACAAGGTGAGAAAATCTTCAAATTTTATTAAGACAAAATGGGGTTACAAAAAGCTAAAACAAACATAAAGGGGGAGGGAGAAAATTCTCCTTACATAGCATTGAAAAGCACCTAAGAAGCCCACTAACACCAAAATGGTCCAAAAAAACTGAACACTTGGAACTTACATAAAATTTAAATTTATAGACAAAATTTTCGGATTACATGCCCCTATCACGGGCGTGACAGGGGGGCGTGTCGGGCTGGCGTGTTGGTGAAGCCAAAAATCTTGTGACTAGCGAAATTCTGGAAGCTTCTAAAAAATCCACGTGGCGGTTACGGGCATGTAGAGGGGGCGTGACTGGACACCTGGGAGAAATTTGATGTCGGCAGCAACTATTTTAAACAGGTTGAAAACTGTAGGACTGACACGGGCGTGTTAGAAAGGTCATTGGCAAGCTGGTGGCATTAAGTTCTTGCCTTGCTGGAGGCATTGAGTCCGGCTGGCATCGAGTCCTTGCATGGTGTTGAGTACTTTGCCTGGCATTGAGTACTTTGCCTAACGTTGAGTACTTGTCTTGTTGGAGGCATTGAGTGGATCGACATAGGGCATTGAATTGATACGGGCATGTTAATCTGGACACAAGCGTGACTTGACTTTTCAATTGCATGCGACAGTTTTCCACTAAAATCAAAGTGACATGGCCTGGTCACGGGCGTGACCCAATTTAAACGGGCGTGTACTTTGAAAATTCACCAATTTTTGCAAGAATTTATGAAAACAAAATAAAGCTAAGCTAGAAGAGTAAATACAAAAAGGAACATTTTATTGTACAAAAGTAACTAAAAACAACGAAAATAAACTAAAACGACCTAAATAAATCACTGAAAAATATGAATATTTACAACTATTCAAATACCCCCATATTTAAGCTTTTGCTATTCTAGAGCAAAAGTTGGAGATATACTTATAATAAATTAAAAGAAATCCTAAATTTAGCTAACGCTTAAATTAATTAAAAGAGTTATCTAAATAAATATCAGGGGTATAAAGAGTTAAATCTTAAATTATGAAAATGTTTTAAATAGAGGAAGAGTTTTGGCCAAAAAGATTTCTTGATGTAATCTAATAGAAAGCAAAAATTGTAATCGTTAGTTTAACATAAATAGATTGGAATTATAGAAACTTTAGCTTGTTAGAATTTTAAAGGAAATAATGCAATTTAAGAATTATGCTCTCAAAAAGATTTTAAATTAAGTCTAGAATCAGTGAATATGGCTAAGGGGGTTGTTTTGGTTTATGAAGAGAGCTTTGGTTTAGAGGTGAGGTATTTTTTTCTCAAACCTCTAATGAAATTTTTGTGTTTGAATGTGAATGTTTTAGGAAAATGAAATCTTATTTTCCATAACATGTAATTTTTTTGGAACAATTATATATTAACCCAATGTATATGTATAGGAGTAATGAATTTTATCCTCTTATTCCGTAACATATAATCTTTTAAAAATATTGGATGCTTATGTTTACGGAAACAAATCTTATTCTATTAACATAGGTTCTTTTAAGGATAAAATTTTATCATGCCAAGTAAGACATGATAAATATGTGTAGATAGGTTTTTTTTTCAAAAAGAAAACTAGATTTTATTAAAATTTTTTTGAGAACGACCTTGATAAATTGAATGTTCCTATGTTTCAAAAGGCTAGAAGTAAATATAATTGAATTCCAAAGTTGTTATTTTCTAACATAATACACGTGCCTCTATTTAGAAAAATTAGAAGTAGTGCTGAAAAAAAGTCTCCTATCATAGGAAATAACACATAAGGAATTCTTTTAAACTTAACCCCAGATATTTAAATATATCAATCTCTAATTAATAAACGAATAGTAAATAAAAAATTAATAAAATTCGTTTATAAATAAACTCGCAACAAGATTTTTGGAGAGCAAAAATGCTAAGAATGGTATATTCGATTTATTTGTTTCATAATAAATTTTTTGTTTTTTTAGGGTTATCATCTTTTATAGTAATTTTGATTTATTATCTTTTTTTTATATTTTTAAATTATTATCTTTTTTTATATTTTTGGAGTTATTATCTTTTTTGGAATTTTGTGTTTATTTCTTTAATATAAACATACTAAAGGAAGAAAAAAGTGCAAAAAAGAGAATTTTTTTTTTGAAATTTTTGAAGTTTTCTAATTTTTTTTATTTTTCTTAAAGAAATAAATCAAAATATTTTCAAGAAAGGAAAGAGAAAGAAAAATTATTTACAAAGATGAGAAAGGGGAAAGAGAAAAGAATATTTGCAAAAATTGTTTTATTTAAATATTTACAAAGTAAAAATATTTTTGGAATTTTTGTTTTATAATTTTTTTTGTATTTTTGTTTTTAAATTTTTTTTTTATGATAAAACAAATAATATTTTTTGGAGTTTTAATTTTTTGTATTTTTTTTTTCATTTTTTATATTTTTTAAAATTTTAGTGAGTGCAGAAAATAAAAGTGCAAAAAAGGAAAATACAAAAACACCCCCATACTTAATTCCAACATTGTACTGAATGTTGCAAGATAAGTATGAGGAATAAAAAAAATAAAATGCATTATGTACAAAGATAAAGAGAGAGGGAAGAAACTTCCCTCGAACGTGTTCGCGGAGGTCCATTTAGAAACCCTGCATTATTAAGAACAAATAGAAAAAAATATAACGATGGAGCAAAAAAAGATAAACTCGGCCATTAGTTTGCGGGTGGAAGGGAGCATGTATGTGTGTAACTCCATTTTTAACTAACGTCTTATCCATTTGAGCGTTACAGAAATGCGTTCCCCCTATCGCTCACAATAGTACGAGGCGATGTCGAAGCGAGTAAATAAATTTTTTTTACTATATAATTTTTTTTTGATTTTCGGAATTAAAATAAAAAAAGTTAAGATGAAGGGGGGATATTTTTTTTAGTTTTTAAGTAGTTTTATTATTATTATTGTACAACCCCGTATTCGCAGAGTAGGGTCCTTTCGGCAGGCCCAGAGCCAGTTTTAAGTTTTTAAGCTTTTTAGAGATTTTGGACTCTTGGTGGCCAATTTTGGCTTGGACTTGGAAATATACTAGTAGGGGGATGAAATATTTTTCTCCCCCCCGGCCCTCTCGGGGGGTCACCAGGCCGCCGAGCTCCCCAGGCCGCCGAGCTCCCCAGTCCGCCGAGCTCACCAGGCCGCCGAGCTCACCAGTCCGCCGAGCTCCCCAGGCCGCCGAGCTCCCCAGTCTGCCGAGCTCCCCAGGCCGCCGAGCTCCCCAGTCCGCCGAGCTCCCCAGTCCGCCGAGCTCCCCAGTCCGCCGAGCTCCCCAGGCCGCCGAGCTCACCAGTTCGCCGAGCTCCCCAGGCCGCCGAGCTCACCAGTCCGCCGAGCTCACCAGTCCGCCGAGCTCCCCAGGCCGCCGAGCTCACCAGTCCGCCGAGCTCACCAGTCCGCCGAGCTCACCAGTCCGCCGAGCTCCCCAGGCCGCCGAGCTCACCAGTCCGCCGAGCTCACCAGTCCGCCGAGCTCACCAGTCCGCCGAGCTCACCAGTCCGCCGAGCTCCCCAGGCCGCCGAGCTCACCAGTCCGCCGAGCTCACCAGTCCGCCGAGCTCCCCAGGCCGCCGAGCTCACCAGTCCGCCGAGCTCAAGGCCAATTGGTCGTAGGGGCATTTCGGTCATTTGACCCCCAGGACTTGGAAAAACTATAAATAGACCCCCTTGGGTACCTTTGGAGAGGCATTGGCTTTTGGCTTCCTCCTCCCTAGCTTTCTTCTTGGTAGAGTTGAGAGAACTCTCCAAGGTACCCAGCTCTCATTGGTAAGGGAGGGGAAGTGTTCTTGTGACCTTCCGGGTGTGTGGTGGGACCTCCGCACTAGAGCCGAGGGTCTGTTCCTAGTTTCCCAAGTCTTCGGTCCGTGACATCCCCCCGAGTGTAGTAGGTGTGAGGTCACCCCTTCCCCAAGGGTCGAACTCCACAGAGACCAAGTTTTTGGTTTCAACATTTTGGTGCGGTGAGCGTGGAGAGTGACCAGCACAGAAGATCTCGGGAGAGTGTCATGGCTGGAGATCAGGGAGGTAGTGATGACCTCGGCGGTCTCCCCAACCCAGGACCCTTTGTAGGAAGGGAGGAGTTCATGGCTTCCATCGAAGGCATCATGGGGATGCTTAGAAGCATTGCCCCTCGGGCTGACAGCTTAACCCCCACCCCCCAGGGACTAGCTCCCAGGGGCCTCGGCGAACTAACCCAGAGTGGTCTCGGCGAGCTGGCTCCCAGGGGGCAAGGCGAGATCACCCCAGCAGGGGGAGAAGCAAGTGTGCCGGATAGGAGACCTGGGAAGGAAAGGATGGTAGAGGGGGTTGAGCGAGACCTCCCAGGCCGAGAGCTGTTCCCCAGCCCGGCGAGAGCTAGCCCTCCTGGCGAGCAGGTCGCGCGAGTAGAGGTGGCGAGAGCCCCCCTTAGGGGGTCACCCTTTAGTGAGTTGATCATCTCAGCTCCCGTTCCCGAGGGGTTCAGAGAGCCAGACATGGCTTACTATACCGGGAAGGATGACCCCGTCCAACACCTGCAGTGGTTCGAGGATGCCGTCTCCATCAGGCCAATGACGGACGCCTTCAAGTGCCGTCTATTTGCGATCACCTTGAAAGAGAAGGCGAGGGACTGGTTCCATCAACTCCCTCCAAGGTCCATCTTCGGGTTCGAAGACTTGAGCCGGAGCTTTCAACTTCGCTTCTCCACCTCCAAGAAGAGGAAGAAAGGTCCTGAGTCCCTCTTCCTGATAAAGCAAAGGGCTGAGGAGTCGCTGGCCCACTACGTTGACAGGTTCCAGGAGGAGGTCCTTGACATCCAAGAGGTGCCAGGGTATGCCCTCCAGATGGCGTTTACGGTGGGGTTGCGCGAAGGGTTCTTCAAGATGAGCTTGACCCGGAAGACCCCCCTTTCCTTCGAGGAGCTGATGGAAAGGGCAGCAGAGGAAATAGCCATGGAGGCAGCCAACCCGGCCTTTGTAAAGAAGTTGGCAAGGTTGACAGAGGTGGAGTCAAAGGAGCAAGGTGGCTCGAGGCATCATGAAGGGAGAAGGAGAGAGGAGCATAGAGCTCAAGGGTTCCAGAGACAGGAGGGTCCAGAGCCAGGCTGGAGGCAGCAGGGAGGACCTGCCCATGGTCCAGGAAGAGCTCTCATCAAGGATGGAGGGAACCATCATGGGGGCCAAGGGAGGTTCAACTTCCAGAGGCAAGCCCCAAGACAACTCCTGCCCCCACCCCAGCAAGCGATGGCGATCGGTCGAAGGGAGAGGAGGAACCGCACGGGAAGAGGAAGAGTAAGAGTAGAGTTACCCTACTGTGAGTTCCACCAGGAGGAGGGCCATGCAACAGCTACCTGCCCCGAATTCCTGGAGGTGAGAGGAGCGAGAGGTCAAGCCCAGCAACTACCCCCGAGGCAGATCGAAGCCCCGCCCCAAGCCAGGGAGGAAGACAGATGTGAGGATCGGGTCGACGTGGGCACCCGGGGAAGGATCGGTTGATGCAAGAGGCGAAGGAGCCTCGCCTCAATAGGATCTTGTATTTTTTATTATGTTGTACTGAGTCTAGCCCCCGACCCACTGAGTCGGGAGAGGTCATGTAACCCAACTATTTTCCCCTTTTGAGGATGTTGAATTTTGGCAGAGTTCAGGTGACACGCCCCGTCCCTAAGTCCCTTAGCTCCGAGATGATTCCGCTGCCAGGCTCTCACTAGCTGGCAGGGCAGGTTGATCTCTCGTGGAGGCTAAGTCCTTTTGCTCCGAGATGATTCCGCTGCCAGGCTCTCACTAGCTGGTGGGTTCAGGTTGATCTCTCGTGGAAGCTAAGTCCTTTTGCTCCGAGATGATTCCGCTGTCAGGCTCTCACTAGCTGGCAGGGCAGGTTGATCTCTCGTGGAGGCTAAGTCCTTTTGCTCCGAGATGATTCCGCTGCCAGGCTCTCACTAGCTGGTGGGTTCAGGTTGATCTCTCGTGGGAGCTAAGTCCTTTTGCTCCGAGATGATTCCGCTGTCAGGCTCTCACTAGCTGGCAGGGCAGGTTGATCTCTCGTGGGAGCTAAGTCCTTTTGCTCCGAGATGATTCCGCTGCCAGGCTCTCACTAGCTGGTGGGTTCAGGTTGATCTCTCGTGGGAGCTAAGTCCTTTTGCTCCGAGATGATTCCGCTGCCAGGCTCTCACTAGCTGGTGGGTTCAGGTTGATCTCTCGTGGGAGCTAAGTCCTTTTGCTCCGAGATGATTCCGCTGTCAGGCTCTCACTACCTGGCAGGGCAGGTTGATCTCTCGTGGAGGCTAAGTCCTTTTGCTCCGAGATGATCCCGCTGCCAGGCTCTCACTAGCTGGTGGGTTCAGGTTGATCTCTCGTGGGAGCCAAGTCCTTTTGCTCCGAGATGATTCCGCTGTCAGGCTCTCACTAGCTGGTGGGTTCAGGTTGATCTCTCGTGGGAGCTAAGTCCTTTTGCTCTGAGATGATTCCGCTGTCAGGCTCTCACTAGCTGGTGGGTTCAGGTTGATCTCTCGTGGGAGCTAAGTCCTTTTGCTCCGAGATGATTCCGCTGCCAGGCTCTCACTAGCTGGTGGGTTCAGGTTGATCTCTCGTGGGAGCTAAGTCCTTTTGCTCCGAGATGATTCCGCTGTCAGGCTCTCACTAGCTGGCAGGGCAGGTTGATCTCTCGTGGGAGCTAAGTCCTTTTGCTCCGAGATGATTCCGCTGTCAGGCTCTCACTAGCTGGCAGGGCAGGTTGATCTCTCGTAGGAGCTAAGTCCTTTTGCTCCGAGATGATTCCGCTGCCAGGCTCTCACTAGCTGGTGGGTTCAGGTTGATCTATCGTGGGAGCTAAGTCCTTTTGCTCCGAGATGATTCCGCTGCCAGGCTCTCACTAGCTGGTGGGTTCAGGTTGATCTCTCGTGGGAGCTAAGTCCTTTTGCTCCGAGATGATTCCGCTGTCAGGCTCTCACTAGCTGGCAGGGCAGGTTGATCTCTCGTGGAGGCTAAGTCCTTTTGCTCCGAGATGATCCCGCTGCCAGGCTCTCACTAGCTGGTGGGTTCAGGTTGATCTCTCGTGGGAGCCAAGTCCTTTTGCTCCGAGATGATTCCGCTGTCAGGCTCTCACTAGCTGGTGGGTTCAGGTTGATCTCTCGTGGGAGCTAAGTCCTTTTGCTCTGAGATGATTCCGCTGTCAGGCTCTCACTAGCTGGTGGGTTCAGGTTGATCTCTCGTGGGAGCTAAGTCCTTTTGCTACGAGATGATTCCGCTGTCAGGCTCTCACTAGCTGGCAGGGCAGGTTGATCTCTCGTGGGAGCTAAGTCCTTTTGCTCCAAGATGATTCCGCTGCCAGGCTCTCACTAGCTGGTGGGTTCAGGTTGATCTCTCGTGGGAGCTAAGTCCTTTTGCTCCGAGATGATTCCGCTGTCAGGCTCTCACTAGCTGGCAGGGCAGGTTGATCTCTCGTGGAGGCTAAGTCCTTTTGCTCCGAGATGATTCCGCTGCCAGGCTCTCACTAGCTGGTGGGTTCAGGTTGATCTCTCGTGGGAGCTAAGTCCTTTTGCTACGAGATGATTCCGCTGTCAGGCTCTCACTAGCTGGCAGGGCAGGTTGATCTCTCGTGGGAGCTAAGTCCTTTTGCTACGAGATGATTCCGCTGTCAGGCTCTCACTAGCTGGCAGGGCAGGTTGATCTCTCGTGGGAGCTAAGTCCTTTTGCTCCAAGATGATTCCGCTGTCAGGCTCTCACTAGCTGGCAGGGCAGGTTGATCTCTCGTGGGAGCTAAGTCTTTTTGCTCCGAGATGATTCCGCTGCCAGGCTCTCACTAGCTGGTGGGTTCGGGTTGATCTCTTGTGGGAGCTAAGTCCTTTTGCTCCGAGATGATTCCGCTGTCAGGCTCTCACTAGCTGGCAGGGCAGGTTGATCTCTCGTGGGAGCTAAGTCCTTTTGCTCCGGGATGATTCCGCTGCCAGGCTCTCACTTGCTGGCAGGGCAGGTAGAGGTTGACTTTTTACCCTGAGGGGGTCTCGCCACCCAGGCTCTCATCAGCTGGCGTGGCAGGTTGACCCCCCAGGAGGCTAAGTGTTTTCACCCCGAGGCCGTCTCGTCACCCAGGCTCTTATTAGCTGGCATGACAGGTTGACCCCCCAGGAGGCTAAGTGTTTTCACCCCGAGGCCGTCTCGTCACCCAGGCTCTTATTAGCTGGCATGACAGGTTGACCCCTCGGGAGGCTAAGTGTTTTCACCCCGAGGCCGTCTCGTCACCCAGGCTCCTATTAGCTGGCATGACAGGTTGACCCCCAGGAGGCTAAGTGTTTTCACCCCGAGGCCGTCTCGTCACCCAGGCTCTTATTAGCTGGCATGACAGGTTGACCCCTCGGGAGGCTAAGTGTTTTCACCCCGAGGCCGTCTCGTCACCCAGGCTCCTATTAGCTGGCATGACAGGTTGACCCCTCGGGAGGCTAAGTGTTTTCACCCCGAGGCTGTCTCGTCACCCCGAGGCTGTCTCGTCACTCAGGCTCCTATTAGCTGGCATGACAGGCTGACTCAGCGAATACGTCGGGTTGGATGTTTCTTTCCGAGCTTGTGCCAACCTCGAAAAGAGCGGGGATTATGTACAACCCCGTATTCGCAGAGTAGGGTCCTTTCGGCAGGCCCAGAGCCAGTTTTAAGTTTTTAAGCTTTTTAGAGATTTTGGACTCTTGGTGGCCAATTTTGGCTTGGACTTGGAAATATACTAGTAGGGGGATGAAATATTTTTCTCCCCCCCGGCCCTCTCGGGGGGTCACCAGGCCGCCGAGCTCCCCAGGCCGCCGAGCTCCCCAGTCCGCCGAGCTCACCAGGCCGCCGAGCTCACCAGTCCGCCGAGCTCCCCAGGCCGCCGAGCTCCCCAGTCCGCCGAGCTCCCCAGGCCGCCGAGCTCCCCAGTCCGCCGAGCTCCCCAGTCCGCCGAGCTCCCCAGTCCGCCGAGCTCCCCAGGCCGCCGAGCTCACCAGTTCGCCGAGCTCCCCAGGCCGCCGAGCTCACCAGTCCGCCGAGCTCACCAGTCCGCCGAGCTCCCCAGGCCGCCGAGCTCACCAGTCCGCCGAGCTCACCAGTCCGCCGAGCTCACCAGTCCGCCGAGCTCCCCAGGCCGCCGAGCTCACCAGTCCGCCGAGCTCACCAGTCCGCCGAGCTCACCAGTCCGCCGAGCTCACCAGTCCGCCGAGCTCCCCAGGCCGCCGAGCTCACCAGTCCGCCGAGCTCACCAGTCCGCCGAGCTCCCCAGGCCGCCGAGCTCACCAGTCCGCCGAGCTCAAGGCCAATTGGTCGTAGGGGCATTTCGGTCATTTGACCCCCAGGACTTGGAAAAACTATAAATAGACCCCCTTGGGTACCTTTGGAGAGGCATTGGCTTTTGGCTTCCTCCTCCCTAGCTTTCTTCTTGGTAGAGTTGAGAGAACTCTCCAAGGTACCCAGCTCTCATTGGTAAGGGAGGGGAAGTGTTCTTGTGACCTTCCGGGTGTGTGGTGGGACCTCCGCACTAGAGCCGAGGGTCTGTTCCTAGTTTCCCAAGTCTTCGGTCCGTGACATCCCCCCGAGTGTAGTAGGTGTGAGGTCACCCCTTCCCCAAGGGTCGAACTCCACAGAGACCAAGTTTTTGGTTTCAACAATTATTATTAATTTTTTGGTTGGCCATTTTTTATATATAAATAAAAAGAGATAAAAGTAATAGTTTCCCAAATTCAAAATAACAACACAGATTTCCACGGCAATGGCGCCAAAAACTTGATGGTCTCCGCGACGCTCGACCACTATTTAATTAGTAAAGCGGGGGTCAAATTTCGCGGAGGGAGTTAAACTCGAGTTTTAACGAAAGGAGGCAAGTGCACCTATCACGAGTAGTACAAGATATTCTGGGGGAATATCGAGGTCGTATATTTCTCGGGTCGTGTTGATTATTTCTACTCCTCTAGGAGGGACTATTATCCTACCGAAAATAAAGTGCCAGGTTTTTAATTAACTAAAGCGCTTATATAAAAGCTGTAAAAAGGATTAGAAAATCGATGAAGGATTAACGCTTGACACCGAATTGAATTTGTACTAAAATAACTTTTAATAACAATAGAACCTAAATTTCAAATTAATTAATGGCAACTTGGCCGTAGAAGTTTAAAAAAAAAGAGCCCACCTATTTCTAGGGATATCGCTCACCTGAACATTAAAACTATTCGACCAAGCTCTCGTTCGACGAAGAATTCCTCTTAATGCCCGCTTTATGCTAAGAACCCTGCTATTGGGTGGGGAACCCAATACTATAGAATTACGCTCCTCCTCTCTCGAGGTTTAGTTCACAATTCTCTTTACCCAAGGGTGATCGGTCCATACACACGGACTCTTGGCTAGCTACCGTATGAATAATGGAAATAGAGCCCACACATCGATATGTGGTTTTACGCATCTTATACCGGGGTAAACCTTAAGTCCTTTAATTAAAGTGAGAAAAAGACCTTTAGCTATTATTAGTGATTTTATCTGTCCCAATGCTCTTCGATACTGAGGGCTAAGAGCGATTAAACACTCATCGGAATGGATAGGCTTATGAAGAAAAATTGCAAAATTGAAAATGCAAGTCCTACTCAAACGAGTAGACTGGAAATGAAAGTCATAAAGAGCAAGTCGTACTCGAGCGAGTAGGCGTGAAATGAAAGCGATAAATTGCAAGTCCTACTCAAACGAGTAGGCGTGAAATGGAAGCAGTAAAAAAGCCGTAAAATGCGAGTCCTACTCAAACTAGTAGGCGGGAAAAAAAGCAGTAAAAACTACCTCATACACACACTCACTCTACATGAATTTAAGAAAACATTAAAGAAAGCAATAAAATGTAACTCACACACACACACACACACACACACACACACACACACTACATAAATTGAGAAAAGCGACAAATAATGCGATAAAATCTATCTCATACACGCACACACTATACATAAAAAAACAAACTACATAAAAAATTAAAATAACTACTTTTCTACTCCTAGAACTTGTTAAAAAAGCATAAAAAGACAAAATAAAAATAAAAAGAGCAAAATGGTTTTCAAATAAAATCAAAAATCAAAGTGTCACAAATATTAAAATGATTACTAATTCATTCTTTTAACTTTATAAAAATGCTTAAAAAGTGGAAAAAAGTTTAAAAGAACAAAAAGTTTTACAAAATAAAAAAAAAGTTAATAAAAGATTAAAAAAACACTTTTAAAAACTCCTTTATAAATTCATAAGAATGAAATAAAAAGCACTTAAACAACATAAAAGCTAAAAAGGTTAAGGGAAATGAGAAGAAAAGCTAGCATAACAATTCCTAATATAATAAAAAATGCTAGAACAAGGCTAAGTAGAAAAAAGATGAAAATATAAAACTAGCAAATTACTCTCATACACACACACACCCATTTTAAAGAGAGAAACAAAGATAAACAAGGGATAAAAGGAGAAGATAAGTGGGCACTCAAGTGAAATCCAATACAACACAAGTAGAGGAAATCTACAAATTTTATTAAGACAAAATGGGGTTACAAAAAGCTAAAACAAACATAAAGGGGGAGGGAGAAAATTATCCTTACATAGCATGGAAAAGCACCTAAGCAGCCCACTAACACCAAAATGGTCCAAAAAATTTGAACACTTGAAACTTACAGAAAATTTCAATTTATGGACAAAATTTTCGGATTACACACCCCTGTCACGGGCATGACAGGGGGGCATGTCGGGCTGGCTTATTGGTGAAGTCGAAAATCTTGTGACTGGAGAAATTCTGGGAGCTTCTAGAAACTCCACGTGGCGGTCACGGGCGTGTAGAGGGTGCGTGACTGGACACCTGGCAGAAATTTGATGTCGACATAAACTATTTGAACCAGGTTGAAAACTCCAGGACCGACACGGGCGTATCGGAAAGGTCACGGGCGTGATGGTGGCGTTGAGTCCTTGCCTTGCAGGAGGCATTGAGTCCGGCTCGCGTCGAGTCCGTGCAGCATTGAGTACTTTTCCTGGCATTGAGTACTTTGCCTGGCGTTGAGTACTTGTCTTGCTGGAGGCTTTGAGTGGATCGACACGGGGCATTGAATTGACATGGGTGTGTATATCTGGACACGAGCGTGACTTGATTTTTCAATTGCAGGTGGCAATTTTCCACTAGAATCAAAGTGATACGACCCGGTCATGGGCATGACCCAATTGACACGGGCGTGTACTTTAAAATTCACCATTTTCTGTAAAAATTTCAGAAAAAATAAAGCTAAGTTAGAAGAGTATATAAAAAAAGGAACATTTTATTGAACAAAAGTAACAAAAAACAACGAAAATAATCTAAAACAACCTAAATAAAGTATTGAAAAATACGAATATTTACAACTCTTCAAATACCCCCATACTTAAGCTTTTGCTATTCTAGAGGAAAAGTTGGAGATATACTTATAAGGAATTAAAAGAAATCCTAAATTTAGCTATTGCTTAAATTAATTAAAAGAGAGATCAAAATAAATATCAGGGGTATAAAGAGTTAAATCCTAAATTATGAAAATGTTTTAAATAGAGAAAGAGTTTTGACCAAAAAGACTTCTTGATGTAATCAAATAGAAAGCGAAAATTATAATCGTTAGTTTAACAAAAATAAATTGGAATTATAAAAACTTTAGCTTGTGAGAATTTTAAAGAAAATAATGCAATTTAAGAATTATGCTCTCAAAAAGATTTTAAATTAAGTCTAGAATTAGTGAATATGACTAAGGGGGTTGTTTTGGTTTATGAAGAGAGCTTTGGTTTAGAGGTGAGGTATTTTTTTTCTCAAACATCTAATGAATTTTTTTTGTTTGAATGTGGATGTTGTAGGAAAATGAAATCTTATTTTCCATAACATGTAAATATTTTGGAACAACTTCATATTTACCCAATATATATGTATAGAAGTAATGAATTTTATCCTCTTACTCCGTAACATATAATCTTTTAAAAATATTGGATGCCTATGTTTACGAAATGAAATATTATTCCCATTGACATAGGTTCTTTTAAGGATAAAAATTTTATCATGCCAAGTAAGACATGATAAATATGGGTAGATAGTTTTTTTTTTCAAAAAGAAAATTAGATTTTATTAAAAAAATTTGAGAACGACCTTGATAGAACGTTCCTATGTTTCAAAAGGCTAGAAGTAAACATAATTGAATTCCAAAGTTGTTATTTTCTAACATAATACATGTGCCTCTATTTAGAAAAATTAGAAGTAGTGCTGAAAACAAGTCTCCTATCATAAAAAAAAGACATAAGAAATTCTTTAAAACTTAACTCCGGATATTTAAATCTGTCAATCTCCAATTAATAAACGAATAGTAAATAAAGAATTTATAAAATTCACTTATAAATTGTTGGGAATTGTGCCCTCCAATGTTCCATAGGATTTGAAGGGGCATCACCAATCATGCTAAGGGGAATAATGTATTTGATGTGTGCTTAAGTTCATGCATGCAAGTTGTGCTTGATTGGATAGGTAGAAAAAAAGAGTTAGCTGGAAGTCAGATAATTTGACTAAGGCAAAAGCATCGAGATATCTAAGACAGCTGAGAAGACAGTCTTTGCATAACCGCTGAGACAGCTGAGTAGCTTAATACAAAGCATTGAGAGAAGTGTTGGTCTTAGCACAACCACTGATACAGGAGATAATCTCAACTGTGAAGAAGAAAGCGTTGAGACCGTTGAGAAGGAACCGCTGAGACAAAGCCAGGAGAAATTCACTATGTCTAAAAGCGAGGTCAACAAGTCAAAGTATTTCATGCCGTTGCGGGAAAGCTACAGTAGCATCGGATGACCACTGCTGACGTCACTAGAAGTCAACAAGTCAAAGTATTTCATGCCGTTGCGGGAAAGCTGCAGTAGCGCTGGATGTACTATTTATCTTCTTCTGGGGGAGGTGACGCTCACCATCCATTGCTAGGCCCACACTTTAATAGTGATATTGATTCAAATCAATAAATATAAAAAGTGTAACTTGAATCGAGAAGATGGGGGGATTGGGGTTACGAAAAATAAAGGCGGCTGAACTTCATCTTCTCCAACGAGCTTGAAAGCTAAGTCCAGCAGTGAAAGCTAGCATGAAGAGAAAGATAGCTATTTTAAGAGAAAGATAGCTGAAGCATTTCCAGTTTAGCAAGTTTGTTCTTTGCAGAACAAGTTGGCTGATTCATCTAATTAGCAAGAAGAGATAACTGTGTGAAGAAAAATATAGCTGAAGCTTTTCTAGTTCATCAAGTATGTTCTTTACAGAACAAGCTGGCTAATTCATCTAATCAGCAAGAAGAGATAGCTGTGTGAAGAGAAAGATAGCTGAAGCTTTTCCAGTTCAGCAAGTTTGTTCTTTACAGAACAAGTTGGTTGATTCATCTAATCAGCAAGAAGAGATAGCTGTGTGAAGGGTTGTCAACCTTCAACAGCAGATAGCTGTTCTTTAGTGCAGCAGAGAAGCAGTTAGCTGTAGAAGACAATTAATTCCTTCTACAGCAAGAGGGCTGGACTGATACTTGCTTAGTCCAGCAAGGTAGACTCAGAGATTAATCTCAGAGTCAGTGTTTTAATTTATTTCAATTTTTGATTAATTTTCTGTAGGATTCAGGTTGTCTGAATCTGAGCTGTAGGGCCTTTTGTGCCTGAGTTGGAGGTTACTAATTAGTCACTGAGGCAGGTTCCCTGCTAGGGTACTGAGGTAGGATCCAAGTGTAGATCTGAGAGTAGGGCTGTCCTACCAGCCTGAGTAGTAAGGCCTTGTGCCTGAGGTAGGTGACTACTGAGTCACTAAGTTATAGATGACAAGTGTGTCACTAAGTTATAGGTCTTTGAGGAGACTGAGTGTAGGGCATTTTGTCCTGAGGTAGGTAATAAGTGTGTCACTGAGCTGCAGGTGCCTGGAAGGGCACTAAGGTAGGTACCTGGAAGGGTACTAAGCTATAGGAGTGCTGCAACACTCTGAAAGTAGGGCCTTGTGCCTGAAGTTGTAGGGTTGAAAAGCCTTAGCTGTAGGCCTTAGAGATAAGGCTGAGGTAGGTAGTTTGAGGACCACTGAGTTGTAGGAGCACTATAGGGCTCTAAGGTAGGAACCTTTGTGGTTCTGAGATAGGGTTCTGAAGAGAACCTGAGTGTAAGGCTGAGGGCCTTAGGTGTAAGCTCTAAGGAGCATTTTTGAGGAGTTTGGGCCTTGTCTAACATAAGTTAGAAAGGTGGGAGGGAAATTGAATGTACCAAATTGGGGAACCATTATAAATATCTGTGTGCTTTGCTGTATTATTTGCTTTTCTTTTATATTGCAGGTACTAAGGATAAGCTCTAAGATCACCTTAGGAAGAATGTAAAAGAAAGCTAAACACTTAGTAAGAAAATAACAAAAAGACTTAGGAATTTTCAAAGACCTATTCACCCCCCTCTAGGTGACTAGCTAACCTTGAATTAATAACTTTCAAGTGGTATCAGAGGGAGGTTACTCAAAAAGGATTTAACAGTCTGAGTAAGCCTCCAAGGTTTGCTAGAAGTTATTATATATGGATTCAGGTATGAACTACAAGGAGCTGAGGACCATGAAGCTTCCAATCTACAAGAAGGAAGGATTTGAACTCTAGAAGCAAAGGGTCAGATTGTTCATGCAAGCATCTGACCCTAGGATCTATGTAACTGTACAGGAAGATCCATTTGTCCCCACAAAGGCCTCCACCATAGATCCAACTCTGAAAGTGCCCAAGGCATATACTAAGATGGATAGAGATGAGGTAGTGCTGTATACCATGGACAAGAGGGCACATACTATAATATCCAGTGCCATTGATGACTCAACCTTTCAAAACATAGAGCACTCTAAGACCTCCAAAGAAATGTGGGACACTCTTGTGGTCTATATGAAGGGTTATGAGGAAGTTAGAGATGACAGGAAGTCCTTCAAGGAAGAAAGCAAGGCTGGGCATGTCATTGCTGACTGCCTAGTCATGAGAATGGAAGAAGATGAGAAGAAGCACCACCATGACCGCAAGGACAAGAAGAAGGAGAAAAGTTTGACATACTCTTCCTCCTTAGAGCCAGAAGAAGAAGAAGCCTATATAGGGTTGATTTCTATTGCTGCAAGTCCAGAAGAACCTGAAGAATATCCTACTGCTAGGATAGGTATTAGGGCCCCTCTTTCACATTCGAAAAGTGACTCAGAGGTGGATGAAGATGAAGAAGAAGATGTTCCATGCCATGGATTGATGACAAAGACTAAAGAAGAGAGCAACTAGGATCAGCCTGGACAAGCTCAGGTAAATTCTAAATCTCTGCCTTCTATTTCAAGTCATGAGGCTAGCTAAAATTCTGAAGCTCAATCATCAAGAGATGAAGGGGATTCAAATTCTGAGGATGATGTCAATTCTATAATTGACAAGTATGGAGTACTTCTTGAAGCATTCAAGAAGTACAAGCTCCTTGCCAAGAGACAGACAATAGAGCTTCTCAGTCTTAGGAGCAAGTGTGAGGGCCAAGAAAAGTCTTTCAATGATATGGCTGCACAATCAGTCAAGCTCAAGGGGATCATTGATATGCAGTCTATGGTAAGAGTCTCAAATGAGAAACTTATCCAGAAACTTAAAGATGATCTCCTAAATGAGAAATTGCTGGTGGCAAAGTTTTCTAAGCCAAGCAATGTGCTTCCCATAATTGACACCCTCTTTACCCAAGTGGGTAAGAAAAGGGTTAGGATTTAAGGGAACTGCTAGACCTCCCAATCCAAAAGGAAAGGGAAAGGGGAAGGCACAAGTTGTGCCTCTAGCCTCATTGCCTCTAATTTCTTTTCAGAAAGTCTTATTGCCTTCTAACTGGTATGACCATGAAAGCTGTTATGGTCACAGGGAGAATGGGAGATCCACTGGTATGGACCAATGTAGACATAACTAAGGTGGAAGATACAACTATGTGAGGGCCCTTAAGGCTGCCCATGAGGAAATTCAAATGGCCCATTCTAGACCATTTGTTTTTGGTGCTCCAGCCCCAAAACTCAAGGATAATGCTGCTGCAGGAAATCTAAGTCATCCACCAAAAGTAGTGACTCAAGGTGAGTCTTATGGCAAGGCTGGAATGGCAATTTCTAATGCTATCAGATGCATGTTAGCTGAAAAGAGACTGCAGCTGGTGGCTCTCAAAAAAGACCAAAAAAGTCAGCTGAAAGACTTACCTTCAGTCAAATTGATGCTGAAATAAATCAGAGATATACAACAGCACATCTTTCCACTATTCTGGGAGCAGTCTAGCTAAATGCTGCTCCTAAATAGAAAAGGAGATATAATGTCCATGAGTGTTGGTGCTGTGATAAAGTGGGCCACTATTCTGTAGATTGCTGGCACAATCCTTTAGTGTCCAGAGGTAGCCAACCAGTCAGGAATACTGCAGGAAGGCTAGCTTATTTTTAGACTAACAAGAACCTAGGACCCAATAATTATTGGGTGCCAAAGGGTAAATGAATTTTTTTTGCAGGATAGTCCAAATACCTGTCAGGATAAGACTTGGTATTTGGACAATGGATGTTCCAAGAAAATGTCTGGGACAAGATGATTACTCAAGGAATATGCTCCATGTAAAGCAATAAACAAAGGTTGAGCTAGAGGCAGCATGCCTCAAGGTAAGTCTCTCTCTCTCTCTCTCTTGTATAGAGACTATGCAAATTCATGAATTAAGTTAGATGCGCTTAGGATAAACCTAATCAAGCACACCGGCTAGAGAATAATTATTCAATTATCCTTCATAATTATCTACACTGTTAACTTATGTAGCTTTTTCTCTCAAGCTCAAATAACATGTAAATCAGTGCATAATAAGATTGCTAATAAAACTTGCTTATTAGCATGTTAGGTCTCCATTATATTTAGAATTTATAAAATATTTGAATAATGGTGTGACAAATAGAATATACATCCAGACAGTGAGGGAAGCTACAAATTAATCAGGTGTTGAGTGAATGAAAGAAGAGCTGAGAGGTATAATAGAAGCGCTGAATGCCCTGTATCATAACATGAAGCGTAGAGCAAGCCGTAAAGCCTAAAAGTACTAATTTAAGCTAAATTTTTTTAATTAGTTAATCTAATGATAAGGTAATTAAACTTTTTCATTATATATATAAAGGTGATAAGAAACGAAAAGCCACACCACTCTTAAAAGCCCTAACTCTAGCCATCGAGACCAAAACCTTCTCAGTGTCTTGCCGCACTGGTTCAATGGTGCCAAATATCACCAAGGTGCTCCAAGTGGGCTATGAAATTGTGAGGAATGGATTCAGTCATACATCGCTAGAGATTTAAGAAGTGTTAAGGATGATTGATACCACAGGTTTTGAGTACACCCTTTCTGATCCCTCCACCATTCATAGAGAAGAGGTACTAGAATTCTTCTCCAATGTTAAGGTGTCTTCTTCTCAAACCTCACTTAAGTCTAAGATTGAGGACATCAAGATTAAGGTAAACCCTAAGAGACTAGGCAAAGCCCTTCATCTACCCTCCATCAACCCTAGTGAGGAGAAGAACCCACCATCAAGGACATAGACAGAGCTCTCAGGTTTTGTGGATACAGTGATGCCAAACCTGGGTCTCTTAAGAGGAAATTCTTCAATCAGAGAGGTAAACTACTGGCAAATATTGTAGGAAAAGCCCTTATCTACAAACCTGAATCACATGATAGAATCTCCAGTCAATGTTTGATGTCATGACTAGGATAATCTTCAATAGGAAGACCTCTTGGTCTTCTCTCATCTACAAGAGAATAGTATACTGTCTACACACTCCAAACATGGGCAGAATTCTTTCTTTGTACCTAGTGAACACCTACCCTAATACATTCAAGCAGTAGCATGGAGTGAAGATTAACTACCTGAAAAGGATGGATATAAATACATTGGATAGATTCACTAGGATCCTACCCAAGAGCCAACCTTCAACAACAAAGGACTCCTCAAGGGATAAGGGAAATCAAGTTGCTGAAGTGGACAGTTCATCCTACTCTGAACCTGAGCTAGGAACCTCTTCCCCTGCTGATGTTGGTCTGCAGAAAGACATATTCTTGAGTCTCTCCTCAGCAAACATTCAACTCTAGGATAATATTGTGCATGTTGATAAAATCCATGCCAGTCCTAGGTCAGGACAAGTTCCAAAGACTGCTGCTGAAGAAGAGATTGTTGCAGAAGATGAGGCAGATATGGCGGATACTGATGATATAGCTACACTTGAAGACATCCCTGCTATAGAAGATAACCGTGAGCCTCTTGAGGCATTCGATACTTATCTTGATGGGTCAAGCCCAAAAAAGGATGCTCTGTTTGAGGGGAGCATAATCAGATGGATTTGAAAACTTTGGATAAAGTTGTTAACAGAATGGTTCAGTCTGCACCTACTACAGGTAATACTCATACACTCTTAATTAATAGTGTTAATACAGCTTTAGCTAAGGAAATGGTTCCTTCTATAGGTGCTATAGTTGAGGGGGAGTCTTCACTGGTCCCTCCTCGGGATAATGTCCCTCCTCCATTAAGACAACCACCTGATGTTTTTAGTTGTCTACCTAAATCATCTAGAGGGGGGTGAATGAGTGAGGTCTGCGTCTTTTTGCAGAACAAAAATTGAACGAACGAAGCGCAAAAAATAAGCACACACAATATAGAGAACACCAGATCTATAGTGGTTCCCCAATCTTGGGTACGTCTACTCTACACCTCACCAATCTAGCAGAAAGCTAGACTTGGCTACTTTACTATTACCTTGGATTGAAAACCAATCCTATAACTCGGAGCAACGCCCCTACAACTCAATCCACAAAATGGATCTACACTCGGAAGAAATACTTCCTACAACACTCGGAGACAAAATCTCCTACAAGATAAAGATTTTGTAAATAAAATTATACAAACAGAATATCTCAGATCTGAATATTCAACCTTTCTTCTTTCTTGAATATTTGAAGCTTTCTCAGAAATAGGTCGAAGAAGACAAGCCGAAAAATGTTCTGGATTTGAAAACCTAAATCAGCACGATCAAGATGAGGATCTGTAAGAATAAGAATGCCTTCATCTGTTGATCTAATCTTGCTCTGAATCACAGAAATTGGAGAAGTGTGGCGGCGAGATCGTCGATGAAGAGCGGCAGCGGCTTCTCGATTTAGAATATTAGACGATTCAGAAAACTTTGTATTTCTCGGATTTTTCTTCTGATACTCTTCTTAGGGTTAGTCGAAATGATTAGACCTTTTATAGGAATTGTCTAACGGTCATAATCATAAAGACATAACACGTGGACCAATAATCATGGATATTAATTTTGAAATCTGGTCCCGTCAGATTTAACGAATTTTCAGAGAAAAATTGTCTGCATTATTTGAGTGGAATATGACTAGTCGAGTAATCACTTTGACTTTTCGAGAAAAAGATGTAAAGTTCTCGAGAACAATCCTTAGAGAAAATCTGGAAATAACTTATGGCTACTGGAGTAATAGAATTGACTTCTCGAGAAGTAGCTGGACTTATCGAGTACTAATGCTTCACTACTCGATAACTAGATATACTTCTTGAGTACTCTACTTCTTTTACCCGAGAAAAGGATAAATTTCTCGAGTACTCGACTTCTGTTACTCGAGACAAAGTCTTGTACTACTCAAGTAATGGCCTTAGCTACTCGAGTACTACACTTAGACAAATTCTGAACTAGACTTTTCTGATAACTTGAGAACAAGCAAAGTGTACTCGAGTACTACACAGCTTCTTGAGAACTAACTTTAAATCATCTCGAGAACTATTTCAGTTAATCGAGTGCTAGACTTAGCTTACTCGAGAACAGACTATAAATTTACTCGAGTACTAAAGTTGTTTCTTGAGTAAAACACTTAGAAAAATTTTGCTTTCTGAAATTTTTCTTTCTTCAAGGAAATCTACAACTAGTCTTTCTCCTACAGGTTTAGTGCTTGAAAGTGAAGTGTATCCCAATAGAGAGGCTACACATGAGTCAATACCATGGATCACACAATGAGAGATTACATTGCATGGTCTTGTGTTTGGTGACTCATTGTAGACTGACATTGGTCTACACTTTTGCAATTAAGTCCTGCAAACACATAATTCAAACAAAACATCAAATACAACTTAATTCATCTTCGTTTAAGGGTGACTTCATACAAATCTAGGTTATTGTGGATACAATACCCAACAATCTTCCCCTATTTATAGAAGTCAGAACCCTCTACACAAAGGTGAATTATATCAAGATAAACAAACAAAGTTACTAGCTACCACAGAGATAATAGAAAATAAAATGCTAAGTAATGAAGAGAGAATCAGATCATCAAAATTAAAGATTTATATCTATATAGAATTGTCCATGAAATCCATTTCAACAAGATCTCAAAATACAATCTAGATCATTTGTCATTCCTCGCTCTGTTATTGTTGTTGCTGTCTTTCCTTCTTCTTTTGTTGTCTCCTCTGATAGCTGAAGGGTTTAGGATAGTACTTTGGGGGTCTAGGAGGAGAATTTGGATTGTTCTTTCCATACTCTCTATCATAAATTCTTCTCTTAGTTAAGGATTTCTCATACAGTTTCCACTCAGAGGAGCTATAATGATTAGTCCTTCTTTCATTGTAATCCATAACTAGTTTGACAGTATCAAGGATTAAAGACTTAGAAGTAGGGCTCCAAATTTTAGCAAATTCTTGTGCTCTACTCTTTTCAGCTTTTAGATTAGGGATGGACTTGCTTGCAGATGCTCCATCACCATACTTTCTTCTCTTAGGAATTTGAATTTCAGGAGGTGCTTGATGAAGAACATCTGCCTGATCAGTTTCCCAAACCTGAGCATAAGTATCTGGAGGTGGTGCTTCTGAGCCTTGAGGTCTTGGAGAAAAAGTTGGCTACTGGGTAGGAGGATGCTGAGCAAGAGGGTTAAGATGATGAGGGATAACATTCGGATCTGCTTGGAAGTCAGGGAATATTTGATTATACATCCACACAGCAGTATCATAAGTATGAAACTTTGCACCATCTATTTGATTTTGGACATCAACATGAATTTCCTTCAACTTTTCTTCCCAGAGAGTTTTCATGTTTGCATCTGATTTTTCTAAGTATTCTTTTACTAAGCTCTCCCCCTTTCTGACTTCTACAGATAGGGTGGTAATAACAGCTTCTTTGAAGGTACCAACTTCTTCATAAGTTTTGAAGTTATGTTCTTGGGCTTTCTTTTCTAACTGGATTTGATTATTAGCAAGAGTTACTGACTGGTCCATCACCTGACCAATGATGTTTATGGTGTGGTCCAGAGCTTTCCCACCTATTTGGAATAGATGTTTCAGCTCATCAGTGTTTTGCTGGATCTCTACAAATCCTCTGCTCATCTATTTTTCCAGAGCAGTTACTTTATAAGTCATAACTTTTAGAGATTCATCAAAAATACTTTCTTTGTTGTGTTAGCAGTAATTCAATCTTACCCAAAATATCATCAGCAGTAGGAGTTTGAACTTGAGGAGCTTGAGGAGGAGGGGCAGTCCATGGAGTAATTTCTTCAATGACAACTGTGCTCTTGGCTCTTGTAGTTTGAATCAAAATATAACCTTCCTCACCAAGAATGGTGGGAAGAGAAAAATCCAAGCTCTTGAGAGGAGCCTCAGCTGGTTCTGGGGTGGCCTCTTTCTCATCAGAAATAAGAACTGTTTCTTCCTCTTAAAAGTCTGCAGTAGGTGATTGATTAGGAGATTCTTGTTCAGAATGATGATGAGAGGGAGACTTCTCTGTATGAAAAGGGGAAAGAGGCTCTTTTGAAGTCAATTCCTCAATCATTTTAGTTATGTATTCCTCTGTGGATAGAATGTTCTCTTGTACTTGGGAATCTGAGAATGGCTCTTCTGGGGTAGCAGGATGGAGTGCAGCAGTTGGAGGAGGAGTAGAAACTCTTTCTACTGGAGTTGAAGGAGCAGGCTCCCCCTCAGCAACTACACTAGATGTGCAAGCTACTTGAGGTAGAGGAGGAGATGGAGTCCTGTCCTCATTCTCTGGAAGATCCTATGCCTTAGCAGCTTGGGCAGGATTCTTGAGTTTAAGCTCCCATCTTTGTATAGAAGATATAGAGACTTTCTTCATGTGGTGAAGGGTTGTACCTTTGGATAAGTCAAAAATCTCTTGCTTGAACTCATGCAGAAGTAGAGAAATAATCCTTGCATAATTAGGTGCTTTGATGCTTTCTCTTAAATTATAAAAAATCATCATCCCAAACTGAAATTTCTTCCTACATATAATTGCTGTCATCATATAAAAGAAGTCAGCAGTGATGAAGCTTATAGAAGTAGTCTTGAACATAAGTACTTTGCCAAGAATATCAACTAGAAGTTTGCCCTCTGCATTTAGGTTAGGTCGACGAATGGTATTTATAATAACAAAAATTTCCAAGAAACTATAGGCTCTGTCATAGTCATCAGCAGTTAGGTCGTCTTCTTCTTCAATCACAGGTAGTCGAAGAAGTGTAGAAACAACTGTCTTAGAGAGTTTGATTTTGATTCCACGAACTCTTGTCTTAAGAATCTTTCCATTTCCCCTTACCATTGCATTCTAAAAGGACTCTTCAACCTCTGGAAATAAAGTTTTGCATAGTTGCTCTAAAACGAAGGATAATCCGGCGGTTTCTAGAAAGAGAAGAAGATTCTAAAAGTCATCTGAAATCTCTGCAATCCCAATCAAAACAAGTTTGCTTCCAATCCCTATTTTGGAAGTAGGCGTAACGTCTTGATTCGTGCTAGGCCCCTTGTGCACATTTTTGAGTCAGGAGAGCTGATTTAGGCTCAGAGATTGCAGAAGATCAGGCGCGTACTTGTGGGGAAAAATGAAGTTCGCCCTGTGAAGGACACGGGTAGAGATACGGGCGTGTCCCTACCCGTGTACCGTGGCTTTTAGTGGCATGATGTTGAGTGATAAGAAAATGGCGTTGAGTGGCTTGTCTCGAGAATGATATGGGTAGAGACACGGGCGTGTCCCTACCCGTATGCCGTGGCGTTGAGTGTCTATTTTGAGTATGACACAGTTAGAGACACGGGCGTGTCCTTACCCGTGTGCTGTGGAGTTGAGTGGCATGACGTTGAGTGTCTGTTTTGAGTATGACACAGGTAGAGACACGGGCGTGTCCCTACCCGTGTGCCGTCGTGTTGAGTTGCATGGCGTTGAGTGATAAGAAAATGGTGCCGAGTGGTCTCGCCCGAGAAGAACACGGGTAGAGACACGAGCGTGTCTCTACCCGTGTGTATCTATCAGGAATAAGCAGGATTGTCCCGAGCAGGACACGGGTAGAGGAACGGGATGTAACACCCCTATCCGTCGCATAGCATATAGCAGTAGGTCCGGCCGGGGCCCGACGCCATATACTACGGACAGACCGGTTGGTTACGCGTTGAAACCATTCAACCAATTACACGTCCTACACAAGCACCTAGCGGAAGCATTAAAATTAAGTTGCAAGACAAAATAACTCGACCAAAGAGCATGAATGTCCACTACAATAACACCCGTAGGAATGTTTCAATACACAAAAATAGAAATGGCCTTAAGGCCTTACACAGTTTGCTTGACATAAAAGTGTTTTCATACTTCAGATCGCAGGCCGGCCACACATGATTACAATGAAACACTCAAAATTAGGCCTTCGAGGGCCGGCTCAGCAACTTGGGCTTTAGCCCGCTATTTCCCGCTCGGCTTCGCAGCACCTGCAAGCAATAATCCACTGCCCGGTGGTAAACAAAAGCAACGGTCAGCTATGCTGACCAATTATAACGATCCCGCCCCCAAAATCGGGGCGGCGATGCTCTTTCCCTGCACTTTATTAGTATAGGCAATAAAAATAGTGTAAACACACTCCATCACAGGCGTAGGCTCGCACGGCCACACACCTCGTGCACATAGGGCACATTCACGGCGAACCGGCCAACGTCACGTCAATTTAAGCCATAGACGTTCCCGTTCCACTACCTCCCCTTGGACGACCAATCATATGAGCAATTTTGTATTCATGGCCTTGGTCACGACAATTTAATCCATAGACCGCCGAAGACTCTCATCCATGCCAATGGTCCCACCGAACGACATAGATCGGGTACGGTTCCGCCTGACCCGTACTCATTCCGCAACGACAATTTAAGCCATATGCGCAGGTCAAGACTCACCGAGTCCCGTTTCCGCCACAACAATCACATAAACCGGTTATGTTCACGTTGGCTCCCCGACCATCGTGTTGGCAAAACCCGCTTTTGCCAAGTTTTCCGGGTGCACCTTGGAGTTAATATCCAAGGCTCCCTGCTGTAATCTACCACGTAGAAAACCCGAAAAAACGCCCAAACATCCGGAGTCTTCCCCAGTTCATATGCAATGCAACATCACCGATCCGTCTCTACTAGTCCGGATAGGCTTCACACACAATGACTATGCCCGTTTTCGCATACAGACTCTATACAAGGGGGACTTTACATATCTACCCCAAGGAACGCTCCAACTTTTCGCTCACTCGCGAGAGAGGGCTTCCTATGCAAAGGAAAAGAGGGCTTCACGTGCCCTAAGATGAGAAATCGTTACCCTTGCGTTCTTCCGCGGCGCCATGAAAAATCTACGCAGTTAGAAAGCACCGCAACGGCGTCGCCTTCGCGGATCTGGACTCGGATCGCGATTCGGAGCTCCGACGCTCCACCGGTGGCCGTATCTTGGTCTCCTCCTCCACCTTGCTCTCCCCTCTCTCTAGAATTTAGAAAGAGAACCAAGGGGATGAAATGAGGGATTGCAAACCCTATTTCCGGGTTTAAACCGCCAGCATCCACCCCCAGCCGTCGGATCCTAAGCCAAGGAAACGAACGGCCACGATTAGGCCTGAAATTACAAAATCTGGGCCGAACACGGGTTACAACACGGTCGTGTTCATGGCCATGTCACCCATTCGCCGTCTCGACCGACTCGATAACCAGCACACAGCATTCAACACAGCCTCCGACACGCCCGTGTCGCATGCGATACGGCCGTGTCACGACCCATGTCACCCCCGTGTGCAACGACCAACATTCTTAACCCGAGAAGGACACGGCCTATGACACGGCACCAGACACGCCCGTGTCGCATGTGACACGCCCGTGTCGCATATGACACGCCCGTGTCTGTGCCTGTGTCATGGCCCGTGTGCACCACACTCGACGAGTGACTGACACGCCCTGGGACACGCCCGTGTCCCAGGCCGTGTTAAGCCTCTCGACGATCGTCGACCCCAAAATTGATGACCGCGCAGCCAACACTGAACCCGAGCACGACACGCCCTAGGACACGCCCGTGTCCCAGGCCGTGTCACCCCTGCCAAAACACATATTTGGCTCAAAACGCCACCCGTCACCCTATTGAGTTTCGGGGCGTTACAACTCTCTCCCTCTTAAATTAATTTCGCCCACAAAATTACTAAAGGAAAGAAAACGGAAAACTTTAAGCGGTACCTGAGTGGAATAACTCTGGGTACTCCTCCAGCATAGTTTGCTCCCATTCCCAAGAGAATTCCTCCCGACCGCAATTGTCCCACCGGACCTTGACCATCCGAATCTCCTTATTACAGAGCCCCTTGACCTCAGAGTCTTCGATACAAACGGGCTTGACCCTAGTCGTCAACCCTTCGTCCACCGACACTTGATCAACTAAGATCACCTGCGAAGGCTCTTGCACCGCCTTCCGCAATATAGAGATGTGGAACACATCGTGTAGCCCACTAAACTCCTCCGATAGCATCAAACGGTATGCCGCTTTGCCGACTCGCTCCAGAACCTCAAAAGGTCTAAGGTATCTTGGGCCTAGCTTCTTAGAGCATCTCACCCGCGAAACCCCCTTGAACAGCTTCACTTTCAAGTATACCCAATCGCCTACCGCGAACTCCACGTTCCGGTGCTTGGCATTGTAATACTTCACCTGCCTGTCCTGAGCGATCAACAAGCGCTCCCGAATGATCCGCACCAACGAGGTAGCACTCTCCACCTCCTGCTACTTTTACAACCTTGCCTCACCTGTTTCTAACCAAGAAAACGGCATGCGACATTTTCTACCATATAGGGCCTCAAAGGGCGCCATTTGGATACTCGCCTGGTAGCAGTTGTTGTACGCGAACTCCACCAAATACAGGTGGTCCTTCCAATGCTTCCCGAAGTCTAGAACACACATGCATAGCATGTCCTCCATCGTTCTATTGACTCTCTCGGCCTGTCCATCCGTCTGTAGATGGAAGGCTGTGCTGAACTTCAACTTTGTCCCTAACATATGCTGCACTAACCTCCAATCATTTGATGTGAAATGCCCATCGCAATCACTCACAATGCTGCGAGGCACACCATGCAGTCTAACTATATTGTCAACATAAAGCTTCGCCAATTTCTCCATCGAGTCGTCCTTCCTATGCGGAATGAAATGCGACACCTTAGTTAACCAATCTACGATCACCTAGATGGCGTCGTTCCCCTTCTGCGACCTTGGCAACCCATGCACAAAGTCCATAGATATGTCGTCGAACTTCCATTCCGGTATAGGCAAGGACTTTAAGAATCCTCCCGGCTTTCTGCACTCCGCCTTCACCAAGGAGCAAGTTTGGCATTTAGCCACAAACAACGCTACGTCTTTCTTAAGCCCCGGCCACCAAAAAACCTTCTTGAGGTCACGGTACATCTTTGTGCTCCCTGGGTGGATTGAGTACTTGGTATGATGAGCCTCGTACATCAACTCCACCCGTAGGTTACCCCCGCTTGGGACGCACAACCGATGGTCCTTCCTTAACAACCCATCTTCCACCGAGAACTGGGAATTTGACCCATCCAATGCTGCCTCCATAAGCTCCTTCATGGAGCCATCAAACTCCAATGCCTGCCGAACCCGGTTAGCCAGGTCATACTGAACCTCTGTCCAGTTCAACATTGCTTTGGCGCTCGTCTGCTTGTCAATGCAACAGATCTCAAGCTCCTCCAACTCCCGTATTAGCCGCTCATCATGCACCGACAACCAGTTGGTTTGGGCGGGAGCCCTGCGACTCAACGCATCAGCAACCGCATTGCCCTTCCCGGGTACATAATTAATCTTGAGGGTGTAGTCCCCCAGGAACTCCATCCACCTCATCTGCCTCATGTTAAGATCCTTCTGATCCAACAGGTACTTTAGGCTCTTGTGATCGGTATATATATCGACCCTTACGCTGTATAGGTAGTGCCTCCACAGCTTAAGTGCAAATATCACGGCCGCCAACTCCAATTCGTGGACCGGATAGTTCCTTTCATGCACTTTAGCTGACGCGATCCATAAGCTATCACGCTCCCATTCTGCAATAGCACACAGCCCAAACCACTACCCGAGGCGTCACTATAAACCTCGAAGCCCTCGGTCCCACTCGGCGAACTAAGCACTGGAGCCGTGGTCAACCGTCTCTTCAGCTCCTCAAAAGCTTGCACGCACTCCTATGTCCACAAGAATCTCTGATCTTTCCTTGTCAACTTCGTGAGAGGTAGCGCTATCCGCGAGAAGTTCTCTACGAAGCGCCTGTAATATCCGGCAAGCCCGAGAAAACTACAAACTTCCGCGACAGAAGACAACGCAGGCCACTCCCGTATCACAACGATCTTCGCCGGATCCACCGCTATACCTTCCCTACTGACAATGTGACCAAGGAATGCTACTGAGGGTAGCCAGAACTCGTACTTGGAGAATTTCGCATACAGCTTATTCCTCCTCAAAGTCTCCAACACAAGATGCAAGTGCTTGAAGTGATCTTCTTCGCACTGCGAGTACACCAATATATCGTCAATAAAGACGATCACAAAGCGGTCCAGGAAATCTCGGAACGTCCTGTTCATCAAGTCCATAAACACTAAAGGCGCATTCGTCAGTCCAAACGGCATGACCGTGAACTCGAAATGCCCATACCTTGTGCTGAAAGCCGTCTTCGGGATATCACACTGCCTTATCCTCAACAGATAGTACCCCGACTTCAAGTCTAACTTAGAATATACCGACGATCCGACCAACTGATCGAAGAGATCATCAATCCTCGGGATCGGGTACTTGTTCTTCTCTGTTAGCTTATTCAACTCTCTGTAGTCGATACACAACCGCATACTCCCATCCTTCTTCTTAACGAAGAGGACCGGTGCGCTCTAAGGCAACGAGCTTGGACGCACATAACCTTCCTCCATTAGCTCCTTTAGCTGAACTTTCAACTCTGCCATTTCCTTCGGCGCCAGCCTATAAGGAGCACGTGACACAGGTTTGGCACCTGGCGCAAGCTCGATAGTGAAATCAATCTCTCGCTGCGGTGGGGCCCCGGGAAGGCTATCCGGGAACACATCAGGGTATTCACAAACCATGGGGATCCTATCCAACGTGGACTGTGGCTCTACAGCCCCCACTATTGCGAAGAATAGCTCTGCACCAGCACGAACTGCCTTTACCACCTGAAGAGCAGACATCAGCGTCTTGCTCGACCCCTTGAGTCCCTCGAATGTTGTCTCCCGTCCAACACCCAGCTTGACCTCCTTCCGTTCGCAATCAATCCAAGCCTTCTGCTCCGAAAGCCAATCCATCCCAAAGATAACGTCGAACTCTACTAGCGATAGCAATGACGCTAGCAAGTCGAACTCTTGGCTCCCTATGTGAACCTTCACAACGCACACTCTGTCTGCACGCATCGAACACCCATTCGGTAGCAGCACATCCAACTTGTCTTTCGCCATCGAAGAAGGGATTCCGATGCACGATATAAAATTTTCGGACAAGAAGGAGTGTGAAGCTCCTGTATCGAACAGTGCCCGTGCTGGACTATCGCTAATCAAAACAAAGCCTATGCAAACAATACTATTCTAACAAGCAATAGACAATAGTATTTAAAGTTAACTTGCTATAAATTAACTCGTACCTGTCACCACGTCAGCTTGTTTAATGGCCTCCTGCTGGCCCAAGTTGTACACTCTAGGTTGAGTCGGAGCATAATGGGACACGGTTGACTCCACCGCCTTGCCCTTCTCTTCGTAGGTAGCTCCTTGTTTTCTCTCGAACTTTGAGCGTCCGCTCCAGCAATCGCGGGCAAAGTGCCCCGTCTTTCCACACGTGAAACAAGCGCCCGAGGTTCGATTGGTAGTTGCCCCCGAGGCACCTGTAGAAGAAGCTGGACCTGACGTCCTAGCCTTCTTGTAGAATCTTCGATAGCCCGACTTCGACGTAGTCGGCACCTTGAACTCTGATTTCTTCCCACCAGATTCCTTCTTAGCTTGCACATTTCTTATGTCCTTCTCCAAGGACCGGGCCTAGTTGACCAAGGTTAGAAAACCCTGTGCCATAGGCCCTGACAGTAGCAACCTCAGCTCATCTCTTAACCCTTCATAGAAGCGGTTCGTCTTTCGCTCCTCGTCGGCAAAGGTAGCGCTAGCATATCTCTCCAATCGAGTAAACTCGTGGAGGTACTCGTCTACGGTGCTATCTCCTTGCACAAACTTTTGGAACTCGTTCTCTAGTGCGATCCTCTGCGCTGAGGGGAGGTATCGAGCCATGAACTGTCTCGAAAATTCCTCTATAGATACTTCGGCCAACGGCCTTCCCCTAAACTGGTGTAGCTCTAGACCTTCCCACCATAACCTTGCGTCCCCATCCAATAGGAACGTCGCTATTGTGGTCTTTTGCCACTCTTCCGTTTCTATTGCTGTCATCACCCTATTGACTCTTGAGAGCCAATCTTCGGCCTGGGTCGAAGTTCCCGTGCCCGAGAACACCGATGGGTGGAAGCCCATCACATGCTTAAGCTGTCTCTCAGTTGCTCTCCGAGGCAACTCCGGCTCCACCGCCACCTGCTCAAACCTTCTAGGCTCCGCCGCTTGGAGCGGCACCTGCTCCACCGCAGGAGCGGGCTTCTGCACCTGCCTTGCAGGTTGCGCATTGATCATAGCAAAGACAGCTTCTGCCACCAATCTAATGGTCTCGGCAGACGGAGGTGTTGCAGGCGCTTCACTTGGTGCGCTGCTTGCCTCGGAACCTGGCCGTTCCGACGGTCCAACACCACTTTTGGTCACCTATAAATGTGCAAAACACCGATAAGTGACCAAATAATATTGCAAACAACAATTATAGGAACACGCAGGTTCCTCAACAACGTGTATTTTCATTCCTAAGTGGACATTCATGGGTTCTTTTCATGTTATAACGATGACGCACACACATGTGCTCACCACCCCTTAAAGTGAATTCGCCCACGAATTCATTTAAGTTTGTAACACCCCTATCCGTCGCATAGCATATAGCAGTAGGTCCGGCCGGGGCCCGACGCCATATACTACGGACAGACCGGTTGGTTACGCGTTGAAACCATTCAACTAATTACACGTCCTACACAAGCACCTAGCGGAAGCATTAAAATTAAGTTGCAAGACGAAAGAACCCGGCTAAAGAGCATGAATGTCCACTACAATAACACCCGTAGGAATGTTTCAATACACAGAAATAGAAATGGCCTTAAGGCCTTACACAGTTTGCTTGACATAAAAGTGTTTTCATACTTCGGCTCGCAGGACGGCCACACATGATTACAATTTAACACTCAAAATTAGGCCTTCGAGGGCCGGCTCAGCAACTTGGGCTTTAGACCGCTATTTCCCGCTCGGCTCCGTAGCACCTGCAAGCAACAATCTACCGCCCGGTGGTAAACAAAAGCAACGGTCAGCTATGCTGACCAATTATAATGATCCCGCCCCCAAAATCAGGGCGGCGATGCTCTTTCCCTGCACTTTATTAGTATAGAAAATAAAAATAGTGTAAACACACTCTATCACAGGCGTAGGCTCGCACGACCACACACCTCGTGCATACAGGGCACATTCACGACGAACCGGCCAACGTCACGTCAATTCAAGCCATAGACGTTCCCGTTCCACCACCGCCCCTTGGACGGCCAATCATATGAGCAATTTTGTCTTCATGTCCTTGGTCACGACCATTTAAGCCATAGACCGCCGAAGACTCTCATCCATGCCAACGGTCCCACCGAACGACATAGATCGGGTACGGTTCCGCCTTACCCGTGCTCATTCTGCAACGAAAATTTAAGCCATATGCGCAGGTCAAGACTCACCGAGTCCCGTTTCCGCCACAACAATCACATAACCCGGTTATGTTCACGTTGGCTCCCCGACCATCGTGTTGGCAAAACCCGCTTTTGCCAAGTTTTTCGGGTGCACCTTAGAGTTAATCTCCAAGGCTCCCTGCTGCAATCTACCACGTAGAAAACCCGAAAAACGCCCAAACATCCGGAGTCTTCCCCGGTTCATATGCAATGCAACATCACCGATCCAACTCTACTTGTCCGGATAGGCTTCACACACAATGCCTATGCCCATTTTCGCATACGGACTCTATACAAGGGGGACTTTACATATCTACCCCAAGGAACGCTTAAACTCTTAGCTCACTCGCGAGAGAGGGCTTCCTATGCAAAGGAAAAGAGGGCTTCACATGCCCTAGGATGAGAAATCGTTACCCTTGCGTTCTTCTGCGGCGCCATGAAAAATCTACGCGGTTAGAAAGCACCGCAACGGCATCGCCTTCGCGGATCTGGTCTCGAATCGCGATTCAGAGCTCCGACGCTCCACCGGTGGCCGGATCTTGGTCTCCTCCTCCACCTTTCTCTCCCCTCTCTCTAGACTTTAGAAAGAGAACTAAGGGGATGAAATGAGGGATTGCAAACCCTATTTTCGGGTTTAAACCACTAGCATCCACCCCCAGCCGTCGGATCCCAAGCTAAGGAAATGAACGGCCATGATTAGGCCTGAAATTACAAAATCTGGGCCGAACACGGGTTGCAACACGGCCGTGTTCATGGCCGTGTCACCCATTTGCCATCTTGACCGACTCGATAACCAGCACACGACATTCGACACGGCCTCCGATACGCCCGTGTCGCATGCGATACGGTCGTGTCACGACCCGTGTCACCCTCGTATGCAACGACCAACATTCTTAACCCGAGAAGGACACGGTCTGTGACACAGCACCAGACACGCCCGTGTCACATGTGACACGCCCGTGTCTGTGCCCGTATCATGGCCTGTGTGCACCACACTCGATGAGTAACTGACACACCCTGGGACACGCCCGTGTCCCAGGCCGTGTTCAGCCTCTCGACGATCGTCGACCCTAAAATTGATGACCGCGCAGCCAACACTGAACCCGAGCACGACACTCCCTGGGACACGCCCGTGTCCAGGCCGTGTCACCCCTGCCAAAACACATATTTGGCTCAAAACACAACCCGTCACCCTATTGAGTTTCGGGGCGTTACACGGGCAGTACCACGGCCGTATCACCTTGGCACGGGTACAAACATGGGCGTGCCAGTACTTATGTATGTTCATGAAGCGGCAGTCGAACCGTTGACGCTGTTTTGCCAGAGCAGGACACGGGTAAGGACACGGGCGTGTCCCTACCCGTGTCACTTCTGAATAAAAAGGAAAAAGTAAACCCTAGCCGTTTTCATTCTCTTCCAAGCCACATCTTCTGGAAAACTTTTGGAGGAGGGAAGAACTTGCTGGAGCAAACCAAACTTCGTGAGGAATCGTCACCGCCGCAAAGGAAAAGGGATGCCGACGAGAAGAATGACAAGATCCATGGCCGGAGATGGCGTAACCGTTGAAAATGAGGTGAGCTTCCTCCCCTCTCCCTTTGTGCTAGATCTGTAGTTATCCTTAGGCGAGATATCGACTCAAATGAGTCTTAATGTGTGAGATGAAGATTTCTAGGAGGACCATGCTAGAACTTGTGTTCTAAGGTTTAGTCATCTTCATCCTCCCCTTCTTTCAAAGTGATGATGGGGGTGGTTTTGTGGAGAGGAATGGCCTTAAGAGGGTGAATAAGGGTGGAGGAACTTCTGGTTGTGATTTGGGAGGATTGGCTTGAGGAGGAAGAAGAACCGATGCCGTTCATTTCGCCTCAAGATGCGTGCAGAAATCTGTGTTCTGCACGCAGCGACCTTCTTGGCTATTTTCAGGAAAGATTTGGACAGATCTGGGCTTCTGACTAAACACAAGAGTCGTAGCCCTTGGAATTACCTTTCCGACGAGTGGTTACACTCCTTCGGGTGAAGTCTGTAGCCACATAAATGTTTGATCGAAGTAGAGGGCTGTCAGACTATGCATGCAGAAATTGTATTCTGTACGCAGCAGGATTTGGAGCAAATTTCATGTGTGGTACACTTTGATCTGGGTTACACACTGAACAGGAAGGTTGTAGCCCATGGAAAGACCTTTCCATCGAGGGGTTACACGCACTCACCGGATTCCTGTAGCCACAGTAATCCCTGGTTGAAGTTGATGTCCAGCAGGTGTTCTGCACCTGAAATTCCTTGGTAAGTGTAAAGTTGGGTTTGGACTCGGAAGAGGTTTTGTAACAATCCGAAGTTAAGTTGTAGGAGATTCATAATATGCCTAATTGTGATGATTCAACACATGATGAAATTACTGGATAGACCCCACGTAAACAAATGGTGAAATGGTATGTGGTTGAACGAAACGACTTGGTGGGGGTTAATGAACGAAGGGTAATTAGTCATTTAATAATAAGATTCACTAGAGCTTGGGTAATTGATTCGGTGTTGGTTGTATGAACATGTGAGGTGTTAAATAGGTGGTTAACTCATGTGTACACAAATGATTGATTTTGGGTAAAGGAGTTGTAAGTGGTGATGTTAAAGTTATGTGACCATAACATTAGACGTAATCATGGTCTTGAGGCATATCATATAAGGGAGTCTAAAATGGTCCATTGTATGAGGTGGTTCACCACCTGTGTTTGTTGTAAACCCTTGAGGTGCCTTGGGCACCGCATTGTGAAGGGAGTGAGTGCGGATATCTGATCACACTGCTTGGTAATGTTGGGAAGAATAATAAATGGACAGTTGAGCTTGGTCCTCTATGTTCATGTCCCGAGGCTCCTTTCGTGCCAAGTGGTCGGTTGGGCTTGGTCCTCGTGCTCGTTTCTGAGGCTCCTTCCATACCACAATGTGGTTGTATTACATGCGGTGTGAGTTGAGACGCAATGTCGTAATCCCTGGTTAAGGATAGTGTGGCAGGTCTACGGGCTTGCTAATCATCACACCGATGGGAGTTGATGGATAGACCTTGGGTAATTTGGGTTGGTCCTCGGTGTTCACGTCCTGAGGCTCCTTTCGTGCCAAGTGAACTGTTGGGCTTGGTCCTCGTGCTCATTTCTGAGGCTCCTTTCGTATCACACCTTAGGCCAGTTCGGGGCTAGGATCTCGGTGCACATCTACCCGAGACACCCGCTGAGCCGTAGTACGCTTGTGAGCTCCGCTGTTATGTTCTTAGCGTTGAGGTGTACGAAGGCCTTGGCCAGGTAGTGTGGAGACCAGCCTAGTAGTGGAGATGCCCGCTCCACTATCACCGTCTGGCCACCACGGATGATGCCTGAGAGGTTAGCTACCTGCTCTAAAAGTGGGAACTGCGAGTCTGTGTCGACATAGTAATTGCATGTGCGTGATCATGGGTGAGTCATTGCATTGCATATAAGTCATTACATTTTATTGCATACTCAAAGATCTTCATCGTATAAGTTTGTATGAGCACTCCTATACTATGAGTTACTTACTGTTGAACAATCCTAAACTTATATGCTTGTATGGGCATTCATATAAGTTGAGTTACTTACTGTTATAACATTATACTCTCATGTTGCTATAGATGATAGAATTGCTAGAAGAAGCTGTTACTCATTTATTACACTACTTTATATACATAGTGATATACCACTTGCTTGTACCTATGTTTCATATATATTGTACCCTGTTCCTTTCTCCGCCCGGTGCCGAGGAGTCGCCGGGGGAGCGGATGTGAAGCCACTTAGTCTTTATGACTAACAGTTGCTACATCTTCCTTTTTAGGAGGAAACCCCGCAGGTGGAGCAACAGGTTATGTAGCCGGACAGCCAGGCCAGGACGACAGGGCCTGAGGGGATGGTACCGTTGCTATCGTCGGTTACTGATGTGAGTGTGAGAGGTTTTTGTTATACCCTTTTTGGGAAAACTATTTACGTACTCTGATATTAGAAGCTTGTTGTAGCTTCTCTACTTTCGTTATATTTTATGGACTATATGCTTGGTTTGGATTTTACTTCTGTACTGTTATATTTTGGTTGGGTTGGCAATGTGTGATATTGGTTATAGCCGGTATAATAGGCGTCTTGTGGTACAGGCTAACCTGAGTGTTAGTGCTACCGCAAGGCGGCTGTTCTGGGAATAAGACCCTTCTCGTGCCGTGTTTTGTGTTCTAGGAGGGGGGGGGGTCTTACAAATGGTATCAGCTTACTCTGGTCCCTAATTAGAGAAGTCATTTAATAATGGTTCCACCCTCGTTCGATTAGTCAGTTTGCGGGCAAACTGACTTAGCAGAAGCAGTGGTGTGCTCATATGTAATTCACACTATGTTTGTCCATCAATGACCTTAGATTAGCCGACCTAACCTTAAGTTTGTACCTTATGTGTAGACCCTAGTGCATGTTGAGCCCGTAAGGGACAACCCCTCCCCGTCCGTACCTACACAATTCCAACAATCAGAGCTGGGGTAGACGCTCAATGCTATCCTTGACGCCTTCAGGTCCCAATCCCAGTAAGCCCCTGTACAACAGCAGGGTCCGGGATCCAATTGGTTAAGCACTTTCCGAGCTCTCTCCCCTCCTGCTTACCTTGGGACGGAGTCGACAGTGCGTACGAAAGAATGTCTCGACACTGTACAAGAATAGTTGGCAGGAATAAGGTGCCCAAACAATATGGCAGTGACCCTTGTAGTGACACTCTTAGAGCTGCATGCCAAAAGGTGGTGAAAGTCCCTCATGGGCTCCACTTTTCAAGGACGGGTGTACACGGATATCAGTTGGAGCGAATTCTCTGAATCCTTTTTAGAGCATTTCATCCCCTCGGCCGCTCGGGATAATCTTGAAGAGTGGTTTTTGCAACTGAGGCAAGAGTCCAAGTCGGTGACAGAATACCAACAGGAGTTTCAGCACTTGGCTAGATTTGCTGACTCTTATGAGTTGGATGATAGAGGATACACAAAACGATTCTACAAAGGCTTACGATACACCCTAAGGCAAGCCCTTTTGTTTATAGCGGACTCCAATCTAGCCGAGATTATTGACATGGCGAAGAGGGTTGAAGCGGACCACTTGGGAAGTGGTAAGAGGCCAGCTAAGGGCATGATGGTAGCCGACACCAATAATAGAAGGAGATTTGATAATAGAGGAGGAAGGAGATATCGAAGAGGTGGCGGACGTTTCCCATAGAATTTTAGAATGGAGCGCCCGGTTCCGCAACCTCCAGCATTGCCTCCACCTCAACAATTTCAGCAACCCGGTGGGCGGCAGGAGTGAGTGTGCTTCGAATGCAACCAACCGGGCCACATTCGACGCTACTGCCCGCAACTATTTGTAAATGCACCTCTCGCTTTCCCTCCAGTAGCTCCTCGAGGGCAGGGGCACATGCATGGTCGAGGATGAGGACCACGAGGAGGAAACCCCGGGCCCGCTCGGGATCAGATGTATGCGTTGGACATGACTCAAGAGCGGAACCATCAGGAGGTGATTGCAGGTATGATTACAGTTAGTTATTTTATTTTCATTAATATCCTCAAGTTGCTTAAGATATACTAGACGCCTAGCTTGAGAATTATTATTGACACTTAGGCACCGTAATGGTCAGCGGGAAACCGGCCTATACGTTATTCAACACCGGTGCCTCACACTTTTTTGTGTCTGAAGACTTCATCAAAGATATAGATGGAGCGCAATACTTCACTGGTATTGCTCGAAGGGTGCACCTTCCGGATGGATCGTAGATGATGGCAACTGCGAAGTGTGAGTTTGAGGTTCTCCTTGAAGGAAAGCTCTTCGACACCCCTGCCACAGTCTTGGGAATGCCAGAGTTCGACCTCATTCAGGGCATGGTATGGCTGGATCAGCACTATGTGAAGATTGAGTGCGCGCAGAAGAGGATCTCGTTGAGACATGGAGACTCGGAGGTCATCTTTCAAGGTATTAACTTCGCGCCTCGTATTATGTTATCTTCAGTCCAGGCTTTAAAAGCCCATATGAAGGGGGATGAAGTTTTCATGATCTATTTCGAGCTGAAGGAGTTGGCGTTGGATATCAAGGATGTGCGGGTGGTGCACGATTTTCCCGAAGTATTTCTGGAGAAATTGCCAGGATTACCCCCACATAGAGAAGTATATTTTCAAATCAAGTTAGTACCGGGTGCCAAGCCTGTCTCCAGGACTCCTTACCGAATGGCCCCGAAGGAACTCACCGAGTTTAGAGTTCAGCTGCAAGAGTTGGTAGAATCAGGGTTTGTTCGCCCCAGCTCATCACCTTGGGGAGCCTCTATTCTATTCGTTAAGAAGAAAGATGGAACCCTGCGATTATGCATAGACTATCGGGAGCTCAACCGACTGACGGTACGGACCACCTATCCGTTACCTCGGATCGATGAGTTTTTCGATCAATTGGTGGGAGCGCATTGTTTTTCCAAGCTATATTTGCTCTCGGGGTATTATCAATTGAGAATACAAGAGGATGATATTCAGAAAATGGCTTTTAGCTCAAGGTACGGCTTGTATGAGTTCACAGTGATGCCGTTTGGGCACACAAATGCCCCATCAGCTTTCATGAGCTTGATGAACAAAGTGTTCGAGCCCTATCTAGATGTCTTCGTCATTGTTTTCATCGATGACATCTTGGTCTACTCCAAGACGGAGGAAGAACATGCCGGGAATCTGGCCTTAGTACTGAAGAAGTTAAAAGAGCATGCCCTGTTCGCCAAGTTCAGCAAGTGTGAATTCTGGCTTAAGGAGGTTGCTTTCTTGGGTCATGTGATCAGTCGGGCTGGGCTAGCTGTGGATCCGGACAAAGTTCTTGCCGTGAAGGAGTGGTCGCCCTTGAAGTCGACGACCGACATGCGGAGTTTCCTTGGACTTGCCGGGTACTACCGCAAGTTCGCAAAGGGATTCTCAAAGGTTGCTCTTCCTCTTACTTCCCTAACAAAAAAAGTTGTGTCGTATGAGTGGACACCCCAGTGTGAAGCTGCGTTCCAAGAATTAAAGGATAGACTTACATCCGCACCCATCCTAGCCCTTCCATCCGGGAAGAAAGGATTTAAAGTTTACACGGACGCATAATATCAAGGAATTGAAGCGGTATTGATACAGCACGGGCATGTGATCGCATATACTTCACGACAACTAAAGAAGCATGAAATCAACTATGCTATACATGATTTGGAGTTGGGAGCAGTAGTGTTCTCCTTGATGATTTGGAGGCACTACCTATAGGCGTACACTGCAAAATCTTCTTGGATCATAAGAACTTAAAGTACATCCATACTCAGAAGGAATTGGATCTAAGACAGTAGCGGTGGTTCGAGTTTTTATGCGATTATGAATACACATTGAACTACCACCACGAAAAAGTAAATTCCATAGTCAATTCTTTGAGCAGGAAGGTACCGGAACAACTCCCGAGTCCCAGTTGATGTGTATGGAGTTAGCTCGGATGCTTGAGGAGATGGAGATCACCTTGGTGTATAAGGATCAAACAGACAGGTATACAGAGTACTTGACCACGATGAGCATAGTTTGTGTTATTCGAGACCGAATCCGGGTGGAGCAAGGAAGGGATGAGGCTCTGGCCCCGACAATAAAGTCAATTGAAGATGGGACAACCAATGAGTACTCTTTAAAGGACGGCCTTATTCATTTCCGTGGCCGGATTTACATTCCCAAGGGCAGTAAAATTCGGGAAGATTTCTTGAGAGAGGCACACTGCTCTCGGTATTTTGTGCACCCTGGGATTGCTAAGATGTACGCCGACTTGCGGAAGACCATGTGTTGGCCGGGAATGAAGAAAGACGTCAGACATTTTATTACGCATTGCGAGGCCTGTCAAAGGGTGAAGATAGAATGTAGGAGCCCCAGTGGATTGTTGCAGTCATTGCCCATCCCCGAGTGGAAGTTCGAGGATGTCTCCATGGACTTCGTCCACAGTTTGCCTCGCTCCCGCTCAGGGAATGATTCGATATGGGTAATCGTTGATCGCTTGACAAAGGTAGCCCAGTTCATACCTATGAAGAAAGAAGCATATATGGATGTTTTGGTATGCCTTTTTGTGGAATAATTCGTACGGTATCATGACATGCCAAAGACAATCATTTCTGACAGGGATGACCAGTTTACCTCTAGGGAATGGAAGGCTGTGCAGGCATATTTGGGTTCGCGCCTTACCTTCAGCACAACGTTTCACCCTCAGGCCAACAGGCAATCTGAAAGGACCATCAGGACATTGGAAGATTTATTGAGGTTATGTGTGTTGGATAGAGGAGAGCCGTGGGAAAGGCTCCTACCCTTGGTAGAATTCTCATACAACAACAGCTATCAAGCTAGCATCGGGATGGCGCCCCATGAAGCCCTATATGGAAGAAGGTGTAGAACACCCTTGTCATGGATGCAGGATAAAGATCTGAAGGCTTTGGGAGTTGAATACATAGATAATACTGATGCGGCTGTGAGGCTAATACGGGACCGCATGCTCGAGGCTCAAAGTCGTAAAACATAATATTATAATGCAAAGCACCAGATGGTGGAATTTCAAGTGGGCGACAGGTATTCTTAAAGATCAGGCTGATGCATGGAGTATCTCGGGTACGTGGTGTGAAGAAGCTCAGCCCAAGGTACGTTGGGCCCTACGCCATATTAGAAAGGATTGGTCCGTTGGTATATCGATTGGAGTTACCGCCGGAGCTAGAGAATCTTCATGGCGTATTCCATGTGTCGTCACTCCGAAAGGCATTGTTGCGGCCCGAACAATATGTCCCAACCATTGACGGAGCAGTTGCAACTTATAGGTTGATGCGACAAGAGCCTGTGCGGATAGTAGACAGCGAGACGAGGATTTTGCGCTGTAAAAGTGTTCCTCTGGTAAAAGTGCTGCGGTCCAATCATGGGAAAGAGTACATATGGGAGCCGGTGGACTTGATGCAAAAGCGCTACCCGGAGCTATTCCATCAAGGTAACCTTTAAAAGCATATTTTATGTTATGTCTATTTTATGTTTTTCTCTCCCCGTAGCCTTAACCTGATTTCGGGGACGAAATCTTTTATTTTGTTTATAGGATTTGTAATGTCCAAATTTGCGCTAGGCCCCTTGTGCGCGCTTTTGAGTCAGGAGAGTTGATTTAGGCTCAGAGAGTGCAGACGATCAGGCACGCACTCTTGGGGGAAAATGAAGTTGGCCCTGTGTAGGATACGAGTAGAGACACGGGCGTGTCCCTACCCGTGTGCTGTGGCTTTGAGTGGCATGATGTTGAGTGATAAGAAAATAGCGTTGAGTGGCTTGTCCCAAGAAGGACACGGGTAGAGACTCAAGCGTGTCCCTACCCGTGTGCCGTGGCGTTGAGTGTCTGTTTTGAGTATGACACGAGTAGAGACATGGGCGTGTCCCTAACCGTGTGATGTGGCATTGAGTGGCATGGCATTGAGTGTCTATTTTGAGTATGACACAGGTAGAGACACGAGCGTGTCCCTACCCGTATGTCATCGCGTTGAGTGGCATGGCGTTGAGTGATAAGAAAATGGTGTCGAGTGGTCTGGCCCGAGAAGGAGATGGGTAGAGACACATGTGTGTCTCTACCCGTGTGCATCTATCAGGAATAAGCAGGATTGTCCCGAGCAGGACACGGGTAGAGGCACGGGCAGTACCACGACCGTGTCACCTTGACACGGGTACAGACACGCACGTGTCAGTACCTGTGTATGAGCACGAAGCGGCAGTCGAATCATTGACGTCATTTCTCCCAAGCAGGACACGGGTAAGGACACGAGCATATCCCTACCCGTGTCACTTCTGAATAAAAAGGCAAAATGAAACCCTAGCCATTTTCATTCTCTTCCAAGCAATATCTTATGGAGAAAACTTTTGGAGGAGGGAAGAACTTGGTGGAGCTAACCAAACTTCGTGAGGAATCGCCACCGCCGCTAAGGAAAAGGGATGCCGACGAGAAGAATGACAAGATCCATGTCCGGAGATGGCGGAACAGTTGGAAATGAGGTGAGCTTCCTCCCCTCTCCCTTGGTGCTAGATCTGTAGTTATCCTTAGGCGAGATATTGATGCGTGAAAATCATTTAACGGACTACAATTCGAATAGGCAAGTGTACCTATCGTTTTATAGTATAACGATTGATGGGTTTGAAAATTAAAATGAAATAAACTTAATTAAAAGAGAAATAAAATATTGAGAAAGTGTGCTCGATCGACGATTCACTTTGAAATAAAATAACGAAATAAATTTGTTTAGAATTTGCAATACTATTAAGACCTTGACGGATCCGATATTAGGAAGTAATCTCGCTAGAGCATTAATTCCCATAACTTATAGACGTTTTGACCGAAATCTCTTTACAAGTCAAAATGGCCTAAAGTCGCATTACCGAAGTGACCCCGGCAATGACGCCAAAAACTTGATGAGTGAAAATCGTCTCACAGACTACAATCCGAATAGGCAAGTGTACCTATCATTTTATAGTATAGTGATAAAAATATATCAAGGTCGTATAAAAACTCGGGGCAGGCAAGTACTATTACTCACAACGAATCTATTATCCTACTAAACGATTGATGGGTTTGAAAATTAAAATGAACTAAGCTTAATTAAAAGAGAAATAAAATATTGCGAAAGAGTGCTCGATCGACGATTCACTTTGAAATAAAATAATGAAATAAATTAGTTTAGCATTTGCAATACTATTAAGACCGTGACGGATCCTATATTAGGAAGTAATCTCGCTAGAGCATTAATTCCCCTAACTTATAGATGTTTTGACCGAAATCTCTTTACAAGTCAAAATGGCCTAATGTCGCATTACCGAAGTGACCTTGGATTTGACTCCAAACCGGAGGATTCACGTCATCCTATCTCTAGGGTTGCGTTCAACTCCTTTCTTCTTTGAGTGATCTTTCAAATCAATGAGTCTCTCGACTTCTATGAAATGAGATCAATTACCTACTACCGTATACCGGAATACGGAGTCGACATGATAAAAAAAAGAAGGATCTTTAATAGGAAAAATACAAATGCAAATATAAAATTAAAAATGCGTTATTTTATCGCAAAGCTCATCGCGATCGGGCACAAAATATAATTAGCTAAGCATAATAGAGGAAGAAAACAAAATAGAATAAAGAGAAATCATTTGCATTGCTTAAGAAAAGGAAATACATAGAAATTAAAATAGGACAATGTTTTTCTAATACAGAAAGGAAATTACAATAAAAGGAACTTGACAAGAAAGTAACACTCTTGAACTAGCATTCTCTCTCTACCACAAAATAACTTCCCCTCTCAAGCATTAGGCAAGGGGTCCTTTTATAGGAGAGGAGGAAGATTCTAGAATGAAGGGGATATGAAAGGAGAAAGGGGGGTGGCCGGCCATGTAAAGAGGAGAGGGTTCATGCATGATATTTAATGAGGGAGAGAGAGAAGGGACTAAATGCATGCATGTGAAAGTTATGGAGGAGGAGAGAGAGAGCGGGGAGAGATTCATTGCATGGCATTTAATGGAAATGAAAAGAGAAAATAAAATAAATAAGGGGGATGAAAGAGGAGGGAAAGAGGGATGAATGAGAAATAAAGAATGGAGAGAGGAGTGAAAATAATAAAAAGGAGAGAGAGGTGACATGATGTGGGTGGCCGGCCATGCAAAAGAAGTGCATGTATGTAATAAATGAAGGGGGGCGACCATGCAAAGGCAAAATGGGCTGCTAGTGTGGGCATTATGAGGGGCTCGGGTAGAGGGGCTATTTGTAGGCTTTGTGGGCTCGGGTAGGGCTAGGATTGCATGTAGGGTCTGCTTTTAAAGTGGCCGGGCTGCTCCAAAGGGCTGAGTTGAATGTTGAAGGGCTTGATCAAGTGAAAGGGCTGCACTAGCATTGAATTTAAACTAGAGGGCTGCACATGTAGGCTTCATCATGCTTGGGCTTTGAAACTACAAATAAAACAAAACAAAACATTAGTTAATACAAATAAAACTAAACATTACAAACCTAACATATCATACTATTAATTAATTATATTCATAACAAAACACAAGTAAACATAAAACATAAAACATATACTAAAACTATAGATTTTTATATCAAAACATAACAAAATAAAATTGCAACATAACAAGCAAATAAAACTATAATAAAACTAGGAATTATAATATCCTAACACAAAAAGACTTTAAGAAGAAATAAAGAAAAACATGCATAAAAATACTTAAAACATATAATTAAACTAGGAATTTTGCATACTAAACTATCCCAAAAATGATGGCTAAAAGTTGTCATCAAATTCCCCCATACTTCAGCTTTTACTATTCTAGAGCAAAAGTATGAGAAATATTTATAAGACATTTATAAAATTTTCAATTAAACTAAAAAATTATTTACACCAAAATCAAGCCAAAAAGTAAAATTTAGGGATTTACGAATTGAGTCCGAAATTATGGAATTAAAGTGAAAAGAGAGAAATTTTTAGCCAAAAAATTTTCTAATAAATTAACTAGCACTCAAAATTGAGTAAATTGCAAATAATGTTAGATTAAAATTATTAAAACCATAACTTAAAAGAAACTTAAGGAAGAATGCAACCTACTACTTATGCTCTCCCAATATTTTAATTTAAAATCTAAGACAATGATATTGGCTAAGGGGTTTGGGGAGGAAATCAAAATGAAGAGGTCTTTGATTGGAGGTGATCATCATTATTTTTTTTCCACACCCCACAATTTTTTTTAATAAAATATATATGTAATACCAGAAAATGATGGACTAACATCCTATCACTTCCCATGACATATATGAACTTTTAATTCCTCTCTTCATTAGGGTTGCATATGTTTACCAGAGAATAAGGAACTAATGTCTCCTTATTCCCATGACATATGATCTAACAATAAAAAGAAAAAGGAAGGGGTTAAACAAAATTTTAGAAAATAAACTAAAACACTAGAGAGCAACTACTAGTAGATTGAGATTTCCTAAGAATCTAAAAACATGAGTTAATAATAATTAGAATCCAAAATAGTTAAGAAAAATTACTAACAAAATTGAAACTATTTAAAATAAAAGAGAAAAAGTGATACATAAATTACTCTAAGCAAATTAAAACCATAAGATAATTCTCACAACTAAATCACTAAAATATTTGATTTAATTAAATCTGATGAAACAAAAGATTAGCAAATTAAAAATAGTAAAAATGCTTATAAACAAACTTAAATAAAATTTCTGAAAACAAAAAAAAAGACTAAGCAAGGGGTTTATTATATTTTTGGAATTTTCTAAGATTTTTTCATTTTTTTAAATTTTGAAATCTGATTTTTTTTTGCTTTAGTTAAAGAAAAAGTAGTACTAAAGAAGCTTAATAAAACTATACTAATTTTTTTTTGTTTTTGTAGAAATTTAAAACACTTTTTTATAAAAGAAAGAAGAAAGAAAACAACTAAACCCTTCCCCATGCTTAAATTTTGCATTGTCCTCAATGAAAAATAAAAATAAGAAAGAAAGAGGAAGAAGAAAGGGGAGGGGGGATGCAATAAAGTAAATACTTAAAAAGAAAAAGACTTCCCCGAATTCGTAAGGCCGAATGCAGATGTCGCTCCCCCATGCTTGAGCTGGACACCGGCTCAGGCCTAAGGAAGAGAGGAAAGGATGGAGCCAAACGAACCACCCAGGGAATTATTCTTGCAAAACGAAAGAAGTAAACAAAAAGAAAAAGAAAGAACAAAAAGTGATAAGCAAGGGGTGCCTCCCAAGAATGCTCTTTGTTTAACATCGTCTGAGCTCGATGTTATTGGTTAGCTAAATGGATAATAAAAAATAAAGTGAAGAGGTAACTCCCTAAGTATGCGCTTATGAGAGTAAATCAAAGAAGAAAAAAATTGAAGAATTGCACCGACATGCGGTGGAATCTTCAAGGGAATGACACCCAAAAATGAACAGACGGAGTTATAGAAGAACTCCGCCGCATGTAAGGTTTGAAAGAAGGGGTAGTCAAAAGAAGAAGAAAAAAAAGAAGAAGAAATAGAAAGAGGAATAAAAGAAGTAGAAGAAGAAATTTCATCAATGGAAATTTCACAAGGAGAAGGAGAGACTTGTGAAATTTTGGGAGAAGAAGGGGTAGAGAAGACTAAAGAAGAATTATCTAAAATAAAAGAAGAAGAATAAAAAGGCTCGCTAAAACTAAAAAAATTTGGAACAGTTAAAGTTTGAAGCGAAATGGAATCACCAACATCTTCAAAAAAGAAAGAGAATGATGAGACGTCTTGTCATCCTCAAAGGGTAAGAAGCACGCAAGAATATCCATAGGGGTGTCATCCAAAGGAAGAAGTAAACAATCCGGAATATACGAATAGTTATCCTCCTCGAGAGGAAAAAGACAAGCCGTGATATCTGGTGACTCATTACACGATGAAATTGGAGGAGATAGAGAAGAAGACGAAGAAAACGAAGCGCCCTTACGAGAAAAATAATCGAGAATGGTCTTGAAATGCGAATTAATATTATCAAGAGAAGTTTGCAATTCAAAATACTCATTATTGATTGAATAAAAATTTAGAGGCGCAACGCTTTGCGGGGCAAAATCATCAGAAAAATTAGATGGTTTCCCCATCTTCCAAGTAGGATAAAAATTTGAGTAAGGGTCAAATTGGCCACTTTGACCTGCTCCAGAAAAATTGAAATCAAAAGAGGGAGGGATTCCCAAAAGACATGCAAAATTAAAATGGTCGAGCGACCCGTAAAAAGCGCAAAAAGTTGATGATTCCATAAAAAAAATAAACTGTTACTAAAAAGAAAAAAGGAAATTTAATTTTGATTTTTGTTTTTTTTTGAATTTTAGTAGACGTAATAAACTCGGTGCTTTCGTAATATTGCCAAAAATAATCCCCGACAACGGCGCCCAAAACTTGATGCATGAAAATCGTCTCACGGACTACAATCCGAACAGGCAAGTGTACCTACCGTTTTATAGTATAGTGATCAAAATATAACAAGGTCGTATAAAAACTCGTGGCAGGCAAGTACTATTACTCACAACGACTCTATTATCCTACCAAATGATTGATGGGTTTGAAAATTTAAATGAACTAAGCTTAATTAAAAGAGAAATAAAATATTGCGAAAGAGTGCTCGATCGACGATTCACTTTGAAATAAAATAATGAAATAAATTAGTTTAGCATTTGCAATACTATTAAGACTGTGACGGATCCGATATTCGGAAGTAATCTCGCTAGAGCATTAATTCCCCTAACTTATAGACGTTTTGACCGAAATCTCTTTACAAGTCAAAATGGCCTAAGTCGCATTACCGAAGTGACCCACACTATTGGATTTGACTCCAATCCGGAGGATTTACGTCATCCTATCTCTAGGGTTGCATTCAACTCCTTCCTTCTTTGAGTGATCTTTCAAATCAATGAGTCTCTCAACTTCTATGAAATGAGATCAATTGCATACTACCGTATACCGGAATACGGAGTCGACACGATAAAAATCAAAGAAGGATCTTTAATAGGGAAAATACAAATGCAAACATAAAATTAAAGATGCATTATTTTATCGTAAAGCTCATCGCGATTGGGCACAAAATATAATTAGCTAAGCATAATAGAGGAAGAAAACATAATAGAAGAAAGAGAAATCATTTGCATTGCTTAAGAAAAGGAAATACATAAAAATTAAAATAGGTAATGCTATTCTACTACCAAAAGGAAATTACAATAAAAGGAACTTGACAAGAAAGTAACACTCTTAAACTAGCACTCTACTTTCTACCACAAAATAACTTCTCCTCTCAAGCATGAGGCAAGGGGTCTTTTTATAGGAGAGGAGGAAGATTCTAGAATGAAGGGGATATGAAAGGAGCAAGGGGGGGTGGTCGGCCATGTAAAGAGGGGAGGTTTCATGCATGATATTTAATGAGGGAGAGAGAGAAGGGACTAAATGCATGCATGTGAAAGTTATGGAGGAGGATAGAGAGAGGGGGAGAGATTCATTTCATGGCATTTAATGGAAATGAAAAGAGAAAATAAAATAAATAAGGGGGATGAAAGAGGAGGGAAAGAGGGATGAATGAGAAATAAAGAATGGATAGAGGAGAGAAAATAATAAAAAGGAGAGAGAGGTGACATGATGTGGGTGGCCGACCATGCAAAGGAAGTGCATATATGTAATAAATGAAGGGGGCCGACCATGCAAAGACAAAATGGGCTGCTAGTGTGGGATTTATAAGGGGCTCGGGTAGAGGGGCTGTTTGTAGGCTTTGTGGGCTCGGGTAGGGCTAGGATTATATGTAGGGGCTGCTCTTAAAGTGGCCGGGCTGCTCCAAAGGGCTGAGTTGAATGTTGAAGGGCTTTCTCAAGTGAAAGGGCTGCACTAGCATTGAATTTGAACTAGAGGGCTTCACATGTAGGCTTCATCATGCTTGGGCTTTGAAACTACAAATAATAAAAACAAAACATTAGTTAATACAAATAAAACTAAACATTACAAACATAACATATCATACTATTAATTAATTATATTCATAACAAAACACAAGTAAACATAAAACATAAAACATATACTAAAACTATAGATTTTTATATCAAAACATAACAAAATAAAATTGCAACATCACAAGCAAATAAAACTAGGAATTATAATATCCTAACACAAAAAGACTTTAAGAAGAAATAAAGCAAAACATGCATAAAAATACTTAAAACATATAATTAAAGTAGGAATTTTGCAAGATATGGCCAGATCTAGGCTTCCGACTAAACACGAGAGTCGTAGCCCTTAAAGTAGGTTTAGTCATCTTCAACCTCCCCTTCCTTCAATGTGATGTTTGGGGTGGTTTCGTGAAGAGGAATGGCCTTAAGAGGTTGAGTAAGGGTGGATGAACTTCTGGTTGTGATTTGGTAGGATCGGCTTGAGGAGGAAGATGAACCGATGCCATTCATTTTGCCTCAAGATGCGTGCAGAAATCTGTGTTCTGCACGCAACGACTTTCTTGGCTATTTAAAGGCAAGATATGGCCAGATCTAGGCTTCCGACTAAACACGAGAGTCGTAGCCCTTGAAATTACCTTTCTGAAGAGTGGTTACACGCCTTTAGGTGAAATATGTAGCCACGGGAATGTATGATCGAAGTAGAGGGTTGTAAAACTAAGCGTGCAGAAATTGTATTTTATACGCAGTAGGCTTTGGAGCCAATTTCATGTGTGATACAGTCTGATCTGGGTTGTAGACTGAATATGAAGGTTGTATCCCATGGAAAGACCTTTCCATCGAGGGGTTAAATGCACTCACTGAATTTTTATAGCTACGGGAATCCCCGGTTGAAGTTGCTATCCAGCAGGTGTTCTACACCTGAAATTCCTAGGTAAGTGTAAAGTTGGGTTTGGACTCAGAAGAGGTTTTGTAATAATCCGACATTAAGTTATAGGCGATTCATAATATGCCTAATTATGATGATTCAACACATGATGAAATTACTGGATAGACCCCACGTAAACAAATGGTTAAATGGTATGTGGTTGAATGAAAAGACTTGGTGGGGGTTAATGAACGAAGGGTAATTAGTCATTTAATAACAAGATTCACTAGAGCTTGGATAATTGATTCGGTGTTTGTTGTATGAATATGTGAGGTGTTAAATAGGTGGTTAACTCATGTGTATACAAATGATTAATTTTGGGTAAATGAGTTGCAAGTGGTGATGTTAAAGTTATGTGACCATAACATTAGACGTAATCATGTTCTTGAGGCTTATCATATAAGGGAGTCTAAAATGGTCCATTGTATGAGGTGGTTCGCCACCTGTGTTTGTGGTAAACCCTTGAGGTGCCTTGGATACTGGATTGTGAATCGAGTGAGTGCGGATATCTAATCGCACTGGTTGGTAACGTTGGGAAGAATCATAAATGGACGGTTGGGCTTGGTCCTCGGTGTTCATGTCCCGAGGCTCCAATCGTGCCAAGTGGTCGGTTGGGCTTGGTCCTCGTGCTCGTTTCTGAGGATCCTTACGTACAATGATGTGGTTGTATTGAATGCGGTGTGAGTCGACATGCGGTGTCGTAATCCCGGGTTAAGGATAGTGTGGAAGGTCTACGGGCTCGCTAATCGTCACACCGATGGGAGTTGACGGATAGACCTTGGGCAGTTTGGCTTGGTCCTCAGTGTTCACGTCCCGAGGATCCTTCCGTGCCAAGTGAACGGTTGGGCTTGGTCCTCATGCTCATTTCCGAGACTCCTTCCGTATCACACCTTAGGCCAGTTCGAGGCTAGGATCTCGGTGCACATCTACCCGAGACACCCGCTGAGTCGTAGTATGCTTGTGAGCTCCACTATTTTGTTCTTAGTGTTGAGGCATACGAAGGCCTATGACAGGTAGTGTGGAGACAAGCCTAGTAGTGGAGATGCCTGCTCCACTGTCACCGTCTGGCCACGACGGATGATGCCTGAGTGGTTAGCTACCTGCTCGAAAAGTGGGAACTGCGAGTCTGTGTCGACATAGCGATTGCATGCGCGTGATCATGGGTGAGTCATTGCATTGCATACAAGTCATTACACTTCATTGCATACACAATGATCCTCATCGTATAAGTTTGTATGGGCACTCCTATACGATGAGTTACTTTCTGCTGAACGATCCTCAACTTATAAGCTTGTTTGGACATTCATATAAGTTGAGTTACTTACTGTTATAACATTATACTCTCATGCTGCTGTAGATGATATAATTGCTAGAATAAGCTGTTGCTCATTTATTATACTGCTTTATATACATAGTGATATACCACCTGCTTGTACCTATGTTTTATATATATTATACCCTATTCTTTTCTCCGCCCGGTACCGAGGAGTCGCCGGGGTAGAGGATATGAAACCACTTAGTCTTTATGACTAACGGTTGCTACGTCTTCCTTTTTAGGAGGAAACCCCGCAGGTGGAGCAGCAGGTTATGCAGCCGGACAGCCAGGCCAGGACGATAGGGCCTGAGGGGACGGTACCGGCGCTACCGTCGGTTACTAATGTGAGTGTGAGAGGTTTTTGTTGTACCCTTTTTGGGAAAACTATTTACGTACTCTGATATTAGAAGCTTGTTATAGCTTCTCTACTTTTGTTATATTTTATGGACTATATGCTTGGTGTGGATTTGACTTCGGTACTGTTATATTTTAGTTGGGTTGGCAATATATGATATTGGTTATAGCCGGCAGAATAGGCGTCTTATGGTACAGGCTAACCTGAGTGTTAGTGCTACCGCAAGGCGACTGTTCTGGGCATAAGACCCTTCTCGTGCCGTGTTTTGTGTTCCGGGAGGGGGGTCTTACAGTAGGAGCCATCGATCTAGAGAAGAGAGAGAATTTACTGCAGGGAGAGAATCAGCGGCAAGTTCTGCGACGGCGGCGGAAGGCGAAAAGTTTCCTTCTTTTCTCTCGAGACAGGGTTTAGAGATCGAGTGATTTGGAATTTCCAGACTTTTCTATTTATATAAGTCTTAATTTTTGATAGTTATGGAAATAATATAAGTAACATACCTGAGAATATGATGGCATAACATCTGAGTGTGAACATCAAAATTTGGACTTGAAGTCTAAAGTTTCTTCAGATTTCTCGAGTGGACAAGCATTACTCGAGTGAATAGACTTTAGTTCTCGAGTAATAACTGGAAGTTCTCGAGAAGTATCTTATTACTCTAGAAGCATTTATCGAGAGGCAGACTTGTTTCTCGAGTGGTCCAAATTAGTACTCGAGTAGTAAGGGTCTTACTCGAGAAATGAAGTCCAAACTTAAGAATTTCTGAATTTTTGAAGTGTTGCTTGATCCTTGATCTTTGTTGTGAGTTCTCCTTCTTTATTCTTATTTGTTGAGCATGCCAAGTTCTATTTTGAAGAACGAGAACTTGGCCTCATCTAGCGGGTTCATGAAAATGTATGCAACCTGCCTGTCAGTTGGGACATACTAGAGGTTGATGTATCCATGCTCCCTGATGAAGTGATACCTCAGCTCTATGTGCTTTGTCCTGCTGTGAGAGACTAGTTTGTTAGCAATTGCAATTGCACTGGAAGAGTCGTAAAATATTGGAATATTTTGGAACTTCATGTTGTAATCTTCAAACTGATTCTTTATCCATAGCAGCTATGCACAACAATTGCCTGTAGAGATATACTCTGACTCGGTTGTTGAAATTGCGACACAGTTCCACGTCTTGCTACTCCAGTGTTGGAACACCCTATTACTAATTTGGGTAAGGATCACTATGCTTGTCTTAGGATCCTAGTTGACCTAGTTGTATAGTTGAGAAGGTCAACATTAGAATGAGTCTAGGGTCTAGAACTTAGTTTTGAAGCTGCCCCCAAGTCCACTCCAAGATCAAGGATGAAGAGCTAAGTCTAAGGCAATTTTCGTCGAGCTCTGGTCGACGAATCGTCGAACTCAGTTCGACGCTCTCTGAGCTCAACTTCAACAAATCGTCGAACTCCGGTCGACGATCTTCGAGCTCAGATCGACTATCTGCTTTTAGCTAGCTTTTGCTTAATCGTCAAACTCCCCTCGACTATCGTCTAGCTCAGTTCGACGATGCCTCCTTCAGCTGTTTCTCAGGTCGCTGAGCTCAGTTCGACGATCTTTGAGCTCAGTTCGACGTTTTCTGTCTGCTTATCTCAGTTCATCTCTGAGCTCAGCTCGACGATCGTAGAGCTCAGATCGACGATTGTTTGGAGAGATCAACGTCTTCAAGATTTCAAATGCTGCTGATTCTTTGGAATGTTTTTGAATATTATCAGCATTTATGACAGAAGATCTCCCAGCCGTTTGGAGCAAGTTTCAAGGTATCATTCAGAGAATGTTTGCTGGACTTTCCTCTAAAAGACAAGACCATTTATAGAAAACTTTTATGACTGACCAACGGCCATCTTTGGTCAAGGAGAATATTCAGAAAATCAATTCTATTCCTATGGTCTTTTAGATATACAGGAAGACAACAACAAAAAAACACACAGAGCTGATAGACAGAAAAAGAAGAAGAGAAAACACACAGAAGAATACTGTTAGCAGAAGAACAAGAAAACTACAACATCTAGATCTTCTAGCTGACTAAGTGTTCTTGCATCTTCATCTTAGATTTCCAGACACATCATCTTTCAGCTGTTCTGCTGAAACCATTCTTTTCTGGAGATCAAGTTCTGAAGACCTATCACCCTTCCACAAAGCTTCTCTGCCTGAACCTCTCTACATCTCAGGGGGAGCTTTGACATCTTCAATCCACTTGTGCTTCTCTCATTTGACTGAGAACAGAGAAGACAACTTCAACTTTCACTTTTTCTTTTCCTGCTGTAAAAGGGTTCTTGAACTCCCTTCAAAAGTTCTGTCTGGTTCTGAGAGCCTTGTCAAAACTCAGTGGTGGCAAGACACCTTATCAAAAATCTAGCTTTGGTTTTTGAGCACCTTACCAAAAGCTCATTGGTGTCAGGACACCTGATCAACTCAGTCCTGAGTGGATTCCTACCAAGGGTGGTAGAAGAGTGGATGTACTCAGTTTTGGGGAACCACTATATTTCCTTGTGTCTTCTGGTTCTGCTTGTGTGATTTGTCTGCTGTGTGCTTTGTCCTTTTCCTTTCAGTTTTTAAGTTTCTGTTAGCACTCTACACTATAGCTTAAATAGAATTTTAATTTGTGCTATTTTAACAATTCAAAAATTATTTTAACTAAACTCTATTCACCCCCCCTCTAGAGTTGAGATAGATCTTACCCTCACTTTCAATTGGTATCAGAGGGAGGTTGGTTGCTCATACTGGTTAACACCTGAACCAAAAGATCCCTGATAAGATCAATCTCTGTAGAGGATTACTTTCTATACATCTATCTATTCATTTAGAGACATGGCACAGAACAAAGATTATGCAAGCACCAGACCACCAGTGTGCAACCTCTCCAAGTTTGCACTCTGGAAGGCAAGGATTAGATTGTATATGAATTCTATTGATGAGGATATCTTTAATTCTGTCTTGACAGTGTGTCCAACTCCACCAGCAAGCTCAAGTACAAGTGCTGTTCCACCTCCTTCTGGAACAGATGCAGATATAAAGAAGTGGAAGATTGCAGATGCTAAGGCTATGAACATCTTAGCCCAAACTATGTCTGATGACATTTTTCAAAAGGTAGCTGAATGCAACTCAGCCAAAGAAACCTGGGACAAACTCTCTGAAATTGTCTCAGGATCTGCTGATGAAAGAAAGGATAGAAGGTCTCATCTGATAAGTCAATATGAGAACTTCAAGAAAGGAGAAGGTGAATCAGTGGCTGACATGTACAATAGACTAAGTCTGATTGTCAATGAGCTAAAGACTTTGGACAAGGAAATTTCTTTAACTGAACTAAATGATAAAATCCTGATGTGCTTTCCCAGCACCTGGGATTCAAGAATCTGGCCAATCAAAGATGCCAGAAGTCTGAATGAGATTACCACTGAAGCTCTCCTGGGCAAGCTCAAATCCTATGAGCTGCTCATTAAAAATAGAGAAGAAGAACAGAAGGCTGCCTCTCCAGCCACAAGGAAAGAAAAGACCATAGCCTTCAGGGCTGCAGAAGAGGAGCCTGAAGATAAAGCCACAGGAAATGATGAGCTCATAAGTCTACTGGCTAAGAGATTCTACAAAATGGCCAGAAAAGATTTCAGAAAAAGGCCATACAAGGGTCATGATAAACCAAGGTATGATAAATCAAACAACACTACAGAAATCATATGCTTTGGTTGCAGGAAACCAGGACACATTGTGCCTGACTGTCCAGAGAACAAGAATAAGGACAAGAGAGATAGAAGAGAAAGAAGAAAAGGAAAGGATCACAAGAAGAACAACTCAGACAAAGCCTCCTTCAGCAAAAACAAACATACAAGGAAGGGCTTTGTTGCTGAGACCTGGAGTGAGACTGAAGAGGAATCTGAAGCCTCATCCAGTTCCAGTGATGATGAGGATGATGCAGATGAAAAGGAGTTCTGCATGATGGCTATCAATGCATCACAACAAAACTCTGATGAAGAATCAGAATCAGATTCAGACACTCACCCAGATGAAGATCAGGTAATCAATTCTTTTGATTTTCATTCTGAAGATTTCAAAAGTGAATTTAAGACACTATGCCTAGACCTATTAAAATCTGAGAAGGAGATAATATCTCTCAGGAATCAATTGTCTGAGCATAGTATCCTAAACTCAAAGAACCTCAAGCTCTCTGAGGAGTTAGAATGCTGTAGGGAGGAGATAGCTTCACTGAAAAGTGAACTATCAAAGGCCAAAAAGTTTGAAGAATCTCTAAATGGGAGGAGTATCAGACTTATGGACATCACAAGCACAGTGAACTCTAGATTCAATAGTACACTGGGTTTGGGTGCCTCCCCCAGCCAACCTATAGTGTTAACAACTCCAATCAAATTTGTCTCTGACAAAGGAAAGGGAGTAGTAGAGGTGGCTAGGAAGAATGCAGACCTGCCAGAGAAAATTTCAGTTCAACAAAATGCGTCGAGCAGAGCTCGACGATCGTCGAAGAGAGCTCGACGATCTAATCACAGATCGTCGACCTCAGCTCGACGACACCCAAACTCTGAACTCAAGCACTATCGATCTTCGAACAGAGATCGACGATCTGACCCAAGATCGTCGACCTCAGATCGACGATCGTCGAACAGAGTTCAGAATTGTGAACACATTTTCAATGGCTCAGTCAAATTCAATCCTAGAAGTTGCACATCCCATGGACTCAACCCCTATACTGAGTGGATAGTAACTCCTAGGAGATACCATCCTGAAGGCTATAAGAGTCAACCTGGGATGTCCTTTATTTCAGAATTTAAAGGTTATCAACCTAGGCCCAAGGTTAACTGGGTCAAAAACAAATAAGCTGTTTGTGTGCAGGTGAAGACCTATCCAGCATCAAACCATCAATGGTATCTGGATAGTGGGTGCTCAAAGCACATGACAGGGGACAAGGACAATTTCACTTCCTTCAAAGCCAAGCTTGGACCCAAAGTAATTTTTGGAGACTCAAGCTTTGGAACTACAAAAGGATATGGTGCAGTCCAAATTGGCTCAGTCACCTTCAAAAGGGTGGCATATGTTGAAGGACTCAAGCACAACCTGATAAGTATCAGTCAATTGTGTGATGAAGGATATCAAGTAACCTTCAACAAAGCCATATGCAAAGTCCAGTCAGTGGACAACACAACTGTGTTGACAGGTAACAGAAGAGGTAACATTTACTTAGTGAATTTTCTTTCACCTGTAGTAGATATCTGCCTGTTTAACTCCATTTCAAAACCAAACAATTTGTGGCATAAAAGACTAGGACACATTAACCTTAGAACCATTGCTAGGCTATCCAAAGACAACCTTGTTAGAGGACTACCTTCTGGTCCCTACAAGAAGGAAGAACTTTGCAAGGCATGTCAATTAGGCAAGCAAACTAAAAGTAGTTTTAACTCAATTAATAAGAGTGATTCACCTAGGATCTTGTACCTATTGCATATGGATCTTTTTGGACCCATATCAGTGCAAAGCCTAGGAGGGAAATCCTATACTTTAGTGATTGTAGATGACTTCTCAAGATTCACATGGGTATTCTTTCTGAGGAAGAAGTCTGATAACTTCAAGTGTTTGACAGATTTTCTCAAATGCATTCAGATTGAGTTCAACACTCACATTGCCCTGATCAGAAGTGATCATGAGACAGAGTTTGATTCTCTTCTCATGCAAGAGTTCTGTCAAAGTGAAGGGATCAGGCACACTTTCTCAGCTCCTAGAACTCCTCAACAAAATGGGGTAGCTGAAAGGAAAAATAGAACCCTAATTGAATCTGCTACTACATTGTTGTCAGATGCTCACCTACCTCTATCCTTTTGGGCTGAGGCAGTGAACACCTCCAACTATGTGTTGAACAGAAGCCTGATACATAAACTGAAGGGCAAGACTCCCTATGAACTGCTCAAAGGGAAGAAACCTAAAGTAGACTATTTTAAAGTTTTTGGTTGTATTTGCTATGTTCATAATAATGACAAGAAATATCTAGCCAAATTTCAAGCCAAAGCTGATGAAGGAGTGTTTCTGGGATACTCCATGATCAGTAAGGCCTATAGGGTGTACAACAAATCTTCTTGTAAAATTGAAGAGTCTGTTCATGTTGTTTTTGATGAAACTAACATGTCTTTCAAGGAGAAGAATGCTTCTACCATAGAACCTTTGCAGGTACATTCTTTAGCTGAAGACTTGAACAAACTGCAAGTTACTGAAAAGAATGACAGCAGTGATGATGAAGAAGAAGTTCAACATCTAAAAGAAAATCACCTTGAAGAACCAATTGCTGTTCCACTAGAGGAAACAACAACACAGGCTGGTGAACAATCAACACCTCCTGTTGATTTAGTAACAATAAGAGATCATCCAACTTCCCAAGTTATTGGAGACATCTCAGCTGGTGTGCAAACCAGAAATCAAGTCAACCAGAACCTAATGCACACTTGCTTCCTATCTCAAATTGAGCCTCAATCCATTCAAGATGCAGAGCAAGATCCACACTGGATCATTGCAATGCAAGAGGAGCTGCATCAATTTGAAAGAAATCAGGTTTGGGAACTAGTGCCTAAGCCAAAAGATCATCCCATTGTTGGAACAAAGTGGGTCTTCAGAAATAAGCTGGATGATCAAGGAGTCATAGTCAGAAACAAGGCAAGGCTTGTTGCTCAAGGGTACTCTCAACAAGAAGGAATAGATTATGATCAGACCTTTGCACCAGTTGCAAGGTTAGAGGCCATCAGAATATTCCTAGCACATGCTGCTCACAAAGGATTCAAAGTATACCAAATGGATGTGAAAAGTGCATTTCTTAATGGGGACATCAAAGAGGAAGTCTTTGTTAGACAACCTCCAGGTTTTATCTCTCTAACTCACCCTGATTATGTTTACAGGCTGCATAAAGCATTGTATGGTCTCAAGCAAGCTCCCAGAGCATGGTATGAGACCCTAGCATGCTTTCTTCTGGAAAATGGTTTTATTAGGGGGAGAGTAGACCAAACTCTTTTTATTAGAACCCATAAGTCCCACACCCTACTAGTACAAATCTATGTAGATGATATCATATTTGGCTCTACTGATTCAAATTTGTGCAAGAGGTTTTCCAACCTAATGCATTCCAAATTTGAAATGAGTAGCATGGGTGAGCTCTCCTTCTTCTTAGGATTGCAAGTCAAACAACATGCTGAAGGCATCTTTATTTCTCAAGCCAAGTATGCAAAAGAATTGGTCAAGAAGTTTGGTATGTCTGAAGCATCTTGTATGAAAACACCCATGCCTACCAATGCTGTATTGGATGCTGATCAGCATGGGAAGCCAGTTGATCAGACAACATATAGAGCAATAATTGGCTCTCTACTGTACCTTACAGCTAGCAGACCAGATATAATGTTTGCTACATGCATATGTGCTAGATTCCAAGTTAACCCTAGAGAGTCACACCTAACACTAGTTAAAAGGATTCTTAGGTATGTAAAGAGTTGTCCAAATCTAGGACTCTGGTATCCAAAAGAATCAGGATTTGAATTAACTGGATTCTCAGATGCTGATTATGCTGGATGCAGAATAGACAGGAAAAGCACCAGTGGAACATGTCAGTTCCTTGGTGACAGACTTGTCTCCTGGTTTTGTAAGAAGCAAACATCTGTGTCAACTTCAACTGCTGAAGCTGAATATATGGCTGCAGGCAGTTGTTGCTCACAAATATTGTGGATACAAAATCAGCTTCTAGACTATGGTTACAACTTAGAGCAGTCAAAAATTTTCTGTGATAATACTAGTGCTATTTCTATAGCACAAAATCCAGTCCTCCATAGTAGGACAAAACACATAGAAATCAGGCATCATTTCCTAAGGGATAATGCAGAGAAAAACAAAATTGAACTTCAATATATTCCTACTGATTTGCAAAGGGGAGATATTTTCACCAAACCCTTGGATGAAAAGAAACACAGGTTCTTCCTAAATCAGTTAGGCATGATAGATGGAGGAAGTCTTAATTAAAATCCAAGATTTTGAAAAGCTAAAACAGATCAAGACTAGGCTAAAAAATTCTGTCTTTTGAATGAGTTTAGACTCTGAACTGCGCTCGACGTTTTCTCAAAAATCGTCGACCGGAGTTCGACGATTTTCCTATCGTCGATCTGAGTTCAGAGCCTTCGCTAGATCTAGAAGTTTTCTTCTTCTGTTCAGAGGCCGTCGAGCTGAGCTCGACGTTTTTCAACATCGTCGAATGAAGATCGCCGATTTTGAAGACTCTTCAGATTCCCTCTGTAGCCTAAATCGTCGAGCTTAGATCGACGCTTCGTCGAGCTGAGCTCCACGATTTTCTTTTTCGCCGTCGAACCCTAATATAAAATCATCTTTCAGCCGTCGTTCTCCTTTTTACGCTTTCATACTCTGCAACTTTCTTCCTTTTCCCTCCAAATTTTCTACGCTTGGTCGTTTTTGGTTTTCTGTTGCAGGTTCATATGGCTGATTCGAGGGCTGCGATTGCCAAGATGAAATTCGACACCGGTTTCGACATAGACATAAACTCATTTGATGGAAGCGACCAGCGCTTCAAGGATGTTCTGAATCTATTCAGAGAACAACAGCTAACCCAGATAATGACTACCAGGATGAAGATTGCATCTGAGGAGATTAAGGAATGGTGTTATACCGCAGCAGATGAGACTGAGAATACTGTTGTCGGCACCATTAAGGGGACCCAGGTAATTCTCTCCCCGGCTTTATTAACTGACGTCTTTCAACTCAGTACTGGAGAAGACTCCATTGATCTGTCTGGAGAGGAGTATGCCTCCATGTTAGATAGGATGGGTCATAATGTAATTAACCCTAATAAGCTGCTGAAAAAGAATCTGGCTATAGAATTCCAGTTCCTGGCTGATGTAGTTGGGAAGGTGCTGTTGGCCAAGCACTCAGCGCATGACACAATTTCCAGGTATCAGTTCTGCCTGATGGGAGCCTTACTGGATAAGAAACACCTCGACTGGGGCTCCATCTTCTTCACCCTGATTAAGAAGAAGATAAGCAAGTCTGCAGTCAGTTTTGGAAGAATCTTGGGGGTCTTTCTGCACTCAAGGTGCCCTGACCTTTTGACCTCTTCTGGGATGTTCATCAATGCATCCAAGAGGCTCTCCTGTGCCCTCTTCAGTAAATGGGACAGGCAGATAATCAACCCCTCCAGGGCTGCTGCAACACTTCTATCAGGCACAAGGACCAACCTGGTCACTCCTCTAGTAGAAGAGCTGCCTGCTTCTTCTTCTCCCCAAGCCATATCTACCCAAGCCATCACCTCCTCACCACCAGTCTCCACCATTATTATCTCATCTCCCATTACCATTTCCTCACCTATGTCATCCCCTCCACCATCCTCCTCAGAGGTCTTCCATCATCTCTTTTCCTATCCATTCCACACTCAACCATCATTTGCCCTTTTAGAGGATTCCCTCATGGATGACTCTCCCTCTTCTCCTCCTGAGACATCTTCCCTCCATCAAATGCTCACTGACATCCTCTCTCAACCCTCCTTCATACCCTCCTTTACTCTCCCACTCTTCTCCTCAACCTTCTCTATCCCCATCATTCCATCTTCTGAACCAACAATCCCTACTCCTCCTACCTCCTCCTTTTCAGCTTCAGTCACCATCCCTCCATCCACCTTGACCCCTACCTCTGCTCAAGCCTCACTTGGGCATGTAGATCTTTCTAGCCTGGCTGACAGGCTCTATGAGTTGCTAGCTCCCAAGCTGGTATCTCTGCTGGAGTCCTCCCTGACTCCACTCCTGAAGCAAGTCCAGGAGCTGTCCTCCAAGCTTGATTCTTTTTCCTCCTCCCAGGCAATCCCTTCTACTGGGTGCCTTGGTTCACCTCTCTCTGAACCAAGGCAGGGGGAGATGCCTTATGAAGAAGTGATTGTGCCAGCTCCAGCTCCAGCTTCTACTCTCTCAGCAAGCTCAGGATGTGCTTTTGCACTTAATCTGCAGAGGTTGCTATCCAGATTTGATACAGCCTATCTAAGCTGTCTGCCTCCAATTACTGCTGAAGATCTGTCCAAGGCCATTGTGCCTGTACCTGTCTGTAATCCCAGCCAGATTGTTTCCTATATCAAGTCATGGAAGGCTGTGGATGTACCTGATGCTGCTACTAAGGCCACTGTGCCTCCTTTTGTTAATACTGCTGCTGCTGATATAGAAATGATTCCAGCACCTAATGCTGAGGAAATTGTTGTTGAAACTGATGCTGCTGACTCTGCTATCCCTGCTGCTCCTGCTCTTGCTCCTGCTCCTGCTCCTGCTGCTGCTGCAAAGCTCAAAGCTCAAGAAGAATATCTCAGAAGAATTGATGCTTTATATGATCAACCTCAGAGTTCTGAAAGTGATCAGTACAGAACTGATTCTGATGATTCTGCCAGCACAATTGCCAAAAAGAGAAAAGCCAGAAGTAAAGCAATGATGTCAGTTCCTCCTGCCATAGCTAAAGACTCCAATGACATTCCATATTATATTCTGCATGACTGCCCCATCACTGAACCATGGATGCAATTTTCCAAGAACCAACTAAAGGCCATGAAAAAGAGAAGAAAGCTTGACAAATATGAAAAAGGATCATCTCAACATCAGCCTCCTCCTCCTCCTCCTCCAGACTCTGGATCAGGCTCAGCTCCTCAAGCTCCAGCTCCTAGACAAAGTTCCTCTCAATCCTATTCTAAGTATTACCAAAAGGGACAACATCAAAGAGGATATCAACCCAGAAGGGGTAGTTACAGAGGAAATCAAAGAGGACAGAGACCCTATCAAAGGGAAGGACAAGGCCATTCTGACTCTACTTCAGGTCCTTACCCTTACAAACTGAAAGACACAGTTGCTCCAAGGACCTCTCCTGCTCCTGAATCTCTCAACAAATATGAACCTGCTGTTCCATATGAGGATCCTGAGAACAATCCTGTGGCCTGGACTGCTAGGATGAAAGAGTTGGCTGCTCTTGATCAGATTAAGAAGGCTAGAGAACAAGGCAAAGAAATATCCAACATTACAACCTTATCAGAACAAAGAAAGAAAGAACTGGAAAAGTATGCTTCAAAGAAATTTTTCAATCCAGAAGAGTACATGAAGCTGCACCCAGAGGCTGTAGTTCCAAGGCCAAGATCTCAAACCTCTCTAGGTGCAGAAGATGACAGAAGGTCCAAGAAAGAAGCCCTAAACCCTAACAGAGAAATTTTATTTAAAAAGGGAACTGAAAAGAAGTGATCTATGTAAGCAAACATATCATCCACCTTTGGATATCTGCTCTATTTATCTGTGATATGCATTGCTGTTTCTCTGCATTTTGTATTTAACTTCTGTATTATTGAATGCTCTTTATGATTGTCTGTAAATAGTAATCCTAACCCAAATAGGGGGAGATTGTTGGAACACCCTATTACTAATTTGGGTAAGGATCACTATGCTTGTCTTAGGATCCTAGTTGACCTAGTTGTATAGTTGAGAAGGTCAACATTAGAATGAGTCTAGGGTCTAGAACTTAGTTTTGAAGCTGCCCCCAAGTCCACTCCAAGATCAAGGATGAAGAGCTAAGTCTAAGGCAATTTTCGTCGAGCTCTGGTCGACGAATCGTCGAACTCAGTTCGACGCTCTCTGAGCTCAACTTCAACAAATCGTCGAACTCCGGTCGACGATCTTCGAGCTCAGATCGACTATCTGCTTTTAGCTAGCTTTTGCTTAATCGTCAAACTCCCCTCGACTATCGTCTAGCTCAGTTCGACGATGCCTCCTTCAGCTGTTTCTCAGGTCGCTGAGCTCAGTTCGACGATCTTTGAGCTCAGTTCGACGTTTTCTGTCTGCTTATCTCAGTTCATCTCTGAGCTCAGCTCGACGATCGTAGAGCTCAGATCGACGATTGTTTGGAGAGATCAACGTCTTTAAGATTTCAAATGCTGCTGATTCTTTGGAATGTTTTTGAATATTATCAGCATTTATGACAGAAGATCTCCCAGCCGTTTGGAGCAAGTTTCAAGGTATCATTCAGAGAATGTTTGCTGGACTTTCCTCTAAAAGACAAGACCATTTATGGAAAACTTTTATGACTGACCAACGGCCATCTTTGGTCAAGGAGAATATTCAGAAAATCAATTCTATTCCTATGGTCTTTTAGATATACAGGAAGACAACAACAAAAAAACACACAGAGCTGATAGACAGAAAAAGAAGAAGAGAAAACACACAGAAGAATACTGTTAGCAGAAGAACAAGAAAACTACAACATCTAGATCTTCTAGCTGACTAAGTGTTCTTGCATCTTCATCTTAGATTTCCAGACACATCATCTTTCAGCTGTTCTGCTGAAACCATTCTTTTCTGGAGATCAAGTTCTGAAGACCTATCACCCTTCCACAAAGCTTCTCTGCCTGAACCTCTCTACATCTCAGGGGGAGCTTTGACATCTTCAATCCACTTGTGCTTCTCTCATTTGACTGAGAATAGAGAAGACAACTTCAACTTTCACTTTTTCTTTTCCTGCTGTAAAAGGGTTCTTGAACTCCCTTCAAAAGTTCTGTCTGGTTCTGAGAGCCTTGTCAAAACTCAGTGGTGGCAAGACACCTTATCAAAAATCTAGCTTTGGTTTTTGAGCACCTTACCAAAAGCTCATTGGTGTCAGGACACCTGATCAACTCAGTCCTGAGTGGATTCCTACCAAGGGTGGTAGAAGAGTGGATGTACTCAGTTTTGGGGAACCACTATATTTCCTTGTGTCTTCTGGTTCTGCTTGTGTGATTTGTCTACTGTGTGCTTTGTCCTTTTCCTTTCAGTTTTTAAGTTTCTGTTAGCACTCTACACTATAGCTTAAATAGAATTTTAATTTGTGCTATTTTAACAATTCAAAAATTATTTTAACTAAACTCTATTCACCCCCCCTCTAGTGTTGAGATAGATCTTACCCTCACTTTCATCCAGGATATGAGCCTTCTTCCTAGGAATTGACAAGTCCCTGAAGTGCTCTTCCTGTCATCTTTTCTTCCTTCAAAATTTGCATCTGAGAAACCAATTAGTTCGCTATCATTACTTCTTGGGTACCATAAGACAAGATTTGGTGTACCTTTAAGGTATCTCAAAATCCGCTTTGCAGCAGCGTAGTGAGATTCCTTACAGTTCACTTGAAATCTAGCACACAAACATGTTGAAAATATTATTTTAGGTCTACTAGCAGTAAGATAGAGAAAGGATCCAATTATGCTTCTGTATTTGGTTTCATCAAAAAGTTTCCCTTTCTCATCCTTGTCCAGAGACATGGCTGAACCCACTGGAGTTCTCATAGAGGTTGCGTTCTCCATTCTAAATTTCTTAATTAAATCCTTGGTGAACTTTGTTTGAGAGATGAAAATTCCATCTTCAGATTGTTTCACCTGAAGTCCTAAGAAATACTTCAGCTCTCCCATACTGCTCTTTTCAAACTTTCTTTACATAAGTTTTGAAAACTTCTTGCAGAGGTTGTCCTCAGTAGATCCAAAAATAATTTCATCGACATAGATTTGCACTAGCAAAATCTTGCCCTTTATTTTCCTAAGAAATAATGTCTTATCTATCTTTCCCCTTATGAACTTGTTCTCAAGAAGAAAGCTAAACATCATCTCATACCAAGCTCGAGGAGCTTGTTTCAAACCATATAATGATTTATATAGAAGATAAACATGATCAGGAAAGTTAGAATCAACGAAACCTGGAGTTTGTTCCACATACACTTCTTCCTTTATGTCACCATTAAGGAAGGCCGACTTAACGTCCATCTGATAGACAGTGAAGCCCTTAAGTGCATCATAAGCTAGGAATAACCTGATTGCCTCTAGTCTTTCCACTGTAGTATACGTTTGGTCGAAGTCGATTCCTTCTTCTTGTCTGTATCCTTTGGCAATGAGTCTTGCTTTGTTCTTTGTGATGGTTACATCTTCGTCTATCTTGTTTCTGTAGACCCACTTAGTTCCGATAAAGTTCTTACCATTGGGTCTTAGAACAAGCTTCCAGACTTGGCAACGCTTGAATTGATTCAATTCTTATTCCATTGCCATTATCCAGATGTGTCTGAGTTTGCCTCCTCAAACTTCTTTGGTTCAACATGTGAGAGAAAGCTCAAATATAAATTTTCATTAGTTGTACCTCTACGAGTTCTGACACCATCCCGGGTATCTTCGATGATTTGATCAATTGGGTGATCCTTTAAGAGTCTGGGCTCTAGGTTCCTTGCTTCTGAAGCTTCTTCTATCCCTTGAGTGACTTCATTAACTTGGATGACGTCTTCATCATGGTGATCATCTTCTCCAATAGGGGTTGGAGTGGTGATCATGATGAACTCTTGATCTTTTTCCTTAACTTGCTCATCCAAGCTCAATTCCTTCAGTCATGAACTTGCATCTTTATTGAACACACTAGAAGAACTGCTTTGCAACAAGCTCGTCTCATCAAATACAAAATGAATAGATTCTTCTACAACCAGGGTTTTCTTGTTGTAAATCCTATATGCCTTACTATGGCTACTATAACCTACAAAAATACCTTCAAAGCTCTTTTCACTAAATTTAGTGGTGTGATACTTGCCATTCTTAAGGATGAAACATTTACTACCAAAGATTCTAAAATATGAGATAGTCGATTTCCTGCCCTTTAGTAGTTCATAAGGTGTCTTATTATGGTTTTTGTTTATGAGTGTTTGATTTTGCACGTGGCATGCATTGTTGACAGATTTAGCCCAGAAATATTTTAGTAGTGAGGCATCACTCAACATGGTCCTGCAAGCCTCTATGAGTGTTCTATTCCTTCTCTTAGCAACTCCGTTTTATTGAGGAGTACGAGGAGAGGAAAACTCATGAAAGATACTAAGACTATTACAGAATTCTATCATGGCCCCAGACTTGAACTCTGTTCCATTGTCACTTCTGATTTTGACAACGGAGCAGCTGTATTCATTCTGGACTTGCTTGACAAAATTCATAAAGATATCAAAGGTATCTGACTTGTGTTTTAGAAAGAACACCCATACAAAGCGAAAGTAATCATCAACAATAACCAATGTATAATCCTTACCTCCTAAACTTCTAATTTGTAGTGGACCGAACAAGTCCATATGAAGTAGGTGTAAACACCTATTAGAATCTTTGCCAATAATGTTTTTAAAAGTAGTCCTTGTTTGTTTGCCTTTTATACATGCGTGACAAGGTATATCTTTAGCGCACTTGACATTTGGGGCATCACGTACTAAATTAATAGAAAATAATTTATTAATAGTTTTTAAATTTATATGTGTTAATTGATGCGTTTGAACGGCAAGTGTACCGGTCGCACAAGTAATATAAAATATGTGGCTTTCCCAAGTATCGATCTCTTCAAGGAACACAGTAAGAGGGGAGTTAATATCGAGGAGGACTTGAGATTGAAGTCCTTAGGTCGGAGTTAACTATGTGGGTTTTGATGTTTGCGATAAAATAAAGCAAAACACTAACAACTACTCCTATGCAATGCCGCTATGCATCGCTTCGCCAGGCGGGATGGAAGACTACACGGGACGCTATGCACCGAATCGCTAGGCGGATTGGCAAGTAGGAAAGCATAAGAACCAAACGAACCGAAGAATTTAAGGGTCGTAAGCACCTCTTCGCTTCGCGCCCCACTAACAATCGCTAGTGCGGCAAGAGCAGATGGATGGCAGATGGACAAATAGGCGTAGCTCAAGCAAATAACGAACACATACAATCACATACACATGATTACAGACGAACGTATAACAAATGTAAGATTACTTCATCTAATACAAAGAGTTCAACTAAACTATCAACAACAAGAGAAAAAAAGTGTGCGAAATCGACCGGATCCGAAGTCTTGATGAGGATTCACGGTAGGATTCATCGGGATGTCAATCCGCATCCTAGCTCGGTCCTTTACTGCGTTCGGGGTAGAGGAGGGTGTCACTCACTCCCAATAGGCCCGTCTTCTTTGTGTCATGAGCAGGTGGAGGATGGCACAACTTCCCTAGCTTGGTGGAGAAAGCTAGATAAAATCCCCTTTTAAAGCTCTAGGATGAAGGAGGAGGCTGGGAGGAAGCTTCGACTTAGATTTGGCGTTAAATGCTTGCCCGGATCTTCTCCCCTTGGTGGAATGGCGGATTTCGCCCTAAAAACATGGAGAGAATGGCTAGAATGAAGCTGTCCGACAATGGCTGAAAATCTGCGCTTAAATAGAAAAAAATCAGAAAAATGGTCACGCACGGTCCCGCGCACGACCGTGCGCTAACCGTGTGAATTTCGCGCGCAGAAAGAGCTTGCAGAAGAGAGGCATTGACCCGTGCGTTTTACTCGCGCACGGGCGATTCCGCCCGTGCGTGAAGGAAATCGCACGGGTAAACACAGAACGCAGGAAAAACGAAGCAAGTATGGGAACCATGCGTTTTACTCGCGCACGGGCGCTGCCGCCCGTGTGTGCACAAAGCGCACGATTAACCCCAGAACACAGGGAAGCTAGGCAGAGGTGCAGGCCGTGCGATTCCTTCTCGCACAGTTTGGCCTAAACCATGCAGGAACAAATCGCGCGGGCAGAAGAAGAAGTCCCCAGAATGCTGCATAAAATGCACGATTGCACTGAAACTGTGCGCGAAGAAATGCGCACGACCGTGCAATTTACACAGAAACAGGAAAATGAAACTGGGACATCCCGACTACCTGCACAACAATGGAACCATCGGGGGCACCAGCTCCAAACACCAAAATGGAATCAACATCCACAAAATGATAACGGGGAGCACCATGTGCATACCCCCGACAACAGAATGTGCAATTGCACGCCCAAGGGCCGAAATAGTGCACTTATCGTGAGACACAGCGGGAATGAAATATCAATGAAAACAACCGAAAAGTGAAGTGCAAAGACATGTAAACTAGCTCAGATGAGCCCACAAAACCTTATATAAACGGGACCCATCACACCCCCAAACTTACCTGTTTGCGCGTCCCGAGCAAAAAAAATCTATGCAGACAAAAAAAATTACTTAGCTGACATAGAAATTGTGATATGGAGTACCATGCGAAGTTGCATGCTCGTACACGTTAAAATATAAATAGATGAAATTTTTAAGTATGCAAAATAGTTTATACTTTTCACAATGCGTATAAAAATTTTATTACTACTCAAAAAGGGAATCACAGTGAATCATCCGGTCACGCGTAGGAAGAAAGTAGGCAGGCCACTAAGGTGAGCTTTGCCAAAGACCGGGGCTCAGGACCACCTCCAAAGGCATCCACCAATGTCGGGGACCATACGCTTGCCCATTCACACTCTCTCCACAGCACTAGTTCGACTCAAGCGTGAATCAGTAGGACTTTAGGAGAATCATGGGGCTTTGCTTTCGGTGAGGTAAACAACGATAAACAGGAAGGCTATGCACCTAACCCAAATGAGGTAGCCTTAAAAGAATCCCTATGCGAACCACAATATATCCAGGTACACCACACCCCCAGACTTAACTTTTAATATATGGGTGTGTGCACCGCCTACTCCAAATACAATCACATCTCCAATATGATTTTCAATTATACTTTTTCTTTTCACATTTTTACAAAATTTTCTTTTTTATCATCTTTTTCTTTTCACAATCTCAACAAATATAAAACTTGGAGCACATCCACATTTTCACAATTATTACCATCACATCACACCCCAACATGAAAATAGAAAACACTAAAGCTCGACTTGATTGTGTGACTAGGTTCAGCTATTAGTCTTTGGTGAAATAAAGGTGGAACTAAATCAAAATAATGGGTAGGCACAAAGGAGCTAGCGAGGATAAGACGTTAGGACCGGTACAAAGCTCAACCGGGCCAAAATGATGGCCAACATCACGCTCACTCTAGACTAACCATGCACCAATGCTTCGAGAGTATCTTGGTGCAAGTTCTTAGCCACCGAGAAAGAAGATCCTTCCTCCCAACTCGAGCAAAATGAGTCTAGTGATGGCTACATCCATCCCTACACTACCGTTTGATTCACACCGCATCCACCAATTTTTGAGTAGAATAAAAAGTCTTGACGCAAATAGAAAAATATAAAACTCTAAGCATATAGAAAAATTAAATCTACTCAAATTTCTACACGAGACGAGAGCACTCGACTAGGAGCACTGCAGGAGTCAACATTTTACTCCGTCTCACAATCCTACGTCAGCACAATAACTTTCCCAAATCATACAAAAGAAATGAGTTTAACTCGCAGCACGCTAACAGCTAAGTGCACGCTCATGTGGGTAAAGTGGTGTGTAATGCAATGAACAAATCAAAATAAAAATATAAAAGCTTCTAGTATGCACATGGAATGTGCGCGTGCAAAAGGTAACTAATAATGGCTCTCCCCCAGACTTAAACGAAACTACACAGTAGATGATATAGAAATTTAAATCAGATAAAGCCAAGGAAAGAGGTTACCCAACGCTCACCTAGTGAGCATACCAAAAGACGCGTGAAAAACTTGAAGCAGACCCTCCATACGAAGAATCACAGCCACGCCAATACGAAGTTGCCATGAATACCTGCAGGGGTGAGCTCCGCAAAGACAAAAGAAAAATATACAAAAAGACAAAGAAATACTACAACTAATCTAGACATAAAAAAATAAAAATGCAGGAAATGAAAGATAAGTACCGGGGTTATTGTCATCCCAGCACGACTTATTAAATTCTATGCAGTTCTAGCTAATAAGACTATGAAATAAGAAATGCATAGGTAACTATTCCATTATCCGTTGCGGTAGCAGGTACCGATACGGAGATAGAGCAGTTATACCTCTGCTTAAATAATCATACCTGCTCCTCGCAGGCAGATGAAATAAGAAGTAAGAAGAGGAGGATCACTGGTCCTCACTCATCTCACCACAAAATATATCCTTGCCTAGCAAGATATCGTCCACCACAGGTATGCAGGAAGCGATGGCGACGACATTGGCACAAGGCTTATCGTCATCGCACAGTACCCGTGGAGACTCATCCTACACAGGCTCAGATAAAGAAGGGTGATCAAGTAATAAAAGAGATGAAGAACTAAAATAATCAGAAAATGGGAGAGTGATTTCGGTTTCACTCTCAGCAGGATCCAAACACAGATCATCGTCAGTATCATATGGTTAGTATCATGGGGAATACGAGAAATCGAGGTCTGCGGTGGTAAGAGGAACTACCTCGTCCAATAAAGAGGTGCAAACCTCCGCATCGGATAGGAAATATTCCTCATCCCACTAGGGTGCGTAAAAGTGCTCCGAAGATCCACATTCTCCATCGGAGATAGAGGAATAATCATCCCACTTCGGCGTAACCTCGGGCACCGATTCATCCACAAATACAGCATCATCGGCTGACTCACTCAAAAATGGAGTAGCAATCTCCGGCAAAAACTGCATAGGGGCAAGGCTTCTCTCAAAATCAGGGGTAGAACGAGCAGTCCCCATCGCAAAATCATTCGCATACGCCATTGCGTCGACGACCGGAACAATCTCATCGTCCCATGCAGGAGCATCCACGAGTTCCAGATCCAATTATCGCAAGCTAACCCCAGAGTGATCGTCATCACTCAAGGGAAGCTCGTAAAAAGGAACCGAGGGACCCATGAAAGATCTATATGCGGCGAGAGATTCTTCGGTAATCTCAACGGGCAAAGAACGAGCAAGGTGCGCGATGTCAGTGTATGGGCCAGGCAACACCCTGGTAGGCCTGTCTACAACCGTCTTCCGCGAACAGGAGGATGCTACAAGCAAGCCCACAGAGGGAGAAGGCTCGCACAAACGAGGGAAATCCTTCACCATGTTGCCTACACCTTGACATATCTAGCATCTCAAACAATGCTCAGCATTCAAAGTAGCCATATCGTCAATGCTTCGACGCAAAGCGTGAAGTAGACGACACTCAGCAACAGAAGACATCGCGAACAAAAGTATTTACCAAAAAGTGTTACACAGCAAGAATAAAAATAACACGGATCTGCTATCAAAATCAAAAATCAGAGAAGGGCAAAAAGAAATAAGCAAAATAAAATTTCTAAAAACTAAAGTAAATAAGAAAATGATATGCACAAAAAAAGGGCTTCAATCTATTATCTCCCTCTCCAAAAACTCACATGACTGTGATCCCCAGCAACGGAGGCAAAAACTTGATGTGTTTGAACAACAAGTGTACCAGTCGCACAAGTAATATAATATGGGTGGTTTTCCCAAGTATCGATCTCTTCAAGGAACACAGTAAGGGGGGAGTTAATATCGAGGAGGACTTGAGATTGAAGTCCTTAGGTCAAAGTTAACTATGTGGGTTTTTATGTTTGCGATAAAATAAAGAAAAACACTAACAACTACTCCCATGCATTGCCGCTATGCATTGCTTCTCCAGGCGGGATGGAAGACTACACTGGCCGCTAAGTACCGAATCGCTAGGCGGATGGGCGAGTAGGAAAGCGTAAGAACAAAACGAACCGAAGAATATGAGGGTCGTAAGCACCTTTTCGCTACGCGCGCCACTAACAATCGCTAGTGTGGTAAGAATAGATGGATTGCGGATGGACAAACAGGCGTACCTCAAGCAAATAACGAACACATACAATCACATAGACATGATTACATACGAACGTATAATAAATGTAAGATTACTTCATCTAATACAAAGAGTTCAACTAAACTATCAACAACAAGAGAAGAAAAGTGTGCGAAATCGACCGGATCTGAAGTCTTGCCGAGGATTCACGGTAGGATTTGTCGGGATGTCAATCCGCATCCTAGCTCGGTCCTCAACTGCGTCCGGGGTAGAGGAGGTTGTCACTCACTCCTAATGGACCCATCTTCTTCGTGTCACAAACTGGTGGAGGATGGCACAACTTCCCTAATTGGTGGAGAAAGCTAGATAAAATCCCCTTTTAAAGCTCTAGGATGAAGGAGGAGGCCGGGAGGAAGCTCCGGCTTGGATTTGGCATTGAATGCTTGCCCGGATCTTCTCCCCTTGATGGAACGGCGGATTTCACCCTAAAAATGCGGAGAGAATGGCTGGAATTAAGCTATCTGATAATGGCTGAAAATCTGCGCTTAAATAGAAAAAGATCAAAAAATGGTCACGCACGGTCCCGCACAAGACCGTGCGCTAACCGTGCGAATTTCACGCACAGAAAGAGCTTGCAGAAGAGAGGCATTGACCCGTGCATTTTACTCGCGCACGGGCGATTCCGCCCGTGCGTGAAGGAAATCGCACAGGTAAACATAGAATGCAGAAAAAATGAAGCAAGCAGGGGAACCGTGTGTTTTACTCGCGCACTGGTGCTGCCGCCCGTGCATGCACAAAACACATGATTAACCCCAAAATGCAGGGAAGCTAGGAAAAGGTGTAGGTTGTGTGATTGCTTCTTGCACGATTTGGCCTTAATCTTGCGGGAACAAATCGCACGGGCAGAAGCATAAGTCCCCAGAATGCTGCATAAAATGCACGATTGCACTGAAACCGTGGGAGAAGAAATGGGCACGGTCATGCGTTTTACACAGAAACTGGAAAATGAAATTGGGACATCCCGACTACCTGCACAACAATGAAACCATCGGGGGCACCAGCTCCCAGCACCAAAATGGAATCAACATCTACAAAAAGATAAAGGGGAGCATCATGTGCATACCCCCCCGACAACAGATTGTGCAATTGCACAACCAAGGGCCAAAACAGTGCACTTATCGTGAGATCCAGCGGTAACAAAATATCATTGAAAACAACCCAAAAGTGAAGTGCAAAGACATGTAAACTAGCCCAGATGAGCCCGCAAAACCCTATATAAATGGGACTCATCCCTAATCTCTTGTATCATTGATCACCAAGAGACACACTATCTTTTGCCAAAAAGCACACTGGTGTAGAAGAGTTTATGCAAATAAAATTTAAGCAAAATATATTCCTACTACGAGTGCCTGATAAAATCGTTTCTAAATTATCAACTGATTTTATCAAACATTTGTCTGCATGAAATTCTACGATGTATCCTTTATCGCAGAGTTGGCTTATGCTTATGAGATTGTGTTCCTATCCTTCAACATAAGCCACATCGGAAAAGGATACACTACCATTAATGATCATACTATAGCCTTTAGTAATCCCTCTCTAAGAACCTTTAAAGAGTGTCCCGTTCATGACTAGAGAGTAATTTCGGAGTAGGCTTCTAGTCCCGGTCATATGCTGAGAGCATCCACTGTCCCAGTACTAGATTGGATTTTTGGTGGCCTTTGGACATTCCTGCAAAAGTAGAATCAAGTTGCCTTAGGAACCAAAACTTGTTTTGGCCCATGGTCTCTGGTTAGCATACTCCCCCTACGTATAATAACATTGTGAGCAGTCTTTCTCACATTATTAACTTGAGGAGTTTCATAATATCTGGGATTAAACCAATAATCTATGTCGAAGTGACCAACTTTGGCACAACACCAAAAGTCAAATATGTTGTATCTTTGCCTAATGATCTCCTGCTTGACCTTTTGAGAATATGGTCTAGCAGGGGCAATAGATTTGTAAGTAGAAGCTTCATGGTGAAAGAACTCACATGGCTTCTTCTCCAGAATAGGCTTTTCTACAACGGGTTTGGCTTTTGGATCATTCTTGATGTTGTGACCATGATTATAAGGTCCGTAGCTCTGAAGAGTTATCTCCTTATAAGGTTCCTTGAAGACACTCTCGCCAAAGTTCCGGGGACGAGTCCATCCTTGGTACCGAGACTTGGGCTCTACATGAGTAGGCCTAGCAAAGTGATCGTAGTACGAGTCAAGATCAAACTCGTTCGTTGGAAAGATAACCTTTTTGAAAGGAGTTTGTTCTTGAGGAGCTTTCCCTTTCTCCTTCGCTAGAGCCTTTTAGGCAGCCTTATTTCTTTACTGGGCTTTATTTATCCTAGAAGATTTACTAGGAGAAGCCACATGCCCTAAGCTAGCGCCTTTGGCCTGAGCAGAGAATTCAGCAACAAGCGGAAGGACTGTCTTGGGCTTGGATAAACTTTCAACAAGTTTCTTTTCAGCTTCAAGTTATTCTTCCAATTCTTTGATGATTTTTTCCTTCAGATTTAGGTGCTCGAGAGCCTTATTATATTCTTCCATTGCATTATGGAAGTCCTTTCTGAGTGAGTCCATCATTACAATTTCCCCCTCAGATTGCTCTCTTCAACCTTAAGAGATTTGATCTCCTTAGCTTGAGATCTTGCAACTCTACGACATTTGTCGTAGGCTTTGATCAACTCTTTATATTGAGTCATGAGTTCAGATTCATCATCAGACGGACAGTCCTCATGATCATGGTCAAAAGCATCAGATTCAAAGAGAGGGGTATGAGAATTTACCTTCCCAGTAAACTGGGGTTCTTCTTCTTCATCTGTCTATGCCATGAGCCCAAAGTAGGATTCCTCGTCATCACTAGACTCAGATGAGCCAGTATCACTGAGGGTCTTGCCCTTCTTGGCTATCAGGATTCTTTCGGTTTTCTTCTTGTTGTAAGAAGTTTTCTTTTCCTCTCTTTTTCCACCCTCCTTCTTCTTGTGAGGGCAATCAGCGATGACGTGTCTTGGCTTATTACAGCAATAACAAATAATGTCAGTAGAAATGTGTTTGTTCTGTTTGGAGTAATACCCGTCTTGGCTACTTGAGCCCTTATTGTGATGATCACCATCATGACGTGATCTTCTGAATAAGGCATCTGTTCCTTTCCATTGCTTCTTCTTGTTCAAGAATTTCTTGAACTTTCTTGAGAGAAGAGAAAACTCTCCTTTAGATAATTCTGAGCCTGAGGTGCTTTGCTTTGAAGATTCTTCTTCACTTTCTTCTTGTGCTTGGGCAGGAGAAGCAGCATTAGACTTCCTTGAGGTGTCTGTCTTTAGAGCGACAGACTTCTCCTTGGATGAAGACCTATTCTTCTCTTCTTCAACTTTTCTTGAATTTAATTGTAGCTCATACGACATAAGCTTTCCGAAGAGATTTTGAAGGTCTATCTATGCTAGCTTTCAAAATTCCAGGATAGCACAAACCTTGTTATTCTATTCCTTAGTCAGGGATCTCAGGAATTTATCATTCAGTTCCCTATTTGTGAAGACCCGACCATAGACTCTTAGGCCGTTGACAATCTTGAAGAAATTCTCAAAGGTATCTGCAATGGAATCATTGGGACCTTGTCAGAATGCTTCATTTTTCTGATTCAGAAGGGATCTTCTGTCATCACTAACTTCTTCAGTGCCTTCCATCAAGATGATAAGAGACTGCCACATTTCCTTGGCAGATTGGCAGTGAATTAAATTCTACAGCATAGAGTCATAGACTGCACTTGCGATGATATTTTTTACTTTCTTGTCTAAAGAAACAAGTGCAATCTCATCCTTATCAAGATCCATCAGTTTCTTAGGAACTTGCTTTGTTGAGTCAATGGTGGAGGTGGTCATAGGAACATAAGGTCCTTCTTCCACTATAATAAAAATTCTAGGATCCACAGCTTCCATGAAGAACTTTATTCTTTCTTTCCAAATAGTAAAATTATTCTTTGTGCACAGAGGAAGCTTTACAAAATCCTTACCTCTGTCCATGCTTGACTCCTCTAAAGACAACTAGGAGCAGATCTGTTCGAGGTGTTAACCTTTTTGATGAACAACCTCCCTCTAATACCAATTGATGTTTTTAGTTGTCTACCTAAATCACCTAGAGGGAGTGAATAGGTGAGGTCTGCGTCTTTTTGCGGAATAAAAATTGAACGAACGAAGCGCAGAAAATAAGCACACAATATAGAGAACACCAGATCTATAGTGGTTCCCCAATCTTGAGTACGTCCACTCTCTACCTCGCCGATCTAGCAATACGCTAGAATCAGCTACTTCACTATTACCTCGGATTGAAAACCAATCCTACAACTTGGAGCAACGCCCCTACAACTCGATCCACAAAACGATCTACACTCGGAAGAAATTCTTCCTACAACACTCAGAGACAAAATCTCCTACAAGATAAAGATTTTGTAAATAAAATTATACAAACAGAATATCTCAGATCTAAATCTTCAGCCTTTCTTCTTTCTTGAATCTTTGAAGCTTTCTCAGAAATAGGTGGAAGAAGACAAGCTAAAAACTGTTCTGGATCTGAAAACCTAGATCAGCACGATCAAGATGAGGATATGTAAGAATAAGAATGCCTTGATCTGTTGATCTAATCTTGCTCTGAATCACAGAAATCAGAGAAGTGAGGCGACAAGATTGTCGATGAAGAGCGGCGACGGCTTCCCGATTTAGAATATTAGACGATTCAGAAAACTTTGTATTTCTCGGATTTTTCTTCTAATACTCATCTTAGGGTTAGTCGAAATGATTAGACCTTTTATAGGAATAGTGTAACGGTCATAATCATAAAGACATAACACGTGGACTAATAATCATGGAGATAAATTTTGAAATTGGGTCCCGTCAGAGTTAACGAATTTTCAGAGAAAAATTATCTGCATTATTTGAGTGGAATATGACTAGTCGAGTAATCACTTTGACTTTTTGAGAAAATGATGTATTCTCGAGAATAATCCTTAGAGAAAAATATGGAAATAACTTCTGGCTACTCGAGTAATAGAATTTACTACTCGAGAAGTAGCTGGACTTCTCAAGTACTAATGCTTCACTACTCGAGAACTAGATATACTTCTCGAGTACTCTACTTTTGTTACCCGAGATAAGGATAAATTTCTCGAGTACTCGACTTCTATTACTCGAGACAAAGTCTTGTACTAGTCGAGTAATGGCCATAGCTACTCGAGTACTACACTTAGAAAAATTTTGAACTAGACTTTTCTGATAACTCGAGAACAAGCAAAGATGTACTCGAGTACTACACAGCTTCTCGAGAACTAACTTTAAATCATCTCGAGAATTACTTCAGTTACTCGAGTGCTTGACTTAGCTTACTCGAGAACTGACTATAAATCTACTAGATTACTAAAGTGGTTTCTCGAGTAAAACACTTAGAAAAATTTTGCTTTCTGAAAATTTTCTTTCTTCAAGGAAATTGCAACTAGTCTTTCTCCTACAAGTTTAGTGCTTGAAAGTGAAGTGTATCCCAATAGAGAGGCTACACATGAGTCAACACCATGGATCACACAATGAGGGATTACATTGTATGGTCCTATGTTTGGTGATTCATTGTAGACTAACAATGCTCTACACTTTGGCAATTAAGTCCTACAAACACATAACTCAAACCAGACATCAAATACAACTTAATTCATCTTAGTTTAAGGGTTACTTCATACAAATCTAGGTTATTGTGGATACAATACCCAACACCACCCACTACCAAAATCTCTAATGTGTTACTCCTAAACCATATCAAAGCACTCATGGATGCTCAGACCACAACCCTCAAGGAGTATGTTGACCAATCAGTTGTCAAGCTAAGGGATGAATTATTAACTGAAGTCAAGGAAAGTAAAGAAGAAAACACTCACTTAAAGAAATAGGTCACCACCTGGTTTGATATGGCTGGAACTGCTGGCATAAAGCTGACCACCCTCATGAAATGCTTGGAAACAAGCCAAAAATTCTCTTCAACTGACATAGGATATATCAAGAATTATGTGTGTGCAACTGATGAGGTGATTATGTTAGTGCAACTGATGAGGTGATCAAGGGTGCAGTAGATCATGTAAATCGGCATGTGACCAATGTTGCTGTCCACTCTCTGAAGGAGGCAATTCTTCTGAAAAATGAGCTGCTTGCAAACAATGAGAAAATATTCAAATCTATATCAAGCAAAAATGAAGCCATCACCACCCTACTACAAAAGACCATCTCTAAAGAATACAGAAAGGGGAGAGCAGCCATGCTAAGACAATAACACTCATTGAAGATCAAACCTTCAATGCAATTCAAGGCACCAGGGTGGGACTACACCTGCCCCTCCTGGATAAAAAGAGACCAGAGGACCTAGACTTCCCAACACAAACTAGAATTATACAGGATGCACAACTTGCTCCCAGAAAGAAAGAGGGAAGGAACTCACATGGCTGAAGAGTTCATGACAAAGAGGAGAGCTGAGAATAGAGATGATCCAGATCATGAACAACTAAGTGATGCCTCTGAATCCATCATTATCAATGCTTGTGGTATGACATGGAGAAATCTTAAAGAATATTGATAGTTTATATCCTTCTGAGGAATGGATAAAACATTTGGAAAGAAATTCCCTAAGGTAAAGAGTATTCAAAGAAAATCTTGTAAGGAAGAGCAACCCTAAGAAAATGCCTCCCAAATATATTCCAAAACCATTCCTTTACTTCAAATGGCAGGAGAATAAAGCGGAAAACTTGAAGAAGACTGTTGTTGATGATGTTGCTACCAAGGATGTTGATTCAAGTTCATCAAAGAAGAGGAGATATGAGTCTGCAAGACTTAGGGTTTTTTAAATATTTAATCAATGTCTTACAATATCAAATTTCCAGTGATGAAATTAATATGAGTTGGCCCTGACTATATTGTTATGATAAATGTGCATGCAATTCTTACTTATATATCTGTGATTAATGAATATGCAGTTCTTTCATAGATATCTTATAATCATAAGTTATGCCTACTATTGTTTGTCTAAGGCTCTCTAAATTAGTTAATGATTAGGTATATCTTAATCATAATGTTTACCTTGTTAATGATTAATAAAGATTTTGTTGTTAATCATACTATTACATTATTAATGATTGATAATTCACTAGTACTATTGGTTAATCAATCATAGTGTTAAGCCATCTCATCTAGGGGGAGTTTTCCTATACTAGGATGGCTAGTTGTCATGATAATGTCTCATCAGGCCTATCATGATACATTTTGTGTTGATGCACCTTAGCATGGATGGGTGTTCTGCCTTCTTCAAATATGGGGGGATTGTTGGGAATTGTGCCCTCCAATGTTCCTCAGGATTTAAAGAGGCATCACCAATCATGCTAAGTGGCATAATGTATTTGATTTGTGCTTAAGTTCATGCATGCAGGTTGTCCTTGATTGGATAGGTGAACAAAAGGAGTTAGATGGAAGTCAAATAATTTGACTAAGGAAAAAACATCAAGACAGCTGAGATAGCTGAGAAGAAGGTCTCAGTATAATCCGCAGAGACAACTTAGTAGCTCAATGCAAAGCATTGAGAGAAGTGTTGGTATCAACACAACTGCTGAGACAGGAGATAATCTCAGCTGTGAAGAAGAAAGCGTTGAGACAGTTGAGAAGGAACCACTGAGATAAAGCCAGCAAAAATTCACTAAGTATAGAAGCGAAGTCAACAAGTCAAAAGTTATTTCATGCCATTGTGGGAAAGCTACAGTAGCGTCGGATGACCACTGCTGATGTCACCAGACGTCAACAAGTCAAAGTATTTCATGCCATTGCAGGGAAAGCTAAAGTAGCACCAGATGCTACTATTTGTCTTATTTTGGGGGAGGTGGCGCTCACCATCCATGGCTGGGCCCACACTCAAATAGTGCCGTTGATTCAAATCAACAGTTATAAAAAGGGAAAATCTAATCAAGAAGATGAGGGATTTTGGTTACGAAAAATAGAGGCAGCTAGACTTCATCTTATCCGACGAGCTTGAAAGCCAAGTCCAGCAGTGAAAGCTAGAAGGAAAAGAAACATAGTTTTGTGAAGAGAAATATAGCTGAAGCTTTTCCAGTTCAGCAAGTTTGTTCTTTGCAGAACAAGTTGACTTATTCATCTAATAAGTAAGAAGAGATAGCTATGTGAAGAAAAAGATAGCTGAAGCTTTTCCAGTTCAGCAAGTTTATTCTTTGAAGAACAAGTTGGCTGATTCATCTAATCAGCAAGAAGAGATAGCTTTGTGAAGAGAAAGATAGCTAAAGCTTTTCCAGTTCAGTAAGTTTGTTCTTTGTAGAACAAGTTGGCTGATTTATCTAATCAGCAAGACGAGATAGCTGTGTGAAGGGCTGTCAGCCTTTAACAATAAATAACTGTTCTTCAGTGCAGTAGAGAAGTAGTTAGCAGTAGAAGATGAATAATCCCTTCTACAACAAGAGAGCTTGACTGATACCTGCTCAGTACAGCAAGGTAGGCTCTGAGATTTATCTCTAAGTAAGTGTTTTAATTTATTTCAATTTTTGATTAATTTCCTATAGGATTCAGGTTGTCTGAATCTGAGCTGTAGGGCCTTTTGTGCCTGAGTTAGAGGTGACTAATTAGTCACTGAGGCGGTGCCCTACTGTGGTACTTAGGTAGGATCTAAGTGTGGATCTGAGAGTAGGGCTGTCCTCCCAGCCTGAGTAGTAGGGCCTTATGTATGAGGTAGGTGACTGTTGAGTCACTGAGCTGTAGGTGACAAGTGTGTCACTGAGTTGTAGGTCTTGGAGGAGACTGAGTGTAGGGCCTTTTGGCCTGAGGTAGGTGACAAGTGTACCACTGAGTTGTAGGTTCCTGGAAGGGAACTGAGGTAGGTACATTGAAGGGTACTGAGCTGTAGGAAGACTGCAACACTCTAAGAGTAGGGCCTAGTACCTGAAGTTGTAGGGCTGAAAAAGCCTTAGCTGTAGGCCTTAGAAATAAGACTGAGGTAGGTGGTTTGAGGACCACTGAGTTGTAGGAGCACTCTAGGGTTCTGAGGTAGGAACCATTGTGGTTCTGAGATAGGGTTCTGAAGAGAACCTGAGTGTAAGGCTGAGGGCATAAGGTGTAAGCTCTGAGGAGCATTTAAGAGGAGTTTGGGCCTTGTCTAACATAAGTTAGAAAGGTGGGAGGTAAAGTAGATGTACCTAATTGGGGAGCCACTATAAATATCTGTGTGTTTTGCTGTGTTATTTTCTCTTCTTTTATATTGCAGGTACTAAGGACAAACTCTAAGATCACCTTAGGAAGAAAGTAAAAGAAAGCTTAAACACTTAGTAAGAAAACAACAAAAAGACTTAGGAATTTTCAAAGACCTATTCACCCCCCTCTAGGTGACAAGCTAACCTTGAATTAATAACTTTCATAAATAAACTCGCAATAAGATTTTTGGAGAGCAAAAAGGCTAAGAATGGTATATTTGATTTATTTGTTTGATAATTTTTTTTGTTTTTTTAGGGTTATCATCTTTTTTGTATTTTTGATTTATTATGTTTGTTTTTATATTTTTGGAATAATTATTTTTTTTTATATTTTTGGAGTTATTATCTTTTATGGAATTTTGTGTTTATTTCTTTAATATAAACATACTAAAGGATGAAAAAGGTGCGAAAAAGGCATTTTTTATTGAAAGTTTTGGAAGTTTTCTAAAAATTTTTGTATTATTCTTAAAGAAATTATTCAAAATATTTACAAGAAAGGAAAGAGAAAGAAAAAATATTTACAAAGATGAGAAATGGGAAAGAGAAAATAATATTTAAAAAAGTTGTTTTGTTTAAATATTTAAAAAGTAAAATATTTTTGGAATTTTTATTTTATAATTTTTTTTTGCATTTTTGTTTTAAATATTTATTTTATTTTTGATGATAAAACAAACAATACTTTTGGAGTTTTATTTTTTGTATTTTTTTTTTGTTTTGTTTTATTTTCATTTTTTATAATTTTTAAAATTTTAGTGAGTGCAGCAAATAAAAGTGCAAGAAAGGAAAATACGAAAAAGACCCCATACTTAATTCCAACACTCTCCCCAATATTGCAAGATAAGTATGAGGAACGAAAAGAAATAAAATGCATTACGTACAAAGATAAAGAGGGAGGGTAAAAACTTTCCTGGAACGTGTTCGGGAAGGCCCATTTAGAAATCCTGCATTATTAAGAACAAATAGCAAAAAATATCACGATAGAGCAAAAAAGATAAACTCGACCATTAGTTTGCGAGTGGATGGGGGAAAGTATGTGTGTAACTCGTATTTAACTAACGTATTAGCCATTTGAGTGTTACAAAAATGTGTTCCCCTATCGCTCACAATAGCACGAGGCCATGCCGAAGCGAGGACATAAATTTTTTTTTTCGGAATTAAAAAAAAAGATAAGACAAAGGGGGAGATTTTTTTTAGTTTTTAATTAGTTTTATTATTATTATTTTTTTGGTTGGCCATTTTTTTATATATAAATAAAAAGAGGTAAAAGTAATAGTTTCCCATATTCAAAATAACAACACAGATTTCTCCGACAACGATGCCAAAAACTTGATGGTCTCTGCGACGCTTGACCGCTATTTAATTAGTAATGTGGGGGTCGAATTTCGCGGAGGGAGTTAAAATCGTGTTTTAACGAAAGGAGGCAAGTGCACCTATCACGAGTAGTACAGGATATTCGGGGGGGGGGATATCGAGGTCATATATTTCTTGGGTCGTGTTGTTTATTTCTACTCCTAAGGAGGGACTATTATCTTACCAAAAATAAAGTGTCAAGTTTTTAATTATCTAAAGCGCTTATATAAAAGCTGTAAAAAGCACTAGAAAATCGATGAAGGATTAACGCTCGGCACCAAATTGAATTTGGACTAAAATTACTTTTAAAAACTATAGAACATAAATTTAAAATTAATTAAGGGCAACTTGGCCATTGAGGTTCCACAAATATGAGCTCACCTATCTCTAGGGATATCGCTCACCTGAATATTAAGACTATTCGACCAAGCTCTCATTCGACGAAGGATTCCTTTTAATGCCCGCTTTATGCTAAGAACACAGCTATTGGGTGGGGAACCCAATCCAGTTGAATTCCGCTCCTCATCTCTCGAGGTTTAGTGCGCAATTCTCTTTACACAAGGGTGATAGGTCCATACGCACGGCCTCTCGGCTAGCTAGTTTATGGATAATGGACATAGAGTCCACACATCGATTTGTGGTTCTACGCGTCGTATACAAAGGGAAACCTTAAGTCCTTTAATTAAAGTGAGAAAAAGACCTTTAGCTATTATTAGTGATTTTATCTGCCCCAATGCTCTTCTATACTGAGGGCTAAGAGTGATAAGACACTCATCAGAATGGGTACGGCTTATGAAGAAAAATTGCAAAATTGAAAATGCAAGTCCTACTCAAACTAGTAGGCGGAAAATGAAAGCGATAAAGAGCAAATCCTACTCGAACGAGTATGCGGAAAATGAATACGGTAAATTGCAACTATTACTCAAACGAGTAGGCGTGAAATGAAAACAGTAAAATGCGAGTCCGACTCAGACGAGTAGGCGGGAAATAAAAGCAGTAAAAACTATCTCATACACACACTCACTTTACATGAATTGAAGAAAGGATTAAAGAAAGCAATAAAATCTAACTCACACACACACAATACATAAATTGATTAAAGTGACAAATTAAGCAATAAAATCTATCGCATACACGCACACACTCTACATAAAAAAAAGTACACGGAAAATTAAAATAACTACTTTTAAACTCCTAAAACTTGTTAAAAAGGCATAAAAAGACAAAATAAAAATAAAAAGAGCAAAAGGGTTTTCAAATAAAATAACAAATCAAAGTGTTACAAATATTAAAACGATTACTAATTAATTCTTATAACTTTATAAAAATGCTTAAAAAGTGGAAAAAACTTTAAAAGAACAAAAAGTTTTACAAACTAAAAAAAACTAAGTTAAAAAAAGATTAAAAAACACTTTTATAAACACCTTTATAAATTCATAAGAATGAAATAAAAAGCACTTAAACGACATAAAAGCTAAAAAGGCTAAGGGAAATGAGAAGAAAAGCTAGCATAATAAATCCTAACATAATAAAAAAAGGCTATAAAAAGGCTAAGTATAACAAGAAGAAAACAAAAACTAGCAAATTACTCTCATACACACACACACCAATTTTAAAGAGAGAAACAAAGATAAATAAGGGATAAAAGGGGAAGATAAGTGGGCACTCATGTGAAATCCAATACAACAGAAGGAGAGAAAATCTACAAATTTTATTAAGACAAAAGGGGGTTACAAAAAGCTAAAACAAACATAAAGGGGGAGGGAGAAAATTCTCCTTACATAGCATGGAAAAGCAGCTAAGCTGCCCACTAACACCAAAATGGTCCAAAAAAAACTAAACACTTGGGACTTACAGAAAATTTCAATTTATAGACAAAATTTTCGGATTATATGCCCCTATCAAGGGCATGATAGGGGGGCGTGTCGGGCTGTTGTTTTGGTGAAGCCAAAAATCTGGTGACTGGCGAAATTCTAAAAGCTTCTAAAAAATCCATGTGGCGGTCACGGGCGTGTAGAGGGTGCGTGACTGGACACCTGGCATAAATTTGATGTATGCAACCACTATTTGAACCGGGTTGAAAACTCCATGACCAACATGGGCGTGTCGAAAAGGTCACGGGCGTGCTGGTGGCATTGCATCCTTGCCTTGCTGAAGGCATTGAGTTCGACTGGCATCGAGTCCTTGCTTGACATTGAGTACAGTGCCTGACATTGAGTACTTTGCCTGACTTTGAGTACTTGTCATGCTGGATGCATTGAGTGGATCGACACAGGGTGTTGAATTGACACGTGCATTTTAATCTGGATATGAGCATGTCAACCTTGACACAGGCATATCAATCTGGACACGGGCGTGTCAATCTGGACACAGGCGTGTCAATCTGGACGCGGGCACATCAATCTTGACGCGGGCGTGTCAATCTGGATGCGAGCGTGTCAATCTGGATGCGAGCGTGTCAATCTGGACACGGGCGTGTCAATCTGGACACGAGCATGACTTGATTATTCCATTGCAGGCGGCAGTTTTCAACTAGAATCAAAGTGACACGGCCCGGTCACGGGTGTGACCCAATGGACATAGGCGTGTACTTTGAAAATTCACCGATTTCTGCAAAAAGTTTAGAAAACAAAATAATGCTAAGTTCGAAGAGTTTATACATAAAGGAACATTTTATTGAACAAAAGTAACTAAAAACAACCAAAATAAACAAAAATGGCCTAAATAAAGTACTGAAAAATATGAATATTTTCAACTCATCAAGCGCTTCCGGGAAGCTAATGCCAAATATCATAGGAAATGTATTGATTTGCATTCCAGGGTCCCATGACAAAATATCCAAAAGTATGCTTGACCTCATGACCTGGGTCGTACTCAAGAAGAAAACTAGCTTGGAAGATATCCTTTTTATCAAGATAAAGAATTGTCTCAAATCCCCTGTTTTCAGTAGGATCATTTCTATTTCACTCACTCCTAAAAAGACTAGTGTCTCCCATAATTCATTGGTGTTGCACTACATTTCCTAAAGAGGATTGATCTTAGTGCAGTGACCAAGTGGGCAAAGGCTTTCCCAAAGTTGGTGAGAAGATTGAAGGAAGAATACCCATAAAAACAAAAGTGGTATCAAACTTCATGTTACAAGCTCGACAACACAAAATTCTAACAAAGAAATAAATCTATGCCCTACAAACACTAAGGGGGAGGCACCTCTAAAGATAACAATAATGAAGGGATATATGATCCAATAATTTAAGAGAATGATGTCAGAACAATAATAAACCATACAATTGAAATGGAATCTGTTAAGAGGGAGATTCCTATCACAAAGGATGATCAAATTCAAAGGGAGACACTATCAAACCCTCCAACTTCAAAGATTGACAACATAGTGAGGGAAAATAGCTGCAAAATGTTGATTCTGCATAACAATCAGCAAGCAATTGAAGATCACAGTGACCAACAAACCCATCCTTCTTATAGATTCACAATTCAGCTCAATTGATAAAAATACTTTCAATAACTAAGGAGACAGAGTTGCAAGAGTAAAAAGACCTGATATGACAGGGACCTCACGTTCAGATGATCATAGAGATTCCTCTTGTCCATTGATTGATCAAATGCGAATGTTGTAAATGAACAAAGGAATTTCCTTGAGTCATATGTTGATAGAGCCATACAATCTATAGAGGAAAAATTTTCAGCCCAAATTGGGGAAATAAAGAGGACATGACACATATAGATACCTAGCAAACTAGTTGGTTCACCAGAGCACAAGATGTGATACAAATAAATGTCAACATGCTCGATTAAAAGTCTTTGTTTGCAAGGGTAGCTAAACACCTAGATGGGGGGGTGAATAGGTTTTTAGGTCTTTTTAAGATTTTCTTTGACTTTCTGTGTTTTAGGGTCTGATGTGATTAGAATAGTTTTGCTTTCAAGAAGAACACACACAACACACACAATATTTATAATGGTTCCCTAGATTATGGGTACGTCTACTATCCCTCACCTTTATAACAGTTTGTCAGACAAGACCCCTTCTCTAAAACTTAGCTCCTTAGAGCTTATAACACGATCCCACAGGACCACTCAGTCTCCTCCAAGACCCACAGCTCAGGAACAAAGCCCTACAACTTAGTGATCAAGATATCACCTACTTAGGCCAAAGGCCCTACTACTTAGGCTAGGAGGATATCCCTACCTAAAATCCAAAGGATCCTACCATTCAGGCACAAGCGCCCTACAACTCAGGCCAAAGCCCTACACTCATATTTGAAAGAGAGGAGATAGATCTGATTTACTCTAGGTGGGGGGGGGGGTGTGAATAGAGTATTAAAAACTTTTAATACATTTTTATAACGGAATTAAGATAAGTGTTACTTATAAGTAAGAGAAGAAATAAATCACAGCACAACATAAAATAAAGAAAGATGAGCAACTAGACGACACAAGAAACTTATAGTGGTTCCCCAAATCTGGGTACATCCACTCTTCTACCACCCTGGTAGGAATCCACTCAGGTTTTTGATCAGGTGCCCTGCCACCAATCAGGTTTTTTCTCAGGTGCCCTGTCACCACAAGATCTACTTAAGGTAGATCTAGATCCCTTTCAGTGTTTTGATCAGGTGCCTAAAAACCAATAGGTTTTTGATCAGGTTCCCTATCACCAATGAGTTCACTTTTGAAGGGAGTAATAACTGTAACACCTCCCCTGTAAAGACCATATAATATGGGTCCGGCCGGGGCCCCACAACATACGGACAGCAGTATTAAAAGATGAATGAAACTACCCAAACTCAAAACTCCAGACATACACAGCGGAAACAGAACAAACCGACAGAAGTTATCCACTAATGATAGAGGGCCTTAAGTTACACAATAATAGTCCAAACAAAATATAAAAGTACCAAGCACTTTACCTCGGCATGCAAGCCGGACAATCAAACAACATCAGCAAAACAAAGAAAAGAAACTAGCCAGCACAGCAACACTTCATGAGGCTTAGGGCTTTTCACCCGACGCGCTAGCTCCTGCATGCGATCCTTGCCCTGTAAGGATTTGAAGTAACGTGGGTCAGTAAGGGCTCCTCTACTGTGTAACAAACACATCTCCTCCTGAACGGACCCCGGGGTACCACTTGAAGTTAGTATACCAAAAGAGCATATATATTAAAGCGGTAAACAGTTGGATGTCTCATACAGATACATGTTCTCTATGACAAAGTAAAAGGGGCCTACTATGCAACATGAATGCAACCCGGGTTTCACCCAAGGCACCCTAGTTCGTATGCATCTAGCACAACATCAAACACTGGGTACTTCCGTTTCCCCATTGGCTTAAAGCCGCAAACAAAAGGGAGACACCATGTCCCCAACGGCACATAGGCCGTCACACGGAACCTTGCTGGCCCCACCCGCACATGGGTCTTAAACCCCGGGCTTGCCCGCATATTCTGACTTCGCACGTCAGGGTTCCGACACTGACCGATTCTAAGAAGCCTTGCTGGATCATGGCCACAATGCCCGGGCTTGCCCTGCTCGGCATTCTCGTCAGTTCACACAAGGGCTAGACACTTTCCCCACATGATTGACGGGATAGCCAGGCGACCACGGAGACCTAGCCGCACCTTTGCAGCACAAACAAGGTTTCCCCACCCCAATTACCATTCGTACCGCATCTTTCCCGCGCTCCAAGGAAACCATCTACCGCATAAAGCGGAGCTAACCTTGTCCGGTTCTGACTGCGAGTACTCACTCAAACAAAAGGGGAAAAATGCATCTACAACGGCGTATTGCCGCAACGGATACCGAAGTTCGCTATGCAACATCACGGGTCGGACTATCGGTCGTGAACGGCTTCACCCATAATGCCTAATCCGCTAACGCGGATCTCTAATGCAAGAATGCCGGGATGAATCAACCCGGAGGTTCCTTTTGAACCAAGGCTACACAAATCCCTCTCATTTGAGAGATCCGGTTCAAACACGAAAGGAAGGGGATGCTATGCATCCTAAATCCTAAAAGCCGAGAGGAGAAGTGTCGTTACCTTCCGTCCCCTCTTCCTAGCCATGGAGAAGATTTGCTTGGTCGAACACCACCGCAACGCTCCCACCTTCGCGGATCTGAACTCCGCTCGCGAAACGGACCTCCGAAGCTTCGCCGGTGGCCGGAACTTGGCCTCCTTGCTCTCCCTTCTCTCTAGAACTTAGAGAGATAAAAGAAAATGGGGAATGAGGGTTTGGAATCCTATTCCCGGCCTTAAACCGCCCAGGGAGGCCCCCCACCGTTGGATCTTCCAAGGAAAAGAACGAACGGCCACGATCGGAACCCAAATTAGAAAATCTGGGCCGAACACGGGTTGCAACACGGCCGTGTGCATGGCCGTGTTAGCCATTCGCCGTCTCGATGTTCGAAAACCAGCACACGGCTCCTGACACGGCCTTCGACACGGCCGTGTCTCGTCCACACGGCCGTCGTGACCCGTGACGGCACCCGTTTTCAACATTTTCAGTCAGAGAAGTACACGGCCTCTGACATGACACGCCCGTGTTACTGGGACACGGCCGTGTCCAGACCCGTGTCATGCCCCGTGTGTAATCTCAGAAAAGTTCGAAACGACCCGATGCTAAGGCCTGGGAACGGCCGTGTGCCTGGCCGTGTTCCATACCCGACGATCGTCGACCTACATGCTCGACCACACGGCCAGCTCGACACAGCCGACACGGCCTTCGACACTGTCGGGACCCGTGTCATGCTCAAAAAAACTGTCTTGGCCAAAAGCGATCCCTGTCGGTCCTACAACATTTTGGGGCGTTACAATAACCCTGTACAGGAAAGGTGAAATAAAAGTTGATGGGAGTCTTCTCTTTCTCAAAGCAAATGAGAAGACTAAGTAGATTTTGATGATGCTTAAGCTCCCCCTGAGATATTGAGTAGGTTCAGTAAGATGGAAGCTTTTTCTAGGGTATAGGTCTTCAGAGGACTGAAGTTCTTGCTCTTAAGAATCTGTAGATTGATGTTGATTATCTGTCTTTGTAGATTCCTGAAGATGAAAACTGAAGAAGACTCAAGAAAGAGGTTTGTTGTTCTTCTTCTGTTTCCTACGAGCGATGAAAATTCCGAGAGCTGAGAGAAATCTGCAAGAGAAAATTTTGGGTTATTGAAGGAATGTTCTCTCTGTATATTTCTATATATGTATTTCTCTGTATCTTGATCAGCCTGAATGTCTCTCTTTTTTCCTTGAAGAATAAAATAAAAACTGTCTCATTTGAAATTCAAAGACATTCCTTAAATTACTGCAGAAATCGAGGAGAGAAACGACTACAATTTTTGGCATTTAATTGTCTCCCCAACTATCTTTGCAAATAAGTCAAAATAATAACTCTGTGAATATCATAGTTAATGCTGCAAAGAAATGGATATATGCCTTGAGAATATCAGCATTAACTACCAAAGATTATTTGAAAAAAATAGAATCAATAAAATAGGAATAAAATCTTCAAGACAGCTGCTGAAAATAAGTTGTCGGACCCAAAAAATAATCGTCGATCTGAGCTGGGAGATCGTCGAGCTGAGATCAGCTATCTTCGATCTGAGAATACTGTGAACAAATATGGAATTGTCGACCTGAGCTCGTAGATCGTCGAACTCAGTTAGAGACTAAATTCTGAGATCGTCGAGTGGAGATAAACGATCGTCGAGCTGAGTTCGATGAAAGTCGATCTGATATGTATTTCACAGATTTATTCTAAGTCTGAGATCTTGAGTGAAATCCAATGCTGGTCTTGATAAGTCTGGCCTATAGAGACTAACTTAGACCTATACCTTGACCCTGGTTTTACATGTGGGTCAACAACCTAAGAGTGGACCTAGCCCAAATCCAAACAAGGGTTCCTACAATCTCCCCCTATTTGGGTGAGGTCACTCAACATAGAATAAAACTGAAAATACAAGGCCATATATATCTGATAGAATTTAAATTATCAACAAATAAAATTTAGCAATGTAAAGCACATATGGTTCATGTAAAACAATAAAACAATAAGACAATAAAGTTCAGAAAATGACTTAAGGATTAGCAGGAGGAGGGGCAGAAGGGGATTTAGCAAAAGCAATCTTCCTAGAAGGGTCTTTTGCTTCCCTTTTTGACATCTTCAAGTTTTGCTCACCAAGTGTTTTCTGAGTAGCATCTCTAGGCACAACTGCTTCAGGATGAAGTGTCATATATTCTGCTTGATTGAACACTTTCTTGCTGACCTGCAGTCTTTCAAGTTCCTTTTCTCTGTAAGATGACATAGTAGTAAACTGAGAGGAATCATGGCCTACTGCTCTGGCTTTCTTCATCTGAGATAATCCAATTAGTTCATTTATCCTAGCCATTCTGAAATTGGGATCCAGTTCTGGATCAGTAGGAGGAGAGGAAGGTCTCTCTAGATTAGCAACCTGAGATATCTTCTCAGAGAGAGTCAAGAACTGAGTGGAATGAGCTTGGAAATTAGTTGAAACAGGATTCTGCTGCTTTTGACTGGAGTAAAGTGACTTTGGAGGAGGAGCCTCACTAAACTTGCCTTTAGGCTTGTAAGAAGAAATAAGCCTAAGAGACTGATAGGAGGCTGGCCTCTGAGTTTGTGAAGGCTTTCTTGAGGATCCAGCTGCTGGAGGAGGATTGGATGGATTGCTCTGCCTCTAGTATGTCTTAGTAATGGGAGTAGATCTTTGAGCAACCAAACCAGAGGCTCCTGCTGCTAGAGGAGGAGGAGGACCTCTCCTAAAACTTTGAGGAGGAGGAGAGTACCTTTTACTCTTTTTCCTTGCCTTTTGCTCATTCTTGGATTGCAGTATCCAATGAGGCATACCGGGATAAGGCTGGATATTATTTAAAATATAATATGGTGTGTCATTTTTTGGATTGGGTGCGGGAGCAGCCTTGGGAGTAGCTTTTCTTTTCCTTGAAACTTTCTTCTTTGAACTGGAATCATCAGAATCATCTTCATCCTCATCACCATCATTAGAAGAACCTAGAGGATTGTCATATAAAGCATCAAGCTGTTTGAGAGAATTGTATTGATCTTTATCTTGAGCATTCTCTTGAGCAATGTCCATAGCAAGCAAGTCATCTAGGCTTGGCATGAGACTGACATCCATAATATAGGATGGCCAAGATGATCTTGAAACAGGAGAATCAATCTTTTCTGCTAAAGGGAGTTCTAATGGTTCTGGAACTTTAACTTTCAATTCTGTATTTACAGGAGCTTCAAGACTTGCCTTTAGTTGTTTGAAAACTTCAGGATTTATTGTGGGAGTACAACATACTATAGCCAAGGATGGATTTATTTCTGGAAGATAATTTAGAAAAATTGTATTGAAGGAATTCAATAAACCAAAGATATCTACTATGAGATTGATTCAACAATCACCAACAGTCAAAGTTTCTAGAAGAACTATTTATTCTAAGCTCATTATATCATCATCAATATCAATAATTTTAATATCCGTAACCATCTGATAATCAGAATAATCATCTGCCTGCATATCTACTGATTCTTCTGCTGCTTCTCTTGCTACTGATGGAAAAAGCACTGGAGCTTCTTCATTGAATATCTCCCCCTGTCTGGCTGTAGAGGAATCTGTAGCTAGGCCCCTAGAAGAAGGGACAGAGGAGAGGGCAGCAACTCTAGAGGAGAGAGTGTTGATGGAGGAAGAGAGAGGAGCTATGATGTAGAAATAAATTTCAGAAGGTCTTGAGCAATTTCTGAGAAATTTAGATATAGTGGTTCAGGCTCAGAAGAGGAGAAAAGGGGTTTGATGTCCACAATTGGAACATACTGAGAAGGCATGAGAGAGTTCTGTATGGTGGAACTCTGGAAAAGAGGAGGGAGCATCCTGTTGGATGGGCTCCGATGGAATCTGAGTGGATATGAATGGAGGGATGATGGGATATGAAATGTGTTGATGAGATTCATGATGTTGAGGAGAGGTATGGTGATATGGCATATCAACATTTGAGGTTAATAAAAGGTTGGAGGAGGGAGAAGTCTATAGATGAGGAGAAATAGGAGATGAAGGAGGAGTTTGATGAGTCAAAATTAGGGAGGATTGAATCTGGATTAGAGAGGCAGGAGGTGAGGGGACTGAGGTTGAATCAGAGGGAGGAACTAGGGTGGATGGAAGAGTTAAGGAAGGAACATTTGTAATGCCCCCGATTTTTTCTGCGATTATTTAATTCTTGCTTGGTGTTACATCGACGCATTTTCTTGGCTTGTGTCATCTGTGGAGTGTGGTCTTAACTCCTTAGAACTGAGTGGCCTATTTTGTAGTCTATTGGCAAGATATCCCTAGCAAGCCGGGTTGTTTTGGGTGACCCGGTGTGGCCTCTCGGGGGATGCTTGTTTTTTAACTTCGGGTGGGTATAACTCAAGTTCTGTTCGTCGAAAATTAATTTCAACTTCGCCGTTGTGTTCGTAGCGTGGATATTTAGCTACGGTGCGAATTTCGTCGAATTCCGAGGATGTTCGGTTTTCGCGTCGTTTTGTATGTTATGAAAAATAAAATTATTTAATAAATATTATATTAAATATTATTTTGAAAGGGTGCCGGGTACTTGGCGGTTTTGCCTTGTCTTTTTGTTCATTATTTAATTAATTAGCTATTAAGGTTGATAGGGGTATATATATAGGATAGTTTAGACTTAGAAGAAACCACTCCTGTTCATCTTCCCGAAGCCGAACCCGCCTGCGTCTGTTCGCGAAACGGAAAAACCGCCGAACCTGCTCCCCTTCGGATGCCGATTCCAGGAGCATTTGTGGACGGAATTCGATTCCAAAAGCGAATTTGGATTGTTCTCGCCTACACCTTCGTTCCTACGGTAAGATTTCTGAGTTTCGTGGCCTTGCTTGTGGTTTCGAATTTCAGGTTTTGACCATGTTTTCCGCCGAAAATATACATTTTACTCGGCTTAGTACCTTGCCGCCGGGTCCATGAGGAAGAGGAGGAGCCGACCAAGTTTCTTCTGGAAAATCGAGGCAAGTGGTATTCTTTCCCTTGCCAAGTCTTTTTTTGTTTTCTTCTTAAAGCTTGCGGCTGTATAAAGCCTTTTGTTCAGTAGCTGCTGTTATTCAAGCCCCTCTAGCCTTAGGTTAGAAACCCGGTTTATCATTTTTGCTTTAATCTATGCTTAGTCTTCCGACTATAAAGATCCGGTTAAGCTTCCTGTACGTAACGTTTTTTTTGTTTACCCTAAGCCCACCTTTTTTTTCATTTCCTTCTTGCCGTAGCTTGAATGTTCTCGGGCTGAGAGATAATGTAAGGGTTAGGTTTGTTTTGTTTTCATGTGCAGTGGGTGTAGCCGGGTAGGATATAGAAGTTTTTACTCGGCAATTTTTACTAGTCCTTATCCTAGCCCTAGTATTGTGCACAGTCAGTTAGGTTGATTGTTGGTTCAAGCATTGGAGAATTCAGGGCTTGGCTTTGAGTGTGGTGCACACACTCAACGTCTGGTCTGCTTTGGCTTGGCGTTGAGAGTGGTGCACACACTCAACACCGGGTCTTCTTCGGCTTGGCGTTGAGTGTGGTGCACACACTCAGTGCCGGGTCTGCTTGGCCTGTTCTTGCGGCTAAGTACTTTGGTATTGAGTGAGTCGACCTCACTCAATGCCAAAGCTATTTTGTCGATGAGAGTGGTGGACACACTCAACGCCGCAGTGTATTTTTACGGCTAAGTGATGAGTCCTCTTTATATACCTATTTTCGGACTCATCTGGGCTTATTTCCTTGTCTTTGCACACCGTTTAGCGTCATTTGCACTCCTTTTGGTTCGCTACGGTTTTCCACTCCCTGTGCACCTTTGTTGCCCATTTTCTGTGCTTGTGTGCATTTACTTTCTTGCTATGTTCATTACTGTTTGCTGTGGCTGCCGCGAGATGCCCCGTGTAGTTTTCCTGCAGGTTTGGGGATCGTGAGGGCATTCGGGATAGGCGTTTCACTATTTTTGGCAAAGGAGTCAGTGGTCGTGCGTTTTTACCCACGCACGACCATCGACCTCCTGGCGCACGATCACTGACCGTGCGCAGCCCGGTCTCATTTGTGAAAACTCTGTCTTGAACATTCCGCACGATCACTTGCCATACCGCGCACGACCACTGCTCGTGCGCCGCCGATCGTGCGCAGTCATACCCATTTTGCAAAAGTCTGTCTGGCTATTTTCGCACGATCATCAGCATTGCCTCGCACGATCACTGATCGTGCGCTGATGATCGTGCGCGACTACTGATTTTCTGATGCAGGTCTGCAGGTTGCTCACACACGGGCGCTGACCTTGGTCGCGCACGACCACTGGTCGTGTGCTAGTGGTCGTTATTTATTCTGAAGCTATAAATACGCTGTTCCGCGAATTAGGAAAAAGGATCGGGTCGGAGCCTTCGCCAGTCCGCCCTTTCGCCCTCCAGCAAGTCCCATTCACCTCCACCTTCATCCATACCGACGGGAGGACCTTCTCCGGTGATTCCGAAGCATTCCACATCCTCCGGTGATCCTCCCGGCCATTGAAGCATTCTTCTCCGAGCTTTCCACCAAGGAAGAAGACGAAGCACCCCTAGAGAACGGAGTTACAGGCCCTCGAGGTGACAGCTCGGTGGTACCGGAAGCCCTCCTCGGACTGCGCTTGGAAGCGGATTGACAACCCACACCTCCGGCCAATAACCGCGGTGGATCTTCAATCTCATGGTTGTGCATTTTCTCTCTTTTTCTTGTTGTATGAAATGCTTGTGCTTGTAATGGACATCAACTTCTAGCTTTATTGTTATTAGTTGTATTTCATCTTGCTCTAGAGATTTATTCTTTGATGCGCCTCGCTCCATCTCGCTCCACTCCACACGTTCGTTTCACTCAAGCTTGCTCCGCACTAATCACCTCACTCGCTAGATTTCCGTCAACTCGCCAATCGAAGTACGGCATCGCGGCCGCTACATCCATCTCGCCTTGAGAAGCGGTGATTGCGACCCGCATAGTTTACATTAGTGTAATCGGTCGTAAGACCACCAACCAAAGCCCCTTTCTTTTTCTATTTATTTCAATTAACTCTCATAACGATAGTTTTAGAGTCTAAATCATTTGATGCCAATTGCATTCCTCAAGAGACCGACATCCGGGGATTCATTCCCAACTTTATTACTTGAGCGACCGGTACGCTTGCCGTATATTACGCGCATCACTAAGTACTTTGGCATTGAGTGAGCCGACCTCACTCAACACCAAAGCTGTTTTGTCGTTGAGAGTGGTGGACACACTCAACGCCGCAATGTATTTTCGCGGCTAAGTACTTTGGTGTTGAGTGAGTCGACCTCACTCAACGCCAAAGCTGTTTTGTCGTTGAGAGTGGTGGACACACTCAACGCCGAAGTGTATTTTCGCGGATAAGTACTTTGGCGTTGAGTGAGTTGACCTCACTCAACGCCAAAGCTGTTTTATCGTTGAGAGTGGTAGACACACTCAACACCGCAGTTTGTTTTTGGCAGCTAAGTACTTTGGCGTTGAGTGAGTCGACCTCACTCAACGCCAAAGCTATTTTGCTAGAGAGGTGGACTTTGCCACAGCATTGCGGCTAGTGAGGCGTTAGGGAGTGGACCTCACTCAACGCCGTAGCTGTTTTGGCGTTGAGTGAGGTTAGCATACTCAATGCCACAACCTGTTTTGCTAAAGGCGTTGAGGGAGTGGACCTCACTCAATGCCATAGCTGTTTTGGCGTTAAGTGAGGTTAGCTCAATCAACGCCACAGCCTGCTTTGCTGAAGGCGTTGAGGGAGTGGACCTCACTCAACGCCATAGCTGTTTTGGCGTTGAGTGAGGTTAGCTCACTCAACGCAACAACCAGTGTTGCAGAAGGTGTTGAGTGAGTGAACCTCACTGAACGCCATAACTGTTTTGGCGTTGAGTGAGGTTAGCTCACTCAACTCCACCATCTGTTTAGGCGTTGAGTGAGTGGGGCTCACTCAACTCCATGCCATGTTGAGTCATCTCAACGCTTTTCCTGTACCTTGATTTTCTCTCCCGAGTGAATTCCTTGATTTTGAGGTACCTTATCGGCTTTATTTTTTTTCAAAAGGCCGAATCGTGGGTCGTGGTTAGTAGTGGTGGTTTGAAGCTCTTAATGGGGGTGGTTTTGTGTAATTTAGCCGTTGCCACCCTTTTCTTTTATCTTGCTCCAGGTACGGGCTGGGCATGGGGGTGGGAGGTCCCTAGTGCTTTCACATATAGACCCTTGAGCTTTGTTTCTTGGAAATGGTGGTTGGGGGACTGAGTTTGCCTCCAACCCAGATCCGCGTTGATTTTGCTACTACCATCTCTCATAGCTTAGGGTGTTAGACGTTTCTTACTTTGTAAATTTGCAACGTTTGGGCTCACGGTAGCCTGGTAAACTCTGCAGGATTTATTTTTGGGTAGGGTTGTTGCTGATTCCTCGCACATAGTGCTTTTCTTTTTGTCTTGACTTGGACAGTGGTGCTTGTTTCGGTTTACTTACTCTTCTTGCTTACCTTATAACCTAACATTTCTGTACAACTTACTTGTTTAGCTTGCTGAGATATTCTTTTCTTCTTTGAATGCCTCTAGTTCTGGTTAGTAGCCGATTAGGCGGCTAGTTGTGCTGTGCTGTTGCTGGTGGTCTCTCGTACTGTGGAGATCAGTTCTTTGGTCTTATGAGGTAGTTTTGTACATCTTTCTTACAGACATACATACTTGCCAGTGGGTTCATGTCAGTTTGTTGGCGCCCACTGGTAGTTTTACCCTGATACTAGATATGTTAACTTTTTGCTGCTACCTTTTTCTTGAGATAGTCTACTTGCTCTTGGGATGATTTATGCTAGGTTGATAGTTACTTTTAAATCTAAAAACACTATTATAAGTATATCTCATGATCAACATGTTTTATAAAACTCAACAGTATTTTCCAAATAACGTAAAAAGATCATTTTCCTAGATATAGTATAATTTAAATGTAGGGTCCTGCATGGTATAAGATGTCCTCTAGGGGCACTTATGCACTCTTTTAGGATGTCAAACTTGAATAAAGTATTTTCCGCAGCATATAAGTATAGTTATTAAATTGTGGACTAGATGATCCACTGTGCCGAGGGATACGACATTTAAAAATGTAACTGATTTTCTAATCATTAAACCTATGAATTTTCATAAAGTATAGTTGTTAGTGGTTTTGCCTGAGCGTCGGTAGTTATCCCCTGCTCGACGTGGCATCATAACACGTGTTTTCTCCTACTCTGATAATCCTTTTCCTCGGATAAAATATGGGTTGTGACAATATCTTCTAGGGGTGGAGGAGTAGCCGTATCAGCTCTTGTATCCTCAGAAGCCCTGTAGGTTGAAGAGGCACTGAAGGGCCTAGGGATAGACCTTTCCCACTTACCAAACAAAGAGGAGTCCAACCTCTTACTGGCATTAATAAATGTGGTCTGAGAGACCAATAGTTCTGAAGCCTTAGACTGAAGGAAGATTCCCAGAATCCTCCCTAAACAAACCTCCTTCTTGGAGTTCTTCCTCTTGATCAAATCAAAAATTAACTCAGCCCAGTTGAATGATTTCTTATTAACAAAAGCTGACATTATTGAAAACTACTGCCTGTTAATATTATCATGGGCGGAGTGCTAGCCCAGTAGAATCTTTCCTAAAACAGCTACTAAAAACTTGTATCCTATAGACAAGTTCTTCTTAAGCAACTTGGATGGTATTCCCTCAGGATGACCCATCCTAACTAGCATACTGCTATATTTAGAACTATCCTATTCTAGAATGTTCCCTCCATTTACAAACTCAAATAGTTAAGAAATAATTGCTGGGGTAAGATGAACCTTTTATCCTGAGATGGTCCCAACAAAGGACGAGTTATCAGGCGTTGTCGATGTATAGACCCATTCTTTGATTTCTGTTACTGGTAACTTGATCCTTTGAGTCATGATCTCCCTCAGACCCTGATCTTCACAAAGCTGAAGAATATCTTGGAAAATCTTATCGCAATGTTTGAATAATTCGAAGTCGATATCAAAACATGCATCGAACTTCATTACTGAAAGAATAGCCGCTTGAATCGCCATAGGTTTCTGTAGACTCAAGAGAAAGACGATCAAGTGCAAGAGAAATTGGAAAGCGCAGGATAGAGATCAAATAGAAACCTCAATATAGGTTTTTGGAATGCGAAAAAATGAGCTTTGTCCTACGATATAATAAAGAAAACTTTGATCCTAGGTCGACGATAGATTTATAGACAAATACTATCGTAAGCCTCTAAATGAAGAAGGGAAAATAGATCGTCGATCTCAGGTCGACAATTTAATTTCTGAAGTAAAGTCGTCTATCTCCGGTCGACGATTTTTAACTTTACACAGAGCTGTCATCGATTTCAGGTCGACGATAGAGCTCAAGAGGAGCTCGCAGATCGTCGATCTCCATTCGACGATTTGTGAACAGATCTTCAAACTCAGAAATAAATTAAATTAATCATTCCATTAATCATTCCAAACTTATTTAGGAAGAATAGATGTTTCTTTTCATCTAAAGGCTTGGTGAAGATATCTGCTTTTTTGAAAATCAGTGGAGATAAAGTTAAGATTAATTTTCTTTTTGTCTACACTATCTCTAATGAAGTGATGCCTTATTTTTATATACTTGGTTCTAGAATGATGAACTGGATTCTAAGCAATATAAATTGCACTAGTACTATCACAAAATATAATTGAATTATTTAGATTGTATCCATAATCCAGCAATTGGTTTTGAATTAATATTATCTGTGAACAACAACTGCTAGCTGAAATGTATTCAGCCTCTGTAGTTGAAGTGGACACTGATGTTTGCTTCTTAAAAAACCAAGACACAAGTCTATCACCAAGAAACTGGCATATTCCTGATGTGCTTTTCCTGTCTACTCTGCATCCAGAATAGTCAGCATCTGAGTATCCAGTTAACTCAAACTCTGACCCTGTTGGATACCAAAGTCCTAGATCAGGGCAACCCTTTATATATCTTAAAATTCTTTTTAGAAAATTAGATGAGATTCTTTAGGGTTCACTTGGAACATAGCACAAAGACATGTAGTGAACATGTTGTCTGGTCTATTTGCTGTGAGGTATAATAGGGATCCAACAATAGCCCTATAAGTTTTCTGATCAACAGGTTTCCCTTTTTCATTAGAATTAATCACAACATTGGAAGCCATGGGTGTTTTCATTGCTGAGGCATCAACCATTCCAAATCTTTTCACTAATTCCTTAGCATACTTGGACTGAGATATGAAGATGCCATCAAGCAATTGCTTCACTTGGAGACCAAGGAAGTAAGAGAGTTCACCCATGCTACTCATTTCAAACTTCGAATGCATCAGGTCAAAGAACCTTTTACATAGTTTGGAATCAATAGAGCCAAAAATACTATCATCTGCATAAATTTGTACTAACAAGATTCTATCATGATGATGTCTAATAAATAAAGTTCTATCTACTATGTCTCTAGAAAATTTATGCTCTAAGAGAAAGCTAGCTAAGGTTTCATACAAACCTCTTGGAGCTTACTTTAGACCATAGAGAGCTTTATGCAATCTAAAAACATAAGAGGGATGTGTTGAAGAGATAAAACCTGGAGGTTATTCAATATAAACCTCTTCCTTTAGCTCTCCATTGAGAAAAGCACTTTTGACATCCATTTGATATACTTTGAACTTTTTATAGGCAGCATAAGCAAGAAATATCCTGATTGCTTCTAGCCTTGCAACAGGAGCAAAGGTCTGATCATAGTCAATTCCTTCCTCTTGCCTATAGCCTTGAGCTACTAGCCTTGCTTTGTTCCTTATGATCGATCCTTGGGCATCAAGTTTATTTCTGAATACCCACTTAGTTCCAATTACTGGGTAGTCTTTGGGTCTTGGAACTAAGTCCCAAACTCTGCATCTCTCAAATTGATTGAGCTCCTCTTGCATTGCAATGATCCAGTGTGGATCTTACTCTGCATCTTTAATGGATTGAGGCTCAATTTGAGATATGAAGCAAGCATGCATCAAATCTTGGTTGAGTTGATGCATTGTCTACACACCAGCTGACATGTCTCCAATTACATGAGATATGGGGTGATCTCTAAGTGTGACAAAGTCAGTGGGTGGAGTTGGTTGTTCAATAGCTTGGGGAAATAATTCCTCTTGTGGAATTGTATTAGTTGTTGGAGGAAGTTCAGCCACTTCCAAATTTTCTTCTTCACTTTCTTCATCAAATTGTTAGGAGGAATGAGATGTAGCCTTTTGAGGAAGGTTGAGATCATCAAATTTTTAACAAAGTTGGGGTACCTGCAAAGAGTTACTTGTACAAGCTTCCTTCTCCTTATAAAATATATTAGCTTCATCAAAAGAAATATGAACTGACTCTTCCATTTTCAAAGTTGATTTATTAAATACCCTATATGCCTTGTTGACTTGTGAATATCCTAGAAAAATTCCCATTGCAGCTTTGGCTTCAAACTTTCTAAGATGTTTCTTGTTATTGTTGTGAATATAACAAATGCAACCAAATACTCTGAAATAATCTTTTTTAGGTTTCTTCCCTTTGAGCAATTCATAGGGAGTCTTGCCCTTAAGTTTGTGTATCAAATTTCTGTTCAGGACATAGTTTGTTGTGCTCATAGCCTCTGCCCAATAGGATAGTGGCATGAAAGCATCAAAAAGTAATGTACCTACAACTTCAATGAGTGTTCTATTCTTCCTTTTAACTACCCCATTTTTTGAGCAGTTCTAGGAGTAGAGAAACAATGCTAGATACCTTCCATTTCACAGAATCTTTGCATGAGAAGAGATTCAAACTCAGTACCATGATCAATTCTGATCAAAACAACTGGAGTAGAATATTCAATCCTTATGACTTTAAGAAAGTCTGTAAGAACCTTGAAGTTATCAGACTTGTGTCTCAAGAAGAAAACCCAAGTGAACCTTGAGAAGTCATCTATAATAACTAAAGTATAGAACTTCCCTCCTAAGCTCTGTATAGCAATAAGTCCAAAAAGATCCATATGAAGCAAATACAGAATCCTAGGTGAATCACTCTTATTAACAGATTTAAAACTATTTTTTGTTTGCTTGCCTACTTGACAAGCCCTGCAAAGGCTTTCCTTCTTATAGGTGTAAGAAGGTAATCCTCTAATGTAACACCCCCGATTTTTCTGTGATTATTTAATTCTCATTTGGCCTTTAAGTTGACGCATTCTCTTGGCTTGAACCATCTGTGGGGTGGGGTCTTAACTCCTTAGAACTGAGTGGCCTATTTTATAGCCTATTGACAAGATCTCCCTAGCAAGCCGGGTCGTTTTGGGTGACCCGGTGTGGCCTCTCGGGGGATGCCTGTGTTTTGGCTTTAGGTGGGTATAACTCGAGTTTTTTTCATCGAAAGTTAATTTCGACTTCGTCGTTGCGTTCATAGCATGGGAATTTAGCTATGGTGCGAATTTCGTCGAATTCCGAGGATGTTCGTTTTTCGCGTTGTTTTGTATTTTATGAAAAATAATACTATTTAATAAATATTATATTAATTATTATTTTGGAAAGGTACGGGTGCTTGGCGGTTATATTTTATCTCATTATATAATATTTTATTAATTAACTATTAAGGTTAATCGGGTACTATATATAGGATGAGAATATGATTAAAAGATAAAACCGCTCCTGTTCACTTTCTTCCCCCGCCCGCCTGCGCCTGTTCGCGAAACGGAGAAACCGCCAGAACCGCTACCTTCGGACGCCGATTCGGGAGTGTTAGTGGACAGAATTCGATTCCGAAAGCAGATTTGGACTGCTCGCGCTTACACCTTCACTCCTACGGTGAGTTTTTTTTGGGATCGTAACATTTCTAAAGGTTGCAAATTCTCGGTTTAACCATGTTTTTCGCTGAAAATGTCCAATTTGCTCGGCTTAGTACCTTGCTGCCGGATCTGTGAGGAAGAGGAAGAACCGACCAAGTTTCTTCTGAAAATCGAGGCAAGTGGTGTTCTTGCTCTTGCCTAGTAGTGTTTTCTTTCTCTCTTTGTTCTTGCGGCCGTAGAAAAGCTTGTCTAGATTTTTGCTATGTTAGTAAAGCCCAGTTCGCCCTAGGTTAGAAACCTAATTCTTTGCTTGAAATCGGGTATAAACTTCCTGCTGTAAGCCTTCCTGTACGGTTTTTACCTAAAGCAGTTGGGGCACTATATTTTCCTTTTACCGTTACAAGCAAATCGTCTGGTTATCGGGCTGAGAAATGAAGTAAAGGCTATGGTTAATTTTTTTCTGGGTCGTAGCTGTAGCCGGGTAGGAGTTAGAAGCTTTAACTCGAAAATTTTACTAAGTCCTCATTATAACCTGAGCAATGTGATTAGCTGTTAGAATAATATTACTACAGTAATAAGCTAGCTGGTATCATGTTGGAGTAGAGTTAAGGCTCGACATTGAGTGTGGTGCACACACTCATTGCCTGGGCTATTAGGCTCGACGTTGAGTGTGGTGCACACACTCAACGCCTGGGCTGTTCGGGTGTGCATTGAGTGTGGTGCACACACTAAAAGACATAGCCTTGTTGGTCTGTTCTTTTGCGGCTAAGTATGGTGGCATTGAGTGAGTCGGCCTCACTCAACGCCATGGCTGTCTAGGCGTTGAGTGAGGCAGACTCACTCAACGCTGCAGCCAATCCGGGCGGATAGGTTTGTTGGTGTTAAGTGAGGAGGACTCACTCAACGCCGCCGCCAATCCTCACGGTTATGTTGATGGCGTTGAGTGAGTGGGCCTCACTCAATGCCATGACGGTTTAGGCGTTGAGTGAGGCGGGCTCACTCAACGTCGCAGCCCATTCTTGTGGTCAAGTATTTTGGAGTTGAGTGAGTCGACCTCAATCAATGCTAAAACTATTTTGGCGTTGAGAGAGGTGGACTCACTCAATACGCCACAGTTAGTTTTTGAGGCTAACTGCTAAGACGTTGAGTGAGTAAACCTCACTCAACGCCGTGGCTGTTTTGGCATTGAGTGAGGTTAGCTCACTCAACGCCACAACTAGTGTTGCAGAAGGCATTGAGTGAGTGAACCCCACTCAACGCCGTAGCTATTTTGGCGTTGAGTTGAGGTAAGCTCACTCAACGCCACAGCCAGTGTTGCAAAAGGCGTTGAGTGAGTGAACCTCACTCAACGCCATAGTTGTTTCGACGTTGAGTGAGGTTAACTCACTCAACGCAACCGTTTGTTTAAGCGTTAAGTGAGTGGGGCTCACTCAACGCCATGCCCTGTTGAGCCATCTAAACGCTTTTCCCTTACCTTAATTTTCTCTCCCGAGTGAATTTCCTTTGGTTTTGAGGTTCCTTGTCGGCTATGTTTTTCCAAAGGCCGAATCGTGGGTTATGGTTAGTAGTGGTGGTTTGAAGCTCTTAATAGGGGTGAAGTTGTGTGACTTAGCCGTGGCCACACTTTTATCTTGTTCCAGGTATGGGCTAGGCAAGTTGGTGGGAGGTCCCTAGTGCTTTCATATGTTGACCTTTGAGCTTTGTTTCTTGGAAATGGTGGTTGGAGGACTGAGTTTGCCTCCAACCCGGATCCGCGTTGTTTTTGCTACTGCCATCTCTCACAATTTAGGATGTTAGACTCCTCTTCCTTTGTAGAGTGCAACAATTTGGGCTCATGGTAGCCTTGCAAACTCTGCAGGATTTTTGGGCAGGGTTGTTGCTGTTTCCTCGCACATCGTGTTTTTTCCTTTTTGTCTTGCCTTGGACAGTGGTTCTTGTTATATTTTACTTACTCTTATTGCTTATCATTTATATTAACATTTCCATTCAGCCTATTTGTTTTTTTTGCTTGCTGAGGTATTCTTTTCTTCTTTGAATGCCTCAGGTTCTAGTTAGTAGCCGATTAGGCGGCTAGTTGTGCTGTGCCATTGCTGGTGGTATCTCGTACTTTTGAGATTAGTTCCTTGGTCTTGTGATGTAGTTTTGTATTTCTTTCTTACAGACATACATACTTGCCAGTGGGTTCGTGTCAGTTTGTTGGCGCCCACTAGTAGTTTTACCTTGATACTAAATATGTTATCTTTTTGCTGCTACCTTTCTGGAGATTAGTCTACTTGCTCTTGGGATGTTTTATGCTAGGTTGCTAGTTACTTTAAAAACCTAACAAACACTATTATGCATATATATCTCATGATCAGCATGTTTTATAAAACTCAAACACTATTTTCCAAATAACGTAAAAAGATCATTTTCCTATATATAGTATAAATTAAATGTAGGGTCCTGCATAGTAAAGTTGTCCTCTAGGGACTCTTATGCACTCTTTTAGGATGTCAAACTTGAATATAGTATTTTCCATTGCGTATAAGTATAGTTTCTTAACTGTGGGCTAGTTGATCCACTGATCCGAGAGATATGACCTTTAAAAATATAACTGTTTATTTTTAATCATATAACTCATGAATTTTCATAAAGTAAAGTAGATAGTTTTGTCTGAGCATCAGCAGTTATCCACTGCTCAACGTGGCATCACGATATGTGTTTTCCCATACTCTGAAAACTCTTAATTCAGAGAAAATACGGTTGTGACAGTTTGTATCATAGGGAGGTTTCTTGACGAGTTAGTTGGGCATATTTCCTTTTGATTGCATTAGAAGTTTAACATCATTTCATTCACACACCGATATGTCATCAGCACGTCTTGGCAAAAGCATGAACACTACACTCATAGCATAACATGAAGTATACGGGGCATATTATGTTGTATGGGATTCATAATATTTGTTCGTATATGGATCCACCATAGGGGCAACATGAGGGTTATGTAGTATGTGATGCTTAACCTCACCACATGGCTACGACTAGCTCATTTTCTTTTCGTTGCATAAGAATATTATATAGTATGGGATGCATAACATTTTCATGTGTACGCCGCTCATAACATGCATTAGGGCCTTTTTAGAATGCATAGCACAAACATGCATGATATAACATTGCATAAGCACAACGTGCCAAGCTAAAGACTGGCAGGATGAAAAATGTACACACATAAGTTTTCGAGTCAAAAATAATATAAAGACATGCATTCCCGATCCAGGTACAAGAGTTAGTATGGTGGTGGTTAACCATCCTAGGTTAGGCATAACATCAATTCTTGTAAAAAATAAACCCCCAAAGCAAGTTTAGCAGCTTTAAGTTCATATTTATGTATGCATTGTCTGTACTTGTAGTTAGTTGTAGTGGTTGTACTAGGATCTAACTAATGTTGTTATGATTTTAGGATGGCGAGACGTCCTTCGACTAGATCGACTCCCCTATCTGAGGGTGAGTCATCTGGAGCCCAGAATGATGTGGTGATTGAGAGCCTACAACAGAGTAGCATTTCCTTGAGTAGGCAGATGGTGGAGATACAGGCCCAGATCCAGTCTCTGGTGGCAGTTGTGGCAGGACAGACTCAGGGAGTGCAAGGCCCTGCAGAGGGGTTAGCTATTCCTCCTCCTTTTGCACCCCTGAGACCTCCAGTGGTGGTGCCAGTAGAGATGACATTTATCTCGCAGTTTTAGAGACTTAGCCCTCCTACTAATGATGGGAAGGCAGATTTCATGGTCATAGATGATTGGCTGATCTCCATGGAGGAGATGTTCTCGTACTCCAATATTACTGATGATCAGAGAGTGATGATAGCCGCATATCAGCTTAAGGGTTTTGCTAAGAGTTGGTGGGTTAGAGAAAAGGAGAGCTTGGTGGCTGGTTGCTCTTGGGAAGTATTCAAGGAAATGCTGCTGAGGAAGTTCTTGCCTTCGGTCGAGCGTGACCGTATTATGAACGACTTCCTCCACCTGAAGCAAAGACAACTCACGTTCGGTGAGTATGAGATAGAGTTCAGCAAGTTGAGCCGGTTTTCTCCTGGGTTGGTGAGTGTTGAGGCTGATCGACTCAAGCGGTTACTTTGTGGTTTGAGGAGCGAGGTTCAGCAGTTGACCAGTGCTTATGGATTAGAGACTTATGTAGGGATTGTGGAGGCTGCTTTGAAAGTGGAGGCAATCGAGACCGCAAAGAGCAGAGGCCAGCAAATGAGGATGGACAAGAGGAAGTCTGTTGAGGAGAAGAAACCCCAGGTACCCGGAGCTGCTTCAGGAAAGAAGAGCAAGGTGGTGTGTAGCTTCTATGGTCGGTCAGGCCACCCTATTGAGAGGTGTTTTAAGAAGGCAGCAGCTCAGAATAAGGACCAAGTACATGCTATTAAGGGTGCTCCTAGGAGGGATGTTTCCTGTTCTGTTTGCAAGTGACCCGGGCATGATGCTGCCCAGTGCTAGTCCAAGGATAAAGTCTGCTATCAGCGTGGGCAGAAGGGTCATATCAAGACAAGGTTTACTCAGGTCCAGCCTATTCTTCATGCAGTTCCACTTCAGGCATTACCTCCGCCTCAGCGTGTGGACAAGGGTAAGGGGAAGCTGAACGTGATATCTTCCGAGGAGGCTCAAGCTTCGACTCAGGTCATCTCAGGTTAGTTGATTTTCTAGCCTGAAAGTTTTATTTACTAGAATGGTTATAGTTTTGTTTGGTAGTTCCTTAGACAATTCTCCTATAGGGAAATTTAAGGTGAAGAACCGCTGGGCGCGTGTTCTGTTCGACTCCGACACTACCCACTCATTTGTGGCTAGAGCCTTTGTGGAGCGATAACGGTTGACTCTAGATCAAGTTCGTGATACCTTCCGCGTCAAGTTCCCTTCTGGTGAATCTGCGTTATCAGATTTGGGCATTCTATATTGCCCTATTTTGTTGGGAGACTTTCTTGCGAAGGCAGACTTGAAGATGATTGATCTGGAGGACTTCGATGTTATTCTGGGCATGAAGTAGCTGTCTAAGTATGATGCGGTTATTCAGTGCAAAGGGAAGTGCTTGGACTTCATCAAGGACAACGGTCAGCCCGGAAGCGTGTATGCTGATCCGTGCCAGGATTCTCCTGTCATTTCTGCGGTATATGCTCAGAAGCTGTTTCATTCTGATTGTTTGGATTTTTTAGTCTCGGTGGTTGGGACTGCTGTTAGTGTACCGCATTTGGAGGAGATTCCTGTTGTTCGTGGTTTCGCTGATGTTTTTCCGGATGACCTTCCTGGTCTTCCTCCCGATCGGGATGTTGAGTTTGTGATTGATTTGGAACTGGGTACGCATCCTATTGCTAAGACGCCGTACCTGTTGGAACACCCAAGTTTGGATTTGGGTCAGGATCACTATGTCTTTAGGACTATTAGATTGACCCATCCATGTATAGCTAAGGGTCATAGGATGTGCTAAGTCAGAGGCTCTCAGAGATTGAAGAAATAAGCCAAGAGAAATCAGTCAAGAGAAAAATTCAGAATTCAACCTTGGCGTCGAGCTCAGATCGACGAGATTAGTTCAGGCATCGAGCTGAGATCGACGATCTCTGAGCTTAGGTCCACGAGGCGTCGAACTCCGTTCAACGATCTCCGAGCTCAGATCGATGTTTTCTGTCCCAGACCAGCTCAAATATCTCTGAGCTCAGATCGACGATAGTTGAGCTCAGATCGACGATCATCTTGTTGAGATCGACAATTTCTGCCATCACACTGAATGCAAGTTCCCAGGCAAATTTTCAGGATATTCTTAGTCCAATCAAAGTGAGCTGTTCATATTCCAATACAGCTTTATTTCAGGATAGTTACAAGAATGCATTTATGGAGATTATAGCCATTGGAAGTAACTAAGAGGTAGCAATAATAAATGCAAGAATTCAAATGACCATTGACCTCCTATCAGAATATATACACAGAGAAGAACATAGAGAATAAGAAGAAGATAGAGAATAAGAAGAAGAGAGAGAATAGTGGAAAGAAGAAAGTAGTACAGGAATCAGAGTTCCAGGAAGAACTCAACATCACCTGTACAGCCAGTGCTCTTCTCAGATCTGCTGTTCCAGGAAGCCTGAAGAGACAACTACTCTACATCAGTCTGAAGGCTTACTGGAAGATCAACATCATCAAGGCTTCATCATTCACACTCCAAGACAACTCACATTTCAGCCTTTGCTGAAATCATCATTTGCTGGAGCAGTCTTTTATTGAAGACCTATCACCCTTTGCAAAGCTTCCACTCCTGAACCTCTGCTAATCTCAGGGGGAGCTTTGACAACATCATCAAAATCCACTTGTGCTTCTCTTTGAGTGTTGAATAGAGAAGACAACATCAACTCTCCTTTCCCCACTGTAAAAAGGTTCTTGAACTCCCTTCAAAAGTTCTGAATCTGGTTCTGAGAGCCTTGTCAAAACTCAGTGGTGGCAAGACACCTTATCAAAAAATCTAGATTTTGTTTTTGAGCAGCTTATCAAAAGCTCATTGGTTCCCAGGACACCTGATCAACTCATCCTGCAGTGGATTCCTACCTAGGGTGGTAGAAGAGTGGATGTACCCAAGTTTAGGGGAAGCACTATAAAATTCTTGTGTTGTCTGGTTTGCCTTTATTCCATTTCTCTATTATTCTTGCTATGTGTTTGCTCTAATCTCTAGGATAGATCTCCCTTTCAGTACCGGATGGCCCCTCGTGAGTTTGAGGAGTTGCGAGTCCAGTTGGATGAGTTGTTGGCAAAAAGGATTTATCAGGAAGAGTTCGTCGCCTTTGGGTGCTCCTATTTTTTTTTTGTAAAGAAGAAAGATGGGTCGATGCGGCTTTGCATTGACTATAGGAGTTGAACAAAGTCACTATTATGAACAGTTACCCTCTGTCGAGGATCGATGACTTATTTGATCAGTTGCGCGGAAGCACAGTGTTCTCCAAGTTCGATCTTCGTTCTAGCTATCATCAGCTCAGGATCCATGAGGAAGATATTCCATGGACTGCATTTAGATCAAGGCATGGACATTTTGAGTTCTTGGTGATGTCGTTTGGTTTAAACAACCCACCATAAACTTTCATGGATTTGATGAACCGGGTGTTCAAGGATTTTCTAGACAAATTCGTTGTGGTTTTTATCGATGATGTGTTGGTCTATTCTCGTAGCGCTGAGGAGCATGAGCAGCATCTGCGCTTGGTTCTATCGGAGTTGAGGAATCACAAGTTATTCACCAAGCTGAGCAAGTGCAAATTTTGGTTACCTCAGGTCTCATTTCTGGGACACATGGTGAACAAGGATGGGATCTCGGTCGACCTGGAAAAGATCGTAGCAGTGATGGATTGGAGCAGGCCAGGCACGCCCAAGGAGATCAGAAGCTTCCTAGGGTTGGCCGGCTACTACAGGAGGTTCGTGGAGGGTTTCTCTACCCTGGCTGCACCTTTGACCAGGCTGACTCAGAAGAACGCGACCTTTGTTTTGAACGAGAAGTGCGAAGAATCCTTCCTGGAGCTAAAGAACAGATTGTGCACTGCTCTCGTTCTGACCCTACCTACTGAGGGTGTGGAGTATGATGTGTATGTGGATGCTTCGCAAGTTGGTCTGGGTTGCGTTTGAATGCAGGCTGGAAAAGTGATTGCGTATGGGTCAAGGCAATTAAAGACTCATAAGAGAAATTACCCTACGCATGACCTTGAGTTTGCAGCGGTGATTTATGCGTTGAAGCTGTGGAGGCATCTACTTTATGGGGCTCAGTGCAAGATCTTCACTGATCATAAGAGCCTGAAGTATGTGTTCACACAGAAGGAGTTGAATCTGCGCAAGCGTCGGTGGCTAGAGTATGTGGCTGATTATGATGTGGAGATCCAGTATCATCCAGGCAAGGACAATGTAGTGGGCGACACCCTGAGCCGGAAGACGGGAAAGATCTTTAATCTCTCCGCCGATCATTTAGTAGAAGAGTTCCTCCTTATGGATATCTTAGTGGGATGCTGTGACATGCAAAACAGTTTGGCAGTGGCAGAGCCGTCTTGGATTTCTCTTACTAGGTTGCACAAGAAGGATGATCCGGACCTGCTGCACTTATACCTAAGGACTGAGAGAGGGGAGTTGCTGGATTTTTCTATCGATGATGCGGGTACTTTGAAGTACTGCAGCAGATTTTGCATCCCCACTATTGGAGACATCAAGGGTATAATATACAGAGAGGCTCATGGATCCAGTGTTGCCTACCATCCAGGATCTACAAAGATGTATCGTGATATGAAGTAGATTGCCTGGTGGTATGGGATGAAGAGTGATATAGCACGATTTGATGCTGAGTGCCACACTTGCAAGCGTGTGAAGGCCGATCACGGAAGGCCTGGTAGGAAGTTGACTCCGTTAGAGATCCCGACTTGGAAGTGAGAAAGTATTTCTATGGACTTCATTACGGGCTTACCAAGATCTCCAAGGGGAATTGATTCTGTTTGGGTTATAGTGGATAGACTGACAAAGTGTGCTCACTTCGTGCCGTATAATATTGATTATCTGATGAAGAAGATAGCAGAGTTGTACTTGAATGAGGTCATCAGATTGCACGGTGTGCCTGTTAGCATCATTTCTGATCGAGACTCCCGGTTTACTTCTCATTTTTAGCAGTCTGCAGGAGGGTTACGGTACAGATCTGAGGTATTCTATTGCTTACCACCCACAGACCAATGGGCAGACGGAGCGGGTGAACCAGATAGTTGAGGATATGACCAGATCCTACTTTTAGACCACGGTGGAGCGTTGGATGAGCGGTTGCGACTTATGGAGTTTGCATACAATAACAATTATCAAGAAAGTTTGCAAATGGCTCCGCTTGAAGCTTTTTATGGGAGGCGCTGCAGAACTCCCCTATTTTGGGCTGAGGCAGGTGAGAGACCCTTATTGGGTCCGGATGCGCTTGAGGAGATGGAAGTCGCAGTGAAGCTTATTCGAGAAAAGCTTTTTATAGCTCAGGAGAGATATGAAAAGAACGCAAATCGGCGTAGGTCGGACTTGGAGTTTTCTGTAGGGGACCTTGTGTTTCTTAAGGTTTCCCAGATGGTTGGTGTTAAGAGGTTCGGTAAGAATCGGAAATTGGACCCGAGGTATGTGGGCCCGTTTAAGATTGTTGAACGGATTGGCGTGTCAGCATATAGGTTGGATTTGCCAGCAAACTTCCTAGGTGTTCATAACGTATTTCATGTAAGCCAATTGCGGAAGTGTGTGCGTAGCAGTGGGCAAGTCTTGGATATTGTGCCCCAGTTTGAGCCTAATCTCTCTTTTGTTGAAATGTCAGTCCGCATTTTGGATACTCAAGATCGGGTGTTGCGGAGGAAGTCCATCCCGATGGTCAAAGTTCTATGGAAGAATCAGGATTTGGAAAGCGCGACTTGGGAGTTAGAGTCGGCTATGAGGGAGGCTCACCCTCAACTGTTACCCTAATTTGCTTGGTACGTTTTCTTTCTAGTAGCTCTTGTTTGCTATTTTCCTTCTATAAGTAGAAGTAGTGTATGTGAAGTTTCGGGACAAAACTTTCTTTTAGGGGGAGTGACTGTAACGCCCCCGATTTTTCTGCAATTATTTAATTCTTGTTTAGCGTTACTTCGACGCACTCTCTTGGCTTGTGCCATCTGTGGGGTGTTGTCTTAACTCCTTAGAACTGAGTGGCCTATTGTGTAGCCTATTAACAAGATCTCCCTAGCAAGCCGGGTGGTTTTGGGTGACCCGGTGTGGCCTTTCGGGGGATGCCTGTATTTTGGCTTCAGGTGAGTATAACTCGAGTTCTGTTCGTCGAAAGTTAATTTTGACTTCGCCATTGCGTTCATAGTATGGGAATTTAGCTACGGTGCGAAATTCGTCGAATTCCGAGGATGTTCGGTTTTCGCATCGTTTTGTATTTTATGAAAAATAATACTATTTAATAAATATTATATTAATTATTATTTTGGAAAGGTGCGGGTGCTTGGCGGTTATATTGTATCTTATTATATAATATTTAATTAATTAACTATTAAGGTTAATCGGGTACTATATATAGGATGAGAATAGGATTAAAAGATAAAACCGCTCCTGTTCACTTTCTTCCCCCGCCCGCCTGCGCCTGTTCGCGAAACGGAGAAACTGCCTGAACTGCTACCTTCGGACGCCGATTCCAGGAGTGTTAGTGGACGGATTTTAATTCCGAAAGCGGATTTGGACTGCTCGCGCTTAGACCTTCACTCCAACGATGAGTTTTCATGAATCGTAGCATTTCTAAAGGTTGAAAATTCTCGGTTTAACCATGTTTTCCGCCGAAAATGTCCATTTTGCTCGGCTTAGTACCTTGCCGTCGGATCCATGAGGAAGAGGAGGAGACGGCCAAGTTTCTTCTGGAAATCGAGGCAAGTGGTGTTCTTGCCCTTGCCTAGTAGTGTTTTCTTTCTCTCTTTGTTCTTACGGCCGTAGAAAAGCTTGTCTAGATTTTTGCTATGTTAGTAAATCCCTGTTAGCCCTAGGTTAGAAACCCAATTCATTGCATGAAATCAGGTATAAACTTCCTACTGTAAGCCTTCCTGTACGGTTTTTACCTAAAGCAGCCGGGGCACTATGTTTTCCTTTTACCGTTACAAGCAAATCGTCTGGTTCTCGGGCTGAGAAATGAAGTAAAGGCTAGGGTTAATTTTTTCCTGTATCATAGCATTAGCCGGGTAGGAGTTAGAAGCTTTAACTCGAAATTTTACTAAGTCCTCATTATAACCTGAGCAATGTGATTGGCTGTTAGAATAATATTACTGCAGTAATAAGCTTGCTGGTATCATGTTGGAGTAGAGTTAAGGCTCGGCGTTGAGTGTGGTGCACACACTCAGCGCTGGGCTGTTAGGCTCGGCGTTGAGTGTGGTGCACACACTAAACGCCTGGGCTGTTCGGGTGTGGCATTGAGTGTGGTGCACACACTCAAATTCATAGCCTTATTGGTCTGTTCTTTTGCGGCTAAGTATGGTGGCGTTGAGTGAGTTGGCCTCACTCAATGCCATGGCTATCTAAACATTGAGTGAGGCGGACTCACTCAATGCCGCAGCCAATCCGGGCGGATAGGTTGGTTGGCGTTGATTGAGTCAGACTCACTCAACGCCGCCGCCAATTCTCGCGGTTATGTCAGATGGCATTGAGTGAGTGGGCCTCACTAAACGCCATGGCGGTTTAGGCGTTGAGTGAGGCAGACTCACTCAACGCTGCATCCCATTCTTGTGGTTAAGTATTTTGGTATTGAGTGAGTCGACCTCACTCAACGCCAAAACTGTTTTGGCGTTTAGAGAGGTGGACTCACTCAACGCCATAGTTAGTTTTTGCGTCTAACTGCTAAGACGTTGAGTGAGTGAACCTCACTCAACGTCGTGGCTGTTTTGCTGTTGAGTGAGGTTAGCTCACTCAATGCCACAGCTAGTGTTGCAGAAGGCATTGAGTGAGTTAACCCCACTCAACTCCGTAGTTGTTTTGGCATTGAGTGAGGTTAGCTCACTCAACGCCACAGCCAGCGTTGCAGAAGGCGTTGAGTGAGTGAAACTCACACAACGCCATAGCTGTTTTGGCATTGAGTGAGGTTAACTCACTCAACACCACCATCTATTTAGGCATTGAGCTCACTCAACGCCATGCCGTGTTGAGCCATCTCAACGCTTTTCCCTTACCTTGATTTTCTCTCCCGAGTGAATTTCCTTTGGTTTTGAGGTTCCTTGTCGGCTATGTTTTTCCAAAGGCTAAATCGTGGGTTGTGGTTAGTTGTGGTGGTTTGAAGCTCTTAATAGGGGTGAAGTTGTGTGACTTAGCCGTGGCCACACTTTTATCTTGTTCTAGGTACGGGCTGGGCAAGTTGGTGGGAGGTCCCTAGTGCTTTCACATGTAGACCCTTGAGCTTTGTTTCTTAGAAATGGTGGTTGGGTGACTTAGTTTGCCTCCAACCCGGATCCGCTTTTTTTTTGTTACTACCATCTATCACAATTTAGGATGTTAGATGTCTCTTCCTTTGTAGAGTTCAATGATTTGGGCTCATGGTAGCCTTGCAAACTCTGCAGGATTTTTGGGCAGGGTTGTTGCTGTTTCCTCGCACATAGTGTTTTTTCCTTTTTTCTTGCCTTGGACAGTGGTGCTTGTTACAATTTACTTACTCTTATTGCTTATCATTTAGATTAACATTTCCGTTCAGCCTATTTATTTATTTTTGCTTGCTGAGGTGTTCTTTTCTTCTTTGAATGCCTCAGGTTCTGGTTAGTAGCCGATTAGGCGGCTAGTTATGTTGTGCCGTTACTGGTGGTCTCTCGTACTGTGGAGATCAGTTCCTTGGTCTTGTGAGGTAGTTTGGTGCTTCTTTCTTACAGACATACATACTTGCCAGTGGGTTCGTGTCAGTTTGTTAGCGCCCACTTGTAGTTTTACCATGATACTAAATATGTTATCTTTTTGCTGCTACCTTTCTGGAGATTAGTCTACTTACTCTTGGGATGTTTTATGCTGGGTTGCTAGTTTCTTTAAAAACCTAACAAACACTATTATGCATATATATCTCATGATCAGCATGTTTTATAAAACTCAAACACTATTTTCCAAATAACATAAAAAGATTGTTTTCCTATATATAGTATAAATTAAATGTAGGGTCCTGCATAGTATAAGTTGTCCTCTTGGGACTCTTATGCACTCTTTTAGGATGTCAAACTTGAATAAAGTATTTTCCGTTGTGTATAAGTATAGTTTTTAAACTGTGGGCTAGTTGATCCACTAAGCTGAGGGATACGGTCTTTAAAAATATATCTGTTTATTTCTAATCATATAACTCGTGATTTTCATAAAGTAAAGTAGATAGTTTTGCCTGAGCGTCAGTAGTTATCCCTTCTCGACGTGGCATCACGACGCGTGTTTTTCCCATACTCTGATAACTCTTAATTCGGAGAAAATGTGGGTTGTGACATCTAATAAGGTTGTCTTTGGATTACTTAGCAATATTTCTAAGGTTTACATGACCTAGTCTTTTATGCCAAAGAGTATTATTATTACTAATTTGATTGAATAAGCAAATTTCTGAGCTAGCAGAATTAAAATTTACTAAATAAATGTTACCTTGCCTTAATCATGTTAGAACAGTTTGGCTGTTTAAATAAATAATACATTGGTATTCATAAGAGCAAACCTGATAGCCTGCATCATATAGTTGGCTTATTGATATGAGGTTATGTTTCAAACCACTCACATAAGCTACCTTGCTGAATGTAATAGCTCCAATGCAGAAATCGCCATAACCTTCTGTCTGACCAAAGCTGGAATCACCAACGATTACCTTTTGACCTAGCTTGGACTTATAATTGGTTAGCTTGTCCTTGCTCCCTGTCATGTGCTTTAAGCACCCACTATCTAGATACCACTTATCCTCTGTGGTTGGATAGATCTTCACCTATAAGAAAACAGATTATTTGTTCTAGACCTAGGTAACCTTGGGTCTTTGTATCTTTTCATAACTAAAACTTGAAATGAAAGAGCATTCAGGTTGACATTTATAACCTAAGGGGTGAAATTTTCTAGGTGGGATTACCCAATGTGAAAAAGGATTAACATGTTTTGGTTTCTGGTTATTATTATTAAGATTTTTGTTGTAGTTATGGTTTTGGTAAAATTGATCTGGGTTCGATGATTTATATTGAGATCGTCGATCTGCGTTCGATGACCAGTACTGATCTCGTCGATCTCGGTTCAGAGAATAATAATGGCTATTATCTGTGTTCTACGATCGTCGATCTCTGCTCGATGATATTTGATAATATCATCGATCTCCCTTTGCTGAGTAATTAAACCCAAACTCTGGGTTCAGAGATCGTCGATCGGCGTTCGAAGAATAGTACTGCGATCGTATCTTGGTTCGACGATTTCTTTTTAGACTTATTTTTCTGAGCTTGTTTCTTTTTCTTTTCTTATTCAATTTGTTCTAATACCTTATTAACTTTCTCTACCTTCTCTGTATTCTTTTTACCTTTATCTGAAATAAAATTTACAAGTTGAGATAATGTATTTTTCTTGATTATTGGTGGTTCACTAGATGATGCACCTAAACCTAGTTTACTCTTGTTTAACATAACATCTAGGGTACTAGTGATTTCAACCATTTGTAGGCTTCTTCCATTCAATGTTTTTTCATGTTGTTTAGCTTTGCTTAGTTTAGTTTTTAGAAAAGTTATTTGATTGCTATACTCAATTAATTCATCTTTCATTTTTAAATTTTCAGAGATTAAATTTTCATATTCAGGTTATCTATCTCTGAGATGTTTGATTTCCTTCTCAGATTTTATAAGATCATTGCACAGTGATTTAAATTCTATTTTAAAATCTTCAGAATTAAAATCAAAGGATGATATTACCTGATCATAGTCTTAGTCTTCTCCTGAATCTTCTGCTTCTGATTCAGGGCTTGAAGCATTGATATCCATTAGGCATAATTCTCTGGCCTTGGTTTCTTCTTCATCCTCATTAGAGCTATAGGAAGAAGATTCTTCTTCTGTCTCACTCCAGGTGTCAGCTACAAAGCCCTTTTCTTTCCTCTTGTGCTTGCTGGAGGATGGCTTGCTGAAGTGTTTCCTGGATTCCTTTTCTTTTCTCCTTTATTTGTGTTATTTCTCTAGACACTCTGGTAGAATGTGTCCAGGCTTCCTGCAACCAAAACATATGATTTCTTTAGTTGGAGTTTTATCATACCTTGACTTGTATTCATTCCTGGATGACTTCCTCCTGAAGTCTTTTCTACCCATTTTGAAGAATCTTTTGGCAAACAGACTCATCATTTCTTCATTTGAGGGTGTTGCTTCATATTCTTCAGAGGCTTTGAAGGCTATCCTTTGTTCCTTCCTAGCTGGTATAGGAGTCTTCTATTCATCTAACTCTCTTGTCTTTAGGAGCTGCTCATAAGACTTGAGCTTTCCCAATAGAGATTTAGTGGAAATCTCATTTAGACTCTTGCCTTCTTTGATTGGCCTGATTCTGGAATCCCATGAGCTTGGGAAGCACAAGAGAATCTTGTCATTCATCTCAGTTAGTGAGATATCCTTGTCCAAGGTTTTCAGTTCATTTACAATTATGCTGAGTCTATTATACATCTCAGCTACTGGCTCAGTTTCAGCTTTCTTGAAGTTTTCATACTGAGAGATAAGATGAGCTCTCCTATCTTTTCTTTCATCTATAGATCAAGCAACCATATGGTTTAAGGAATCCCAGATGGCCTTGGCTGAAGTGCATTCAGCAACCTTCTGGAAGATTTCATCTGACATGGTTTGGGCCAGAATGTTCATGGCCCTTGCATCAGCAATCTTTGCCTTTTTTTGTGCATCAGTATAATCTTGAGGAGGAACAACATTCAAGCTTGTTTATGTTATTGAAGTACTTGCCACTCGAGATGGACCTGTAAAAATGGAGTTGAAAATATCCTCATCAATAGAATTCATATATAGTTTGATTCTTTCCTTCCATATAGCAAATTTATTCAAGTTGCAGACTGGAGGTCTAGTGCTTGCATAATCTTTATTCTATGCCAATGGAAAAATAAAGAGAGGAAGAGATCTATCAAGGTTATTTTGGTTCAGGTGTTAGCCTGTACAACCAAGAGAAATGACCCTCTGATACCAATTGAGAGGAGATAAATCTGATTTACTCTAAAGGGGGGGGGGGGGTTAATAGAGTATTAAAAACTTTTAATTAATTTTTATAGAGGAATTAAGATAAGTGTTACTTATAAGTAAGAGAAGAAATAAATCACAGCATAGCAGAAAATAAAGAAAGATGAGCAACCAGACGACACAAGAAAATTATAGTGGTTTCCCAAATCTGGGTACATCCACTCTTCTACCACCTTGGTAGGAATCCACTCAGGTTTTTGATCAGGTGCCCTGCCACCAATCAAGTTTTTGCTCAGGTGTCCTGTCACCACAAGATCTGCTTCAGGTAGATCTATAGACCCTTCATGCTTTTGATTAGGTGCCTAAAACAAATAGGTTTTTGATCAGGTGTTCTATCACCAATGAGTTCACTTTTGAAGGGAGTAATAACCCTGTACAGGAAAGGTAAAATAAAAGTTGATGGGAGTCTTCTTTTTCACAAAGCAAATGAGAAGACTAAGTGGATTTTGATGATGCCAATGCTCCCCTGAGATATTGAGTAGGTTCAGGAAGATGGAAGCTTTGTCTAGGGTGTAGTCTTTAGAGGACTGAAGTTCTTGCTCATTAGAATATGTAGATTAATGTTGATTATCTGTCTCTGTAGATTCCTGAAGATGAAAACTAAAGAAGACTCAAGATATAGGTTTGTTCTTCTTCTTCAATTTCCTGAGAGCAATGAAAATTCTAAGAGCTGAGAGAAATTTGTAAGAGAAATTTTTGGGCTGTTGTAGGAATGTTCTCTTTGTATATTTATCTGTATGTATTTCTCTGTATCTTGATCAGTCTGAATATCTGTCTCTTTTGTCCTTGAAGAATATAATAAAAACTATCTCATTTGAAATTCAAAGGCATTCCTTAAATTACTATAGAAATCGAGGAGAGAAACGACTACAATTTCAGGCATTTAATTGTCTCCCCAACTGTCTTAGCAAATAAGTCAAAATAATAACTCTGTGAATACCATAGTTAATGCTGCAAAGAAACGTCTATATGCCTTGAGAATAGCAGCATTAACTACTAGAGATTATTTGACAAAAATAGAATTAATAAAATATGAATTAAATCTTCAAAACAGCTCCTGAAAATAAGTAGCCGGACACAGAAAATAATTGTCGATCTAAGCTTGGAGATCGTCGAGCTGAGATCAGCTATTTTCGATCTGAGAATACTGTGAACAAATATGGAATCGTCGACCATAGCTCGTAGATCGTCGAGCTCAGTTCAGAGACTAAATTTCGAGATCATTGATCATAGATCAACGATCGTAGAGCTGAGTTCGACGAAAGTCGAAATGATGTATTTCACAGATTTCTTCTAAGTCTGAGTTCTTGAGTGAAATCCAATGCTGGTCTTGAGAAGTCTGACCTATAGAGACTAACTTATATTTAGACCCTGACCCTGGCTATACATGTGGGTAAACAACCTAAGAGTGGACTTAGCCCAAATCCAAACAAAGGTTCCAATAAGATTCTTAATAGAATCCTACCACCCAGATCTATGCAAGATCCTACGCTCAGCCTTTATAAATAGGCTTACAACTCAGATCTAGAAAGATCTTAAAGAAAAGTTGATTTGTTGATGTTGAATAGACAACAGAGAAATGATCTCTGTGTCTTCCTCCTTCTATCCTGAGAAAACTCAGTCCAGATTCCTTCTTCACAGCTCCAGAAAATTGTCTTCAAGATAAGCTCTGCTTGGGCTGTGAAGTAACAGCAGCAGGGGTAGGCCTTTACTGCTTTTCTCTCAGAGAAATGTCTCTGATCTTACTATTGCTGGTGTTGATCGCAACAGTTAACTGATGACCTTTTAGGTTCACTTGATTTTTGACCTCTGCTTCGAGCTCGACAACAATGACGAGGAAGAAGAAGAAGTTTCGCCGCTTTTTGAAAAGACAAACCCTAGAAAAGAACTCTTTTCCTCCGCCGATCTCATTCTTTTTATCATTCTCCATCAAACGACTTTTTGACCTGTGGGCCCTGCTGCTGATGCCATTAGTAATGAATTCCAGCTTTCCAACAATGAATTTGAATTCCGTTAACTTAGGTTGACTTTTGCTGACGTCAACATTTGTGGACTTAGCCAAATTTTCAGCTTCAATCCAAGCATTGAGTGCGTTGTGTGAATTGGCTTCACTCAGCGCATCTGGACTTAGCCAAATTCTTTACACCATCAGGCTTTGAGTGAACTAGCTTCACTCAACGCCTCTAGACTTAGAAAATTCTTTTGCCTTGCTTAGGCGTTGAGAGCGTTGAGTGAATGTCGTTCACTCAACTCTTTTTGAATTGGCAAAACTTTCTGTGCTGCCAGGCATAGAGTGCGTTGAGTGAGCCTTCATCACTTAATGCCGTTGGACTTAGCCGCTTCACTGATTGCCTGTCATCATGCAGAGGCATTGAGTGAGCTGGCTTCACTGAACGCATCTGTACTTAGCCGCAACTCTGAAATCTGCTAGCTTGCTGAGGTGTTGAGTGCGTTGAGTGAATCTTCATCCCTCAATGCCCCTGGACTTAGACAGATTTTTTTGTCTATCTTCAATAAGCTTTGATTAACCATGGCTATGTCGACGCTTTCCTCTTTGGGCATTGAGTGAGCTGACCTCACTCAATGCTTTTGGACTTAGTTAATTTTTCTATCTCCTTCTTCTTTGGCTTTGACAGAATTAGCATGACGTTGAGTGAACTAACTTTACCCAACGCTTCTGTACTTAGTCAAATTTCTTTGATATATTCTCTGTGGCTTTGGCTGAAGTATCTTTATTTAACGCTTCTAGCTGTATGGCGTTGAGTGAGTTGGCATCACTCAACTCCTATGGACTTAGCCATTTTTCTGTCTTCCTTCTTCTTAAGCTTTGACTGCATAGTATTTTCTAAGCGCTTTGTGTTGTATGGCGTTGAGTGAATTGGCTTCACTCAATGCCTGTGGACTTAATCACTTTTCTTCACTATCAAGGGAAAGGTTTGACTGACTGGTCTTTACTCGACGGTTCTTTTCATCTGTCATTAAGTGAGCTATCCTCACTCAACGCCTGTGGACTTAGTTGATTTTCTGTCTTACAAACTGCTGGTCTTTGACTATCCCCACCTTACTAAGTACTTTTTGGCATCTGGAATTGAGTGAACTGGCTTCACTCAATGTCTATTGACTTAGATAATTTTCAGCCTTTCCAACATCCTTCTTTGACATCTAGCGTTGAGTGAATTGGTTTCATTAAACGTGTTGGGTCCATTACCCACAATGTCCCGATTTGCGGAAGTCAATCTTATCAATGATATACACCTATCAGAAGATGACTGTGATTGGACAGGTAGCCTAAATGGCTAAGTCAGGTAAGCACTTACCTAAGGTGTGGGATGACATAAATCTGTCTAAGTGCACATGCATTGACTGAAGGTAAATCACTCAATGCCAGATGATTTATAGCGCTAAGTGGAGCCTATACAGTCAAAGCCTAATTTGTGGCAAGTTGAGAAAAGGACCAAGTCTACAGGCGTTGAGTGAAGTCAACTCACTCAATGTCATATAGTAAAATGTTGTGAGACAGGCTAAAACAAAAATAACCTAAGTTGGAATGAGCTGAAATGTGGCTAAGTCCACAGGCATTGAGTAAAGTCAACTCACTCAATGCTATAAGTACTAAAGAGAAATATGGCTAAGTGTTTTGGCATTGAGTGATGAATACACACTCAATGCCATACAGCTAAAAGGCTGTGTAAGTTGAACTAGTTGAACCATGTTCAAAATTCATCAAACTGAGTTCAGAATTCGTCGAGCTCAGCTCACCATTCATCGTGCTAAGCTCAGAGCTTATGATTCTGAGTTCGTCGAGCTCAGTTGAGAATTCGTCGAATTGAGTTCAAAGTTCATCGAGCTCAGTTCAACATTCGTCGAACTCAGTTCAAAGTAAGACAGTCTAAGCCAAGTGTTTTTAAACACAAAAATTCTACTAAGGCAAAAAGCGTTGAGAGAGGCATGCTCACTCAACGCTCTCAATGCCCTTATGCATAAATGAGTTCCAACAAATAACATTGAGTGAGACATGCTCACTCAACGCTCTCAACGCTTAAGTTACTGAAGAAGCAGAAATATGGTTAAGGCAGATGGCGTTGAGTGAGGGATGGTCACTCAACGCTCTCAACGCCTAGAAACAATTTATATTCTAAGTAGTTTGGCGTTGAGTGAAGGTTACTCACTCAATGCTAAGAAACAACAAATCTGTCTATGTTTTGGCATTGAGTGATGCTTACTCACTAAACACCTATTCTACTGATGCTTGATTTTGGCTAAGTCCAAAGGTGCTGACGTCAGCAAAATAGACATAATCATCTAAAATTAAATAAGGTACGGGAAAGCTATAGTACACGACAAAACTTGTCGTAAATCTAATGTACGTCTTCTTCCGTTAAAGCAAGACGCAACTGGAAACTGTAGGTGGGCCCCAGTAATCTCTAAGAACCGTTGATCAGCAAACTACAAAAGGAAGAGATAGGTCCAAGACAAAGATAACTTTTAGGGCATACAATATTCAAGAAGGTGAGCAGCCGTCTTCATCTTCTTCGCCATTGCTCCATGTAAAAAGCTTGAATCTCTCCAGCAAAAAAAGTTCAGTTAGTTGTGAAAGTCTCCATCTGCCACAGTAAATTCAAAATCAGTTCTGAAGAAAGAAGAACCTTCATCCTTAAGCAGGTTCTGTGAGTTGTTTGAAGACTCAAGATCAAAAGATATTTAGCCTTCTACAGCAAGTTCATAAGTTAACTTTTTGGTTCCTCCAGCAAAATTTTTCCCTGCTGTGAGGAGAGTTGGAGCAGAAATTTTTCTGGTCAAGTTGTTGACACAGAGAAATTTCTCTATGTCAAAGTTAATTAAACTATTTCTTTCTATAGAATCCTTCTGGATATTAGCTGTAGGACCTTGGGGTCTGAGATAGGGCAAATTTGCCTGAGCTGTAGGAGAGTGTATCTCTCTAAGTTGTAGGAGCAAGTTTTCTCTGAGGAAGGGCCATCCTCCATAGCCTGAGTGGTAGGGCTTAATTGCATGAGATAGGTGATACTTGTATCACTGAGAGTAGGCCTTTATGGCCAAGGTGTAAGTATTGGAGGAGACTGAGAGATCCAGAGGTGTAAGCTCCTTGGAGCATTGGTTTGGAGAAGTGCCTTGATTAATAGGAAGTTATTATGGTGGGAGGAGGGTGGATGTACCCATAATTTTGGGGAACCACTATAAATTACTTATGTGCTTTTCTGTGTTTGTTTTTCTTTTCTTAATTGCAGGTATTAAGGACAAGCTTTAAATCACACAAGCTAAAAGAAAACAATAAGATATTAACAAGACTATCAAAAGACCTAGACAAACCTATTCACCCTCTCTTGGTTGCTAGCTACCTTGAAAATAAGATCTTTCAAGTGATATCAGAGGGAGGTTCCTCAAAAAGGATATAATAATCTAAGTGATCCCCAAAGGTAGCTATTGTTAAGTGATCATGGGATCAGGAGAGAGCCAGAGAGCGCTGAGTTCCATGAAACTCCCCATCTACAAAAAGGAGCAGTCTGGAATATGGAAAGAGAGGGTGAGGCTATTCATGGAGGCCTATGATCCAAGGATCTTTACAACTGTTAGGGAGGGACCTGTTATTCCTATGAAGGTCTCTTCTCTGGATTCCAACATCCAGACACCAAAGACATTATCTGAAATGACCAAAGATGAGGTCATATTAGTTGGCTTGGACAAGAGAGCCACATCATTGTTAGTGTTGTAGATGATTCAACCTTCCTGAACTTATTTCACTGCCCGACCTCCAAGGAGATGTGGGACACCCTTGTGGTCTACATGGAGGGTACTGATGAGGTAAGAGATGATAGGAAGTCTCTGCTAAACCAAGAGTATGAGGCTTTCAGGCAAATCTTGAAGGAGAACATAACTATATGTTATGAAAGATTCTTCAGGATCATAAATGAGTTGAAGACCTATGAAAGGGTCTTCAATAATTATGAAATTAATGACAAGTATCTCAGGTATCTCAATAGAGATTGGAATACTAAGATCTGTGTCATAAGAGAGATGACCAAGCTTGTTGATACCCCTCCCCAAATATTATATGGGAAGCTGCTCTCCTATGAGATGCAACTAGCTGTCAGGAAGGAGGAGGATTCCACCAACAAATAACTGGCCAAAGAAAATTCCTTGACCTTCAGATCGGAAAGCATAAGGAAAGGAAAGGAGAGGATTCCATATCCACTAAGGAGACCAGCTGAGTAAGACAGCTCAGACTCAGAGGCATTAGACAACAGCATGTCTGATGAAGACTTTGCAGCATTTTCGAGACAACTCCAGAGGCTGAGGAAGAAGAAGCATTGGAAGAAGAGGCCTTCCAATTCCACTCATCACAGGAAGAATCAGTCAAAGGCTGACAGGTATGGTTCTAAACAAAATAAATATAATTCTTCTAAAGTTATTTGCTACTGCTGCAGCAAACCTGAGCATGTGATAGCTGACTACCCAGAGAAGAAGAAGGAGACTGAGGAGAAGAAGAAACAACATCACAAAGGAAAGAAGGAAAAGTCCTTCATTGCTAAGAAGGAAAAGAGTTGGACAAAGTCATCATCTTCTGAGTATGAAGAAGAGTAAGCCTACATTGGGCTAGTTGCTGTTGCTGCTAAAGATGAAAATGTTGCAGCAAGAGAAGTTAATCCTTTAGTGAGGATAGGAATCAGGGGCCATCTAACACTATCAGACAGTGAGTCAGAGGTGGATGAAGATGTCCACAGATACAGAGGGCTGATGGTAATGATAGATGAAGAGGGTAGCCAAGATCAACCTGGTCAAAGCAAGGTACATCCATTACCTAATTCTGCTTCCTTATCTGAGTATGAGACTAGTCCTTGCTCAGAAGACTCTTCACCCTGTGGTGAAGAAGATTCTTGATCTGAAGGAGATGTCAATCAACTGATTGACAAGTATGAAGAACTTCTGAATGCCTTCAAGAAGGTCAAGAAGTTGTCTAAGAAGCAAACTAAAGAGATTTCATCTCTTAAGCTTGATATTGCCCAGCAGACTTTAACAACAAATCTGCTGGACCAGAAAGCTAGGGAAAATAGCCAACTGAAGTCCCTCTTGGACATTCAGGTAGCCTCCATCAAGCACAAGAACTGTCTCATCAGGGAGCTTGAAGATAAGCTTGAGAAGGAGAAAAGAATAGTGGCTAGCTATTCTAAGCAAAGTACTATCCTCCCCTTGATAGACTCCTTCTCCTCTCAAAAGGGCAATAAGGGGTTGGGATTCAAGGGAGGCACAAGAGTTGATCCTTCTAAAAGGAAGGACAAAGCTCCAGCTCCACCTCAGCCTATTGCTTCCAAGCCTCCCATTCTTTTCAGGAAAGTTTTGATGCCTTCTAACAGGTATGACCAAGAAAGCTCTTATGGTCACTGGGTGAAGGGTTGCTCATCTGGAGCGAACAAAGATGTTCATTACCATGGTTAAAGTTTTGGCAGGGTGTGTGCATTCAAGGATGCCAATGAGAAATTTCAAATGGCCCAATCTGGACCATTTGTCTTTGTTATTTCTACACCAACACTCAAGAATATTGCTGCAGCCAAGGCTCAGAGTCTGACAGTAAAGGTTTAGACTAAGGGTAAGTCTAAGAGTCAGGCTTATTTAGGCATATCTTAAGCCATCAGAAGCATGATTTCTGAAAAGAAGCTTGTTGTTGCTTGCACTCAGGGCAGACCAAATAAGCAAGATAAAAGACTTACATTCAGTCAAATTCTAGCTGAAAAAATCAGAAAAAGGCTACAACACATCTTCCTCCTATTAAGGCTGCTACTAACCAAGCTACAGGGCCTATACAGAAGAGAAGATATAATATACATGACTGTTGGTGCTGTGGTAAGATAGGGAATTTTGCCATTGACTGCTCGCACAATCCCAATATGGCCAGAACAAGGGTCAGTCCACCAGTCAAGAATTCTGCTAGTAAACATGTTTAGTTCCATGCTAACATGCACCTAGGACCCAATAAATATTGGGGTCCTAAGGTTAAGTAATATGCATATTATAGGATAGTCCAAGATGGCATACCTCTATATGGTACTTGGACAGTGGTTGTTCTAGTGTTGGAACCCCTGTTTTTATTTGGGCCAGGTTCACTTCTGATGAGTCCCTATTTTATACTATATTTTGGACTCATCTAGGCCTATTTCCATGTCTTTGCACACCGTTTAGCGCCATTTGCACTCCTTTTGGTTCGCTACGGTTTTCCACGCCCTGTGCACCTTTTTAGCCCATTTCCGTGCTTGTGTGCATTTACTTTCTTGCTATGTTTATCACTGTTCGCTGTGGCTGCCGCGATCGATGCCCCGTGCAGTTTTCCTGCAGGTTTGGGGATCGTGAGGGCATTCGGGATAGGCGTTTCACTATTTTTGGCAAAGGAGTCAGTGGTCGTGCGTTTTTGCCCACGCACGACCATCGACCTCCTGGCGCACGATCACTGATCGTGCGCAGCCCGGTCTCATTTGTGGAACTCTGTCTTGAACCTTCCGCACGATCACTGCCATACCGCGCACGACCATTGCTCGTGCGCCGCCGATCGTGCGCAGTCATATCCATTTTGCAAAAGTCTGTCTGGCTATTTCCGCACGATCATCAGCCTTGCCTCGCACGATCACTGATCGTGCGCTGCTGATCGTGCGCGACTACTGATTTTCTGATGCAGGTCTGCAGGTTGCTCACGCACGGGCGCTGACCTTGGTCGCGCACGACCACTGGTCGTGCGCCAGTGGTCGTGCGCGCTATTTATTCTGCAAGCTATAAATACGCTGTTCCGCGAATTAGGGCGAGACGATCATTACGGAACCTCCGCCAGTCCGCCGTTTCGCCCTCCAGCAAGTCCCATTCACCTCCACCTTCATCCATACCAACGGGAGGACCTTCTCCGGTGATTCCGAAGCATTTCGCAGCCTCCGGCGATCCTCCCGGCCCTTGAAGCATTCTTCTCCGAGCTTTCCACCAAGGAAGAAGACGAAGCACCCCTAGAGAACGGAGTTACAGGCCCTCGAGGTGACAGCTCGGTGGTACCGGAAGCCCTCCTCGGACTGCGCTTGGAAGCGGATTGACAACCCGCACCTCCGGCCAACAACCGCGGTGGATCTTCAATCTCTTGGTTGTGCATTTTCTCTCTTTCTCTTGTTGTATGAAATGCTTGTGCTTGTAATGGACATCAACTTCTAGCATTTTTGTTATTAGTTGTATTTCATCTTGCTCTTGAGATTTATTCTTCGATGCGCCTCGCTCCATCTCACTCCACTCCACACATTAGTTTCACTCAAGCTTGCTCCGCACTAATCACCTCACTCGCTAGATTTCCGTCCACTCGCCAATCGAAGTACGGCATCGCGGCCGCTACATCCATCTCGCCTTGAGAAGCGGTGATTGCGACCCGCATAGTTTAATTAGTGTAATCGGTCGTAAGACCACCAACCAAAGCCCCTTTCTTTTTCTGTTTATTTCAATTAACTCTCATAACGATAGTTTCAGAGTCTAAATCGTTCGACGCCAATTGCATTCCTCAAGAGACCGACATCCGGGGATTCATTCCCAACTTTATTACTTGAGCGACCGGTACGCTTGCCGTATTTTACGCGCATCAAGTTTTTGGCGCCGTTGCCGGGGAATGCAACTGTTGAACGATCACGATTTCTGGAATTATTGGTATAAGAGTTAGTGTTTTTTTGATTTTCGTTTCTTTGTTTTGTTGCTTCAGTGGATGCAGGGACGTGCTGCAAGAGATCTCGTTGCTTACGATCCCGAAATCGAGCGAACTCTTCGTGCGCAAAGGCGTGCCGCTGCAATTGATCCAATCACAATGGGCGACCAGTTGAACCATGACAACGGAGTTCGTGTTGGAGGGAACCTCCCTGATAACCGTAACGGGGATGAGAATGAGGTGCAACCGCCGCATGTCCGAACCATGAGGGATTACACTACCCCCACTGTTGGGAGCATTTACCCTGGGTTTGGACCGGCGATCGCAAACCAACAGTTCGAGATCAAACCGGCAATTCTTAACATCATCCGGAACAACGCACAGTTCTCTGGACTGGCTACAGAGGATGCCCATCTACACTTGGCAGACTTCTCAGAAATCTGTGCCACTTTTCGTTATGCTGGGATTCCTGACGATACGGTCAAGCTCCGTCTCTTTCCCTTCTCTCTACGTGACAAGGCTAAGTCATGGCTTCACTCCCTTCCTCCTGGAACAGCCACAACTTGGGAGGCTCTTACCACAAAGTTTCTAGCCAAATTCCATCCGGTTGACCGTATTGTGAGTTTGAGACGCGCCATCGCTAATTTCCGGCAAAACGACCAAGAAAGTTTGGCGGAAGTCTGGGAGCGCTTCAATGAGTTGCTGCGGAAGTGCCCCAATCACGGATTCCAAACATGGAATCTTGTGGAATGCTTCTACTTCTCCATTGAACCTCAACACCGCGCCATGATTGATGCCGCCTCTGGTGGAACAATTATGAATCTTGCTCCTGAGGAGGCTTTGAGAGTTCTGCAGGACACCGCCACGCACAGCGCCTTTTGGACCGCGGGAAGGAATACCCCCCGTGGGACAAGTGGAATCTTTGCTGTGGAAGCATCAAGGCCCGCTGCTGCTGCTCCGGTGTTGGCCATCTCGTGTCAAGGATGCGGAAGTACCGATCATCATAGCTTCGAGTGCCCTGGGGCGGAGGTAATGTATGACCCCGCCTTCTCCAATGAAACCGTGAATTTTATCGCAAATCAAAACAGGGGCGCGCCATATGGAAATGCTTATAATCCGGGTGCGAGAAATCACCCGAATTTCTCGTGGAATCAAAACGCACCGGGCCAACGATGGCAACCGGGGCAGCATCAATATGATGCCTCCGCCTCCGGGAGCCAGCCGCGGCCACCCCACCCGAATTATCCTCAAGGCCCCCCCGCCGAAAAAACCAATTCTTTGGCTCAAATGTTTGAAAAATTTGTTGAAGTTTCCCAAACAAACATGACAAATCAAGCCGCTTCAATGCGTAAGCTCGAGGCACAGTTGGGCCAATTGGCCCAAATGGTCTCCGAGCGCACGCTTGGTACCCTCCCAAGCAACACAGAAAGAAATCCCCATGAACAAGGGAAAAGCTTGGGAGAGGAAAGGCTAGGGAACAACAACGAACTCGTGATTAATTGTATGATCAATGATGTGAAAACGACCGCACTTTGTGATTCCGGAGCATCGAGCAACATCCTCACTCTGCAGGATGTTGAGAAGATGCAATTACAAATTAACACCGATGACCGGAAGTCACTCATTTTAGCTAATGGAGATGTAGTTGCTACCGAAGGCGGTGTGAGGAAAGTTGAGATTGAGGTGAATGGAAAACATTTTACTACTGATTTTCAGGTTATGGGACCTAAAGAAAACGACTCCATTCCAATACTTGGGGTCCCATTCCTGACGGCCAGTGGCGCATCCTTGGATTTTTCCAAAGGATGTGTCATCTGGCCGACCGATGCGTTCGCCATCGATGATATTTCCGCACACCCCTCCAACATTCAAAAATTGTTTTGCTAAGAAATGCAGGATCCAAGGAAAATTTGGGACTTCAAGTTTTGAACGCCGCCCGTTTGGACGAAATGATCAAGGAAGCACCTCCCGAGAAGACCGATGTAGAGCAAGTGGTAGTGACCGTGAAGGAGATCGAGTCAGTGGAAGACACGGCGATTGTTCCATGTCCCCCAAAAGCGACTGAAGACAATGACATTAGTAGTTTTATTCGGGAGAAATCCCTGAACAATTCAGTTTGTAATAATTCTAATGACTGTGTTAGGCGTAATGTTGCTTGGGCCGATCCGGTCGCCGTCGCGGTGCCGGACATGACGCCATTGATTTCAAAATCTGCGAAAACTGTGGAAAAATCTGCGTGGAAGTCTCCCACGGTGGAGAAGATGAAGGAGGCTAAGCGCCTACGCGATAAGCGTTATTCCACCTTCCGGCGCGAGGAAGCGTATAAGCTGAGCAAGGGGAAATCCCTCCCTCATGATTCCATGAAAAATTCTGCTCCCCCCTCGCACTCCACCGGAGAGACTCGCCCCAAATCGGCGCCGAGTTGATTGCTTTTTCGTCGCTCTGCTTAGACATTATTCTGTGTTTTATATTCTTGCACTTTTATTTTCTTTTTCTGCACGAACATTATTTATAAACTGCTAAAACAGGTATTTGGTCCACCTTAAGGACGGTAAACAAAAGGGCTATCCGGGAGACAACCCATGCTCGGACCATTCTGTCCCCTTTCTTTTTCTAATTTTCTATTTTTGTATTTTCTTGTCTTTGGCCCAAATCGCAGGTTCAGCTTCTCTTTGGTGCGGCGCAGCAACTCCATCAACTCATAACGCCATCTTCCGGTATGCTCCCTCTGCGGAGCATAGGTACACTCTTCCCTGTAGACTTTATTCTAGTGCTATTTTGCATGTTGATCTTGTTTTCATTCAAGTTTGGGGGGAAGAGCCGCCTATGCACTCACGAGCACATTTCATTCGCACACCGTAGATTTATTTATGCTTCATGTTTGTAGACTCCTGCTGTGCGCACACATTTGCACCCACATGAGCGCGCACTCTTACCACGCGCGCGGCTCGGGTTGAGTACTTATGTTGTGTAAGTTTTAAGATTGTGGTGCTGACGTAGGATTTTGTCGTACAGTAGTTCGAAACTCGTGCAGTGCTCCTAATCGAGTGCTCACGTTGTGTAGGAATTGTATAGAGCTAGTTTCTTCTCATGCTTGCATTTTATATTTTTTTCTATATTCGTAAATACTGTCTGTCCTACTCAACTTCTGAATCCGGAGTGATCTCGCGGTAGTGTAGGCATGTGTGTAAGCGTCGCTGGCTTTGTTTTGCTCGAGTCGGGAGGACGGATCACTTTTCTCGGTGGCTAAGAACTTGCCCCAAGCGACTTTCGAAGCATTGGTGCCCGGTTAGTCGAGCGTGAGCGTGACGTAGGCCATCATTTTGGCCCGGTTGATCCTTGCACCCGTCCTAACATAGCCCTCGCTAGCCCCGTTGAGCCTACCTCCCCTTTTGATCAGCTCCACATGCAAGTCACCAAAGCCTCAAGCCACTCCTAGTCGCACACCCGCATTGAGCTCTTGTTTCGTTAATTTCTCGTTGGGTTGTTGTGATGGGCGGATTTTGTGAACGTGTGGATATGCCGCAAAGTTTATAAATGCTGAATTATTGAGAAAAGAAAAGAGAAAAGAAAAATGTGACCAAGAAAAGAAAAGAGAAAAGAAAAAGTATAAATGAAAAAATCTGAAATTGAGAAATTTGTTTTATGGTAGGCGGTGCACCCACTCATGTTGTAAAAGCTAAGTTTGGGGGTGTGGTGCACTCGCATTCTTGTTGTTAGCGAGAATTCTGATGTGTGCGAGCTCCGTTGGGTTGTGCGTAGCCTTCGTTTTCATCTTGTCCATCCATACCTACATCTACACCCAAGCCCCACTCTTCACCTCAAGTCCTACGGATTTACGCTCGAGTCAAACCCGCATCGTGGAGAAAGTGCGAACGGGCAAGCATATGGCCCCCGACATTGGTGGATTCCTTTGGAGGTGATCATGAGCCCGGTCTTTGGCAATACCTCGCCATCCGACTTGCCTACTTTCTGCCTTCCCATGACCGTGCGATTCTCCGGAATTCATTCTTTGAGTAGTGACAGTATCTATTTACGTTTTTCGAAAATTATAAATTGCATTGCATGATTAGAAACTCTTTCTATTATATTTTTTACGCATGTGAGCTTCTCGATTTCTCGTCCTACTGTAGGTTGTAATTACTACGTCAGCTAGCCGTTTTAGAGCCCACAACGTGATTATTTGCCCGGGACGTGCAAATGGTTAAGTTTGGGGGTGTGATGAGTCCCTATTTTATACTATATTTTGGACTCATCTAGGCCTATTTCCATGTCTTTGCACACCGTTTAGCGCCATTTGCACTCCTTTTGGTTCGCTACGGTTTTCCACGCCCTGTGCACCTTTTTAGCCCATTTCCGTGCTTGTGTGCATTTACTTTCTTGCTATGTTTATCACTGTTCGCTGTGGCTGCCGCGATCGATGCCCGTGCAGTTTTCCTGCAGGTTTGGGGATCGTGAGGGCATTCGGGATAGGCGTTTCACTATTTTTGGCAAAGGAGTCAGTGGTCGTGCGTTTTTGCCCACGCACGACCATCGACCTCCTGGCGCACGATCACTGATCGTGCGCAGCCCGGTCTCATTTGTGGAACTCTGTCTTGAACCTTCCGCACGATCACTGCCATACCGCGCACGACCATTGCTCGTGCGCCGCCGATCGTGCGCAGTCATATCCATTTTGCAAAAGTCTGTCTGGCTATTTCCGCACGATCATCAGCCTTGCCTCGCACGATCACTGATCGTGCGCTGCTGATCGTGCGCGACTACTGATTTTCTGATGCAGGTCTGCAGGTTGCTCACGCACGGGCGCTGACCTTGGTCGCGCACGACCACTGGTCGTGCGCCAGTGGTCGTGCGCGCTATTTATTCTGCAAGCTATAAATACGCTGTTCCGCGAATTAGGGCGAGACGATCATTACGGAACCTCCGCCAGTCCGCCGTTTCGCCCTCCAGCAAGTCCCATTCACCTCCACCTTCATCCATACCAACGGGAGGACCTCTCCGGTGATTCCGAAGCATTTCGCAGCCTCCGGCGATCCTCCCGGCCCTTGAAGCATTCTTCTCCGAGCTTTCCACCAAGGAAGAAGACGAAGCACCCCTAGAGAACGGAGTTACAGGCCCTCGAGGTGACAGCTCGGTGGTACCGGAAGCCCTCCTCGGACTGCGCTTGGAAGCGGATTGACAACCCGCACCTCCGGCCAACAACCGCGGTGGATCTTCAATCTCTTGGTTGTGCATTTTCTCTCTTTCTCTTGTTGTATGAAATGCTTGTGCTTGTAATGGACATCAACTTCTAGCATTTTTGTTATTAGTTGTATTTCATCTTGCTCTTGAGATTTATTCTTCGATGCGCCTCGCTCCATCTCACTCCACTCCACACATTAGTTTCACTCAAGCTTGCTCCGCACTAATCACCTCACTCGCTAGATTTCCGTCCACTCGCCAATCGAAGTACGGCATCGCGGCCGCTACATCCATCTCGCCTTGAGAAGCGGTGATTGCGACCCGCATAGTTTAATTAGTGTAATCGGTCGTAAGACCACCAACCAAAGCCCCTTTCTTTTTCTGTTTATTTCAATTAACTCTCATAACGATAGTTTCAGAGTCTAAATCGTTCGACGCCAATTGCATTCCTCAAGAGACCGACATCCGGGGATTCATTCCCAACTTTATTACTTGAGCGACCGGTACGCTTGCCGTATTTTACGCGCATCAACTTCTTAGGTTATGTTGACCCATTATGTATAGTTAGGGTCACTATTTTCATTCTAGGTTTTAGGCAAGTCCCCAAGTGTCAATCTTCATGGACCTGCCTGATGTGGACTTCAGATTCAAGACATAGAAGATTTTAAGTTGTTTAGAAATTAGTTTGAAGTTCGTCAAACTCAGCTCGACGATCTTAGAGCTCAGGTCGATGATATTCATCAGAAGGATATATTCTGTGGTCGACGTTTTCTCCCAGACAGTTTCTCATCTTGACTAATTCTATTTGTTCAAGTTCTATGGTCGATGATCTTTGAGTGTAGAACAGATTCTCAAGTTGACGTTCTTGGAGCGCAGAATCAGTTGTTTATATTCAGTGTTTGCTTCGCAGAGCTCAGGTCGACGAACAGGATTTCTCAGGTCGACGTTCTCTGAGTGCAGGTCGACGAAATCTGTTCTCTGGTCGACGGATTTTGTAAGCTATCTATTCTTTATTCTTTCCTTATCTGTTCCCTCTTTATTATTATTTTAAGTCATAAATTCCCTGAGTAATCAATGCTTATATTCCCTATGAATATAGTCGTTCCTGGCAGCATTGATTATGGTATTCATCAGAGGATTTATTTGATATATTTCTCGGGATAGTTGAGGAAACAAATAATGACAGATATGCTAGCCGTTTTCCTTCCCAATTTTCAAGCAAGGCATTAATTGCATTTATTAAAATTTCTAAGGAATATTGGTTGTCGAACAGAATACATAGAGAATATTTTTCAAAAGCGATAGAGACTGAGAACAAAAAATTGAATTTTTTCAGAGCAAAAAAATTGTAGAGAGATATTCTTACCAAGAGCAGAAAATTCACAACAGCTCTCAATCTTCATCTCTCACTTTACTCTCAAGAAGATAGAAGAAGAACAACAAAACCTGATCAAGAGTCTTCTTGATCTTCTCTTTGTAGGAATTTGCTGAGACAATAAAGATCCATCTGTCTAAAGTTCCTGGATCTGCTTTTCACAAGATGAAGACCTACACACTCATGAACAAAGCTTCTTAATCCTTAACAACTCCACATCTCAGGGGGAGCTTTGACAAGATCTGGAATCCACACAAAGTCTTCTCAAATTTTTTTTGAGAAAATAGAAGACTAACATCACTTTCTTTCCAAACCCATTGTACAGGATTTTACTCCCTTCAAAACGTAGCCTGGTTCACAAGTCACCTTCCAAAAGACTTGAGTTTGGTTTTTGGGCACCTGATCAAAAGCTCAAAGGATTGCAATCTCTCCCTGCAAATAGATATTGTGGTGGCAGACACCTGATCACAACCTGTAGTGGATTCCTACCACGGTGGTAGAAGAGTGGATGTACCCAGTTAGGGAACCACTATAATATTCGTGTGTTGTCTGTGTGTTTGCTATTTTCTTTATATCTTGTGCTGTGGTAGCTTAGTGTAGCCTTTCTTTGCTCCTGTTAACATCTCTTAGCTATTACTATATCACATATTTTATCACTTAACTTTATATTTGTTAAAAGTTGCAAAGGAATTTTAATAACTTTATTCACCCCCCTCTAGAGTTAATCAGAGATTACTCTGCCTTTTCTTTTAATTGGTATCAGAGGGAGGTTAGTCATTTTTATTTAAATAGGCTAACACCTGGACTAACCAAGATCCTAAGATAATCTCTGATTAAATCTTGTTCCTTTTATATTTTATATCATGACACAAAACAAAGATTATGCTAGAACCAGACCTCATGTTTGCAACTTAACCAAGTTTGTCATCTTGAAGGCAAGAATAAAACTCAATATGAACTCTATTGATGAAGACATATTTAATTCAATTTTGACAGGACCACCAACTCCAGTGGCCTCCACTCCACCTGCTTCAACAAATATTAGTGATATTACACCTCTAGATTGGATAGATGCACAGAGGAATACTAAGACTGTAGATGCCAAAGCCATGAACATCCTAGCTCAGACTATGTCTGATGATATATTTCAAATGGTGGCTTAGTGCACTTCAGCCAAAGCCATCTGGGATTCTCTAAATCAGATTGTGGTTGGATCTGCTAATGAGAGAAAAGATAGGAGATCCAATCTCATCTCACAATATGAGAAATTCAAGAAGGATGAAGCTGAGTCAGTGAGCGATATGTACAACATGCTTAGCTTAATCATAAATGAGCTAAAGAACTTGGACAAGGACATCACTTTGACAGAAGTCAATGATAAAATCCTCATGTGCTTCCCTAGCTCATGGGATTCAAGAATCTGGCCAATCAGATAAGCCAGAAGCATGACATAAATCACTACTGAATCACTTCTTGGAAATCTCAAATCCTATAAGCAATTAATGAAGACCAGAGAAGCAACAGCTGAACAGAAGACTCCAACACCTATCAGGAAGGAGCACAACATTGCATTCAAGGCTGCTAAAGAATCTGAAGGGACTCCAGTCAATGAAGAACTGATGAGCCTCTTTGCTAAAAGATTCTTCAAGATGGCAAAGAAGGACTTCAGAAGAAAGTCATCAAGGTAAGATGACAAGCTAAGGTATGACAAGACTCCATCTAAAGAAATTGTTTGGTTTGGTTGCAGGAAGCCTGGACATTTCATTATAGAATGTCCAGAAACTTAGAAGAAGGACAGGAGAAGAGAAAAGGATTCCAGAAGAACACATCACAGCAAGCCCTCCTCCAGCAAACACAAGAGGAAGGAGAAAGGGTTTGTTGCAGAAACCTGGAGTGATACTGAGGAAGATTCAGCATCCTCCCACTCTAGTGATGATTAAGAAGAAGAGAAGGCAAAGTAGGTTTTCCTAATGGAATTAGATGATTCCAGCAGTCAGTCAGAGGATAAAGCTTCAGAAGATGAAGAAACCCTATCTGCAGAGGACCAGGTAATAGCATCCTATGATTTTGATTCAAAAAATTTAAAACTGAATTTAAAAATCTGTGCTTAGATCTAATAGGCTCTGAGAAGGAAATCAAACTTCTCAGAGAAAGATTAACTAAACAAGATAAGTACATTGCTGAAAATACTAAACTAACAGATGAACTTACCTCAGAAAATGAACAAATTGCTTTCTTAAAAACTGAATTAAGCAAAGCCAAGATATTAGAAGAACTACTTAATGGTAGAAGCTTACAACTGTTAGATATAACTAGTACTCTAAATGCTAGGGCAAATAACAGTAAACTAGCACTAGGTGCATCATGTAGTGAACCACCTATAATACAGAAAAATAACTTATCTAAACCTGTAAATTTCATTTCAGATAAGGGTAAGAAGAATACTGAATAAGTAGACAAAGTAAATGAAGTTTTAAAACAAATGGAACTTAAACAAAAATCTAAGAACAATAAGAAAAATAACTACAAAAATGTTCAACAGATTTCGTCGAACTCAGATTGAGAAATGTGTACAGTTCATCGACCTCAGAATGACGAACTCCGAACGCCAACTACAATAATAGTTATTCTTCGATCCACGATCAACGATACTAGTCTGGTTCGTCGACCAGAGATCGATGATATTGGTTCTTTGAGAATTAATACCTTCATTCTTCGAGCAGAGATCGAAGATCTTATCCCAATTCGTTGACCTCAGGTCGACGAACTTACCATAGTTCGTCGATTCCCAGATCAATCTTACCAAAACTTCAACTCTAACAGAAAATCTAATAATAACCTTAACCAACCTAGGGATAATATCAACCCATTCACCCAATGGATAATTTCTTAGAAGATTTCACCCCTTAGGTCATAAAAGCCAACCTGAATGTTCTTACATTTCCAGCTTTTCTTATGAAAAGATACAAGGAACCAAGGTGACCTGGGTCAAGAACATCTAACTTATTTCCTTGCAGGTGAAGAACTATCCTATCACTCAGAATAAGTGGTATCTGGATAGTGGGTGCTCAATTCACATGACTGGATGCAAGGACAGCCTAATAAATTTCAAGGCAAAGTTGGGTCCAAGAGTGATCTTTGAAGATTCCAGCTTTGGACAAACTAAAGGCTATGGAGAGTTCAACAGTGGAGCTGTCACTTTCAGAAAAGTGGCATATGTAAATGGTCTCAAACATAACCTAATATCCATAAGTCAGTTATGTGATGCAGGTTATCAGGTTTGCTTTACTAATTCCAAATGTTTTATTTCTTCAAATAACCAAACTATTTTAACAGGATGTAGACAAGGGAATATATACTTAGTAAACTTTAACTCTGCTACTTCAAAACTATGCTTATTTAATCAAGTTAGTAATAATAATATTTTATGGCATACGAGACTAGGTCATATTAATCTTAGAAATATCTCTAAGCTATCTAGAGACAACCTTGTCAGAGGATTACCTTCTGGCCTCTACAAGAAGGAAAGCCTATGCAAGGCTTGTTAAGTAGGCAAGCAAACTAAAAATAGATTTAAGTCAATTAATAAGAGTGACTCACCTAAGATTCTGTACTTGCTACATATGGATCTTTTTGGACCCATTGCTATACAAAGCTTAGGAGGGAAGTCTTACACTCTAGTTATTGTAGATGACTTCTCTAGATTCACTTAGGTGTTCTTCTTGAGAAACAAGTCAGATAACTTTAAAGTCCTTACAGACTTTCTTAAGAGCATAAGGATTGAGTATTCTACTCCAGTTGTATTGATCAGATGTGATCATGGCACTGAGTTTGAATCTCTTCCAATGCAATGATTCTGTGAGGAGGAAGGTATCAGGCATTGCTTCTCTGCTCGTAGAACTCCTCAACAAAATGGGGTACTAGAAAGGAAAAATAGAACCCTCATTTAATCTGCAGGAACATTGCTTGCATATGCATACATGCCCCTATCCTTTTGGGCAGAGGCTATGAGCACAACAAACTATGTGCTGAATAGGAGTTTGATACACAAACTTAAGGGTAAGACTCCCTATGAATTACTCAAAGGGAATAAACCAAAAATTGATTACTTTAGAATCTTTGGGTGTAGATGTTTCATTCATAACAATAATATGAAACACATTAGAAAATTTGAAGCTAAAGCTATAGAGGGAATTTTTATTTGATATTCCCAAGTTAGCAAGGCTTATAGGGTATTCAATAAATCATCTTTAAAAATGGAAGAATATGCACATATTTCATTTGATGAAGCTAACATGTATTATAAGGAGAAGGATTCTTCTACCACAGATTTATTGCAGGTACCTCACTTGTGTGAGAAATTGGGTGAGTTAAACCTTACAAAAAAGTTCATATCACATCCTCCTCCACAAGTTTATGAAGATAGTGAAGAAGAAATTTTGGAAGTGGTTGAACCTCCTCCAATCACAGACATTATTCCACAAGAGAAATTAATTCCAAATGCTGTTGCTGAACCAACTCCACCCACTGACCTTGTCACACTAAGGGATCACCCTAGATCTCAAGTGATTGGGGACATGTCAGTAGGTGTACAGACAAGGCATCAACTCAACCAAGATGTGATGTATGCCTATTTACTCTCACAAGTTGAGCCTCAATCCATAAATGATGCAGAGCAAGATCCCCACCTGATTATTGCAATGCAAGAGGAGCTCAATCAATTTGATGCAGAGTTTGGGACTTGGTTCCAAGGCCCAAAGGCTATCAAGTAATTGGAACCAAGTGGATATTCAGAAACAAAGTTGATGCCCAAGGTGTAATTGTGAGAAACAAGGCTAGTCTTGTTGCTCAAGGCTATAGGCAAGAGGAAGGCATTGACTATGATCAAACCTTTGCTTCTGTTGCAAGGCTAGAAGCAATCAGGATTTTTCTTTCTTATATTGCTTTTAAGAAGTTTAAAGTGTACTAGATGGATGTCAAGAGTGCTTTCTTGAATGGAGAACTAAAGGAAGAGGTTTATGTTGAACAACCTCAAGGTTTTATCTTTTCTACTCATCCCTCATATGTTTTTAAATTGCATAAAGCTCTCTATGGTCTAAAGCAAGCTCCAAGAGCTTGGTATAGAACCTTAGCTAGCTTCCTTTTAGAACACAAGTTCTCTACAGACAAGGTAGATCGGACCCTTTTTACTAAGATACATCATGATAAAATATTAGTAGTACAAATATATATAGATGACATCATATTTGGCTCTACTGATCCCAAACTATGCAAGAGATTCTCTGATCCCTACTTTATCTCACAGCAACTAGACCAAACATCATGTTTGCTACATGTCTTTGTGCTAGGTTCCAAGGGAGCCCTAAGGAATCTCATCTTATTTTCATTAAAAGAATTTTATGATATATAAAGGGTTGTCCTAATCTTGAACTCTGGTATCCAATAGAGTCAGCATTTGAGCTTACTGGATTTTCTGATGCTGACTATGTTGGATGTAGAGTGGATAGGAAAAGCACATCAGGAACATGTCAAATCCTTGGTGATAGGCTTGTGTCCTGGTTTTGCAAGAAGAAACATCTGTGTCCACATCAACTATTGAGGCTGAATACATGGCAGCTGGTAGCTGCTGCTCACAGATCTTATGGATAAAAAACTAACTCCTGGATTATGGGTTCAATCTAAATAATTCAACCATATTTTATGATAGTACCAGTGCAATCTCTATTGCACATAATCCAGTGCATTATAGTAGGACAAAGCATATAGATATTCATCATTTCATAAGAGACTGTGTGGGAAAACAGAAAATTAATCTTGAATTTATCTCCACTTATTTGCAAAGAGCAGATATTTTTAACAAGCCCTTGGATGAATCTGAACATTTGTTCTTTTTGAATAAGTTAGGAATGATAGATGGAAAGGCTTAATTTTAAATCTGTCCTTAGTGTAAACGATTTGGAAACAATTCGTCGACTTGAGATCGACGATTTGCAAACTTTTCGTTGGGAGTTCGTCGATCGGAGATGGACGAAATCTCTGTGTGAAGTCAGTTTCGTCGACCTGAGATCGACGATCTTATTTCAGGGAGTATTTCTGAGGACGACGAAATATCTCCATATCTTTAGTCTGAGATCGACGAACTTATCTCTTCATGAGATTTTTCGTCAACCTGAGATCGAAGAATTTTCTTTTTTCGCCGGGATGAGCGTGTCGATTCATATTCTGAAAACCTTTAATAGGCCTTCTTCTTCGAGCTCTATCCTGCGCTTTGAGAATTTCCTTTTGCACTTGATAGCTATTGTTCTTGCAGAAGTTTTCTTTGAGCCATGGCGACCTATGGATCTTCTCTCGCTGCGATGAAGTATGATACTAGTTTTGATATTGATTTCGATCCCTTCAGTCAGTCGGACAAAATCTTCACCGACATTCTGCAGCTTTTTGAGGAACATAATCTGAAGAAACTCATGACCACCATAATAAGGATGCCATTGGAAAAAATTCGAGAATGGGTATATTCATCTACTGCTTCAAAAACTGAAATGATTGGCACTATCTCTGGAACACAGGTTACTCTATCTCCTGCTGTTCTCTGAAGTTTTTGGTTTTGTAAATGGTGTAGATGATATAGAATTAGATTCTAGTGAGTATAAGAACATGTTAACTGTTATGGGTCACTCCGATGGAAACCCTTATAAGCTATTAAAGAAAAACTTGTCAGCGGCTTACAAGTTTTTGGTCGATGTCCTGGGCATAGTGCTGTTTGGGAAACACACTCCTCATGACTACATTACAAGGCAATAGGTCCTTTGTGATGTGTGTCCTAGTTAAAAAAAGGAGGGTTAACTGGGGGCAAGTTCTGCTGTATCTGATAAGAAGGAAGAACTCCAAGAAGAAAGTAAGTTTTGCTAGGATATTAGGTCTTTTCTTGCAGGCCAAGGCAAATGAACTACTAGTCTCACCGACTGTGTTCATCAATGCCTCTAATAAGCTGACAACTGCCCTGTTTGATAGATGGGAGAGGACTATCTCAAAGCCCTCAAAGGCTCCCTCCTCTTCAAATGCTTCTGACAGCATAAGGGTGGTAATAACCTCTCCCTGACTTGTTGAAGAAACCCCTTCATCTGTTCCTTCACCACCTCCTTCCCCTCTTCCTTCTCATCTGGAAAACATCTCATCCTCCAACATCCTCTCATCCCCAACCTCTGAACTTATAACACCAGGTTCATCTCCTCAACAATTCTCTCACCAATCCCCTCAACACATTTCATCCCCAGAAACCCCATCTTTTTTCCCCCTCATCATCACCACCTGGAACATCACCTAACATCCCTACCTCAGCTGTCATTTCTCCATCATCTCTCCTCATCCAGGATGAAATCATGGCAGATTTCATTTCACCTCCAGAAGACATTCCATCAACAACCCCTACACCATCTCCTTTGAACAATAATTCCATCTCTATCCTCATAACTCACCTTACCCCTCTTCTAAAGCAACTTATAGCAGAGGCAATTGCACCTCTTGCTGCATCCATCAACTCTATTGCTGCACTCCTTTTTTCTTTCTTTATCCCTCCTCCTTCTTCAACCAGGAGCCTGGTTCCAGTATCTATTGAAACCATATAGTGGTAGATGCTTGATGAAGAAGCAATAACAGAAGTAGCAGCAGTTTTTGTAGCTGAAGTAGCATTCCAGACATATAGATGCCAGTAGCAGCAGAAGTTGATTCTATAGTAGCAGAAGTTGATTCTACAGTAGAAGAAGTTGATTCTATTTTGCCTGAGATCTTGACTGTTTGTGATTGTATCATCAATCCTACAGTAGATTTAGTTGATTTATTACATTCCTTTGATTAATTTTTCTTTAGTCATCTTCCAGTAGCAAAAGCAGGCTCTACTAAGGCCATTGTGTGCTAATCCTCCAACAAGCTCTGAGGTCATAGCTTTAATTAAGGCCAGTTTAGCAGTTGTCTTGGAGCCTGATACAGTTGAATTTGAAAGGGTATCAGTGGCTTAGTCAAAGGCTATGTCTTCACCTACTTTTGTAATGGATGACTCTCCAATGCCTGACTTGGACTCTTTTCCATCTGATGACATAGAAGATGCTCCTTTGCTTATGTCCGATCTAGTTGAAACTTCACCAGCAGAAGTTCTTGTCCCAGTTCCAGTTCAAGTTCCTGCTCCTCAAGTTCCTCCTCCTAAAATCACAGCAGAACAATTGAAAGAGATAGATGAACTATATGATTTTCAAGAATCAGATGATGAAAATGATGATGATGATGATGATGATGAGATGATGATCCAAGTAACAAGAAGTGAAAGCTTAAGAAGAGAACTCCTCAACTTGCTCCAAAACCCAATCCAAACAAAGACACCCCATTTTATATTCTGAACAACATCAAGCCTTACCCAGGGATGCCTCACTGGATGAAGCTATCTAAAAATGAACAGAAATCCAGGAGATTCTCACCTCCCCCTCCTCAAAAAGGGATGGGAGAGGTCCTCCTCCTCCTCCACCAGCTACTGGTGCAACTGGAAATGTTAGCCAGAGATCCTCATCAGTTACTAAAACCTATCAGAGGCAAGGCAGACCCCATCATTCTTCATGAAGCAGATATCCCCAACAGCAACATCATCACTCTTCTAGAAGCCATGCTCCTCCTCTTGCCAAGCATCCAAGCCCTCCCAGAACCTCTTCATCTCCTAAAAGAGACAATAGTCCTGAAAGGCCTCCTATTATAGCCTATGATCCTGAAATGGATCCTAATACAAAGATGGCTAGGTTTAATGAGCTAGTTGCTCTATCTCATATCAGGAAAGCAAGAGAGGTGTAACACCCCAAAAACCTTAACTCCCAAAATTGGGGTCAGGCTGGGTGACACGGCTTGGGACACGGGCGTGTCCCAGGGTGTTTCCAGTGCTCACGGATTGGGACACGGGCGTGTCCCAAGGAGTGTCCTTTACGGTGGGCGTCAAGTATATTTATCAAGATAGCACGGTTGATGATCATTGAGAGGTGATACAGCCTGGGACACGGGCGTGTCCTGCTCGGTTTGGTAACTGGGTGGCGTTGAGTGGCGTTGAGTAGAGTGGAATTGAGTGTGGAACACGGGCGTGTTACAGGGGGTGTTTGAGCACACGACCAAGGACACAGGCATGTGCCTTAGCCGTGTTCTTCTCGGGTGATTTGGTCCTGTGTTGAAAGGGTGACACGACCAGTCACACGGCCGTGTCAAAGTTGATACGGGCGTGTCTACCCTGTGATACGGGCGTGTTGGAGCCCGTTTTCTTGTTTGGTTTGAGTCGGCTTGTGCACCGCTTGGAGCACACGGCCTGGGACACGAGCGTGTCACAGGCCGTGTCAAGTCAAATTTGGACTTTTGGGCAGATCTTGGCCATCCAATTATTTCTATTTGGATCCAATGGCCCAGATGCTTTCCTGTAGTGATAAGACTGGGGGTTGAAATCTTCTCTCATTCATAACAAGAGATAAAAAGGGAGAGCTTGGAGGAAGGAGAAGGAGGAGAAGGGCAGGCCATTGGTGGAGCTCCTGCGGTCTGATTCAAGATCCGAGGCTAGTTCTGTGGAGGCAAAGCTGCTGCGGTGCGTTCCTACCGGCCAAATTTTCAATGGCTCCCAAGAGAACGTCAAGGGTAATGATCTTCCTTCTTGGACATGTGAAGTCCTCCTTTATGCATGAGTAAGGAATCCTCTCCACCAAAAGGTGGAAAGAGTGAGTGATTCCGGTGGGTTGATAGTTACGATCCCCTGTTGAGTATGCATCTAGACTCGGAAGTGTACAGTACGAGATAGGCATGCTGTGTGAAGCCCATCTGAAAATGTTGGTATGGATTGGTGATGTTGCATTTACGCACCGGAGAAGACTCCGCGTATACTCGTGAAGTTAGTGGGGTCGTAAGGTGGTGCCTGTGAAAGGGAGTAGCAGGAAGTACTTGATTGTGGAATTCCAGGAAAACGCCCTTGTGCTATTTATGTTGTGGCTACAAGGGTAGCTAGTCCTTGATGGATAATACAGCCAGTCCTATTTTGACAGTGTGGCTATTGTGAAGCCAGTCCTTGGCGGACGTTATGGCTTGTGTGAGCTGCGAGCTCTTAAAAAGGCTTCGTGCCGAACAGGAAAGGTGAAACCGACCCGCATATTTAGTATAGCCTCGAGTACGCTATACTTGGTGATCGCAGGGCGATTTGAGGAATGGGGGGGTGGTTGATCTGTACTTGCGTTATGACCGTCCGACAGGAAGACCTGAGTGATGGTCATGTTGGAGCGCATAACAAGAGTCTTAGGCCTGCGTGCTATTAAGATTAAATGCTCAATACTGTGTAAATGGTGGTGTTGACCCTGGTTCGCCGGTGCACCAAGAATGTGCCCTGAGTGCATGGATCATCGGGCCGTATGGCTGGCGGTTATGTTGGCTTGAATGTGCGTGAGAGCACAATATATGCTATATTTATGATGTATGGCTTTTCAGGGAAGGAATGCTACTGCCCCGGGAAAGGGGTAGGTTTGTTATAAATTGGTCAGCTGAATGCTGATCGTTGCCTTGTTTGCCACCTTCTGGGTGGATTGTCCCTATGCAGGTGCTGGAGAGCCGAGCGGGAAGTGAATGGTTGATGCCCTTGCTGATGTTATTATCGCTCTTGCTGTTGTTGTTGCTGCTAGCCCTTGAATTCTAGCTAGTTATGCTTTCGTTTATTCATGTATGACTGGCCTGCGCGCCGATGTTTGTAATCCATACTGTGTAAAGAGAACCTGTAAGGCCTTAAGGACAAACTGTGGTATTTTCTATTCCCTCGTTTGAGTGGTTGTATATATAACCATGGTCATATATATAGTGGATATTCCTGATATGAGTTCATCCTACTGTTTATTATTCCGCTAGCATGCTCTGAGTTAGGATGCGTTGGTGGTATTAACCTGTGACATCACCGTCTGTTTGTGGTATATAGTGTTGGCCCCCGGCCGGACCTTCTATTATATGTTGTTTAACGGGTGGAGTCGTTACATTTTGGTATCAGCTTGTCTCGGTCTTCCTCTTTCGAATTCGTGGTCAAATTATTTTGTGGTGTGGCGAGCACGTGTTTGTGCAAACCGCTGTAACAGTAATGAACTCTGGAATATCTATTAAGGAATGCAAATACACTTGTTTGAGGAATCTGTGCGTTCCTACTTTGTTGTTATTGCTTGCATATTATCGCTAATGTATGTCTTGTCCACCCATAGGTGACTCGTAGCGGTGCTGGGCAATCTGATCACCAGCGCTCTGATGAGAGTGCGGCATCAGCTGAGGGGCCAACACCTCCTCCATCTGCGGAAACTGTTCGATTAGTTACTGAGGCGCTATTTGCGATGATTCGGCCGACCGGGCAGGTGCCGCCGGCAGTGGTGCCAGATAGTGTTGGTGTCCGACCCGAACCGGTTGAGGCTATGGATCCACAAGCAGCTGAACGATAATTGAAGCAATTCATGAGCTTCAATATACCACCGTTCACGAGACTGGGATCACCAATGTAGGCAGAGGACTGGTTATCGCGATTCATGCGTCTCTTGACGGCGATCAGGGCGGAGGAAACTAAAAAGGTCACTTTTGCCACCTTCGAATTAGAAGGAGAGGCGAGGTTATGGTGGGACGAGGTTGAGTTACACCATTTGGCGGGCAGGCAATTGACGAAAGTATCGATTAAGGAGTTCTCTCACATGTTTTTAGCAAAACATCTACCAGCAACACAACGCATTGCTATGGAGAACGAGTTCCAGCGGCTAATGCAAGGAGAAAATAGCATTGATGCGTATCTGCATGAATTAACACGATTGGGACGGTATGTAGGATAAATCTTCGCCGATGAACAAAGAAAAATGAATCGGTTCTATGAAGGATTGCAGGATGAGTTGAGGTTCCTGCTTTCTAGTTCAGTGAACCAAAGATTTTAGGCTTTGGTTGATACGGCGTGTGCGCTGGAATAGGACATGAAGCGAGTGCAAGGCAGGAAAGACTTGGCTTTGGCAAAGCCCTAGTTCAAAGCACCCCGCTCTGGCAAATCGTATTACCAGAAGAAGTGGGGCAATAGGTCCAAGCCTTCTGGGCAAGATTCTGTGACGGTTGCATCGGGAGCAATGTCGAGGCCGGAGTCTCGTACATGTTTTACCTGTGGCAAGGTGGGGCATATAACCCGTGATTGTCCGGTTGCTCAATCCAAAGGGGAAAAAAAGACGGGTGCATCTTATGCTGAGAAGGGCAAAGCAGTGGTTGATTCCTCTGCATCCCAGACGCAGCCCAGAGTCTACAATCTTGGCCAACAGGAGGCTATTAAGCAAAGTGACATCGTCACAGGTACGAGTTAAGATAATGCTTGTTTTATTGATTGCATATTTTGTATGTAGCTTGTGCATGATGTGTATGCTGCAGGATTTGTCCTGATTTGGAACAATCCGGCGAGAGCCCTATTTGAAACGGGTGCTTCGCATTCTTTTCTGTCTAAGGAATTCATAGCTCAAATTGGAGTACCGAGTCACGTGACGACAGATTGTGTAAAGGTGCTATTACCGAATGGTTGTGTCATGCTTGCGGTGTAACATCCCATTTCCAACTAGACCCCTAAGAGTGGTTTTGTCATGACAAAACCCTAGGAAGGCCAAGAAAAAGTCAAGTGGGTCTGGTGGTGTGGATAGGGGCACTATGGCCTGCAAATAGTAAATTCCAAAACCTTAGTATAGGGTGACCAAGGGCCCTCTCCATGACTCCAAGATCTCTCCAACCAATGTTAAGGCCCTAAGGACTCATCAGGGTCAACCCTAGAGCCTGAATTGACCAAGGTCAACCCTAACCCTAAATGGGTCAAACTAGCCTACACAGGGTTAATTGACCCAACCTAAGCCAAGTGGACCCCACACATACCTTCCTAACCCTAATGAGAGGCCAATGGGTGACCAAGGACCCATTGGGGTCAACCAAAAAAAGGGGGGGCTAAGTTGACCAAAGTCAACTCTAGCCTTAAGGTGGTCAAAGTGCCCGGTTAAGGGTCAAATGACCTCTAAGGGCCAACTCAATGCCGTCTTGACATATACAGCATGGCATTGAGTTAGCTGAGCTCACTCAACGCCATAGAGTGAATGGATTTGAGTGATCTGAGCTCCCTCAACGCTATAGAGTGAATTGCGTTGAGTGAGCTGAGCTCACTCAACGCCATAGAGTAAATGGCGTTGAGTGAGCTGACCTCACTCAACGCCATAGAGTGAATGGTGTTGAGTGAGCTCACCTCACTCAACGCCGTCGTGCCATATATGGTATGGCGTTGAGTGAGCTGAGCTCACTCAATGCCATAGAGTAAATGACATTGAGTGAGCTCAGCTCACTCAACGCCGTAGTGCAATATACGGTATGGCGTTGAGTGAGCTGAGCTCACTCAACTCCATTGAGTGAATGGCGTTGAGTGAGCTGAGCTCACTAAACGCCTTCGTGCCATATACGGTATGGCATTGAGTGAGCTGAGCTCACTCAATGCCATAGAGTGAATGACGTTGAGTGAGCTCACCTCACTCAACGCCGTCGTGCCATATACGGTATGGTGTTGAGTGAGATGAGCTCACTCAACGCCATAGAGTAAATGGCGTTGAGTGAGCTGAGCTCACTCAACGCCATAGAGTAAATGGCGTTGAGTGAGCTTAGCTCACTCAACGCCGTCGTTCCATATACGGTATGACATTGAGTGAGCAGAGCTAACTCAATGCCATAGAGTGATGGCGTTGAGTAAGCTCACCTCACTCAACTCCGTCGTGCCATATACGGTATGGCGTTGAGTGAGCTGAGCTCAGTCAACGACATAGAGTGAATGGCGTTGAGTGATCTCACCTCACTCAACGCCATTGTACTTAGAAAAATTCTGGTGAATTTCAGCCTGTTTGCTGTTTTCGTTGACACACCCGTGACACCACTTGACACGCCCGTGTCAGTACTGTTCCCTAATAATGAAGAGAGAGAAAGTAAGGAGTTTTTGCCATGCATGGCTTGAGAGGCCCCGGGGCCCACCCTCTTGCTAGAATTACCTCCCCTGTCCATGATAGCAACTAAGATAGAGAAAGGGAAGACTTTGGGACTCATCTTTCCCCTCCCCAACAGCCCCCATTCAATCCACAAGGACAAAGGGGCTTCAGCCAGCTGGTATGTGACTGGTTTGAGCCATGCTTACCATGCTTTCACCCCTACCTACCATGGCCGCCAACTTTGACTAAAATGGCAAAGCTCCTATAGCCACCTAACACCCCTCCTCTTCATATTCAGAAGCTGAGCTGAACTCCAAGGATTAAAGTCCACACTCTTCTAGAAGGAGCCAAGGAGTTTCACTGTGCTGTTTATGAAATCTGACCACCGCCACCACCGCGCAAATGGCATCCCGACGATCGGCTCGACTCCAAACCGCGAATAAGGTCCTCCTCTACTCCTTATTCTATGGGTAGATCTTAGGAGACTTTTAGGATGAGAATTGGGCTCATCTGAACCCTATCAGGTGAAGCTTTCCATGGTTTTTTCAAAAAAATGGGTGGCCGGGTTCGCTGGAAAAAACCCCTCCGGCGGCCTTGTCGCCACCTGGTGATAGCCCCCACCTCAACGGAGGTTGTGGCGGTTGTGGCTGGCCAGGGAGTTGGCTGGGTGGATGGTAAATCCACCTGGAAAGCTACAGGTTATTAGTTTTACGGGCTCTGTTTGGAAGAAGAAGATGAACAGTAAAAGTATTATTGTCTTATAATGATTTATTTTCTTTTTTTAACACACTTTCTGATGCTATTAAATGAGGCACTTAGAGGTCGTTTTAGGAAAAATGGGCACTCACAGAAGTACTAGCCCTTTGAGTCTATATTATTCTAAAATTTATTTCAACTCGATTGGGTAAGTGGTTTGACCACAGTACCCATTTTGGTGGGACCTATACCTAAGGCTATCTTTAAATTCAAATGGATGCCCACCTTTCTTCCCTTAACCAAATGAGCTGCAATTTGGTCAGGGGGTCTACCTTAGCTATATCTAGGGCTTGTCCAAAAATGGGAATTTTTGGAGAATGTTTTTCCATAGTTTTTTAAAAAATTTAATAAACAATGTATAAATTATTTAGGTGTCTTAAACACCTCAAAATCCCCCCAAATTTTGGTGGGTAGTCTTAGAGGGCATTTTAAGGCTCTGGTAAAAATTTCATCTCATTTGGAGATATTTTGAATAGTCTTTTATCCCACCCTAGGTTGACCTTTATAGGGTTATTTAGGTCCAAACACCCCCTTGGGGTTTTGAGTGGTCAAATCACCTCAACAGAGGCTGAAATTTTGGACACTGACTTGGCATGGCTAATGTAACCCTCTTCAGGAAAATGATGTGATTTAGGGTTGATTTACCCAAGGGTTCAAACTCAAACCCTAAGGAGGGGTTTTGAGTGTTGTGAAGGGCATAGGGGTAAATGCCCTTGTGTGACCTTTTAACTCAGTAGAGTTGATTTTAGCATAACTTAAGTCCTCTGGAAGGAGTCTTAGAGGATTTGAAGGTAGGTAGACACCTCAAAACCCTAACCCTAGTTTTAGGGTAGAAGCTCAATTATGAAAACACAGTCACTAAACCTTAGTTAAAAGTTGTGAAACTTGGGTGGAGTAAGTTTTGGACTAGGTAAAACCCTTAATAATTTTTATTAGAATTTTATGGGTTATAATTCTAGTACTTTTTTTGTTAGGTATCAATTTGCCCAAATTGGTGTTTGAATTATTTTGATTTCTCAGTTCATTTGAATCTAATAAAACTTGGACAGCAGATGTTTTAAGTCTAAATTAATAACCCTGAATTTTGTCACAAATTTTAGTTGGTTATATCTAGTACTTCCTTCACAAGTTCCAAAATGGCAATTATGGTCAATAAATCATTTAGAGCAAATTACTTACTGTAAAATTATGAAAACTGGTCAATGATGTTTTCAGATCAGTATCTTGTTGTATAATTTTATTCATGATTTTTAAGAGAATATTTACAGTACTTGCTTCACAAATATAGCTTTTTGAGATTTTAGTAATTATATATTTTAGGGCTCAATCCCTATTGAAGAGTTATGAAATTTGCCCACTGATGTTTTTAAGACAGAATCTGCTCTAGAAGATTAATTAAGAATTTTCTGATGATTATTTACTTCACTTACTTCATTAATGAAAGGAAACAAGATTTATTCTCAAAATAAAATTAGAGTCCTTAAAGTACTGGAAAAATTATTATATCTTGGATTTACTGATAAAAGGTTGTTTAGAATTTATCATGATTTTTATGAAGTTTACTTCATTTTTAAAAAGTTCACTTTATGTTCAACTGGTAACTCTTGGAACCCTTAATAAAATTAAATAAATATCAAAATAATTAGGAAAATTATAATCTTTTGGATTGAGTCTATTTGTGTCATGATAAGTCTCCAGAAAATAATTTAGGGCATTCGGCTGATTATTTAGAATATCTCCTATCCAGTTCAACGTATCGTCTAGGTTGGTCTGCATATAGCAAAATTGTTAAATTGCAATAGGACATGATCTGGGATAGTTGTTGGAGTTAGTCATTTTGGTTGGGTGGATAGATGTGGATGATTTCACAATAGAAGGACAGGAAAAGTAGTGAGAAATGGTTTGGCTAGAGTTTAGAGGTGTTCGAGTTCGACGAGAGATCGTCTTTCCAGAAGAGAGGAAGAGTCAAAATCACCCTAGGATTAGCCTACTATAATATGAGAAGGCAATGGGGGTAAGGGAATCAACCAATAATAATAAGAACCTTGCGAAAGGGAACGGTGGGCTTCAGCTACCATCATAGTTCCTAGTGCCCTTTGAGAGCCCTTCACAGGGAATACCGGGGGCAGTCCTGGGTTAACGTAAACTGTTTTAGCAAACTGAAAAGAGTAACTTAGTATTTAGGGTTGCATATTTCACAAACACAAATAGCACAGGAATATAGTGGGGAGCTTCGGCTTGATTTTTTAAGAGATAGACAAAATGGTCCGGGGAGCTTCGGCTCGATTTGTTAAGAGACGGAAGGAATGGTCCGGGGAGCTTTGGCTCGATTGGTTTGATACGCTAAATTTGCATATGCATAAAAGAAAAGAAAATTAAGGTGGTAGGTCTTCGGTATTGGAGGGTCGATGCACCGACGGCAATACGCTTACTCGGCAAGTGTGGTTAGCACTTCGCCAACAGAAGTCCGGTGCGCCAGCCGGAAAGAGTACGCAGGAGTCCGCTTCATGCATAAAGCATTGAGGCGTACGATAGGTCTGACTGGTAGATTTTTACTGGTTTATAGGTGGGCGAGGCCAACCCACCGCTTCCGTCTGCCACTACGGAGGTATCCTGGGAGGTAACGACACCGAAAGGGGGAACTAAAGGTCTGTGTGCACAGAGTCGGGTGTGTGTGTTACACTTGCATGTTCCATCATACCCACTCAAATATCATAGCATAATCGATTCATTCAACCCTTGACACCTAAAGTATAAGTGGAATGAGACGCTTATACGTTAGGATTTGCAAAACGAACCCTTCGTCTATAAGCTTGTGTGGGCAAGTTTATAAATAAAGGTTAATTTTGATACATATATATACTGTTGTTTGATAACCGACACCCCAACGTATAAATTGGTATGGGACTTTTTATACGATGGGAGCCTTGCAGAAGACCCCTTGGTTTATGTGTTCTCACATAAGTAAAGGTTACTCTCCATATTTCATCTTATTGCCATTACTTAATATAGAATTGATAGCATAGGTCCGCTGCCACCTGCTTTTGATTTATTCTCCACCTTCATGTCCTTCCCTTTCTTCCTCTCCGCTCAGTGACTAAGAGCCATGGGGGAAGGGGTAGAGGATGATAGGGCTTAGTCTTTATGACTAACGGTTTTCGGACCACATCATTTAGGGGATCGTGGAGCCCAGCATGGATGAGCAGCCCCGGAGGTCGGCCCGTTTGGAGACAGGGCAGTCTAGCTAAGGAGTTCAGACAGCTGGGACTGTGAGTCCCTGGTTCTAGTAGTGTTTATTTTGCTTCCGCTTGAGTGGCTATGTAGTGAGGAAATGATGTACCGGGCATAAGCCTGTATTTTTAGTACTCTGATATAATATTCTGTGGACACTCCCTTCGTGGAGATTATTTACTATTCATATGTGATTTCTGTGGACTTGCTTATTTTATTGCTACAGTTGAAATCGATTTGGCCGGCAGGATCGGCGTTTTGTAGTGACGACCTTCCCGGGTGCGAAGGTGTCACCGCAAGGCGGCAATTCTTGGCCTAAGACCCGGTGTTTAAAAAAAATGGGGGTCTTACAAGTGGTATTAGAGCAAAACATCGATCTGAAAAAGGTAGCAGTCCACTAACCCTGGGTCACCCCCGCTCGAGTTTAGTTTGGGGACAAACTAAGCAGCGGAAGCAGTGGTGTTCCCATATGGGGATCACATATAAATTGTCCACTTTTAGTAAAGATTGAATGTTTTCTCAGTATGGGTTTTTTTTACGCAACCTCCAGCACAGCCTACGCCACAAGGTGGAGTTCAACAGGCTTCGGATGTTGCACCACCTCCACCAGTCCCCGCTGTTTTCCTTCAGTCAGACATGGGAAAGACTCTAACAGCCATTCTGGAGGCTTTAAGGGCCCAGCAGGTTTCGGTCCTGCAGCCAAACCCAGGGGCCCACTGGTTGAGCATCTTCCAAGGACTTTCTCCTTCATCCTACTTGGGGATAGAGTCGGTGGTTCGGACGGAAGAGTGACTGGGTATTATGTACGAGATGCTGACCAGGATACGGTGCCCCTGGGAGGAGAGGGTGGCTCTAGTTGTCTCTTGCCTGGATTCCCATGCCAAAAGGTGGTGTAAGAAGCTACTGGACACGACGTTTGCTGATAGGGAGGTTGCGGAAGTTACCTAGGATGAGTTCAGGGCCGCGCTATTGGAGCATTTTGTTCTGCAGTCGGCCAGGGATGAGTTGGAGGAGCGGTTCTTACAGCTGAAGCAGGGCACCCGGACGGTGGTGGAGTACCATCGGAAGTTTGACGATTTGGCTCGATATGCAGATTCTTACCAGCTGGACGAAGAAGGGTACATCAAGAGGTTCTATAAGGGCCTGCGGGAGGACTTGAGGAAGGCTTTGTTGTTTGTATCCGACTGGCCTATCTCCCGGATTTTGGAGATTGTAAAAATGATTGAGGCTGATTGACACACCACTCGAGGCCGGAAGCTGCAAGCAGAGGATAAGGGTCGGAAAGCCAGAAATGATCAGCGGCGAGGTGTTATACCAGATAGGAGAAGGACAGAGGACCAGCCTCGTCAGGAAGTGAGGCAGGAGCCGAGGGAGCAGGTGATTTTGGCCCCTCAACCTCTTCGGATGTAGGAGATGCCGAGACCCGGGGGTATGGCGTATCCCCCACCAGAGTGCTTCCATTATCGTCAGATTGGGCACCTCCGGAGGAACTGCCCCAAGAGGGGGGCACCACCTCCAGTACCATAGGGTGGCTCACCTGCTCAGCATTTCGGAGGCCGAGGATGCGGCCGATGATGAGGATAGCAGGGGGGAGATTGTAGACAAGAAAGGGAGCAGGTGTATGCTTTGGACCTTGCGCAGCCTCGGAATCCAGAGCAGGTCATAGCAGGTACGCTGCAATGTTTTGTTATTTTCATAGAATTTCCCTCTAAGTTGTTAAACCTTAGAACCGCACTAGATAGTTTAATAAGGAAAGAAAAACTTGTTATAGAACCCTAAGACATCTAATCACCCCAGGTATAGTCTTCATCAGTGGCAAGCCTGCTCACACGCTTTTCGATACTGGAGCTACTCACTCCTTTGTGTCCGAAACGTTCGTAGAAGGACTGGAAGGCGTGGAGCGATTCACGGGCTTGGAGATGAGGGTGCAACTAACCGATGGATCTGAACTCCTTACCTCGGACCACTGCAATATGGAGGTAGAAATTGGTGGAAAGGCGTTCGAGGCTCCAACGACGCTTTTGAAGTTGACGGACTACGACTTGATCCTGGGCATGATATGGCTGTACTGGAACCATGCCCAGATTGATTGCCAAGCAAAGAGGATCACCGTGTGGCACGGGGACTCTTTCATTTCCATCGAAGGTATAAGACATGCCTCTCGTATACTCTTATCTTTGGTACAGGCCGTAAAGGCCCATCTGTAGGGAGAGGAGGTTTATCAGATCCTATTTGAGATGGCGGAAGTCAAGGAGTCTGTGACAGACATCCCGGTGGTGCGAGATTTCGCTGACGTCTTTCCAGAGAAACTGCCAGGACTACCTCCGCATCGAGAGCAGGACTTCCAGATACAGCTTGTGCCGGGGGCCAAGCCGGCATCTAGGGCCCCTTATCAGATGGCCCCGAAAGAGTTGACAGAGTTCCGAAGTCAGCTGCATGAACTAGTAGAGGCAGGGTTTGTCCGGCCAAGCTCTTCACCGTGGGGAGCCCCGGTGCTATTCGTCAAGAAGAAGGACGGAAGCCTCCGCTTGTGTATTTATTATCGAGCACTGCAAAGACTTACAGTCCGGAATACGTACCCGCTGCCATGGATCGATGAGTTGTTTGATCAACTGGAGGGGGCGCATTTCTTCTCGAAACTTGACTTGAGGTCAGGTTATTATCAGCTACGGATTCGAGAGGAAGATATTTCGAAGACCGCCTTCAGTAGTAGGTACGGATTGTTTGAGTTTATAGTGATGCCCTTCGGGCTCACAAATGCGCCATCAGCATTTACAAGCCTCATGAACAGAGTATTCGAGGAGTATTTGGATGTATTCGTCATCGTATTTATTGACGACATCCTCATCTACTCAAAGACGGAGGAGGAGCATACACGACACCTGACGTTGACTCTTGAGAGGCTACGGGAGCACCAGCTGTACGCGAAATTCAGCAAATGCTAGTTTTGGTTAAAGGAGGTGGCCTTCTTAGGTCATATTATCAGCGGTGTTGGGTTGGCAGTAGACCCGGCCAAGATCCAGGCAGTTCAGGATTGGCCACCGTTTAGAATAGCCACGGATGTACGGAGCTTTCTAGGACTTGCCGGATATTACCGGAAGTTTATCGAAGGCATTTCCCGGATCGCACTCCCTCTTACATCCCTGACGAAGAAGGAGACCCCTTTCATTTGGACGCCACAGTGCGAGGCGGCCTTTGTGGAGTTAAAAGGTCGGCTTACCTCGGCTCCCATTCTCGCTCTTCCGTCGGGAAGGGAGGGATTCCAGGTGTACACGGACGCCTCCTACCAGGGGATGGGTGCCGTTCTGATGCAGAACGGGCACGTAATAGCCTACTCCTCCCGACAATAAAAGATACATGAGAAGAACTATCTGGTGCATGATCTAGAGATAGGTGCAGTGGTCTTTGCTCTGAAGATTTGGCGACACTACCTCTACGGGGTCCACTGTGACATCTTCTCAGATCAAAAGAATTTAAGATACGTGGACACGTAGAAGGAACTCAACATCATACAGAGACGTTGGGTGGAGTTCCTATCAGATTACCAGTATACCATGCAATACCACCCCGGGAAGGCGAATGTGATGGCAGATGCTTTGAGCTGGAGAGGAGATACCTCAGGGAAGGGACCGCAACTGATGTCCATGGAGCTAGTCCGGTCATTAAGAGATATGCAGATATCCCTAGTATCCGAGAATAATCTAGAGCTGTATAGGGAGTATCTAGCATCAATGGTGGCCATAGACGATATTCGGGACCGCATCCGGGATGGACAAAAGACAGATGCATGGGCAGAACCGATGTTCCAAGCCTTCGAGGAGGGTTCGATGGGAGATTTTTCACTGAGATATGGATTGCTATATTTCAGAGGTAGGGTTTGTATACCCGTAGGAGGCCAGATTCGGGAAGACATCATGGCGGAAGCACATTGTAGCAGATATTCTATACACCCGGGGATCACCAAGATGACGACAGACTTGAAGAATACGATGTTTTGGCCAGGGATGAAGAAGGATATTACATACTTCATGACTCATTGGGAGGCATGCCAGCTGGTGAAGGCGGAGTGCAGGAACCCCGCAGGATTGCTATAGCCACTTCCGGTGCCGGAGTGGAAGTTTTAAGACATCGCGATGGACTTTATTCATGGACTTCCCCGATCACGGACGGGAAACGACTCGATTTTAGTCATCGTCGATCGGTTGACAAAGGTGGGCAGATTCATTCCGATCAGGAAAGATGACTCTGTCGGGGTACTGGTGCAGAGATTTGTAGAATAGTTCATTCGTTACCACGGGGTGCCCAGAACGATCGTGTTGGATCGGGATGGTCGGTTCACTTCCAGGGAGTGGAGATCCGTGCAAGCTTACTTGGGCACGCGATTGACCTTCAGCACCGCATTCCATCCCCAGACGGATGGGCAGACAGAACGGACCAATCGAACGCTAGAAGATCTTTTGAGGCTGTGCATTTTGGATCGAAATGAACCTTGGGAGAAGCTTTTACCACTAGATGAGTTCTCCTATAACAATAGCTATCAGTCCAGCATTAGGATGTCACCCTATGAAGCCTTGTACGGAATAAGATGCAGGACTCCTATTTCATGGATTCAAGATGAGGATCCGAAGGTTTTGGGATCAGAGTTTGCTGAAGACATCGAGGCTCAGGTGAGGCTGATCAGAGACAGGATGTTAGAGGCACAGAGCAGACAGGCTAAGTACTACGACACCCGACACCGTTAGGTAGAGTTTCAGGTGGGGGACCGTGTGTTTTTGAAGATCCGGCCCATGCATTGAGTTTCACGGGTGCGTGGTCGGAGGAAGAAGCTCAGCCCTAGGTATATGGGTCCTTACAGGATCCTGGAGCGGATCAGGGGCCCTAGCCTACAGGCTGGAGTTGCCACTGGAGCTGGCAGCTCTGCACGACGTATTCCACATTTCTTTGCTGAGGAGGGCTCTACTACGCCCTGAGTAGCAGATTTTGACCACCGAAGGGCCGATAGCTTCAGACTAGTCTGTTCACTTGGAGCCGGTTGGGATCGATGACAGAGGAGTACGGATCTTGCGTCGCAAGAAGGTCCCATTAGTCAAAGTTCTGTGGAGGAACCACTGTCAGGAGGAGCATACCTGGGAATCGGAGGACCTGATGCGACAAAAGTATATGGAGCTATTCAGTCAAATATACCTCACAACCTCTCAGGATGTTCAATTTAATTTCCTATTTCAAACTAGTAGGACTGAAATTCCAAGAATATGAGCTAATCTTTTGTTTATTGGGGTCTAGACTTTGCCAATGGGGCGAATTGGTCTTAGATTTGACAATCACCTTTAAACCTCACATAGCAAATATGGCGTCGTGATGTAAATCTTTAAATTCTCATGGGATGTTACAAGTTTCTTTCTCCCCGATAGGAGTCCCCGTGGGCTTAACGTTGATTTCGGGGACGAAATCTTTGTTTTGTTTATTGGGATTTGTAACATCCCATTTCCAACTAGACCCCTAAGAGTGGTTTTGTCATGACAAAACCCTAGGAAGCCCAAGAAAAAGTCAAGTGGGTCTGGTGTTGTGGATAGGGGCACTATGGTCTGCAAATAGTAAATTCTAAAACCTTAGTCTAGGGTGACCAGGGGCCCTCTCAATGACTCCAAGATCTCTCCAACCCATGTTAAGGCCCTAAGGACTCATCTGGGTCAACCCTAGAGCCTGAATTGACCAAGGTCAACCCTAACCCTAAATGGGTCAAACTGGCCTACACAGGGTTAATTGACCCTACCTAAGCCAAGTGGACCCGACACATACCTTCCTTACCCTTATGAGAGGCCAATGGGTCTCCAAGGACCAATTGGGGTACACCAAAAAAAGGGGGGGCTAAGTTGACCAAAGTCAGCTCTAGCCTTAAGGTGGTCAAAGTGCCCGGTTAAGGGTCAAATGACCTCTAAGGGCCAACTCAATGCTGTCTTGACATATACATTATGGCGTTGAGTGAGCTGAGCTCACTCAACGCCATCGAGTGAATGGCGTTGAGTGAGCTGAGCTCCCTCAACGCTATAGAGTGAATGGCGTTGAGTGAGGTGAGCTCACTCAACGCCATATAGTAAATGGCGTTGAGTGAGCTGAGCTCACTCAACGCCATAGAGTTAATGGCATTGAGTGAGCTCACCTCACTCAACGCCGTCATGCCATATACGGTATGACATTGAGTTAGCTGAGCTCACTCAATGCCATAGAGTAAATGGCGTTGAGTGAGCTCAGCTCACTCAACGCCGTCGTTCCATATACAGTATGGCGTTGAGTGAGCTGAGCTCACTCAACGCCATTGTGCCATATACGGTATGGTGTTGAGTGAGCTCAACTGAGCTCACTCAACGCCATAGAATGAATGGAATTGAGTGAGCTCACCTCACTCAATGCCGTCGTGCCATATACGGTATGGCGTTGAGTGAGCTGAGCTCACTCAACGCCATAGAGTAAATGGCGTTGACTGAGCTCAGCTCACTCAACGACGTCGTGCCATATACGGTATGGCGTTGAGTGAGCTGAGCTCACTAAATGCCATAGAATAAATGGCATTGAGTGAGCTCACCTCACTCAACTCCATCGTGCCATATACGGTATGGCGTTGAGTGAGCTTAGCTCACTCAATGCCATAGAGTAAATGGCGTTGACTGATCTCAGCTCACTCAACGCCGTCGTGCCATATACGGTATGGTGTTGAGTGAGCTGAGCTCACTCAATGCCATAGAGTGAATGACATTGAGTGAGCTCACCTTACACAACGCCGTCATGCCATATACGGTATGGCATTTAGTGAGCTGAGCTCACTCAACGCCATAGAGTGAATGGCGTTGAGTGAGCTCACCTCACTCAACGCCATTGTACTTAGAAAAATTCTGGCGAATTTCAGCCGGTTTGCTATTTTGGCTGACACGCCCGTGACACCACTTGACACGCCCATGTCAGTACTGTTCCCTGATAATGAAGAGAGATAAAGGAGTTTTGCCATGCATGGCTTGAGAGGCCCAGGGGCCCACCCTCTTGCTAGAATTACCTCCCCCGACCATGACAGCAACTAAGAGATAGAAAGGGAAGACTTTGGTTCTCATCTTTCCCCTCCCCAACAGCCCCCATTCAATTCACAAGGTCAAAGAGGCTTCAGCCAGCTGGTATATGACTGGTTTGAGCCATGCTTACCATGCTTTCACCCCCTACATACCATGGCCCCCAACTTTGACTAAAATGGACAAGCTCCTACAGCCACCTAACACCCCTCCTCTTCATCTTCAAAAGCTGAGCTGAACTCCAAGGATTCAATTCCACACTCTTCCAGAAGGAGCCAAGGAGTTTCACAATGCTATTTCAGAAATCCGACCACCGCCACCATCGCGCAAATGGCATCCCGACGATCGGCTCGACTCCAAACCGCGAATAAGGTCCTCCTCTACTACTTCTTTTATGGGTAGATCTTAGGAGTCTTTTAGGATGAGAATCGGGCTCAGCTGAACCCGATCAGGTGAACCTTTCCATGGTTTTTCCAAAAAAATGGGTGGTCGGGTTCGCTGGAAAACACCCCTCCGGCGGTCGTGCCGCCACCTGGCGATAGCCCCCACCTCAACGAAGGTGGTGGCGGTGGTTTTCAGCCAGGGAATTGGCTGGGTGGATGGGAAATCCACCTGGAAAGCTAAAGGCGTTGAGTGAGCTGAGCTCACTCAACACCATAGAGTACATGGCGTTGAGTGAGCTGAGCAGACTCAATGCCATAGAGTTAATTGCATTGAGTGAGCTCACCTCACTCAACGCCGTCGTGCCATATACGGTATGGCATTGAGTGAGCTTACCTCACTCAACGCCATAGTGTAAATGGCATTGAGTGAGCTCAGCTAACTCAACGCCGTCGTGCCATATACAGTATGGCGTTGAGTGAGCTGAGCTCACTCAACGCCATTCATGGAATTGAGTGAGCTGAGCTCACTCAACGCCGTCGTGCCATATACGGTATAGTGTTGAGTGAGCTGAGCTCACTCAACGCCATAGAGTGAATGACATTAAGTGAGCTAGCCTCACTCAGCACCGTCGTGCCATATACGGTATGGCGTTGAGTGAGCTGAGCTCACTCAACGCCATAGAGTAAATGGCGTTGACTGAGCTCAGCTCACTCAACGCCGTCGTGCTATATACGGTATGGCGTTGAGTGAGCTGAGCTCACTCAACGCCATAGAGTGAATGGCATTGAGTGAGCTCACCTCACTCAACGCCATCGTGCCATATACGGTATGGCGTTGAGTGAGCTGAGCTCACTCAACGCCATAGAGTAAATGGCGTTGACTGATCTCAGCTCACTCAACGCTGTCGTGCCATATACGGTATGGCGTTGAGTGAGCTGAGCTCACTCAATGCCATAGAGTGAATGGCATTGAGTGAGCTCACCTCACTCAACGCCATTGTGCCATATACGGTATGGCGTTGAGTGAGCTGAGCTCACTCAACGCCATAGAGTGAATGGCATTGAGTAAACTCACCTCACTCAACGCCATTGTACTTTGAAAAATTCTGGCGAATTTCAGCCTGTTTAGTATTTTGGCTTACACGCCCGTGACACCACTTGACACGCCCGTGTCAGTACTGTTCCCTGATAATGAAGAGAGAGAGAAAGTAAGGAGTTTTTTCCATGCATGGCTTGAGAAGCCCAGGGGTCCACCCTCTTGCTAGAATTACCTCCCCCGGCCATGACAGCAACTAAGAGAGAGAAAGGGAAGACTTTGGGACTCATCTTTCCCCTCCCCAACAGTCCCCATTCAATTCACAAGGACAAAGAGGCTTCAGCAAGCTGGTATGTGACTGGTTTGAGCCATGCTTACCATGCTTTCACCCCTACCTACCATGGCCGCCAACTTTGACTAAAATGGACAAGCTCCTACAGCCACCTAACACCCCTCCTCTTCATCTTCAAAAGCTGAGCTGAACTCCAAGGATTCAATTCCACACTCTTCCAGAAGGAGCGAAGGAGTTTCACTATGCTATTTCAGAAATCCGACCACCGCCACCACCGCGCAAATGGCATCCCGACGACCGACTCGACTCCAAACCGCGAATAAGGTCCTCCTCTACTCCTTCTTCTATGGGTAGATCTTAGGAGTCTTTTAGGATGAGAATCGGGCTCAGCTGAACCCGATCAGGTGAAGCTTTCCATGGTTTTTCCAAAAAAATGGGTGGTCGGGTTCGCCGGAAAACACCCCTCCGGCAGCCTTGCTGCCAACTGGCGATAGCCCCCACCTCAACGGAGGTGGTGGCGGTGGTGTACGGCCAGGGAATTGGCTGGGTGGACGGGAAATCCACCTGGAAAGCTAAATGTTATTAGTTTTACGGGCTCTGTTTGGAAGAAGAAGATGAATAGTAAAAGTATTATTGTCTTATAATGATTTATTTTCTTTTTTTAACACAAATTTTGATGCTATTAAATGAGGCACTTAGAGGTCGTTTTAGGAAAAATGGGCAATCACAGAAGTTGTAGCCCTTCGAGTCTGTATTATTCTAAAATTTATTTCAACTCGATTGGGTAAGTGCTTTGACCACAGCACCCATTTTGGTGGGACCTATACCTAGGGCTATCTTGAGATTCAAATGGATGCCCACCTTTCATCCCTTAACCAAATGAGCTAAAATTTGGTCAGGGTGTCTACCTTAGCAATATCTAGGGCTTGTCAAAAAATGGGAATTTTTGGAGAATATGTTTCTATAGTTTTTGGAAAAATTTAATAAACCATGTATAAATTATTTAGGTGTCTTAAAAACCTCAAAATCCCCCCAAATTTGGGTGGGTAGTCTTAGAGGGCATGTTAAGGCTCTGGTAAAAATTTAATCTCATTTGGAGATGTTTTTATTAGGCTTTTATCCAACTCTAGGTTGACCCTTATAGGGTTATTTAGGTCCAAACACCCCCTTGGGGTTTTGAGTGGTCAAATCACCTCAACAGAGGCTGGAATTTTGGACACTGACTTGGCATGGCTAATTTCACCCTCTACAGTAAAATGGTGTGATTTAGGGTTTATTTACCTTAGGCTTCAAACTCAAACCCTAAGGAGGGGTTTTGAGTGTTGTGAAGGGCATATGGGTAAATGCCCTTGTGTTACCTTGTAACTCAGTAGAGTTGATTTTAGAATAACTTAAGTCCTCTGGAAGGAGTCTTAGAGGATTTGAAGGTAGGTAGACACCTTAAAACCCTAATCCTCATTTTAGGGTAGAAGCTCAATAATGAAAACACAGTCACTAAACCTTAGTTAAAAGTTGTGAAACTTGGGTGAAGTAAGTTTTGGACTAGGTAGAATCCTTAATAATTTTTATTAGAATTTTATGGGTTATAATTCTAGTACTTTATTTGTTAGGTATCAATTTGCCCAAACTGGTGTTTGAATTATTTTGATTACTCAGTTCATTTGAATCTAATGAAACTTGGCCAGCAGATGATTGAGGCATAAATGAATAACCCTGAATTTTGTCACAAATTTGAGTTGGTTATATTTAGTACTTCCTTCACAAGTTCCAAAAGGGCAATTATGGTCAATAAATCATTTAGAGCAAATTACTTATTGTAAAATTATGAAACTGGCCAATGATGTTTTCTGATCAGTATCTTGTTGTATAATTTTATTCATGATTTTTAGGAGAATATTTACAGTACTTGCTTCACAAATATAGCTTTTTGAGATTTTAGTAATTATTTATTCTAGGGCTCAATCCCTATTGAAGAGTTATGAAATTTGCCCACTAATGTTTTTTGGACAGAATCTGCTCTAGAAGATTAATTAAGAATTTTTGGATGATTATTTATTGCACTTACTTCATTAATGAAAGGAAACAGGATTTATTTTCAAAATTAAATTAGAGTCCTTAAAATACTGGAAAAATTACTATATCTTGGATTTACTGATAAAAGGTTGTTTAGACCAGGGGCCCTCTCAATGACTCCAAGATCTCTCCAACCCATGTTAAGGCCCTAATGACTCATCATGGTCAACCCTAGAGCCTGAAATGACTAAGGTCAACCCTAACCCTAAATGGGTCAAACTGGCCTACACAAGGTTAATCGACCCTACCTAAGCCAAGTGGACCCCACACATACCTTCCTAACCCTTGTGAAAGGCCAATGGGTCTCCAAGGACCCATTGGGGTCAACCAAAAAAAGGGCGGGGGGGTTAAGTTGACCAAAGTCAACTCTAGCCTTAAGGTTGTCAAAGTGCCCCGTTAAGGGTCAAATGACCTCTAAGGGCCAACTCAATGCCGTCTTGACATATACAGCATGGCGTTGAGTGAGATGAGCTCACTCAACGCCATAGAGTGAATGGCATTGAGTGAGCTGAGCTCCCTCAACGCCATAGAGTGAATGGCGTTGAGTGAGCTGAGCTCCCTCAACGCTATAGAGTGAATGGCGTTGAGTGAGCTGAGCTCACTCAACGCCATATAGTAAATGGCGTTGAGTGAGCTGAGCTCACTCAACGCCATAGAGTTAATGGCATTGAGTGAGCTCACCACACTCAACGCTGTCGTGCAATATACGGTATGGCGTTGAGTGAGCTGAGCTCACTAAACGCCATAGAGTAAATGGCGTTGAGTGAGCTCAGCTCACTTAATGCCATAGAGTAAATGGCATTGAGTGAGCTCAGCTCACTCAACGCCGTCGTTCCATATACAGTATGGCGTGTAATGAGCTGAGCTCACTCAACGCCATTGTGCCATATACGGTATGGTGTTGAGTGAGCTGAGATCACTCAACGCCATAGAGTGAATGACATTGAGTGAGCTCACCTCACTCAACGCCGTCGTGCCATATACGGTATGGCGTTGAGTGAGCTGAGCTCACTCAACGCCATACAGTAAATGGCGTTGACTGAGCTCACCTCACTCAACGCCGTCGTGCCATATACGGTATGGCGTTGAGTGAGCTGAGCTCACTCAACTCCATAGAACGAATGGCATTGAGTGAGCTCACCTCACTCAACGCCATCGTGCCATATACGGTATGGCATTGAGTGAGCTGAGCTCACTCAACGCCATAGAGTAAATGGCGTTGACTGATCTCGGCTCACTAAACGCCGTCGTGCCTTATACGGTATGGCGTTGAGTGAGCTGAGCTCACTCAATGCCATAGAGTGAATGGCATTGAGTGAGCTCACCTAACTCAACGCCGTCGTGCCATATACGGTATGGCGTTTAGTGAGCTGAGCTCACTCAACGCCATAGAGTGAATGGCATTGAGTGAGCTCACCTCACTCAATGCCATTGTACTTAGAAAAATTCTGGCGAATTTCAGCCGGTTTGCTATTTTGGCTGACACGCCCGTGACACCACTTGACACGCCCGTGTCAGTACTGTTCCCTGATAATGAAGAGAGAGAAAGTATGGAGTTTTTGCCATGCATGGCTTGAGAGGCCCAGGGGCCCACCTCTTGCTAGAATTACCTCCCCCGGCCATGACAGAAACTAAGAGAGAGAAAGGGAAGACTTTGGGACTCATCTTTCCCCTCCCCAACATCCCCCCTTCAATTCACAAGGACAAAGAGGCTTCAACCAGCTGGTATGTGACTGGTTTGAGCCATGCTTACCATGCTTTCACCTCCTACCTACCATGGCCCCCAACTTTGACTAAAATGGACAAGCTCCTATAGCCACCTAACACCCCTCCTCTTCATCTTCAAAAGCTGAGCTGAACTCCAAGGATTCAATTCCACACTCTTCCAGAAGGAGCCAAGGAGTTTCACTATGCTATTTCAGAAATCCGACCACCGCCACCACTGCGCAAATGGCATCCCGACGATCGGCTCGACTCCAAATCGCGAATAAGGTCCTCCTCTACTCCTTCTTCTATGGGTAGATCTTAGGAGTCTTTTTGGATGAGAATCGTGCTCAGCTGAACCCGATCAGGTGAAGCTTTCCATGGTTTTTCCAAAAAAATGGGTGGTCGGGTTCGCCGGAAAACACCCCTCCGGCGGCCGTGCTGCCACCTGGCGATAGCCCCCACCTCAATGGAGGTGGTGGAGGTGGTGTCCGGCTAGGGAATTGGCTGGGTGGACAGGAAATCCACCTGGAAAGCTACAGGTTATTAGTTTTACGGGCTCTGTTTGGAAGAAGAAGATGAACAGTAAAAGTATTATTGTCTTATAATGATTTATTTTCTTTTTTTTAACACAAATTTTTATGCTATTAAATGAGGCACTTAGAGGTCGTTTTTGGAAACTTGGGAACTCACAGAAGTTGTAGCCGTTCGAGTCAAGATTATTCTAAAATTTATTTCAACTCGATTGGGTAAGTGCTTTGACCACAGCACCAATTTTGGTGGGACCTATACCTAGGGCTATCTAGAGATTCAAATGGATGCCCACCTTTCATCCCTTAAACAAATGAGCTGAAATTTGGTCAGGGTGTCTACCTTAGCAATATCTAGGGCCTGTCAAAAAATGTGAATTTTTGGAGAATAGTTTTCGATAGTTTTTGGAAAAATTTAATAAACCATGTATAAATTATTTAGGTGTCTTAAAAACCTCAAAATCCCCCCAAATTTGGGTGGGTAGTCTTAGAGGGCATGTTAAGGCTCTGGTAAAAATTTCATCTCATTTGGAGATGTTTTTATTAGGCTTTTATCCAACCCTAGGTTGACCCTTATAGGGTTATTTAGGTCCAAACACCCCCTTGGGGTTTTGAGTGGTCAAATCACCTCAACAGAGGCTGAAATTTTGGACACTGACTTGGCATGGCTAATTTCACCCTCTTCAGTAAAATGGTGTGATTTAGGGTTGATTTACCTTAGGCTTCAAACTCAAACCCTAAGGAGGGGTTTTGAGTGTTGTGAAGGGCATATGGGTAAATGCCCTTGTTTTGCCTTGTAACTCAGTAGAGTTGATTTTAGCATAACTTAAGTCCTCTGGAAGGAATCTTAGAGGATTTGAAGGTAGGTAGACACTGAAAGTCCACCTAGTGCCAACTAGCTTCACCTATGGGGGGGATAGGTGTCTTGTGGGGTTTTTGCGGAATTAAAAACTGTACCTGCACAAGAAAATCAAACAACACAGCATAGGAAAGACTCAAACAATTTATAGTGGTTCCCCGATTTGGGTACGTCCACTTTCCCCCTTCGACCTATCTCCCAACCAGGGATGACTCGGTCACTTCACCAACAGGATTGAAATCCAATCCTTGCACTAACGGAAGGAACCCTTCCACACGTAGGAGTCACCACTCCCACAACACGGGTTGCACCCAACCCTTACAACTAGAGACCAATCGGTCCTTTACAAGGAAATTGAAAATAGATTGTATAAGAAATACAAACAACTTAGGGAGACTAAGGTGTCCCTCTTCGTTCGACGACGTGTTCTTGAAGTCAACGAAGAGTCCACAACCCTAGATCTCTCTTGGAGTGAATCTTCCCGTAACCGACGGCGGCTTGGAGCGGCGGCAAGGTTCTCGGAATAGGCGGCGGCTACGGAGAGCTGCTGCTGTGCTAGGGGATTCAAACTTCATAGCAAAGGAAGCAAGGTCTTCCAACGGTCACACTAGGATCGGTCGTCTCGATCGATTCGGAAGGGGAGATTTTTCCCGATCAACGAATCAAGAGAAAAGGGATCTCTGGTTAGACGCGTGAGACGCTATGCTAGCCTAAGCTTCTGTCACCGGAGATCTGGAAGAACTTGAGATCAACAGCGGCGACTAACTGCTCGAAGGCAGAGACGGTCGGCGGAGCAAGATCGCGAACTAGGTCACGTCGGTGGCTGTTCTTTTTGAATTCGCGTATGTAGGTATTCTTCCGCTCATACATACGGAGGTATATATACCTTAGGTCAAACACATGACCGTTGTGGGCCCCACCAGCAATAAGACCTAAGACCGATTCGAAATACCGCAAATAATATGGACCGGTTCAGATAGAATCGGAAAATTGCCCAAGTCAAATTCGGCGAGAATCGTAGGTGATTCTCGACGAATCGGCGAGAATTACCTACGATTCTCGCCGAATACTACTTAGTAGAATTCTGGCTGCACTGATATAGAAGCGGGGGAGAATCGGCGGGAATCATACTTGATTCTCGACGATTCTGCCTTAGAGAATTTCTGGCGCGTCGAGACAGCCGGCTCCAACCGGCGAGAATCAACCAGTGATTCTCGACGACTCGGCGAGAATCACTAGTAATTCTCGCCGAATCGGCGAGAATCACTTAGTGATTCTCATCGATTCTTACTTAAACAATTTTTCCCCTTTCTTTCCGAGAGTTGGTCTTTGGCCCATCCTTGCTCCTTGTCTGCTTTTGCTCTATCATAGCCCTGTACTTGAAATTAAGTACACTCCAAAAGAGAGAGTACACGTAGGCCAACACACTGATCTGCTCAATGAGGGATTACGTCGCGCAGACCCGTGTATATTGACCCACTGCACCCTGATATTGAGGTGTACTTAGCGTGGAGTAACTGCAAGCACAACTAGAATATTTCATCAAATACAATGTCTATTTACCTTAGCTTGTTCAGGGGCTTCTTCAAATCAGGTACATTGTGGATACAATACCCAACAATCTCTCCCTATTTGAAGAGCCTAAACCCTACAAGCTAAGGTGAATAGAGCGTATGAGAATGAAAATCATAAACTTAAAATTGAGTTGAGAGAGATATTCATTACCAATTTCTTGAGAGCAAACTTGGAGCCACCTTAGCCTTAGCCGAGAGGGTAATCTCCCCCTTTTCAGCTTCTGCAAATCTAGGTCTCGTGCATTTGACACCATGCTCCCCCTCAGTTCTTGCACCTGTGCTTACACTTGAGTTCTTGGCAGATGCTCCCTATAGATGCACGAGCCAGGAGCTTCTGTAGTCTTCATTCCTCATAGTTTAGCATCCCCAATTCAGTTTTGAAGAGACTGAACTTGGCCTCGTCTAAGGGCTTTGTGAAAATATCTGCAATCTTCTTGTCCGTGGGGACATAGCAGAGAGAAATGTCCTTGTTCTCCACGTGCTCCCGAATGAAGTGGTAACGCACTTCAATATGCTTTGTTCTGCTGTGCGATACCGGATTGTTGGCAATAGCAATTGCACTGGAGGAGTCACAGTACATTGGTACTTCCTTGAACTGGAGGTCATAGTCTGCTAACTGATTTCTGATCCATAGGAGTTGTGCGCAACAGCTGCCAGCCGAGATGTACTCAGACTCTGCTGTGGAGGTTGCTACACAGTTCTGCTTCTTTCTATTCCATGAGATGAGCCTTCTTCCGAGGAATTGAAACGTCTCGGAAGTGCTTTTCCTGTCATCCCTACTCCCTGCAAAATCAGCATCTAAAAAACCTATTAGCTCGACATCATTGTTTCTCGGGTACCACAAACCAAGATTAGGGGTACCTTTAAGGTATCTAAGAATTCGCTTTGCAGCGACATAATGAGATTCCTTAGTGTTCACCTGATATCTGGCACAAACACATGTGGAGAACATGATATCCGGTCTACTTGCAGTAAGATAGAGCAGGGATCCAATGATGCTTCTGTATTTGGTTTCATCAAAAGGTTTCCCTTTCTCATCCTTATCCAGAGACATGGTGGATCCCATTGGAGTCCTCATAGAGGTTGCATTCTCCATTCCGAATTTCTTGAGGAGTTCATTGGTGAACTTTGTCTGAGAAATAAAAAATCCTTCCTCAGACTGTTTCACTTGAAGTCCCAAGAAATACTTTAGCTCTCCCATACTGCTCATTTCAAACTTTCCTTGCATAAGTTTAGAAAACTTTTTGCAAAGATTGTTGTCCGTTGACCCGAATATAATGTCATCGACATAGATTTGCACCAGCAAGATCTTGCCTTTGACTTCCCTGAGAAACAATGTCTTGTCTATTTTTCCTCTAGAGAACTTGTTCTCAAGAAGAAAACTAGACAAGGTCACATACCAAGCTCGAGGAGCTTGTTTTAACCCATATAGAGCTTTATTGAGAAAGTAGACATCATTAGGACAAGTAGGATTGACAAAACCTGGAGGTTGAGCGACGTATACTTCCTCTTTTAAGTCTCCATTCAAGAATGCCGATTTCACGTCCATCTGATAGACAGTGAATCCTTTATGAGAGGCATAGGCTAGGAACAGACGGATTGCCTCGAGCCGTGCAACTGGCGCAAACGTCTGGTCGAAGTCAATCCCCTCCTCCTATCGGTATCCTTGATCCACCAGCCTGGCCTTATTCTTTATGATGACACCATGTTCATCCAGTTTGTTTCTGAAGATCCACTTGGTGCCGATCACGTTCTTCCCCTTTGGTCTGGGAACCAGCGTCCAGACGTTGCATCTTTCAAATTGATGTAGTTCATCTTGCATGGCCAATATCCATGCTGCATCTTTGTTCGCCTCGTCGAACTTCTTTGGCTCAACCTGTGATAGGAAACTAAGATGCATAATCTCATTAATAGTACCTCTTCGAGTTCTGATACCGTCACGAGGATCTCCGATGATCTTATCACTAGGATGATCTCTCACGTGTCGGAGCTCTAGAAGTCTTGCATCAGGAGCTCTAGCGATTTCTGGGGCTCCTTCCTCTTCAGGGAGGACTGCTCTATCCTGATTGTCATCCTCTCCGATTGGCGTTGAGGTGGAGACCTTGACGTATTTTGGAGTTGCATCTTTCTCGGGCTCATCCAGGTGTAGCTTTTCGAGTCTGGCACGTGCATCTTCAAGAAGACCACTAGAAGACTTGCAATTAAGCAAACTTCCTTCATCAAATACAACATTTATTGATTCCTTTACCACTAGGGTTTTCTTGTTGAAAACTCTATAAGCCCGGCTATGGCTACTATAGCCCATGAATATGCCTTCGAAGCATTTTTCACCAAACTTAGTACGCGGGTACTTCCCATTATTCAGTACATAACATTTGCAGCCAAAGATCCTTAGATAGGACATGGTTGGTTTCCTGCCTTTCAGTAGCTCGTAGGGCGTCTTACGATGACTTTTGTTGATCAATGCCCAGTTTTGAACATGACAAGCCGTATTGAGAGCCTCGGCCCAGAAGTATTCTGGGAGTGAAGCGTCATTCAACATTGTCGTGCAGGCTTCAATGAGTGTTCTATTTCTCCTCTCCGCAACTCCGTTTTGTTGAGGAGTGTGCGGGGAGGAAAACTCATGAAAGATACCAAGTTCTTCACAAAACTCTGTCATAGCACAAGACTCGAACTCTGTTCCAGGGTCACTTCTGATTTTGACCACTGAGCAGTTAAGTTCGTTCTGAATTTGCTTGACAAAGCTGGTGAAGATGTCAAACGTATCAAACTTGCGTTTTAAAAAGAACACCCAAGTAAACCGAGAGTGATCATCTACAAGCACTAGCGTATAAGACTTCCCTCCTAAGCTATGAACTTGCATTGGACCAAACAAGTCCATGTGCAGAAGATAAAGACATCTGGAGGTGTCTTTGTCTGGGATGCCCTTAAAGGTAGCCCGAGTCTGCTTGCCCATCTGGAATGCAGGACATGGACTATCTTTAATGCACTTCATAATGAGAGCATCCCTTACTAAGTCTTTGGAAAACAGCATAATAATTGTCTTATAATTAATATATGCCAATCTCTTGTGCCATTGTTCACAAAAAGATGCACTGCCTTTTGCAACGAGGCATACTGGGGTAGAAGAATCTAGACTGAGAAAATCTAAGCAGAAAATATTTCTGCTCATAATGCTAGTTAATACTGTCTCCGAAGAGGCACATGATACTATCAGGCATTTATCCTTGCAGAACTTAACGTCATACCCTTTATCACATAACTGGCTTACACTGATCAGGTTATGATTTAACCCCTCAACATAAGCTACGTTAGAGATAGAGAGTATACCGTTGGAAATCGTACCGTAACATCTGGTGATTCCCCGATCAGATCCCCCAAATATAACTTTGGGTCCATTCTCGACTGGAGAGTACTCCCGCAGCAGGCTTCTTGTACCAGTCATATGACGGGAGCATCCACTGTCCAAATACCAAATGGGAGTTTTGTTGGCCTTTGGACATTCCTGCAAAACATAATTAATTTGCCTTAGGAACCCAATCGAACTTGGGTCCTAGATTCCTCGTTAGCATACTACCCCTCGATTGGTTAACCCTACGAGTGGTCGGCCTCGCATAGCCAACATGAGAAGTCTCGTTATTCATTGGATTAAACCAGCAATCCATGGCAAAGTGACCAACTTTGCCACAGCACCAGCAGTCAAACCTGTTATACTTTCTCTTAGGCGCCTGCTTCACCCTTGGAACGTATGGTTCAACCGGGGCCGTGGACCTGGAGGTGGAGGCATCATGATGACCACAGTCACATGATTTCTTCACCTCTTGGCTTTTCAGTGTGATAGGCTTGGCCTTAGGTGCTTGCTTCCGATTATGGCCGCTAGAGAAGTGACCATAATTTTCCACGTGGATTTCCTCAAAGGTGCCTTGAAGACACTCTCACTGAAGTTACGGGGAAAGGTCCAACCATCATACCGGCTCTTTGGCTTTGCAACCGAGGGCCTGAAGTGATGGCCATACGTTGACTCAAAGTCATGTTGGTTATAGGGAAAGCTGGGCTTTCTAAACTCAACAGGGCTGAGTGGGGCCTTTCTCTTTTCAGCAGCAGAGGCCTTCTTAGCAGCCTTATTCTTCCTCTGGTTCCTGTTTCTCCTGGAAGAGGAACTAGGTGCCCCTACGTGCCCCAAACCAGCTCCTTTGGTCTGAGCAGTGAAGGTATCAACTAGTGGAAGAACTATCTTAGGCATAGAGAAGCTCTTAACGATCTTCTTTTCTGCCGCAAGTTGTTCTTCCAACTTGTCGATTTCCTCTTGCTTAAGATCGAGGAGCTTAAGGGACTCTGAATGCTTTGAAGTCAGGTCCAAGTGCTCCTGTCGGAGGGAGATCAAACTGGTGATCTCTTCCCTCAGGGATACACTCTCACCTTTAAGGAATTTAACTTCCTTTTTCTCAGCCTTCGGTCTCTTTCGACATTCCACGAAAGTATTGAGCAGAAGCTCATACTTATCGAGGAGCTCAGCTTCACGGGCCGAAGGGCTATCCTCAGGGTCATCATCCTGAGACTCAGGATCAGAGTCAGAGTCGGAGAGAGGGGTGTGAGCTTTTACCTTCCCAGTAAATGGGGGGCAATCTCCTTCCGAGTCACAGCGACCCATTAGCCCAAAGTAGGCTTTCTCGTCATCGCTGGTGTCTGACGTATCAGATTTGTTGGGGTTTCTCGTGAGGGTTGGCACAACACTTTGTGCACGCAGCGGAAAGGAAAAGGACGAGAACAGCCCAAGAGAACTGGATCTGGCCATGATCGTTGTATCAAGAAGTAAACAAAATAACTAGGGCAAAATACCTTAGTGGCGTTGAGTCACAACTCAACGAAGATGCTCCAAGTATTGAGTGTTGTCGGTGGAGAGTTGTACGTGGAATAATATCCACGTCTCTGCAGAAATCCACACGAGCAGGAGAAACCCGAACTGCTCGTCGCACGAACAATCGGGAGGAAGACAGCCGCACCTTTGCAACTCCACGGACTGCTAGGTCCGCGCCAGGAGAGGCAAGAACAATGACTATCGCCGGAAATGGGAGGGTCAGCGGAGCAGACACGGCGGCGGAACACTTCCGTCCGGCGATGTGCGGGATGCGGCGGAACGAGCGATCGGCGGAACTCTTTCCATCGGGTTCTAATCGGCCGCAAGAAAAGCACAAGTCCTCTTTTTTTTTTCAAAACCCTAAGTGTCTATTTATACCAAAGGTATAAATAGACCTAAAGGAATGGCTATCCGCAGACCACACAGCATAGGGTCCCTGGAAGAATTCGGCGAGAATCGACAAAGGCGTTCGGCGAGAATCAAGCGCCAAGTCGTCGAGAATCAGGGACGATTCTCGACGAATGGCCTTTAGTCGTCGAGTCATACTCAACGACTCTCGACGATACTCGTCGATCGGCGAGAATCATCAGGCAGATTCGGCGAGAATCGATGGACAGTCCCGACGACTAAGTCTTTGATTCTCGACGAATCTATCAGATTGATTCTCGACTAAAACCCCATAGTCGTCGAGACATTCTCGACGACATTGCCTTGGTCGTCGAGACATTCTCGACGATTTGCCTTGGTCGTCGAGTCAAACTTGACGACCTTTCGACTATCCATGCCCTATGAACTTTACTGGCAACAATTGCCTGACACCATACATAATGGTGATTGGTAACCTTTACCAATACGGTCAATCTTCCAACTCCTCCACAGCTCTTATGTGCGACCCTGCAGGCTCATATCGCGTTGGCAGTGAGATTACATGTTTGACAACTTCTAGATCACCATGGTAACTCCAACAGTCTCCCACTTGATCTTGGAAGTATCAAATCATAAACCTCACAAATAATGAGCGGCATCTAGCAATGCATAATTGCTCCCCAAGCAATAAGAGTTTATAACTCATAAGCCTTCATGAACAATGTATCAGCGTTGTCTTTGTCCCTTTGTCCCTTACATCCGGAAAGAACTAGAGGCATGGACCGTGTCACCCTCATAATAACTCAATCCAAGTTTCCTGATCTAGAACGGACATCCAGTGAATGGTGAGGCCAATATCACATATTGACTCCACCAAGCATGGCCATGCATTTCTCAGTCCAGTTCCATCAAGGGGCCCATGGATGCAACTCCTGTCATATAGGAGGACAAATTCCATATCTGCTCACACACAAACATCCAAATGATTCGTAACGTGCCCAACAACCACCCTTATCATCAACCTTTCTCAAGGAAGACTTTAGATGGTATCAAAGCATGCTCTTCCTCACTTGATGAATACTGTGACTTCAGGTCAAAGGACCACAACACCATTGTCAATAGAGACCTACTTGTGACACGATTAGATAACAATCCACAAAGTAGTCTCTGGTTGGGTCTGTCCAGTACAACTTGTTCACTAACAAGTACCCACGTGATGACTTGATATCACAATATCATGACCTATGAGAACTGGTCATCAGTCAACGCACGTGCTAGTCTCTATGTATCATCATTACCCTTAGATCCTATGATGATACCACGACCAGGGACTTTTAAGAATGAAGCTTCAAATGAATCATAGGCTCTCACATTCAAGTCACGTACTTGATGTCCTATGGAAGCGAACATTCTAAGGGTATTCATTATGTTAACATTTAACTATCATATAGAAAAACCATAATAACGGAATATGCCATCAATTGTAAAAAGAAAATCTAGGTACACAATTCATCATATGAATAAACAATAAACAGCCAACAGAATATATCTTTACATGCAACCCACAAGGCTCCCACTAGACTTGATCATTCAGGTATCGTATACCCATTGATCAAGTATGACCATCATGCTTTCTCTGCGCGAGAGGCTTTGTCAGTGGATCTGCAATATTCTCCTCAGTCGGCACTCTGCAAATGTTCACATCTCCTCGTTCGACAATCTCACGAATAAGATGGAACCGCCGAAGTATGTGCTTGGAGCGCTGATGGGATCTAGGTTCCTTAAATTGTGCAATTGCACCATTGTTATCACAGTAGAGAACTACAGGACCAACAATGCTAGGAACTACATCAAGCTCGCCGATGAATTTCCTAATCCATACAGCCTCCTTCGCTGCATTAGCTGCAGCGATATACTCGGCTTCCGTTGTAGAATCAGCAACTATCTCTTGCTTGGAACTCTTCCAGCTCACAGCTCCTCCATTCAGGCAAAACACAAACCCTGACTGAGACTTTGAATCGTCCCTATCAGTTTGGAAGCTAGCATCCGTGTAACCACTTACAACGAGCTCTTCCTCTCCACCATACACCAAGAACACATTCTTAGTCCTTCTCAAGTACTTCAGGATATTCTTGACTGCAATCCAGTGACACTCACCGGGGTCTGACTGATACCTGCTAGTCATGCTTAAAGCAAAGGAGACATCGGGTCGAGTACATAACATTGCATACATGATTGATCCAATTGCCGAAGCATATGGAATCAACTTCATGCGGTCCTTATCTTCACAAGATTTTGGACACTGGTCCTTAGAGAGATTCACACCATGAGACATGGGCAAAAATCCTTTCTTGGACTCAAGCATGTTGAACCACTTCAACACCTTATCGATGTATGTACTCTGGGTCAAACCCAGCAACTTCTTCGATCTATCTCTATAGATCTTAATACCAAGTATATAAGTCGCTTCACCCAAGTCCTTCATAGAAAAGCAGTTCCCTAGGTTGTTCTTAACAACTTTCAGGGTAGGAATGTCATTCACAATCAACAGTATGTCATCTACATACAGTATCAGGAAGACAACAATGCTCCCACTGATTCGCTTGTAAACACAAGTCTCATCTTCATTCTTGATGAAACCAAACTCTTTGATTTTCTCATCAAAACGAAGATTCCAACTTCGAGAGGCCTGTTTCAGTCCATATATGGACCTATTCAGCTTGCATATCTTAGTGGCTTCATTTGGGGATACAAAACCCTCGGGTTGTGTCATGTACACTTCCTCAAGGAGGTTTCCATTAAGGAAAGCTATTTTGACATCCATCTGCCAGATCTTGTAGTCATAATACGCAGCAATAGTAAGCAATATCCTTATGTACTTTACCATGGCAATAGGGGAAAAGGTTTCATCATAGTCAATACCATGAATTTGTCTAAAACCCTTAGCCACCAGTCGCCCTTTGAATGTCTGTACATTCCCATCCATGTCGGTCTTCTTCTTGAAGACCCACTTGCACCCTATGGGTCGTACCCCTTCAGGTGGTTCCACCAAGTTCCAAACTTGGTTTGCATACATGGAGTCCATTTCGGATTTCATAGCCTCAAGCCATTTGTCGGAGTCCGGTCCATTCATAGCCTCTTGGTAGGTTGCTGGTTCATCATCATGATCCATTAGCAACACATTACCTATTTGAGACACGAGAAATCCATATCTCTCAGGCTCAAATCTTGGTCTATCAGATCTACGCAGGACATGTGTTTCTTGAGTAGGTTCTCTAGCTATAACACCTTGTAGTCCTAATTCAGAATCCAATTCTGGTTCATTCACTATTTGTGGTTCTTGAACTTCTTCAAGTTCTACCTTTTCAGTCTTTCTTGATAAGAACTCTTTCTCCAAGAAGACACTGATCCTTGCGACAAACACCTTGCCCTCGGACGGTAGGTAAAAGTAATATCCTTTCGTTTCCTTAGGATATCCCACCAGATAATATTTATCTGATTTGGGATCCAGCTTGTCAGGCATTTGACGTCGCACGTATGCCTCACAGCCCCAAATTTTAATGAACGACATACTAGGACGTTTCCCAGTCCATATCTCATAGGTGTCTTCAGAACCGTTTTTGTTGGAGCGCGATTCAGTGTCATAGCAGCAGTCTCTAAAGCAAAACCCCAAAAGGAAACAGGAAAGTCTGCATGACTCATCATCGAACGTACCATGTCTAACAGAGTACGATTTCTCCTCTCAGACACACCATTGTGCTGTGGTGTTCTAGGTGGAGTGAGCTGTGATATAATACCACACTCTTTCAGATGATCACGGAACTCGTGACTCAGGTATTCACCACCTCGATCGGATCGGAGTGCTTTAACCCTTTTGCCCAACTGGTTTTCTACTTCATTCTTGAACTCTTTGAACTTTCAAAGGTCTCGGATTTGCACTTCATAAGATACACATATCCGTATCTACTGAAATCATCAGTAAATGTAACGAAGTAGAAATACCCACCTCTAGCCATGGAACACATGGGTCCGCATACATCACTATGTACAACACCCAAGAGATCCTCAGCCCTCTCAGTATAACCAGTGAAAGGAGCTTTTGTCATTTTGCCTAACAAACAAGATTCGCATCGCTCAAATGATTCATAATCAAATGAGTCCAAAAGTCCATCCTTATGGAGCTTGGATATGCGCTTCTCGTTTATATGGCCCAAACGACAATGCCAGAGATACGTAGGGTTTGAGTCATTTGTTCTTAGTCTTTTATTATTTTTTACATTATAGATCATATGGTCTAAGTTCAAAACATAAAGACCATTAAACAGTTGGGCTACAGCATAACAAACATCATTCTTAAATATGGAACAACAGTTGTTCTTAATTATAAAAGAAAATCCAATCATGTCAAGACATGAAATAGATATAATGTTTCTAGTTATGGCCGGAACAAAATAACAATTATCTAGTTCTATTACAAGCCCACTGGGCAAAGAAAGACGGTAAACCCCTACGGCTACAGCAGCAACTCTTGCTCCATTGCCGACACGCAGGTCCACCTCCCCTTTACTCAGCAATCTTCTCCTTTCCAATTCCTGTACATTTGTACAAATGTGAGAACCACATCCGGTATCCAATACCCAAGATGAAGGAGCAGAAAGGTTTATCTCTATAACATAAATATCTGAAGCGGAAGTCATACCTCCCTTCATTTTCTGCAGACCCTCAATATAAGAAGGACAGTTCCTCCTCCAATGACCAGCCTTGCCACAGTGGTGGCATTTCCCTTCCTTCACCGTGCTTTTCTTCTTCTTCAGTGCAGAAGACTTGGGCTCAAGATGTGACTTAGGTCCCACCTTCGTCTTCTTGAAGCCCTTGGCCTTGCCCATGCCCTTATGCACCATCAGTATGGGGCTGGTAGGCCTGGCCTTCTTCATATTGATTTCGGCAGTTCTCAACATGCCTAGGAGTTCGGGCAGTGTCTTGTCTATTTCATTCATGTTATAGTTCAAGACAAACTGCTCGTAGCTGTCCGGCAACGATTGCAGGATCAGATCTGTGGCCAACTCTTGACCCAGAGGAAAACCCAGCCTTTCAAGGTTCTCTATATACCCAATCATCTTGAGTACGTGAGTCCCTACTGAGTCTCGAACTCCCATCTTGTACTGAAACAACGCTTTCGTGACGTCGAACCTCTCTTGACGAGCCTGCCCTTGAAACATTTTCTTAAGATGCTCGTCAATCTCCTTGCACCCCATGTTCTCATGTTGCCTTTGGAGCTCAAAGTTTATGGTGGCAAGCATGAGGCATTCGATGTCTAAAGCATCATCGGTATACTTCTTGTAAGCATCCTTATCAGCACGGGAAGAATTCCCGGTCGGCACCTCGGGGGATTCTTCTTCCAAGACATAGAGCTTTCGCTCTTGCCTGAGAACAATTCTCAAGCTCCTGTACCAGTCCATGTAGTTAGTCCCATTGAGCTTATCCTTCTCAAGGATGGCTCTTAGAGACAAAGTGGAGTGTGAACCACTTGCCATGGAATTCTACAAGAATTCATGCAGAATAAAATCAGTACCAAAGTTTCAAAATACAATTTATTTTAATTTGGACTCTAATTAAAACTCCCACTATTTTATTCGAACTAATAGCCCTCACTATCAATTCGGAGAGTTCATGCGAGCTACTCTCTTAGTGGACAAGATCCGTATTTCACCAACACAATGAGTCAGCTTTGGCTTTCCTCTCACGATGTAGTTATTTAGGTAGGCAACGCTTGCCAATTGCATCCTCATGCAATTCTTGTATGGTTGGTGAATAACTCTTTATTCGCATCCATCATATGGTGCATGCCAACCCTATGCCTCTAGACGCTCAACCTTTGAGGTCACCTAGTTAAGTGGGGCCCGATGTCGACAGTGGGATATCATAATTATCGGCTCGCACCCTTACCAAGATAGATTAATGCACCTTGTTTTGGCAAGCCCACACTTCATCGATCGAGGCAGGAAGAGTGTCATCCATCGGAAGGCATCCGAACACTTAATGTTTGATGAAGGGATTTAAATTTTGATAGTATGTTAACAATTAACCATGATCAACATTTGATCAATGTGCACATCTAAATAAAATAAAACATTTCTAGAATCCTCATGCATCCCTTATGTGCACAACAAGACACTATCAACATTTGATAGAGCAAAGGGCTAAATCTGAACATATGGACATTTCCAAATATTCAGGTTTACATGCATTGGACAAAGGGGAAAGGCAACTCAACTTAAAGCAGTAGACAAGCTCATCTCTCTTTGTTGGATTCAAAATCAAAAACAAAATTCGAGGAATGGTTACTGCTAAGGAGACAACAACTTCTACAATTAGAAATTACTACGAAATCCCAGACGTTCCTGGCGGGGTTCCAAGGGGCAGCGCCCCTGGCGGTGGTCCACCGATCAGCGGGCGAGGTCAAGGGGCAGAGCCCCTGCGGGGTGCGGGGCAGCGCCCCGACCAAATTTTGCAAAATCACCATCGATTTCCCTTGGAAAAATCATCAACAATTGATGTTCCAGGAATAAATCTAGACATTTAGAACACTTCTAAATCCCTAGGTTTACACGTGTTGGAATTCCCTAACTTCCAATACAACAATCATGGCCGCAACCTCGCTCTGATACCACTGTTGGGGTTTCTCGTGAGGGTTGGCACAACACTTTGTGCACGCAGCGGAAAGGAAAAGGACGAGAACAGCCCAAGAGAACTGGATCTGGCCATGATCGTTGTATCAAGAAGTAAACAAAATAACTAGGGCAAAATACCTTAGTGGCGTTGAGTCACAACTCAACGAAGATGCTCCAAGTATTGAGTGCTGTCGGTGGCGAGTTGTACGTGGAATAATATCCACGTCTCTGCAGAAATCCACACGAGCAGGAGAAACCCGAACTGCTCGTCGCACGAACAATCGGGAGGAAGACAGCCGCACCTTTGCAACTCCACGGACTGCTAGGTCCGCGCCAGGAGAGGCAAGAACAACGACTATCGCCGGAAATGGGAGGGAAGCGGAGCAGACACGGCGGCGGAACACTTCCGTCCGGCGATGTGCGGGATGCGGCGGAACGAGCGATCGGCGGAACTCTTTCCGTCGGGTTCTAATCGGCCGCAAGAAAAGCACAAGTCCTCTTTTTTTTTTTCAAAACCCTAAGTGTCTATTTATACCAAAGGTATAAATAGACCTAAAGGAATGGCTATCTGCAGACCACACAGCATAGGGTCCCTGGAAGAATTCGGCGAGAATCGGCAAAGGCATTCGGCGAGAATCAAGCGCCAAGTCGTCGAGAATCAGGGACGATTCTCGACGAATGGCCTTTAGTCGTCGAGTCATACTCGACGACTCTCGACGATACTCGTCGATCGGCGAGAATCATCAGGCAGATTCGGCGAGAATCGATGGACAGTCCCGACGACTAAGTCTTTGATTCTCGACGAATCTATCAGATTGATTCTCGACTAAAACCCCATAGTCGTCGAGACATTCTCGATGACATTGCCTTGGTCGTCGAGACATTCTCGACGATTTGCCTTGGTCATCGAGTCAAACTCGACGACCTTTCGACTATCCATGCCCTATGAACTTTACTGGCAACAATTGCCTGACCCCATACATAATGGTGATTGGTAACCTTTACCAATACGGTCAATCTTCCAACTCCTCCACAGCTCTTATGTGCGACCCTGCAGGCTCATATCGCATTGGCAGTGAGATTACATGTTTGACAACTTCTAGATCACCATGGTAACTCCAACAAGATTCACTCAGCGTCTTTGGCTTCTTCGCGATGTAACTCCTCTCCTTCTTCTTGTCTTTTGAGGACCTGTGCTCCTCTCCCTTTCCCTTCTCCCTCTTGCCTTGATGGCAGTCGGCCACGACGTGCCCTGGCTTGTTGCAACCAAAGCAAATAATGTCAGGTGAGCGGTGTTTGTTCGGTTTAGAAACATACCTGTCAGAAGAATAGTTCTTCTTCTGATCCCTTGAGGAGGAGCCGTCTCTCTTTCTCTGATTCCTCAGCTTGAGGAACTTCTTGAATTGCCGTGTGATAAGAGAGAAGTCTTCCTCAGACAATTCTGAGCCGGAGGAGCTTGGCTCAGAGTCTTCCTCTTCATCCTTCTTCCACGCACGGGAAGAAGCAGCACCCTTACCCTTTCTGGAATGAATGGCTTTTAGGGCCACGGTCTTTTCTTTGGCTGCGGCTTTCTCTTCTTCCTCTTCAGCCTTCCTTGTGTTCAATTGCAGCTCATAGGACATGAGCTTCCCGAACAGAATCTGAGGGTCGGTTTCCGCAAGTCTGCCAAACTCCCGGATGGTGCAGATCTTCGTGTCCCATTCCTTAGTAAGGGACCTAAGGAACTTATCATTGAGCTCACCGTCAGTGAACACTATTCCATATCCCTTGAGTGCATTGACGATCTTGAGGAAGTTTTCGAAGGTAACTCCGATCTCCTCCTCGGGCCCTTGCCTGAAGGCCTCATATTTCTGGTTGAGGAGGAATCTCCGATCGTCCCTCACTTCATCTGTGCCCTCCATTAATACAATCAGGCAGCTCCAGAGATCCTTGGCTGTCCTGCAGTTGCAGAAGTTCTGCATCATAGAGTCGTCAACTGCGCTTACCAGGATGTTCTGAGCTTTCTTGTCGAGTCCGAACAACACCATTTCGTCCTTGTCCATTTCCGAAAGTTTCTTGGGTACTTTCTTGGTAGGAACAATGGTGGAGGCCTTAGTGGGAATGTAAGGTCCCTCCTCCACTATCATGAAGAATCGGGGGTCGACTTCTTCCATATAGAATCTGATTCTTTCCTTCCAGATAGGAAAGTTCAGTCTGGTGCACAGTGGGATTTTGTCGGAGTGCTTGAGTCCGTCTATGGAAGATATCGGTCTTCTTCTTGACACTGGTGGCAGGATTCTACTAAAGGTGTGAACCTTTTTGATGAGCAACCTGGCTCTGATACGACTTGAAAGTCTACCTAGTGTCAACTAGCTTCACCTATGGGGGGGATAGGTGTCTTGTGGGGTTTTTGCGGAATTAAAAACTGTACCTGCATAAGAAAATCAAATAACACAGCACAGGAAAGACTCAAACAATTTATAGTGGTTCCCCGATTTGGGTACGTCTACTTTCCCCCTTCGACCTATCTCCCAACCAGGGACGCCTCGGTCACTTCACCAATAGGATTGAAATCCAATCCTTGCACTAACGGAAGGAACCCTTCCACACGTAGGAGTCACCACTCCCACAACACGGGTTGCACCCAACCCTTACAACTAGAGACCAATCGGTCCTTTACAAGGAAATTGAAAATAGATTGTATAAGAAATACAAACAACTTATGGAGACTAAGGTGTCCCTCTTCGTTCGATGACGTGTTCTTGAAGTCAACGAAGAGTCCACAACCCTAGATCTCTCTTGGAGTGAATCTTCCCGTAACCGGCGGCGGCTTGGAGCGGCGGCAAGGTTCTCGGAATAGGCGGCAGCTACGGAGAGCTGCTACTGTGCTAGGGGATTCAAACTTCGTAGCAAAGGAAGCAAGGTCTTCCAACGGTCACACTAGGATCGGTCGTCTCGATCGATTCGGAAGGGGAGGTTTTTCCCGATCAACGAATCAAGAGACAAGGGATCTCTGGTTAGACGTGTGAGACGCTATGCTAGCCTAAGCTTCTGTCGCCGGAGATCTGGTAGAACTTGAGATCAACAACGGCGACTAACTGCTCGAAGGCAGAGACGGTCGGCGGAGCAAGATCGCAATCTAGGTCACGTCGGCGGTTGTTCTTTTTGAATTCGCGTATGTAGGTATTCTTCCGCTCATACATACGGAGATATATATACCTTAGGTCAAGCACATGACCGTTGTGGGCCCCACCAGCAACAAGACCTAAGACCGGTTCGAAATACTGCAGGTAACATGGACCGGTTCAGATAAAATCGGAAAATTGCCCAAGTCAAATTCGGTGAGAATCGTAGGTGATTCTTGACGAATCGGCGAGAATTACCTACGATTCTCGCCGAATACTACTTAGTAGAATTCTGGCTGCACTGATATAGAAGCGGGGGAGAATCGGCGGGAATCATACTTGATTCTCGACGATTCTGCCTTAGAGAATTTCTGGCGCGTCGAGACAGCCGGCTCCAACCGGCGAGAATCAACCAGTGATTATCGACAACTCAGCGAGAACCACTAGTGATTCTCGTCGAATCGGCGAGAATCACTTAGTGATTCTCGTCGATTCTTACTTAGACAATTTTTCCCCTTTCTTTCCGAGAGCTGGTCTTTGGCCCATCCTTGCTCCTTGTCTGCTCTTGCTCTATCATAGCCCTGTTCTTGAAATTAAGTACACTCCAATAGAGAGAGTACACGTAGGCCAACACACTGATCTGCTCAACGAGGGATTACGTCGCGCAGACGCGTGTATATTGACCCACTGCACCCTGACATTGGTGTGTACTTAGCTGTTGATGCACGAAAAGCGACGGGGAAAACGGGCACCACCAGCTAACCGTTCGAGCACTGGGGAAGGTATTGGGAAAAGACTGTCGGCTAGTCGGTTACTAGCGGCTAGGAATAGCGGATAGGACCGGATAGGAAAAAGGGAGAAAGGGCCGCTGCCAGCGGCAACACCAGAGTTCGCCCGCCGCGGCCTGAATGCCTCTCCTGCGGCGGACTTTCCTTTTATAAGAAACTGAGCAATTACACTTAGAAAGGAAAGAAGAAAGGAAGAAGCCGGCCGAACAATAGACCGCAAAGGACTAGAATCGAGGCCGCAGCTTTTAATAAGCGAGCTCTTGGACTCGAGTCAGCGTGCTTTGGGTGTACTCCCGCCCCCTATTTATAGGCTTGGGGGCCTGCCCAAACGGGCAGGGCTAAAATTACCGGCTACCCGAGGTACAAGTGAATCGGGCAGCGGTGACGGGAAACGAGAAAAAGAAGAAAAGCAAAGAGACAGGCCGCGCGACCTGGCGACCTTCTTCTGTCGAGCTGCAGGACGGCCTCTGGGCCGGCTGATCTGGACCTCCTCTGACGGCGACCTGGGACACAGGTCGCGTAGCTTGGGCAATGACAGGCCGACCCTTAGATGATGGTTGGACCGGAACTGGCAGCTGTCTGACGTAGAGGCCGCCCGGCTTGTCTGACAATAAGCCGGCTAGCTGAGAACGGTGGCTAGAAAGCACAAGCCGCCCGGACTTGAAAACCTGGAGAACTAGTCGCGGATTCCGGGTTAACATAATCCCCGCATATTTTCGAAGTTTCTGAAAAACTTCGAAAATATAGAACTAAGCCGGAGACCGCGACTGCCATTAATGCTTCTGCGTCTGTAAAATGCCGAGGGCCCTGCCATTTCGTCAAGATTTCTGCCAAGCCACGGGTCACTATTCGCCACTCGCGGTCAGAATCCTCCAAGCCGACAGAGACTTCTATAAGATGGACGTCATGTCCTCGATGCTAGATCGCGAAAAGAAGTCGTCTGGATCGAAAAAGAGGGGCAGAAAAGCGGACAGTTCCGACCAACAGCCTGAGGAGAAAACTGAGAAGCCGATCGCACCGGCGGCTTCTGATTCTGGAAAGAAACCGATGGAAGTCGTCGTGGAATCCTCGAAGGCCGCGACAAATGTCGAAGCGGTTTCCAAATCTGCTCTCCCGCAAGCTGGTGCCACCAGATCCTTCGATATTACCTACTCGCCATCAGGTGAACCCCTTTTGAAGATCGCCGGGCGGAGGAGAAGAGTGTCGACTCTTCCAAACCGCGCAAGTTGCCCACATCTGCTGACTTGATCATTGTTGAAGAGGACGACTCGAAGAAGCTACTGGAGGCCGAGCGGTCTCTGACTGAGAAGAGGAAACGGACAGAGACAATAGTCGGCCACTTGAAGCGGCGTAAGAAAAAGGTCGAGACCCTTGAGGAAAGGATGGAGAGGAAGGCGCGGAAGATGCGGGTTGATAACCGCAATGTTTCTGTGAAGACCGGAGCAGCTAGTGTGCAATTTAAGCCGCGGGAGAAAGACGTATCTGATGGCCTATCGACTCCATCTTCCAAGCCGGACGAGCCAGAGAGTACGCCTTCGGTTAGCAAATCCCTGAGCGATATCCTGAAGGGCATGGAGAAATTTCAGCAGCAGGACAAGTTACTGGCAACTCTGTCGGCTTCTGCGGAGGTCGCCGTCACCGATGTCGAAGTTACAGGAGAGAAGCTTGGCGAATCGGCTCCTGCGGTTTCAGAAGGAGCTGAAAAATTAAAACTTAGAGAGAAGATAAAGGAAATGAAGAAGTTAATCGCCGGGAAGCAGGTGGCGACTACGTTTCCTGCCCTGCAAGGTAAACACGAAGAAGTTAAGCGTATTGTAAAATTCTACAAGCCGCGGTCACAGAAGAAGGGAGTGGACACAATTTGCAATCCGCCAGCGAGCTTCTTCCTGACCACAGCTGAGCTGAAAAGCAAAGCTAAGGAGACCACGCGGCTATGGAAAGAAAAGTTAAAGCGAATAGATTCAGAAAGGTTTAGGCGACCAGCGGCTAGACTTGATACTGCGGCTTTCGAAGGAGAGATAACCACGAGCTGCGGTCTCGTTCTAACGAGATCTTCTACCAGGTGCCGGTCATGTCACTGAATCTAACCGCCTATTTATTCGTTGCAGGTGCACATGAAACTGTCATCAAGCCGGGTGATCTGATGACTTTCTTACCTCCACTGATTCCGCCGCAACCTCCAAGTGTCCGTGACCAGAGGACGTCCGAATTTCAGGAGGAGGCCGCCGCCTTGCAGGCTAGGATAAGGGAGCATGCCGAGGCCCTTCGAGCCAAGGAAGAAGAGTGGCGGCTTCAAGAAGAAAATCAGCGGTCTATGCTGGAGGCCGCTGAAAGGAGAACTCAAGAAGTGCTGGAGGACTTGGAGCAGGAGAGAGGAATGATGCGGTCTGAGGTGCAGGCCGCTGAGAAAAGGATGCACGAGGCCTTAGTCAGCTTGGAGTTGGAGAAAACGACGATGCGGATTACGCAGGAGACCGCTAACAAAAGGGTGCAGGAGGCACTGGCCAGCACGGACATGGAGAAAACGGCAAAGCGGACTGCGCTGGAGGCCGCTGACAAAAGGATGTAGGAGTCTCTGGCCAGCTGGGAGTAGGAGAAGACAACGATGCGGACTGCGCTTGAGGCTGCTGAGCAAAGAACTCTGGAGGCGCTGGCCCACCTGGAGCAGGAGAAGATAGAGAAACTTGACCTGCAGGCTTTAGTGCTGATGCTCGGCCGGATTGAGAGGGAAAGGGCGGACACCGCTCGACTTGACGAGGAAAGGGATAAGGATCGACCAGAGGAGGCCGACAGAGGCTTGCGACCTACTGGGACGACTGCTGAACAGCAGCAACTACCAAATCGCCTGGCTTCCGGAGAGACTTCGGACTCACCAGTAGTCGCGGCAGTTAGGCAGGTCGCTGCTTCTGGCGACCCGGGAGATCGCGCTCTATCGCTGGTTCCATTTACCCGCGTAGAGCATGATACCTCGCGAGTTCATCGGACTATGCACAATATCCACAACCTTGTTAGTCAAGTGTATGTCCAGCTGTTACAGGCCGACGACCAAGTCACGCGGGTTGGGCGAGAGGCTCCAGAGAGTGGAGAGAAATAATTATGAGAACTTTAATTTGTCGTTGTAATAAGCATCAACTCGTGATGCCGGACAGTTTGATTCCTGTGGACAATTGTTGTATGTTCGATTGTATATTACTGCGAATTGCATGCGGCTTTGTGCGGTTTGAATACTTCTAGTCGCTGTCTTTTCTTCTTTAGAAATTTCGCCAAGTACTGGAATTTTAGTAGCTCGAACTGCCGAACTAGAATGCGGTTAGAATACTTTACCTTGTAGGTTGAGCCGTGCGGCCTGATATCTAACCGCGATTTGACAACCACAACTGTAGCTTCGCAGGAAATCTATAAATTGAGATTATCCCGGAGTCTTCGGCACAGAACATCAAAATGCGAGCTAAAGCAATGGCGATGCGGTCTGACAAAGCTCCAGCCGTTAGGACCGATGCGGCTTCCTCCTTCCATTCGGCGAATCATAAGGAAGTCTGGCTTACCCAAGCCGAGCTCGACAGCTTTGCAGAGAAGCATATGAAAGACAGCCTGCTGCTCGCGCGGCTTCCGCTGCCTCACGAGCGGATTAACACCTCCGCAGCCAACCAGATCGCTATCCCAATCGATCACTTTGACTGCGGCTTTGTCTTCCCTGTGCTAATGGAAGCCGTCGCGGTCTTCGACCATTACGGAGTAGTGCCAGGATAGCTGCCCCCGAACTCTATTGCAGCGATTTACAGCTTCATCTCCTACCTTAGGTCGGAGCGAGTTCGCTTCTCGATAAGGTTGTTCAGAGAATGCTTCTCTGTGCGGTCTATTCCGGACTCGGGAACGAAGATCTTCAGAGGCCATCTTTACTTCGGCTGCCGCGGCCTGAAAGTCGTCAACCTGGCAAACAAAATCGCGAATTGGTTAGAAAGATACCTGATCTTCGAGGGTAACCTCGGACTCCTGCCGGTCCATCCGCAAGTTCGCGACGAAGCCGCTTTTGGCAGCAGCGGACTGGACGGCGTGGAGAAGGAGATCTTCTACTTCTTGAAGGGCGAGCGGCTCGACGTCACCCACTACCTCCCGCTGCTCCCGACTTTGGAGGATGTCCATGTGCAAGACAGTAAGTATCACCCAACCGAACTGCTCGGCTAGCCGCGCGGCTTACCAACTGACTTGTTAACTTTGCCTTGCAGCTGCCGTCGCGGTCCCGCTGAACAAGCCGCTTACTCCAGGCGGCCTAACCCTTACACAGAGGGAGAAGAGGGCGAAGAGGGCCAGGCCGGAGCGGGCTGAAGTGGAAGTTGAATCGGATTCCTCCAGCGGCTTCACGCTGCTTGGTATGGGCAGCCGCTTGAAAGACCTCCACAGCAACCCCACCATGCAGTGGAGTGTCGACGGCGAATCGGTACAAGTTTCCACCGCCCTCCCAAACTGGGGGAAGGAAACCGTAAGCCGCCATGCCTCCGCAGCTGGCGCGGCTTTGTATGGAAGGCGCAATTTGAAGGCGCTAAAAAAGATACCTGCAGAGGACTTCTCGCGGTTTGCCGTGCAGGTCGGCGCGAGAAGCTTTGTGGCTAACCACTATATGGGCCTGGCCCATAGGCGGTTAGTCGCAAGTGAAGGCGACCTGAAGCGGCAACTCGCCGAAAAGGATGAAGAAATCGCACGCCTAAAGGAGCTCAATGCGGTAAGATATTACCTGATTTATGCGACCTCATTTAACAAGCCGCTCGGACTGACCTTCTTCCTTCCTTTGCAAAAAATGTACGATCCGGCCAACTCGGCCTTTCAGGATGCAGTCTTTCCGCAGCTTGTGCAAGGGATCGACGGAGCGCTGAAATGCCTTCGAGATCGCAGCGGCCTCGCCCCGGGATTCACCGACTTCACCTGCGCCGACCTGTATCCACCCTTGAAGAAAAGGGTGGCAGCGGTTTATCGAGCGCTGAAAGGCAAGGAGAAGGTCGGCGGAGAGGGCGAGGCAGAAGAGGAAGAGGGGGACAGCGAGGGAAGCAGGAGCCAGAGTGCTTCTTCAGAAACCGGCGGTCAAGCGTCTGAGACCGCGCGGGTTGTTGCCAGCTCGTCAGAGACCAGGGGCACTGGCAGTTCACGTTCATCCTCGTCTGACAGTGGTGACTACTCGCCTTCTGAGATCGACATCGACGGTGAACCGGATTCCGGTACTCCTGCGTCCAAAAGATTGAAGCCGAATTGCTAGGATAGATTACTTGTAAAAGTTTTTACATTTTTTGAGACCGCCGGTAAGATTTTTGTAAACCGCGCGGTCTACCCTTTACACTTGACATGAGAAATGAAAATATTTTACCTTTTGTGAGAATCTATTATAATTTTACTTACTTGTTTGTGTATGCGGCTTAATCTTTCTTACTCGTTTCCGACTTAAGAAATCTAATCGATGACTTCACCGAATAATAACTACCTTTGCTCCGGTTAAACTCGAGTAGAATACCGGTAACCGGATATATTAGTCGTCTGCAAAATTATAACAATCCGGTCATCCTTGAGCGTATATAGAGCAATAAGCCGGGCGGTTAGGCGATTATTCGCCAAGAATATAAGGCAGTTCAACTGTTGAGGGTTCATATTCATCCACGAAGTCCCACGATTAATGTATAGGCCGTAATTTTATTGGAGATGAAGATACATGACGATCAACAAGCCGCCTGGCCAAGGGGATAAACCGGATAGATATTGTAAAAAGCAAGCTGAATGTGGCGGCCTGTCCGAACTTTAATATGAAACTCGCCTTCAATAGGGAAACTACTTAGCGATAGAGATAAACATATTGCGACTTCTTAACATAGCAAGCCGCGAATTGATTTGAATGAATACCATAAGCCGGCGGAATGAGCGGATAGGAAAACTGGGGTCCGCACTGCATCAATAATAATATCAGAAATGACCCGTAATTCATAACAATGCGGGTAGGTGAGGCCGGAGCGGCATTGCTTTCCTCACAAGGCTATGAACTACCGAATCAACCCAAGGACCGACGGACTGAGCGGATAGAATAACCGGAGTCCGCACTACATCAATAATAATATCAGAAATGACCCGTAATTCATAACCAAGCGGGTAGGTGCGGCCGGAGCGGCATAGCTTTCCTCACAGGGCTATGAACTACCGAATCAACCCAAGGACCGGCGGACTGAGCGGATAGGATATATGGAGTCCGCACTGCATCAATAATAATATCAGAAATGACCCGTAATTCATAACCAAGCGGGTAGGTGCGGCCGGAGCGGCATTGCCTTCCTCACAGGATTATGAACTACAGAATCAACCCAAGGACCGGCGGATTGGGAGGATAGGATATATGGAATCCGCACTGCATCAATAATAATATCAGAAATGACCCGTAATTCATAACCAAGCGGGTAGGTGCGGCCGGAGCGGCATTGCTTTCCTCACAGGATTATGAACTACAGAATCAACCCAAGGACCGGCGGACTGGGCGGATAGGATAACTGCAGTCTAGAGGCCAAGCGGGTAGATGCGGCCGGAGCGGCATTGCTTTCCTCACAGGACCTCAAGATCTGTAGACTCAACAACTCAATTCACTGCCCTCTACTTGGCGGACTAGAAATAATTGACAGGATCAAGTCGGCCGAATTCCAGAATATATTAGTAATAATCCGAGATAGATTTCATAGCCGAATAGAATAAACCGAAATAGGTAACCGCGCGGTCTGCGGACTTTGCAATATAAACCGGCTAGGTTGTAAGACCGTGAGACGGTGGATAAGCTGGAACGGGCAAAATAATAGCAATATGTGAAAACCATAATTTATCTATCACTGTAACTTGCAGGTTGAAAAGATAACGAAAACTCTGCCTGCACTGTCTTACAGCATAAACTGAGAATCATCACTCTTCTAAAGAAGATCTCATTTAACTCATCCGCGAATGATTCAAGCGGGGTTGCCACTACACATCTGCGACTGATGTCGAGCGGGATTGCCACTACACATCTGCGACTGATGTCGACCGGGATTGCCACTACACATCTGCGACTGATGTCGAGCTGGATTGCCACTACACATCTGCGATTGATGTCGAGCGGGATGTGGAGGGCCAAAAAAGAAGTATTATACTTGTTATAAGTAAATGTCACATAGGTATGTCAATATTAAGTGTAAAGCTAGGAAGCAGAATTTAGAGGGCATATGAATGCTTATTTCTAGAGGAAAGCTTAGTAAACGGATATGGGCTTGAAGCCTAATTGAACCCAATTGTCGATGATCGTTGAGAGATATTTGTGAAGCTGGATGCTGGTGAGGACTGGTTTGGGGCTATGTTTATTACAACTGTCATTATCAAAAGAAAAGAAGCAGATGCCAGAAAGTCCGAGCACATAGGAGATATACGAAATATGTAAAAGAAAGACAAACAAGATACTACCGCTTCTAACACTTCCACTATTTAACAATAGAATCTTCATTTGAAATAACGGCTTTATCAGTGGAAAATGTGCTGGAAGATCATAGGACAACATAGTCTTGTAATTTTCCTACCCTTGCAAATTGATCTGCTAGTTTCCGGAGAGCCCGACAATCTTCTGTGTTATGACCAATATCCTTATGATATTTACAAAAAAGTTCTTCATGTCGATGTTCAATCTTTGATTTCATACGTCGAGGCTTTTTAAATTCTTTCATATTAGCAAGAATTGGCAGAAGATCTTCCATAGAAATTTTGAACTCGACATATCTGTCCGAGTATTTTTCATACTTGAGTGTTTTAGGATCAAAGGACATGATAGGGCAAGCTTCTATACACTCTGATGATTTATCTTGTTGCGGAGATTCTGAAGCACTTCGGGAAGAACCAGGCTGTTGATGATAAGAATCTTTCTGATATCCCTTAGCCATTTGATTTAAGAAGGATATATAGTTGGCATTTACTGCTTCACCCATTATGAACTGATTAGCTGTTTTAATAAGATCTCCATAGGTCTTCGGCTCCTTTTTGCCAACTTTAAATTTGAGAGGACCTTCTCGAAGTCCGCTTATCAAGGCATATTTGTAAAAGTCTGGATGAACGTTAACGATATCGAGCGTTTCTTTTTGAAACCGATCAACGAAATGAGCGGTAGACTCATCAACTTCCTGCTTGATTTGGAAGAGAGCTACTGGGTTTCTCTTCCGCTTCCTGAAAGTATCAAATCTCAAAAGAAACTGTTTTTGAAAATCCCCAAAGCAAGTGATGGACCGAGAAGGTAAACCATGAAACCATACCTGAGCAAGACCGTCAAAGGTCATTAGAAAAAGCTTGCATTTGATTCCATCTGACATGGATTTTAGAGAAGCAGCCGCTTCAAATGCTTGCAGGTGTGAAACTGGATCACTAATCCCAGAATAACGTGGCAAGCGGGGCTCTCTAAAATCATCAGCAACGGTATCCCTGCGAATTTGATCAACGAACGGAAAAGAAACTTCTTCTTCTTTGTAGGGAGGTGTCTGCTCCATGCCAGCCTGAAATGCATCCTTAGCTATATTCTCGGGATGAGAACCATCTTGCCTCGCTAAGGAATCCAGCATAGATGATAAGAAATCCCTGTAATTCCTCGGGAGATTCATTGTAAATGAGAGATAACAACCAACACGAACTTAGAGACTGCCGGACAGTTACAGTCTGACCGCGTGGATAGAATTGCCAGCGGTTACTAAGCGGGTTAACCACCCTTGCCGCTGCTTGCTCGACTAGCCGCTAAGCACTAGCGGCCGAGCGGTCTGACCATATCTAGCCGCGGATTTCACCGGATAACCGAGATCTGAAGGTCGCGTGTTAACTATTGATGCACGAAAAGCGACGGGGTAAACGGGCACCACCAGCTAACCGTTCGAGCACTGGGAAAGGTATTGGGAAAAGACTGTCGGCTAGTCAGTTACTAGCGGCTAGGAATGGCGGATAGGACCGGATAGGAAAAAGAGAGAAAGGGTCGCTGCCAGCGGCAACACCAGAGTTCGCCCGCCGCGGCCTGAATGCCTCTCCTGCGGCGGGCTTTCCTTTTATAAGAAACTGAGCAATTACACTGAGAAAGGAAAGAAGAAAGGAAGAAGCCGGCCAGACAATAGACCGTAAAGGACTAGAATCGAGGCCGCAGCTTTTAATAAGCGAGCTCTTGGACTCGAGTCAGCGTGCTTTGGGTGTACTCCCGCCCCCTATTTATAGGCATGGGGGCCTGCCCAAACGGGCAGGGCTAAAATTACCGGCTGCCCGAGGTACAAGAGAATCGGGCAGCGGTGACGGGAAACGAGAAAAAGAAGAAAATCCAAGAGACAGGCCGCGCGGCCTGGCGACCTTCTTCTGCCGAGCTGCAGGACGGCCTCTGGGCCGGCTGATCTGGACCTCCTCTGACGGCGACCTGGGACACAGGTCGCGCAGCTTGGGCAATGACAGGCCGACCCTTAGATGATGGCTGGATCGGAACAGGCGGCTGTCTGACGTAGAGGCCGCCCGGCTTGTCTGACAATAAGCCGGCTAGCTGAGAACGGCGGCTAGAAAGCACAAGCCGCCCGGACTTGAAAACCTGGAGAACTAGTCGCGGATTCCGGGTTAACATTAGCGTGGAGTAACTGTAAGCACAACTAGAAGATTTCATCAAATACAATGTCTATTTACCTTAGCTTGTTCAGGGGCTTCTTCAAATCAGGTACATTATGGATACAATACCCAACAAACACCTCAAAACCCTAACCCTAGTTTTAGGGTAGAAGCTCAATTATGAAACACAGTCACTAAAACTTAGTTAAAAGTTGTGAAACTTGGGTGAAGTAAGTTTTGGACTAGGTAGAACCCTTAATAATTTTTATTAGAATTTTATGGGTTATAATTCTAGTACTTTATTTGTTAGGTATCAATTTGCCCAGACTGGTGTTTGAATTATTTTGATTACTCAGTTCATTTGAATCTAATGAAACTTGGCCAGTAGATGATTGAGGCATAAATGAATAACCCTGAATTTTGTCACAAATTTGAGTTGGTTATATCTAGTACTTCCTTCACAAGTTCTAAAAGGGCAATTATGGTCAATAAATCATTAAGAGCAAATTACTTATTGTAAAATTATGAAAACTGGCCAATGATGTTTTCAGATCAGTATCTTGTTGTATAATTTTATTCATGATTTTTAGGAGAATATTTACAGTACTTGCTTCACAAATATAACTTTTTGAGATTTTAGTAATTATTTATTCTAGGGTTCAATCCTTATTGAAGAGTTATGAAATTTGCCCACTGATGTTTTTTGGACAGAATCTGCTCTAGAAGATTAATTAAGAATTTTTGGATGATTATTTATTGCACTTACTTCATTAATGAAAGGAAACAGGCTTTATTCTCAAAATTAAATTAGAGTCCTTAAATACTAGAAAAATTATTATATCTTGGATTTACTGATAAAAGGTTGTTTAGAATTTATCATGATTTTAATGAAGTTTACTTCATATCTAAAAAGTGCACTTTATGTTCAACTGTAACTCTTGGAACCCTTAAGAAATTTAAATAAATATCAGAATAATTAGGAAAATTATAATCTTCTGGCTTGAGTCTATTTGTGTTGTGATAAGTCTCCAGAAAATAATTTAGGGCATTCGGCTTATTATTTAGAATATCTCCTATCCGGTTCAACGTATCGTCTAGGTTGGTCTGCATATAGCAAAATTGTTAAATTGCAATAGGACATGATCTGGGATAGTTGTTGGAGTTAGTCATTTTGGTTGGGTGGATAGATGTGGATGATTTCACAATAGAAGGATAGGAAAAGTAGTGAGAAATGGTTTGGCTAGAGTTTAGAGGTGTTCGGATTCGACGAGAGATCGTCTTTCCCGAGGAGAGGAAGAGTCAAAATCACCCTAGGATTAGCCTACTGTAATATGAGAAGGGAATGGGGTAATGGAATCAACCAATAATAATAAAGTACCTTGCGAAATGGAATGGTGGGCTTCAGCTACCATCATAGATCCTAGTGCCCTTTGAGAGCCCTTCACAGGGAATACCGGAGGCAGTCCTGGGTTAACGTAAACTTTTTTAGCAAACTAAAAAGAGTAACTTAGTATTTAGGGTTGCACATTTCACAAACACAAATAGCACAGGAATATAGTGGGGAGCTTCGGCTTGATTTGTTAAGAAACGGACGGAATGGTCCGGGGAGCTTCGACTCGATTTATTAAGAGACGGACGAAATGGTCCAGGGAGCTTTGGCTCGATTGGTTTGATACGCTAAATTTGCATGTGCATAAAAGAAAAGAAAATTAAGGTGGTGGGTCTTCAGTATTGGAGGGTCGATGCACCGACGCCAATACGCTTACTCGGCAAGTGTGGTTAGCACTTCGCCAACAGAAGTCCGGTGCACCAGCCAGCAAGAGTACACAGGAGTCCGCTTCGAGCACCAGTCGTTGAGGCGTACGATAAGTCTGACCGGTAGTGCTTTACATGTTTAGAGGTGGGCGAGGCCCAACCCACCGCTTCCGTCTGCCACTACGGAGGTATCCTGGGAGGTAACAGCTCCGAAAGGGGGAACTAAAGGTCTGTGTGCACAGAGTCGGGTATGTGTGTTGCACTTACATGTTCCATAATACCCACTCGCATGTCATAGCATAATCGATTCATTCAACCCTTGACACCTAAAGTATAAGTGGAATGGGATGCTTATACGTTAGGATTTGCAAAACGAACCCTTGGTCTATAAGCTTGTGTGAGTAAGTTTATAAATTAAGGTTAATTTTGATACATATATATACTGCTGTTTGATAACCGACACCCCAATGTATAAATTGGTATGAGACTTTTTATACGATGGGAGCCTTGTAGAAGACCCCTTGTCTTATGTGTTCTCACATAAGTGAAGGTTACTCTCCATATTTCGTCTTATTGCCGTTACTTATTTCGGTATTGCTACAGTTGTGATCGATTTGGCCGGCAGGATTGGCGTTTTGTAATGACGACCTTCCCGGGTGCGAAGGTGTCACCGCAAGCCGGCAGTTCTGGGCCTAAGACCCCGGTGTTAAAAAAAGGGGGGGGGGTCTTACATGCGGATAGGACTTGCAATGTGGAAGTGCCTATAGGAAATCAGGATTTCGTATTGAGGGTATCTGTGCTACTGCTATTGGAGTTTGATGTGATCTTTTGCATGGAATGGCTCTCGGAGCAGCGTGCCTTTATTTATTGCAACTCAAAGGAGATCACGCTGGGCCAGAATACCGAACTTGAGACGAAGTTCGCTGGTACTCGTGGAATAGGAGGGACCATGTTGTCTGCACTCCAAGTCGTTAGTGCTATTCGGAAGGGCGCGGAGTTATTCTTCATGCTTATTCAGAATGTTGAGCCGAAGGCCAGTGTAAGTGAAGTTTCGATTGTGTCGGAGTTTGCCGATGTATTTTCTAAGGATCTTCCTGGGTTACCGCCCCAGTGGGAGATTGACTTCTCGATTGAGTCGGTGCCAGGTGCGAAACCTGTGGCCCGCTAACCATATCGCATCGCGCCAAAAGAAATGGCGGAACTTAAATTCCAATTGCAAGAGTTGTTAGAGAAGGGATACATACGCCTAAGTATGTCACCTTGGAGCGCGCCTGTTCTATTTGTGAAAAAGAAAGACGGTAGTTTGTGATTATGTATTGACTACCGCGAATTGAATAAGCTGACGAAAAAGAATAAATATCCGATTCCACGGATCGATGACCTATTTGATCAGCTAGCGGGGTCAACCGTCTATTCAAAGTTGGATTTGAAATCGGTATATTATAAATTGCGGATTCGGGAAGGTGACATTCCTAAGACAGCGTTTGGGACACGCTACGGTCATTATGAATTCACGGTGATGCCGTTTGGCTTATGTAATGCGCCTTCAGTATTCATGGATCTAATGCACCGGACGTTCCGAGAGTATTTTGATCTATTCGTAATTGTGTTTATTGATGATATTTTTGTGTACTCTCAGTCGGGAGATGATCATGCAAACCATTTGCGGTTGGTATTGCATACCATGTGGAGGAATAAGTGTATGCCAAGTTCTCAAAGTGTGAGTTCTGTCTATCGTCAGTGGCTTTTCTGGGCCATGTGGTAAGTGGAGAGGGCATAGCAGTAGATCTGGCAAAGATAAGTGCCATACGAGATTGGCCAGTGATGTCTTCAATGGACAGAGTCAGGAGCTTCCTTGGACTGGCGGGCTACTACAGACAGTTTGTGGAAAACTTTTCACGGATTGCTTTACCTCTGACCACGTTGACGAGAAAAGATCATAAGTTCGTTTGGATGCCGGAGTGCGCACGAGCTTTTGAAGAGCTGAAGAGTCATTTGACCACGGTGCCTGTATTGACATCGCCATGTGGTACAGACGACTATGAGATCTACAGTGATGCTTCAGGGAACAGCTTAGGCTGTGTTCTTCTGCAATTTGGTAAAGTGATTGCTTATGGCTAACGCCAGTTAAAGGTGCATGAACGGAACAACCCCGTCCATGACTTGGAATTGGCGGCGGTAATATTTGCGCTAAAGTTGTGGCGGCACTATATCTATGGAGTTAAAGTGGATATATATACAGATCACAAGAGCCTAAAGTATTTATTAGATTAGAAGGATCTGAATATGCAACAATGGAGGTGGATGAAGTTCCTTTGGGACTACACTTTCGATATTCACTATACTCCCTGAAAGGGAAATGTGGTCACGGATTCTTTGATTCGTAGGACGCCAATACAGGCAAACTGGTTGCAGAGGCATGATGAGCGGCTAATCCAGGAGATGGAAGCGTTAGAGATATCTTGTTTTGACAAGGATGTTACGGCCGATGCATGCTTGAACCAGACAGAGGAATAATATGACCTTGCAGACAGAGTTCGGCGAGCAACGAAGCTTGATGAAAGTCTCCAATGCTATGCAAAGGATGGTCCTGGTGACCAATTCTCCTGGGATGATGGCTTGTTGCGAAAAGATGGTCGGTTGTGCATCGCAAGTACGGGGAAGTTGAGAGAAGAGTAGATGTACGAAGCGCACTTTTCCAAGTACTCAATTCACCTTGGGAGCATAAAAATGTATAGAGACATGTAGAAGTTGTTCTGGTGGCCTGGACTAAAGAAAGACATAGAACGTTATGTGGCGGAATGTCACACTTGTGCTTTGGTAAAAGCGGAATGCTAGAAGCCTGGTGGTTTCCTGAAGCCGTTACCGATTACGGAGTGGAAGTTTGATGATATTTCAATGGATTTCGTGCTCGGGTTACCGAGATTTCAACGCAGTCATGATTCTATCTGGATGATTGTAGACCGGTTGACAAAAGTGGCTCACTTCCTTCCAAACAAGAGAGACGATTCAGTGGAAACCTTGACAAAGATCTATGTGGAACAGATTGTTCGACTGCACGGTGTTCCTCGGAGCATTGTTAGTGATCGTGATGGGCGATTCACCTCAACTGATTGGAGGCTAATTCATCAAATGTTGGGCACAAAATTAGCATTCAGTACAGCCTTTCATCCCCAAGTGGATGGCCAGACTGAGCGAACCAACAGGACGATGGAAGATATGCTCTGTATGTGCACCCTGGATTTCGTTAAGAAATGGGAAGAGAATATTTATCTGGTGGAATTTGCCTATAATAACAGGTACCAAGCGAGCATTGGTAAGGCACCGTTTGAAGTTCTATATGGTCGTTAATGTCGTACACCATTAGCTTGGACATAAGTAGGCGAATCCAAGCTGAATGGGCGAAAGGAAGTCGAAGAAGCTACCTCGATAATACGCTCTATTCGGGAGAGGCTATTGATAGCCCAGGATCGACAAGCAAAGTAGTACAACGCCAAGCATCAGAACGTGGAGTTCGCGATGGGCGATTGGGTCTATTTGAAGATCAAACCCTTCAAAGGCGTATCTCGGATTCGGCGTTTGAAAAAGCTAAGTACGAGATACCATGGTCTGTTTGAAGTGGTGGAGCGAGTCGGGTAAGTTGCCTATCGGCTAGCGCTTTAGGCAGAGTTGAGTGGATTACATGATGTATTCCACATCTCAGTACTTCGTAAAGCTGTCAAGGATCCAGCTCAAGTAGTTGAGAATGATCGTGTATCGGTGGAGTGGCGTTGAGTGTGGAACACGGCCGGTGACATGGGCGTGTCACAGGGGAATGTTGAGAAAACGGCCAAGGACACAGGCGTGTGCCTTCGCCGTGTTCTTCTCGAGTGATTTGGTCCTGTGTTGAAAGGGTGATACGACCAGTCACACGGCCGTGTGAAATTTCACACGAGCGTGTCTACCCTGTGGCACGGGCGTGTCTACCCTGTAACGCGGGCGTGTCTACCCTATGATATGGGCGTGTTGGAGCCCGTATTCTTGTTTGGTTTGAGTCGGTTCGTGCACCGCTTGGAGCAGACGTCCTGGGACACGGGCGTGTCACAGGCTGTGTCAATTCAAATTTTGACATTTGGGCAGATCTTGGCAATCCAATTATTTCTATTTGGATCCAATGGCCCAGATGCTTTCCAACAGTGATAAGACTGGGGGTTGGCATCTTCTCTCATTCATACCAAGAGAGAAAAAGGGAGAGCTTGGAGGAAGGAGAAGGAAGAGAAGGGCAAGCCATTGGTGGAGCTCCCGCGGTCCGATTCGAGATCCGAGGCTAGTTATGTGGAAGCAAAGCTGCTGCGGTGCGTTCCAACTGGCCAGATTTTTGATGGCTCCCAAGAGACCGTCAAGGGTAACGATCTTCCTTCTTGGACATGTGAAGTCCTCCTTTATGCATGAGTAAGGAATCCTCACTACCAAAAGGTGGAAAGAGTGAGTTATTCTGGTGGGTTGATAGTTGCTATCCCCTATTGAGTCTGCTTCTAGACCCGGAAGTGTGTAGTACGGGATAGGCATGCTGTGTGAAGCCCATATGAAAATGTTGGTCTGGATTGGTTATGTTGCATTTACGCACCGGAGAAGGCTCCACGTATACTCGTGAATTTAGTGGGGTCGTTAGGTGGTGCCTGTGAAATGGAGTAGCAGGAAGTACTGGAATGTGGAATTCCTGGAAAATGCCCTTGTGATGTTTATGTTGTGGCTACGGCGTAACCAGTCCTTGATGGACAATGGAGCCAGTCCTATTTGGACAGTGTGGCTATTGTGGTGCCAGTCCTTGGCGGATGTTATGGCTTGTGTGAGCTGCGGGCTCTTAAAAAGGCTTCGTGCCGAACAGGAAAGGTGAAATCGACCCGCGCCTTTAGTGTAGCCTCGAGTACGTTGTACTTGGTGATGGCAAGGCGATTTGAGCAACGAGGGGTGGTTGACCTGTACCTGCGTTTTGTCCGTCCGATGGGAGGACCTGAGTGATGGTCATGTTGGAGCGCATAATGAGAGTCTTAGGCCTGCCGCCATTAAGACTAAATGCTCTATACCGTGTAAACGGTGGTGTTGACCCTAGTTTGTCGGTGCGCCAAGAATGTGCCCTGAGTGCACGGATCATCAAGCCGTATGGCTGGCGGTTGTGTTGGCTTGAATGTGCATGAGAGCACAATATATGGTATATTGATGATGTATGGCTTTGTAGGGAAGGAATTCTACTACCCGGGTAAAGGGGTAGGATTATTATAAATTGGTCAGCTGAATGCTGACCATTGCATTGTTTACCACCTTTTGGGTGGATTGTCCTTGTGCAGGTGCTCATGCCCCTGCTGATGTTGTTGCCGCTCTTGTTGTTTCTGTTGCTGCTAGCCCTTGAAGGCTAGCTAGTTATGCTTATGTTTATTCATGTATGACCGGCCTGCGCGCCGATGTTTGTAATCTATACTGTGTAAAGAGAAACTGTAAGGCCTTAAGGACAAACTGTTGTATTTGCTATCCCCTCGTTTGAGTGGTTGTATATATAACCTTGGTCATATATATAGTGGATATTCCTTATATGAGTTCAGCCTACTGTTTATTATTCCGTTAGAATGCTCTGAGTTAGGATACGTTGGTGGTATTAACCTGTGACATCACTGTCTGTTTGTGACATATAGTGTGGGGCCCCGGCCGGACCTTCTATTATATGTTGTTTAACGGGTGGAGTCATTACAAGAGGAATGTAAGGATACTTCCCATTTCTCTACTATGTCATGTTACAGGAAGAAAGAGCTTGAGAAATATTAAGTGGGGAAGCTTTTCAATGCAGATGAATACATGCATCTCCATCCTGAAGCTGTTTTTCCAAGGGTAGTTTCTCAAAGGACTCTTGGTGATGCAGACATGAAGATGACTGTCAGAGAAGCAATTAATCCTAACAGGACAATCATTTTTGCAAAATATTTTGCCCCTCCGAAAGACTCTTAATATTTTTTTCTCTTCTGTCTGTTTCTTTTTTCAACAATAACTGTACCATAGGTTTAATCTTTTGCTGATAGCTTTTTTATTCTATCAGCTCGATATTTTCTTATATGCTTCTGTTTCTATTTTTTGAAGTAACCTCACACAAATAGGGGGAGATTGTTGGAACCCCTGTTTTGATTTGGGCTAGGTCACTTCTTAGGTTATGTTGACCCATGATGTATAGTTAGGGTCACTATTTTTCATTATAGGTTTTAGGCAAGTCCCCAAGTGTCAAACTTCATGGACCTTCCTGATGTGGACTTCAGATTTAAGACTTAGAAGATTTTTAGTTGTCTGGAAATTAGTTCGACGTTCGTCGAACTCAGCTCGACGAACTTAGAGCTCAGGTCGACGATATTCATCAGAAGGATATATTCTGTGGTCGACGTTTTCTCCCAGACAGTTTCTCAGCTCGACTAATTCTGTTTGTTCAAGTTTTGTGGTCGACAATCTTTGATTGTAGAACAGATTCTCAGGTTGACGTTCTTGGAGCGCAGAATCAGTTGTTTATATTCAGTGTTTGCTTCACAGAGCTCAGGTCGACGAACAAGATTTCTCTGGTCGATGTTCTTTGAGTGCAGGTCGACGAAATCTGTTCTCTAGTCGACGAATTCTGTAAGCTGTTTGTTCTTTGTTCTTTTCTTATCTTTTCCCTCTTTATTAGTATTTTTAGTCATAAATTCCCTGAGTAATCAATGCTTATATTCCCTATGAATATAACTGTTCCTGACAGTTATATTACTGTATTCATCAGAGGATTTATTTGACATATTTCTCAGGAAGTTGAGGAAACGAATAATGACAGATATGCTAGCTGATTTCCTTCCTAGTTTTCAAGCAAGGCATTAATTGCAGTTATTCAAATTTCTAAGGAAGATTGGTGGTCAAACAGAATACAGAGAGAATATTTTTCAAAAGTGACAGAGACTGAGAACAAAAAATTGAATTATTTTAGAGCAGAAAAATCGCAGAGAGATATTCTTAGCAAGAGCAGAAAATTCACAGCAGCTCTCAATCTTCATCTCTCACTTTACTCTCAAGAAGATAGAAGAAAAACAACACGACCTGATCAAGAGTCTTCTTCATCTTCTCTTTCCAGGAATTTGCTGAGACAATAAAGATCCATCTGTCTAAAGTTCTTGGATATACTTTTCACTAGCTGAAGACCTATACACTCCTAAACAAAGCTTCTCAATCATGAACAACTCTACTTCTCAGGGGGAGCTTTGACAAGATCTGGAATCCACATAAAGTCTTCTCAAATTGTTTTTGAGAAAAGAGAATGTTGGAACCTCTAGGTGATTTGGGCTAGGTTCTCTTCTTAGGTTGTGACCCATATTGTATAGAAGGGTCAAATTTTATGTGTTTCTAGAGTCTAGGACATGTTCTTAGAGTCAACATATCAAAGGACCAACCTAAAACACTGCCAAAGACTCAAGACTTAGAGAAATCAAGAATTAAAAAAAGAAATCTACATTCGTCGATCTCAGGTCGACGATAGTCGTGCTCAGCTCAACTAACTCAGTGCTAAAATCTCTGAGCTGAGCTCGACGAACTCCGTTTTCACATCGACTAACTCTTCAACACTCAGCGTCATAATTCACTCAAAGCCAAGGCTGACTCAGAGACAAAGAACACTCGACGCCAGATGTGCTATTCACTCAATGCCGACAGATTGACCAAGTTCTTAGGTCGACTTACTTCACAGTCTCGGGTCGACGAACATAGAGCGCATAATTAGTCAGTTTTTGCACAACAGTTGATTCACCTAGCTTAGGTTGACGAAAGCTGATCTCAGTTCGACGAAGACTGATCAGAGGTCGACGAAATCTCAGTTCGGCGAAAGCTGATTAGAGGTCGACGAAAGCTGATCTCAGGTCGACGAAAACTATAAGACATTTTGTTATTTATTCTTTCTTTTTCTGTCTCATCATTTTATATCTATTATAAGCTATTAATTCCCTTGTAAATCAATGAACTTATATTCTCTGAATATAGCCATTACTGGCAGCATTGATTGCTAACATCCTCCATGGAATTAATTGCTTATATCTCGGGACAGACATAGAATAGAATAATTGACAGCATTCTTGCCGTTTTTCGTTCCCAATATTTCGGCTGAACATTTATTGCAGAGTTTTTGAATTCGACCAACTTGCAGTTATCTGATACATATCTCCCTGCCAAGAAAACAACAAGATACAGAAGAGCAGAGATTGATCATCAACTAGAGTCACAGCAAAGAAAACATCCCAAAGTGCAGTGAAAAACATCTCTCAGAAAATTGACTGCTCTCAAGAGAAGAAGAAAGAACAACCATCACAATCAAGAGTCTTTCTGTCTCTCCCTCTTTGTTTTCAGGGATCTCAAGTGACAGCAACATTCAAATCAGTCAAGGATCTCTGAAAAGCTTAAAGCCTACTCACCCTTTTACAAAGCTTCCTATCCTGAACCATTCAAGATCTTATGGGGAGCTTTGTCATCAACAACTCAGAATCCATATAGTCTGCTCACTGTGTTTTGAGAAAAGAAGATTTTCATCAAACTCTCATCCCACCTCTGTACAGGGTTTTAATTCCCTTCAAAATTATTCTGGTTGCAAGTCTCCTTCCAAAAGACTTTAGGTTTGGTTTTTGTGCACCTGATCAAAAGCTCATTGGTGGCAGTCACCTGATCAAAACCTGTAGTGGATTCCTACCTAGGGTGGTAGAAGAGTGGATGTACCCAAGTTTGGGGAACCACTATAAAATTCTTGTGTTGTTTGTGTGTCTGGGATCTTCTCTTGTGCTTGTGCTGTGATATAATGTTTGTTATGTAGCTTAGTAACTTTTCTCTAGTTCACTTGCTGCACTTGTACACTTACCTTTTATTTCAGCAAAAGGGAAAAGTTTTCAAAAACTCTATTCACTCCCCTCTAGAGTTATTCAGAACTTACCCTATCTTTCTGAGAAGACTAACATCACTTTCTTTCCCACCCCACTATACAGGGTTTTAACTCCCTTCAAAAGTTGGCCTGGTTAACAAGTCACCTCCCAAAATACTTGAGTTTTGTTTTTGGGCACCTGATCAACATCTCAAAGGGTTGCAATATCTCCTTACAAATAGATATTGTGGTGGCAGACACCTGATCAAAACCTGTAGTTGATTCCTACCAGGGTGGTAGAAGAGTGGATGTACCCAGTTGGGGAACCACTATAATATTCTTGTGTTGTTTGTGTGTTTGCTTTTTTCTTTTTATCTTGTGCTGTAGTAGCTTAGTGTAGTCTTTCTTTGCTCCTGTTAACATCTATTAGCTATTACAATATCACTTATTTTATGACTTAACTTTATATTTGAAAAAAGTTTCAAAGGAATTTTATTAACTCTATTCCCCCCCCCCCCTCTAGAGTTAATCAGAGATTACTCTCCCTTTTCTTTCATCCAGGCACAAGATTGGAACAAGGAGCAACTTGAAAAAGTTTACTCTAGTAAAAGATGGACCCAAAGTAATTTTTGGTTGGTCAGATAGAGGGGTAACCAGAGGATATGGTAAGATTACCAATGGCATAATCATTATCACAAAGATGGCTTATGTTGAAGGGTTGCAGCACAACGTGATAAACATAAGCCAACTCTCTGATCTTGGCTATGTTATTGTCTTCAACAAGGATGAGTGCCTAATTACGAGGTCAAGTGACTAAGAGTTCATCTTAACAAACACTAGGAGTGGAAATGTTTATTGCTTGAACTGTCTATGTTTAGGCACAGATTCTCCTATCTGTTTAGTGGCAAATGAGAAAGTCTCCTAGTGTATCCAGTGGCACAAGAGGCTAGCCCATTTGAATTTCAAGATTATTGACAAGATCTTCAGTCAAGAGATAGTTAGGAATGGCCCCAATGTGAAGTGCTCTAAGGAGGGCATTTGCACAGCTTGCCAAAAGGGTAAGCAGACAAAAGTCTCCTTCAAAGGAATTGGGACCAAAGACTCTATGATTTTCTTGTACCTCTTGCACATGGACCTATTTGGTCCTATGCTAGTTCACAATCTTGGTAGGAAAGTCTACACCCTTGTGGTAGTTGGTGACTATTTCAAGTTTACTTGGGTGTTCTTTCTTAAGAAAAATGATGAAACCCTTAATGTCTTCATGAGGTTTATCAAGCAAATTCAGAATGAGCTTGGCAGTTTTGTGGTCAAAATCAGAAGTGACCATGAGACTGCATTCCAGTCTGATAGCATGACAAAGTTTTGTGAAGAGCATAGGATTCATCATGAATTCTCTTCTCCTAGAACACCCAAGCAAAATGGTATAGTTAAGAGGAAAAATAGGACTCTCATAGAGGCTAGTAGAACACTGTTGAGTGATACATCTCTCCCAGAATATTTCTAGGCCGAGGTAGTAAATACTGCATGTCATGGCCTCAATAGGGCCTCTATCACCAAAAGCCACAAGAAGACTCCCTATAAGATCTTGAAGGGCAGAAAACCAAATCTGGGCTATCTCAAAATCTTTGGTAGTAAGTGCTTTGTGCTTTATAATGGCAAGTCCTATATGACTAAGTTTGCTGCCAAATCCTATGATGGAATATTTGTTGGGTACATCAATCATAGCAAAGCCTATATGATCTTCAACTTGAAAAGCAAAGTTGTAGAAGAATCAGTTCATGCAGTCTTTGATGACTCTACCATGATTAACAGTGGAATTCCTAGATCCACTTATAGTACTACAAGTACAGAATAGATGATGGACAAGCTGACCATCAAGGAAGCATCATCAGTTATCCAAGATGAAATGGATACTCCAGAAGATCTACCAGGCACACTGGGAATGGATGAAGATCAATAAGAAGATGCACCTGTTGTTGAGAGAAGACTGCCACCTGCAGTTAGACATTTGAGAGATCATCCAGCATACCAAATCATTGGCAAGGCATGTCATGGAGTAATAATAAGGAGCAGAAGTAAGAACACAGCCATGTATTCAAGCTTTCTATCCCAAGTGGAGCCCAAGAAGTTTGAAGAGGCCAACATAGACTAGCATTGGATTGGATCTATACAGGAGGAACTGAACGAGTTTAAGAGGTGTAGGGTCTAGAAGCTGGTTCCCAGACCTCATGGTCATACTGTCATTGGAGTCAAGCTGATCTACAGAAACAAGCTTGATGAAAATGACATTATAGTTAAGAACAAAGCCAGACTAGTAGTTAAGGGGTACAGAAAAGAAGAAGGGATTGATTTTGATCAAACCTTTGCCCCTATAGCAAGATTGGAGGTCATTAGATTGTTCCTTGCATATACAGCACACAAGGGATTCAAGGTCTACCAAATGGATGTGAAGTTAGACATTCTGAATGGTGACTTAAAAGAAGAAGTCTATGTTCAGCAGCCTCTAGGTTTTGCAGTTCCTAACTCACCTGATTATGATTACAGACTTAGGAAAGTTCTATATGGGCTGAAGCAAGCCTCTAGTGCATAGTATGAGACATTATCTAATTTTCTTATTGAGAATAAATTCTCAAGGGGGAAAATAGACAAGACCCTATTCCTAAGGGAATCTAAGGGTAAGATCATCTTAGTTCAGATCTATGTAGATGACATGATCTTTGGATCTACTGATGATAACCTATGCAAAAAGTTTGCTAAACTTATGTAGGGGAAGTTTGAGATGAGTAGTATGGGTGAACTTAAGTTCTTCTTGGGCCTCCAAATAAGACAGACTGATGATGGCTTGTCCATATCCCTGTCTAAGTTCACTAGGGAGTTAATAAAGAAATTTGGGATGGAGAATTCCTCCACCATTAGAACTCCTATAGGGTCAAGTATGCCTGTAGGCAAAGATAAAGCAGGGAAACTTGTTGATGAAACTTTGTATAGAGGGATAATTAGCTCCCTTCTATATCTGACAATAAGTAGGCCAGACATCATGTATGTTACATGTGTACAACTAGGTATCAGGCTTGCCCTAAAGAATCTCACTACTCTGCAGCTAAGAGAAATTTGAGGTATCTTAAGGGCACTCCAGATCTTTGCCTATGGTACCCTAGGAATTAGGAGTTTGAACTAATAGGCTATTCAGATGTAAACTTTGCAGGCTGCAAAGAGGACAGGAAGAGCACATCTAGCACCTGTCAGTTTTTGGGAGGGAGAATGGTATCTTGGAGCAGCAAGAAATAAACCAGTGAGGCAATATAAACTGCAAAGTCAGAGTACATCTCAGCAGGAAGCTACTGTGCTCAGTTGTTGTGGATCCAACACCAGCTTCAAGACTACAACCTCCAGATAAGTAGAACTCCTCTATTCTGTGATTCTACTAGTACAATATCAATTGCTAGGAATCCTGTCTCCCATAGCAGGACTGAGCACATAGAGATTAGATATCACTTCATTAGGGAGCATGTGGAATGTGAAGACATCACCCTTGAGTTTGTTCCAACAGAGGAGCAAGTGGCTGACATCTTAACTAAGACACTAGATGAATCCAAGTTTAACACCTTCAAATTTAAGTTGGGTATGTTAAACTTAGTATAGCTTCAGTTTCTCCTCATATGGTTGCAAGCTACTTGGCATTTTGTAGATGGAATTGTTCTTTAAAGAAATGAAGATTCTCCAATTGAGGGGGAGCATATCTAGCACAATTCCAACATTTCACTGCTACCTTTTTTGAGGGGGAACAGGTGGTAATATGATCAGATGATCAGGTGCATCCTACTAGCTATTTGCTGAAGTCAAAAAGGGGGAGGATAAGATGATCAGATGATCATATAAGTGAGGTAGCAGCAATTCAGGGGAAATAGATGACAGATGTAGTGATGTTCCATTCTACAGGTAGGGAAGTGTGGTAACTATAGATCACTTCTCAATTATATAGTTTTCTTTTTTGTGCTTATTACTGCATGATTCTATGTATGTCATGACTCCCTGGCTTAAGAGTTTTGACTTCCTCAAATAGGGGGAGATTGTTGGGTCCATTGCCCACAATGTCCTGGATTTAAGGAAGTCAAACTTATCAATGATATACACATATCAGAAGATGACTATGATGGGACAGATAGCGTAAATTTCTAAGTTAGGTAAACACTTACCTAAGGTGTGGGATGACAGAAACCAGTCTAAGTCCACATGAATTGAGTGAAGATAAATCACTTAATGCCAGATGACTTATTGCTTTGAGTGGAGCCTATACAGTCAAAGCCTAATTAGTAGAAAGTTGAGAAAATGACCAAGTCCACAAGAGTTGAGTGAAGTCAACTAACTCAACGCCATACAGCAAAATACTGTGAGACAGGCTAAAACAAAAATAGCCTAAGTTGGAATGAGCTGAAATGTGATTAAGTCCACAGGCGTTGAGTGAAGTCAACTCACTCAACTCTATAAGTACTAAAGAGAAATATGGCTAAGTGTTTTGGCGTTGAGTCATGAATACACACTCAATGCCATACAACTAAAAGGCTGTAAGTTGAACTAGTTGAACCATGTTCAAAATTTGTCGAACTGAGTTCAGAGTTCGTCGAGCTCAGCTCACCATTCGTCGAGCTAAGATCAGAGCTTGAGATTTTGAGTTCGTCGAGCTCAGTTGAGAACTCATCAAACTGAGTTTAAAGTTCGTCAAGCTAAGTTCACCATTCGTCGAACTCAGTTCAAAGTAAGAACGTCTAAGCCCAGTGTTGGTGGTCACTCAACCCAGTGTTGAGAACTCACTCAAAAAGTAGGAAAGCTGTGTGAAGCCCATATGAAAATGTTGGTCTGGATTGGTTATGTTGCATTAAAGCACCGGAGAAGGCTCCACGTATACTCGTGAAGTTAGTGGGGTTGTTAGGTGGTGCCTGTGAAATGGAGTAGCAGGAAGTACTGGAATGTGGAATTCCAGGAAAATGCCCTTGTGATGTTTATGTTGTGGCTACGGGGTAACCAGTCCTTGATGGAAAATGGAGCCAGTCCTATTTGGACAGTGTGGCTATTGTGGTGCCATTCCTTGGCAGACGTTATGGCTTGTGTGAGCTGCGGGCTCTTAAAAAGGCTTCGTGCCGAACAGGAAAGGTGAAATCGACCCGCGCCTTATGTGTAGCCTCGAGTATGCTGTACTTGGTGATGGCAAGGCGATTTGAGCAACAAGGAGTGGTTGACCTGTACTTGCGTTATGTCCGTCCGATGGGAGGACCTGAGTGATGGTCATGTTGGAGCGCATAATAAGAGTCTTAGGCCTGCCGCCATTAAGACTAAATGCTCAATACCGTTTAAACGGTGGTTTGACCCTAGTTCGCCGGTGCACCAAGAATGTGCCCTGAGTGCACGGATCGTCGGGCCATATGGCTGGTGGTTGTGTTGGCTTGACTGTGCGTGAGAGCACAATATATGGTATATTGATGATGTATGGCTTTGCAGGGAAGGAATTCTACTACCCCGATAAAGGGGTAGGATTGTTATAAATTGGTCAGCTGAATGCTGACCGTTGCATTGTTTACCACCTTCTGGGTGGATTGTCCCTGTGCAGGTGCTGGAGAGACGAGCGGGAAGTGAAGGGCTCATGCCCCTGCTGATGTTGTTGCCGCTCTTGTTTTTTCTGTTGCTACTAGCCCTTGAAGGCTAGCTAGTTATGCTTTTGTTTATTCATTTATGACCGGCCTGCGCGCCGATGTTTGTAATCCATACTGTGTAAAGAGAAACTGTAAGGCCTTAAGTACAAACTGTTGTATTTGCTATCCCCTCGTTTGAGTTGTTATATATATAACCTTGGTCATATATATAGTGGATATTCCTTATATGAGTTTAGCCTACTGTTTATTATTCCGTTTGCATGCTCTAAGTTAGGATGCGTTGGTGGTATTAACCTGTGACATCACTGTCTGTTTGTGGCATATAGTGTGGGGCCCCGGCCGGACCTTCTATTATATGTTGTTTAACGGGTGGAGTCATTACAAGAGGAATGTAAGGATACTTCCCATTTCTCTACTATGTCTTTCTACAGGAAGAAAGAGCTTGAGAAATATTAAGTGGGGAAGCTTTTCAATGCAGATGAATACATGCATCTCCATCCTGAAGCTGTTGTTCGAAGGGTAGTTTCTCAAAATACTTTTGGTGATGCAGACATAAAGATGACTGTCAGAGAAGCAATTAATCCTAACAGGACAATCATTTTTGCAAAATCTTTTGCCCCTCCCAAAGACTCTTAATATTTTTTCTCTTCTGTATGTTTCTTTTATGAACAATAACTGACCATAGGTTTAATCTTTTGCTGATAGCTTTTTTATTCTATTAGCTCTATATTTTCTTCTATGCTTCTGTTTCTATTTTTTAAGGTAACCTCACCAAAATAGGGGGAGATTGTTGGAACCCCTATTTTGATTTGGGCTAGGTTCACTTCTTAGGTTATGTTTACCCATGATGTATAGTTAGGGTCACTATTTTTCATTATAGGTTTTAGGCAAGTCCCCAAGTGTCAAACTTCATGGACCTTCCTGATGTGGACTTCAAATTTAAGACTTAGAAGATTTTCAGTTGTCTGGAAATTAGTTCGACGTTCGTCGAACTCAGCTCGACGAACTTAGAGCTCAGGTCGATGATATTCATCAGAAGGATATATTCTGTGGTCGACGTTTTCTCCCAGACAGTTTCTCAGCTCGACTAATTCTGTTTGTTCAAGTTCTGTGGTCGACGATCTTTTATTGTAGAACAGATTCTCAGGTTGACGTTCTTGGAGTGCAGAATCAGTTGTTTATATTCATTGTTTGCTTTGCAGAGCTCAGGTCGACGAACAGGATTTCTCTGGTCGACGTTCTTTGAGTGCAGGTCGACGAAATCTGTTCTCTAGTCGACAAATTCTGTAAGCTGTCTGTTCTTTGTTCTTTTCTTAACTTTTCCCTCTTTATTAGTATTTTTAGTCATAAATTCCCTGAGTAATCAATGCTTATATTCCCTATGAATATAACTGTTCCTGACAAAATTTATTATGGTATTCATCAGAGGATTTATTTGACATATTTCTCGGGAAGTTGAGGAAACGAATAATGAAAGATATGCTAGCTGTTTTCCTTCCAAGTTTTACAGCAAGGCATTAATTGCAGTTATTCAAATTTCTAAGGAAGATTGGTGGTCAAACAGAATATAGAGAGAATATTTTTCAAAAGAGACAGAGATTGAGAACAAAAATTGAATTCTTTTAGAGCAGGAAAATCGCAGAGAGATATTCTTAGCAAGAGCAGAAAATTCACAGTAGCTCTCAATCTTCATCTCTCACTTTACTCTCAAGAAGATAGAAGAAAAACAACACGACCTGATCAAGAGTCTTCTTCATCTTCTCTTTCAGGGAATTTGCTGAGACAATAAAGATCCATCTGTCTAAAGTTCTTGGATCTACTTTTCACAAGCTGAAGACCTATACACTCCTGAACAAAGCTTCTCAATCATGAACAACTCTACTTCTCAGGGGGAGCTTTGACAAGATCTGGAATCCACATAAAGTCTTCTCAAATTGTTTTTGAGAAAAGAGAATGTTGGAACCTCTAGGTGATTTAGGCTAGGTTCTCTTCTTAGGTGGTGACCCATATTATATAGAAGGGTCAAATTTTATATGTTTCTAGAGTCTAGGCCATGTTATTAGAGTCAACATATCAAAGGACCAACCTACAACACTGCCAAAGACTCAAGACTTAGAGAAATCAAGAATTAAAAAAAGAAATCTACATTCGTCAATCTCAGGTCGACGATAGTCGTGCTCAGCTCGACTAACTCAGAGCTAAAATCTCTGAGCTGAGCTCGACGAACTCCATTCTCGGATCGACTAACTCTTCAACACTCAGCGTCATAATTCACTTAAAGGCAAGGCTGACTTAGAGACAAAGAACACTCGATTCCAGATGTGCTATTAAATCAACGCCAATAGATTGACCAAGTTCTTAGGTCTACTAACTTCACAGTCTCGGGTCGACGAACATAGAGCGCAGAATTAGTCAGTTTTTGCACAACAGTTGATTCACAGAGCTTAGGTCGACGAAAGCTGATCTCAGTTCGACGAAGGCTGATCAGAGGTTGACGAAATCTCAGTTCGACGAAAGCTGATTAGAGGTCGACGAAAGCTGATCTCAGGTCGACGAAAACTGTAAGACATTTTGTTATTTATTCTTTCTTTTTCTGTCTCATCATTTTATATCTATTATAGGCTATTAATTCCCTTGTAAATCAATGAACTTATATTCTCTGAATAGAGCCATTACTGGCAGCATTGATTGCTAACATCCTCCAAGGAATTAATTGCTTATATCTCGGGACAGACATAGAATAGAATAATTGACAGCATTCTTGCCGTTTTTCGTTCCCAATATTTCGGCTGAACATTTATTGCAGAGTTTTTGAATTCGACCAAGTTGTAGTTATCTGATACATATCTCCCTGCCAAGAAAATAATAAGATACAGAAGAGCAGAGATTGATCATCAACTAGAGTCACAGCAAAGAAAACATCCCAAAGTGTAGTGAAAAACATCTCTCAGAAAATTGACTGCTCTCAAGAGAAGAAGAATGAACAACTATCACCATCAAGAGTCTTTCTGTCTCTCCCTCTTTGTTTTCAGGGATCTCAAGTGACAACAACATTCAAATCAGTCAAGGATCTCTGAAAAGCTTAAAGCCTACTCACCCTTTTACAAAGCTTCCTCTCCTGAACAATTCTAGATCTTAGGGGGAGCTTTGTCATCAACAACTCAGAATCCACATAGTCTTCTCACTGTGTTTTGAGAAAAGAATATTTTCATCAAACTCTCATCCCACCTCTGTACAGGGTTTTAATTCCCTTCAAAATTATTCTGGTTGCAAGTCTCCTTCCAAAAGACTTCAGATTTGGTTTTTGTGCACCTGATCAAAAGCTCATTGGTGGCAGTCACCTGATCAAAACCTGTAGTTGATTCCTATCTAGGGTGGTAGAAGAGTGGATGTACCCAAGTTTGGAAAACCACTATAAAATTCTTGTGTTGTCTGTGTGTCTGTGATCTTCTCTTGTGCTTGTGCTGTGATATAATGTTTGCTGTGTAGCTTAATCACTTTTCTCTAGTTCACTTGCTGCACTTGTACACTTACCTTTTATTTCAGCAAAAGGGAAAAGTTTTCAAAAACTCTATTCACCCCCCCTCTAGAGTTATTCAGAGCTTACCCTATCTTTCTGAGAAGACTAACATCACTTTCTTTCCCACCCCACTATACAGGGTTTTAACTCCCTTCAAAAGTTGGCCTAGTTCACAAGTCACCTTCCAAAATACTTGAGTTTTGTTTTTGGGCACCTGATCAAAATCTCAAAGGGTTGCAATATCTTCTTACAAGTAGATATTGTGGTGCCAGACACCTGATCAAAACCTGTAGTGGATTCCTACCAGGGTGGTAGAAGAGTGGATGTACCCAGTTGGGGAACCACTATAATATTCTTGTGTTGTCTGTGTGTTTGCTGTTTTCTATTTGTCTTGTGCTGTAGTAGCTTAGTGTAGTCTTTCTTTGCTCCTGTTAACATCTATTAGCTATTACCATATCACTTATTTTATCACTTAACTTTATATTTGAAAAAAGTTGCAAAGGAATTTTATTAACTCTATTCACCCCCCCCCCCCCCCCTTAGAGTTAATTAGAGATTACTCTCCCTTTTCTTTCATCCAGGCACAAGATTGGAATAAGGAGCAACTTGAAAAAGTTTACTCTAGTAAAAGATGGACCCAAAGTCATTTTTGGTGGGTCAGATAGAGGGGTAACCAGAGGATATGTAAGATGACCAATGGCATAATCACCATCACCAAGGTGGCTTATGTTGAAGGGTTGCAGCACAATGTGATAAACATAAGACAACTCTCTGATCTTGGCTATGTTATTGTCTTCCACAAGGATGAGTGCCTAATTACGAGGTCAAGTGACTAAGAGTTCATCTTAACAGACAGTAGGAGTGGAAATGTTTATTGCTTAAACTGTCTATGTTTAGGCACAGATTCTCCTATCTATTTAGTGGAAAATGAGAAAGTCTCCTAGTGTATCCAGTGGCACAAGAGGCTAGCCCATTTGAATTTCAAGACTATTGACAAGATCTTCAGTTAAGAGATAGTTAGGAATGGCCCCAATGTGAAGTGCTCTAAGGAGGGCATTTGCACAGCTTGCCAAAAGGGTAAGCAGACAAAAGTCTCCTTCAAAGGAATTGGGACCAAAGACTTTGTGAGTTACTTGTACCTCTTGCACATGGACCTATTTGGTCCTATGCTAGTTCACAATCTTGGTAGGAAAGTCTACACCCTTGTGGTAGTTGGTGACTATTTAAAGTTTACTTGGGTGTTCTTTCTTAAGAAAAATGATGAAACCCTTAATGTCTTCATGAGGTTTATCAAGCAAATTCAGAATGAGCTTGGCAGTTCTGTGGTCAAAATCAGAAGTGACCATAAGACTGAATTCAAGTCTGATAGCATGACAAAGTTCTGTGAAGAGCATAGGATTCATCATGAATTCTCTTCTCCTAGAACACCCCAGCAAAATGGTATAGTTAAGAGAAAAAATAGGACTCTCATAGAGGCTGGTAGAACACTGTTGAGTGATACATCTCTCCAAGAAAATTTCTAGGCTGAGGCAGTAAAAACTGCATGTCATGGCCTCAATAGGGCCTCTATCACCAAAAGCCACAAGAAGACTCCCTATGAGATCTTGAAGGGCAGAAAACCAAATCTGGGCTATCTCAAAATCTTTGGTAGTAAGTGCTTTGTTCTTCACAATGACAAGTCCTATATGACTAAGTTTACTGCCAAATCCTATGATGGAATATTTGTTGGGTACATCAATCATAGCAAAGCCTATATGATATACAACTTGAAAAGCAAAGTTGTTGAAGAATAAGTTCATGTAGCCTTTGATGACTCTACTATGATTAACAGTGGACTTCCTAGATCCACTTATAGTACTACAAGTATAGAATAGATGATGGACAAGCTGACCATCAAGGAAGCATCATCAGTTATCCAAGATGAAAGGGATACTCCAGAAGATCTACCAGGCACACTGGGAATGGATGAAGATCAATAAGAAGATGCACCTGTTGCTGAGAGAAGACTGCCACCTACAGTTAGACATATGAGAGATCATCCTGCATACCAAATCATTGGCAAGGCATGTCATGGAGTAATAATAAGGAGCATAAGTCAGAACACAGCCATGTATTCAAGTTTTCTATCCCAAGTGGAGCCCAAGAAGTTTGAAGAGGCCAACATAGACTAGCATTGGATTTGATCTATACAGGAGGAACTGAACGAGTTTAAGAGGTGCATGGTCTAGAAGATGGTTCCCAGACCTCATGGTCATACTGTCATTGGAGTCAAGCTGATCTACAGAAACAAGCTTGATGAAAATGACATTATAGTTAAGAACAAAGCCAGACTAGTAGCTAAGGGGTACAACAAAGAAGAAGGGATTGATTTTGATCAAACCTTTGCCCCTGTAGCAAGATTGGAGGTCATCAGATTGTTCCTTACATATGTAGCACACAAGGGATTCAAGGTCTACCAAATAGATGTGAAGTTAGCCATTCTGAATGGTGACTTAAAAGAAGAACTCTATGTTAAGCAGCCTCCAGGTTTTGTAGTTCCTAACTCACCTGATTATATTTACAGACTTAGGAAAGTTCTATATGGGCTGAAGCAAGCCTCTAGTGCATAGTATGAGACATTGCTTAATTTTCTTATTGAGAATAAATTCTCAAGGGGGAAAATAGACAAGACCCTATTCCTAAGGGAATCTAAGGGTAAGATCATCCTAGTTCAGATCTATGTAGATGACATGATCTTTGGATCTACTAATGACAACCTCTACAAAAAGTTTGCTAAACTTATGTAGGGGAAGTTTGAGATGAGCAGTATGGGTGAACTAAAGTTCTTCTTGGGCCTCAAAATAAGACAGACTGATGATGGCTTGTCCATATCCCAGTCAAAGTTCACTAGGGAGTTAATAAAGAAATTTTGCATGGAGAATTCCTCCACCATTAGAACTCCCATGGGGTCAAGTATGCCTGTAGGCAAAGATAAAGTAGGGAAACTTGTTGATGAAACTTTGTATAGAGGGATAATTGGCTCCCTTCTATATCTGACAATAAGTAGGCCAGTTATCATGTATGTTACATGTGTTTGTGCTAGGTATCAGGCTTGCCCTAAAGAATCTCACTACTCTGCAGCTAAGAGAAATTTGAGGTATCTTAAGAGCACTCCAGATCTTTTCCTATGGTTCCCTAGGAATTAGGAGTTTGAACTAATAGGCTATTCAGATGTAGATTTTGCAGGCTGCAAAGAGGACAGGATGAGCACATCTTGCACCTGTCAGTTCTTGGGAGGGAGAATGGTATCTTGGAGCAGCAAGAAATAAACCAGTGAGGCAATATAAACAACAAAGTCAGAGTACATCTTAGTAGGAAGCTACTGTGCTCAGTTGTTGTGGAACCAACACCAGCTTCAAGACTACAACCTCCAGATAAGTAGAACTCCTCTATTCTATGATTCTACTAGTACAATATCAATTGCTAGGAATCCTGTCTCCCATAGCAGGACTAAGCACATAGAGATTAGATATCACTTCATTAGGGAGCATGTGGAATGTGAAGACATCACCCTTGAGTTTGTTCCAACAGACAAGCAAGTGGCTGACATCTTCACTAAGACACTATATGAAGCCAAGTTTAACACCTTCAAATTTGAGTTGGGTATGTTAAACTTAGTATAGCTTCAGTTTCTCCTCATATGGTTGCAAGCTACTTGGCATTTTGTAGATGGAATTGTACTTTAAAGAAATGAAGATTCTCCAATTGAGGGGGAGCATATCCAGCACAATTCCAACATTTCACTGCTGCCTTTTTTGAGGGGGAACAGGTGGTAATATGATCAGATGATCAGGTGCATCCTACTAGCTATTTACTGAAGTCAAAAAGGGGGAGGATAAGATGATCAGATGATCATGTAAGTGAGGTAGCAACAATTCAGGGGAAATAGATGACAGATGTAGTGATGTTCCATTCTACAGGCAGGGAAGTGTGGTAACTATAGATCACTTCTCAATTATATAGTTTTCTTTTTTGTGCTTATTACTGCATGATTCTATGTATGTCATGACTCCCTTGCTTAAGAGTTTTGACTTCCTCAAATAGGGGGAGATTGTTGGGTCCATTGCCCACAATGTCCTGGATTTAAGGAAGTCAAACTTATCAATGATATACACATATCAGAAGATGACTGTGATTGGATAGATAGCGTAAATTGCTAAGTCAGGTAAACACTTACCAAAGGTGTGGGATGACAGAAACCAGTCTAAGTCCACATGCATTGAGTGAAGATAAATCACTTAATGCCAGATGACTTATTGCTCTGAGTGGAGCCTATACAGTCAAAGCCTAATTAGTGGAAAACTGAGAAAATGACCAAGTCCACAAGAGTTGAGTGAAGTCAACTAACTCAACGCCATACAGCAAAATACTGTGAGACAGGCTAAAACAAAAATAGCCTAAGTTGGAATGAGCTGAAATGTGACTAAGTCCACAGGCGTTGAGTGAAGTCAACTCACTCAACTCTATAAGTACTAAAGAGAAATATGGCTAAGTGTTTTGGCGTTGAGTCATGAATACACACTCAATGCCATACAACTAAAAGGCTGTAAGTTGAACTAGTTGAACCATGTTCAAAATTCGTCGAACTGAGTTCAGAGTTCGTCGAGCTCAGCTCACCATTCGTCGAGCTAAGATCAGAGCTTGAGATTTTGAGTTTGTCGAGCTCAGTTGAGAACTCATCAAACTGAGTTTAAAGTTCGTCAAGCTAAGTTCACCATTCGTCGAACTCAGTTCAAAGTAAGAAGGTCTAAGCCCAGTGTTTTTAAACACGAAAATTCTACTAAGGCAAAAAGCGTTGAGAGAGGCATGCTCACTCAACGCTCTCAACGCCCTTATGCAGAAATGAGTTCCAGCAAATAGCGTTGTGTGAGGTATACTCACTCAACGCTCTCAACGCTTAAGTTATTGAAGAAGCAGAAATATGGCTAAGGCAAATGGCGTTGAGTGAGGGATTTCGGCTCAACGCTCTCAATGCATAGAAATAGATTTATATTCTAAGTAGTTTTGCATTGAGTGAAGGTTACTCACTCAACGCTAAGAGACAACAAATCTGTCTGTGTTTTGGCATTGAGTGAAACTTACTCACTCAATGCCTATTCTACTGATGCTCTATTATGGCAAAGTCCACAGGTGCTGATGTCAGTAAAATCGACAAAATTAACTAAAGTCAAATCAGGTATGGGAAAGCTATAGTACACGACAAAACTTGCCATAAATCTATTGTACGTCTTCTTCCGTTAAAGCAAGACAAAACTGGAAGCTGCAGCTGCGGTCCACCAATCTCTCAGAGCCGTTGATCAGTGAACTACAAAAGGAAGAGTTAGGGTCAAGACAAAGACAATTTTTAGGGCATACAATATTCAAAAAGGAGAGAAGTCGTCTTCATCTTCTTCGCCATTTCTCCATGTGAAAAACTTGAAGCTCTAAGTAAGAAAAGTTCAGTTAGTTGTGCAAGTCTCCATCTGCCACAGAAGATTCAAAATCTATTCTGAAGAAAGAAGAACCTTCATCCTTTAGCAAGTTCTTTGAGTTGTTTGAAGACTCAAGATCTAAAGATCTTTAGCCTTCTGTAGCAAGTTCAGAAGTTAAATTCTGAGTTCCTCCTGCAAATCTTTTCCCTGCTGTGAGGAGAGTTGGAGCAGAAATTTTCCTGCTCAAGTTGTTGACACAGAGGAATTTCTCTGTGTCAAAGTTAATTAAACTATTTCTTTTTGTAGGATCTTTCTAGATATGAGCTGTAGGACCTTGGGGTCTGAGGTAGGGCAAATTTGCCTGAGCTGTATGAGAGTGTATCTCTCTAAGTATTAGGAGCAAGTTTGCTCTGAGGAAGGGCTATCCTCCATAGCCTGAGTGGTAGGGCTTAATTGCCTGAGGTAGGTGATACTTGTATCACTGAGAGTAGGCCTTTGTGGTCGAGGTGTAAGTCTGGAGGATATTTAGAGATCCAGAGGGATCTGAGGTGTAAGCTCCTTGGAGCAATGGTTTGGAGAAGTGACTTAATAAACAGGAAGTTAACAAGGTGGGAGGACAGTGGATGTACCCAAATTTGTTGGGAACCACTATAAAATACTTGTGTTCTTTTCTTTGTTTGTTTTTCTTTTCTTAATTGCAGGTGTTGAGGACAAGCTCTAGATCACCCTAAGCTGAAAGTTAAAAGAAAACAACAAGATATTAAAAAGACTATCAAAAGACCTAGACAAACCTATTCACCTCCCCTCTAGGTTGCTAGCTATCTTGAAAATAAATTCTTTCACAACGCCTGTGGACCTTGACAGATTTTTGTCTCTCCACTCCTCAACCTTGTGACCTCCTGTCACAGTCACTTGGAATGTCTGTCCATCCAGCATGCATGGACTTAAACATAAATCAAATACCACTATGTATATACCATTAACTTGTTTGACTTCTATAAATCTGGGACATTATGAGCAATGGACCCAATAATCTCCCCCTATTTGAAGATGTCAAAACCCTCAAACAAAATTCTTAGTCAATGATATACACTAACATATGCAGTAGGTAAAATAGTAAATTTGAAAACTTAACACCATATAACAAGAGTATAAAGTTATAGGTTACCACACATTTCTTTCCTGCAAGGTGATGATGATCACTTACAACTCCCCCTATTTTGTTGCATGATACTTGATTATTCCCTTCTTCGCAACAATCTCCCAATTTACCTTGCCTATATGGTGATCATTACTACTTCCTGCTTTCCCTATTTTGCGACATAGCTTTGATCATTTCATTGATCACTTCCTTCTCTCCCTTTTTGACTTCTGTAAAATAGTCAGGGGGAGGGTGCTGACCTCTGATTATCTTCTCTCCAGGAAGCTGAACTTGCTCTTGCTCCCACTCTACTTGAGCATAATCTATCATCCATTCTGATAGACTCTTGAACCACTTGGAAAGCTTGATACCACTGAAGGTATTTTCAAATTGTAATAAGTTGTACAACCTGCAACATAAACAATATGAGGAGCAGCTGAAGCTAGACCAAGCTCAACATACTCAACTCAAACTTGAAGGTGTTGAACTTTGCTTCATATAGTGGCTTAGTGAAGATGTCAATCACCTGCTTATCTGTAGGCACAAACTCAAGACTGATATCTTCACATTCCACATGCTCTCTTATAAAGTGATACCTAATCTCTATGTGCTTAGTCCTGTTGTATGAGACAGTGTAATGCCCCTGATTTTCTGTCAATTATTCTAATTTTCTTGGTGACGTCAAAATATCGTAAGGTCGTTACGTTAACATAGAGTTGATAGCGCGTCATCATTAGTGCGTTTTCGCGTCTATTAGGTCGAGCCGACCAAATATTGGAATTCTCACCAAAATTGTAAAATTTCTCGATACGAAATTAAGTTAATTAATTTTTGACTCACCCGTCAAGTTTCGTTGCAATCCGAACATTATTGGAGGCTCGACGCATTTTTGAAGTTTTGTAGAATTTAACGTTCGACGTAAACTTTGGCAATTTATATCTCGAGAACGGCTCGTTGGATTTTGGTTTTGACTTAGCCGTTGGGTTCGTAGCGTCGGTATTCGCCTATGATGTAAATTTCCTAGGATTCAGCGCGCGTTTGGCCCTCCGTATTAATTATTATTATTATTATTATTATTAGCCTCAACTCACCGAATTCTCATGTCATACTCACCGAATTCCCTATTTGATTTCCACCAAATACAACCCCCCCTTTTTAATTAAAATCCTAAGTAATATAATAATAATAATAATTATTATTATTATATATAATTCATCTTCTCCCCAAAGAGCAAACCGAACTGAGCCCTTCCTCCTCCCCCTGATCACTTGGCAACCAGAGCGGTGAGTTTTTTTTCCGGGAGCCTTCCGACGGCAGCCATCGGAGATCCGGAGCTCGAAATCTTTGCTCGAGCATAGATCCGGAAAGCTCTCGACGAGAGACGCGTACGCGGTAAGATCTCTCCGATTCGTAGATTTTTTGCGCTAAAGCTTTTGACCTAACCCTCGTTTTGCTCCGAAAAGTTTCAGGAATCGAAGGCGGGGAGGTTCTTGCGGCTGATCCTCGAAGCGGAGCGCTTGTGAGGTCGTTTTCTGGAGTTTCAAGGAAAGTGGATTTCTTCCTCATGCATGTCTATTCCTTACCTTTATTTTTCCTTCCTTTCCTTCTTCCTTAAAGTGTAGGATTAGTGTAGGAAAAAAAATCATGAAAGAACCCCTAGGTTAGGGCTAGTTTTCGGCCAAGACCTGAAGATTTGGTTTAGCAGTTTGAGTGTAATTTCGCCGAGTATCGCCGAGTCCGTTAATGCATGATTCGCCGGGTATGGGTTTGATAGTCTTAGTGTTTTTCGGCGAGTATCGTTGAGGAGTTCGTCGAGTATACACGCTGAATCGAGCCGATTCGTCGAGTATCAGGAAACATCAATTCTCGTTTAAGTCAATTTCGCCGAGTATCGTCTTGCGATTCGTCGAGCATCAAATCTATTCGTCGAGTTTGGTCCTTAGGGTATATTTTGGGTATTTTTGTCCTGTTTGTCGTAGGACATGTTTGGACTTGAATATTTTGGTATTATAGTGTTTTTGGTTGTGTTTTTACGCATAAATCGGCAGTGGATAAAGGACCGCCAATTGGACGCCGTTCTGTGAATCATTACACAGTCTAGGTTTGTTTTATTGTTTGTTGTTCTTTTAGTATGACTCTTAAGCATGTGGAGACTAGGTCAACTCCCCAGCCTGACCACAATAGGTGCGCAGAGATAAGCGATGATTGAAATTCTGCGGTAGAGTAATGAGACTTTGTCAAAACAAATGGTGGAGATGCAGTCATAGATCCAAGCGTTCTTAACAGTTATGTCGGTACAGATGCTGCGAGTACAGGACCCTATTGTGGTCAGGCTGTTCCTCTTCCCCCTACTCCTCTGGTGCCCCCGGTATGGTTACCACCAGAGATGACGTTTATCTCGCAGTTCCAGAGACTAGGAACCCTTACTTCTGATGGTAGGGCAGATTTTATGGCCTTGGATGATGGATATTAACCATCGAGGAGATGTTTGCTTACTCAGGAATTTCAGCGGACTAGAGGGTGATGGTCGCTGCGTATCAACTCAAGGGACTTGCTAAGAGTTGGTGGATGAGATAGAAGGAAAATTTGAAGGATGGGTTCTCATGGGAATCCTTCATGGAGTTGCTGCTGAAGAAGTTTCTGCCCTCTGTCGAGAGAGACCGTCTAATGAATGATTTTCTACACCATAAGCAAAGGCAGCTTACTCTTACCGAGTATGAGGTGGAATTAAGAAAAAAGATTCGTTTTGCCCCGTACATGGTATCTTCAAAGTCTAACCGAGCTACACGATTTCTGGGTGGTCTTAGGAATGACATCCAGCAAATAGCTAGTTCTTATGGAGTTGAAAGCTATGCTAAGGTTGTGGAGGCTGCTCTGAAGGTTGAGGCGATTGATAACGCCAAGAGTCGAGGTCAACAAATGAGAAAGGATAAGAGTAAGGTCGGTGAGGGTAAGATTTCCCAAGAATCCAGTACGGTTTCAGGGAAAATAAGCAAAGAAGCATGCAGTTTTTGTGGCCGACCGGGCTATCCGTTCAAGAAGTGTTTTAAGAGGATAGGAGCTTAGAAGCAAGAGTAGGTACACACGATCTAGAGTGCTCCTAAAGGAGATTTAGTTTGTTCTGCGTATAAGCAGAAGGGCCACGACGCTGCCAATTGCTAGGGAAAGAAAAGAGGTTGCTTTCAGTACGGACAAGAAGGACATTTCAAGTCACAGTGCCCGCAGGCTCAACCCCCCGTTGCAACCGGTTCCACTTCAGGCTTTTCCACCGCCGTAGAAGTTGGACAAGGGAAAGGGCAAGATGAATGTGGTTTCGTTGGAGGAAGATCAGCCGTCTACTCAAGTGATATCAGGTTAGATCCTTCCCTAGTTTTAGCTTTTAGTATGTAGTTACAGTTTCGACGTTCATTTCCTTAGTTGCATATGTGATTTTTATAGGAAAGTTAAAGGTAAAGAACCGTTAGGAACATGTTCTGTTCGATTCCGGTGGTACCCACTCATTCGTTGCTAGGTCTTTTGTAGAGCATCATTTTTTGACTCTTGATCGGGTTCGTGACGCATTTAGTGTCAAGTTTCCTTCTAGTGATTATGTGGTTTCAGACAAAGGTATTCAGAGTTGTCTGATTCTGTTAGGTGATTTTTTAGCGATTGCTAATTTGAAGGTGATAGACTTGGAAGATTTTGATGTGATCTTGGGCATGGACTGGTTGTCCAGATATGATGTTGTTATCTAGTGCAAGGTTAAGCGCTTGGCCTTCAAGATGGACAACGGTCAACCAAGGAGTGTTTATGGTTATCCACGCAAGAGTTCTCCGATTATTTCTGCGGTATGTGCTCAGAAGCTTTTAGATTCCGTCTTTTTTGCTTGTTTGGTTTCAGTTTTGGAAACCAAGGTTATTTTGCGACTTTTACTAAACTAACGCAGAAGAACGCAGCTTTTGTGTGGAGCGATAGGTACGAGGAAGCTTTTCTGGAATTAAAGAGGAGATTGTGCACTGCTCCAGTGTTGAAATTTCCTACTTAAAGGATAGAGTATGCTGTGTATGTGGACGCATTACACGTGGGACTTGGTTGCGTGTTGATGCAAGAGGGAAAAGTAATAGCATATGGTTCGAGGTAGTTAAAGATTCATGAAAGGAATTACCCTACGCATGATTTAGAGTTCGCAACTGTGATTTATGCCCTGAAGCTGTAGAGACCCCTATTATATGGCGTATTGTGTAAGATTTACACGGATCATAAGAACTTAAAGTACATTTTCACACAAAAGGAATTGAACTTGCGCCAGCAGATATGGTTAGAGTATGTTGCAGATTATGATGTTGATATCCAATACCATCCAGGCAAAGCTAATGTGGTAGCCAATGCCTTGAGTAGGAAGACATCTAAAATTTTTAACCTCTCTATGGATTCTCTGGTTGAAGAATTTCTGATGATGAATATTTATTTTGGGAGTTTTAACTCTCCAAGTAGTTTGGAGGTAGCAGAGCCTTCATGGATTTCGCTCACAAGATTGCATCAGAAGGAAAATCATGATTTGTTGCACCTTTATAAAAGAACAGAGAAAGGGGAGTTGCCAGACTTTTCGATCGGTAACGTGGGTACTTTAAAGTACCGCGGTAGATTTTGTATCCCCAATGTTGAATATATTCGAGTTAAGTTGTGCAGTGAGGCTCATGGTTCCAGTGTTTCCTACCACCCTGGTTCTACTAAGATGTATCAAGATCTGAAGCAGTTTTCCTGGTGGTATGGAATGAAGGGTGATATAGCTAGATTTGTATCAGAATGTCTCACGTGCATGCAAGTTAAGGCTGATAATAGAAGGCCTGACAGCAAGTTAACACCCATTGAAATTTCAAGTTGGAAGTAGGAGAGTATTTCCATGGAATTTATTGCTAGTTTGCCGAGATCTCCCCGAGGGCATGATTCTGTTTGGGTTCAAGTGGACAGATTGACGAAGTGTGCTCACTTCGTGCCTTTTAAGATTGATTACCCCATGAAGAAGATAGCTGAGTTATATTTCGATGAAGTCATCAGGATGCATGGAGTGTTTGTTAGTATTATATCGGATCGAGACTCCAAGTTTACGTCTCGCTTTTGGAAGAGTTTACAGGAAAGGTTGGGTACCGATTTGCGGTATTCCACCGCTTATCATCCACATAATAATGGTCAAATGGAGAGAGTAAATTAGATCGTGGAAGATATGATCAGACATTATATTTTGTTCCACGGAGGAGCGTGGGATGAGCCTTTGAGACTAATGGAGTTTGCATACAATAATAGTTATCAAGAAAGCCTGCACATGGCCCTGTTTGAGGCTCTGTATGGGAGGCGTTGCAGAACTCACTTGTTTTGGGCCGAGGTTGGTGAGACACCATTGTTGGGTCCTGAAGCGTTAGAAGAAATGAATGTTTTTGTAAAGCATATTCAAGAGAAGCTTGAGATAGCTCAAGTGCGATATGAGAAGAACACCATTCGCCGTAGGTCTGATTTGGAATTTGCTGTTGGGGACATGGTGTTTCTTAAGGTTTGCCCGATGTCTGGTGTAAAGAGATTTGGTAAGGACCATAAGTTGGACCCGAGGTACGTGGGATCTTTTAAAGTTATTGAGCGAATTGGTGTGTCAGCGTATAGGTTGGATTTGCCCGAAAGTTTTCCCGGTGTGCACGATGTTTTTCACGTGAGCTAATTGCGGAAGTGTGTGCTAAGAGACAAGCTAGTTCTTGATTTTGTGCCCCAGTTGGAGTTTAACCTTTCATATGTGGAAGTGTTTTTTTGTGTTTTGGATACTCAAGATCGGCTGTTGCGAAGGAAGACAATACCGATGGTTAAAGTTTTGTGGCGGAACCAAGACATGGAGAGGGCGACTTGGGAGTTGTGTCAGCTATGAGGGAGGCTCATCCTCATCTGTTCTCCTAGTTTGTTTGGTATGTATTTGATACCCTTGGTTGATTTTCTTCTATAGTAGACTTTTTTGTGCGTATAGTTTTGGGACGAAGCTTTTTTTAGGGGTTGTGACTGTAACGCCCCTGATTTTCCGTCAATCATTCTAATTTTCTTGGTGACGTCAAAAGGACGTAAGGACGTTACGTTAACGCAGAGTTGATAGCGCGCCGCCATTAATGTGTTTTCGCGTCTATTAGGTCGAGTCGATCAAATCTTGGAATTCTCACCGAAATTGTAAAATTTCTCGATACTAAATTAAACTAATTAATTTTTGACTCGCCCGTCAAGTTTCGTTGCAATCCGAGCATTATTGGAGCCTCGACGCATTTTCGAAGTTTTGTAGAATTTAACGTTCACCGTAAACTTTGGAAATTTATATCTCAAAAACGGCTCGTCCAATTTTGGTTTGGACTTCGCCATTGGGTTCGTAGCATCGGTATTCGCCTATGGCGCGAATTTCGTAGGATTCGGCACCCGTTTGGCCCTCCGTAAAAATATAATAGTTATAATTTTACTTTTATTATAATAATAATAATTATTATTATTATAATTACCCTCCAATCACGGAATTCTCATGTCATACTCACCGAATTTCCTATTCAATTTTCACCGAATACAGCTCCCCTTTTTAATTAGAGCAATGTTAAAGGCACACGTGTTTTGGCAAGGCCGAACTGAGCCCCCAAATAGCAAACCAACTGAGCCCTTTCTCTTCCCCCTGTTCACTCGGCAACCAAAGCAGCGAGTTTTTTTTCCGGGAGCCGTCCGACGGCCGCCATCGGAGATCCGGAGCTCGAAATCTTCGCCCGAGCATAGATCCGGAAATCTCTCGATGAGAGCTACGCATGCGCGGTAAGATCTCTCCGATTCATGAATTTTTGGCGCTAGGGCTTTTGACCTAACCCTCGTTTTACTCTGAAAAGTTTCAGGAATTGAAGGCGGGGAGGTTCTTGCGGCCGATCCTCGAAGCGGAGCACGTGTAAGGTTGTTTTCCGGAGTTTCAAGGCAAGTGGATTTCTTCCTCTTGCATGTCCATTCGTAACCTTTATTTTTCCTTCCTTTCCTTCTTCCTTAAAGTGTAGGATTAGTGTAGAAAAAAATCATGAAAGAACCCCTAGGTTAGGGCTAGTTTTCAGCCAAGACCTGAAGATTTGGTTTAGGAGTTTGAGTGTAATTTCGCCGAGTATCGCCGAGTCCGTTAATGTATGATTCGTCGAGTATGGGTTTGATAGTCTTAGTGTTTTTCAGCGAGTATCATTGAGGAGTTTGTCGAGTATACACGCCAAATCGAGCCGATTCGTCGAGTATCAGGAATCGTCGATTATCGTTTAAGTCAATTTCGCCGAGTATCGCCTTGTGATTCGTCGAGCATCATATCTATTTGTCGAGTTTGGTCCTTAGGGTATTTTTGGGTTTTTTTGTCCCGTTTGTCATGGGAGATGTTTAGAATTGAGTATTTGAGTTTTACAGTGTTTTTGGTTGTGTTTTTACGGCTAGATCGGCAGTGGATAAAGGACCGCCAATTGGACGTCGGAATCATTACACATAGAAGTTTGTTTTGGGTCTCTGTTTACAGGTTGTTTTAGGTGTGTTGGACCTTGTGGCCGCCACCGTGGTGCCTTTAAGATGTTTGGGTCTGGTAGTTCTGTATTGGACGTTTTGGTCGCTGACTCAGATCCGTGGTTTTACAAGTGTTAATGATTAGCATGTATAGGACTGTATAGTTCCTTTTCCTTCTTTATTGTTGGCTTTTGTTGGCTGTTTGCTTCTGCAGGTTTGAGAGAAGCATGGTAACTTCTCGCACTTGATGCACTTTTCTCATTTTACTGATGATTATTTTCTTACTGGCCTCTTTTGTTGATTATACTAGCTGAGGTTGTCAGCATTTCTCTTGGAAGGGGTTTGGTAACCCCTTTTGTTTTTACATGTTTATATCTAATTGATTCCTTTTTGCCACTTGTATTTTTCTTGCTGAGGTGTTCTTTCTTTGAATACCTCAGGTTCAGGGAAGTAGTCGGTTGAGCGGCTAGGTTGGTGTTACTAGTGGACTACTGTGTTGCAGAGGTTCTCCTCACCCTTTTGAGGTAGTTTTGGTTGCTTCTTGTTGGTACAAACTTACATGCTCTCCAGTGGGTTCGTGAAAGGTTGTTGACACCCACTAATGGTTTTATTTGGAAATGCTAATTACTTTGCTAAATTGCTAGTTTGCCTACTTTATAGTTGTATCACTTACTCTCCGGGGAATGTTTTATGCTAAGTTGCATGTTAGATATTTTAACTTATAAAAGCATTACTACTAGTAATTCATACATGTCATCTTTCTAAAACTAATATACTATTTTCTAAGCTAACGTAAAGACTATTTCTATACTTATAATAAATCTAGAGTCTTGCATGTTGCGGGTTGTCCTTCAGGGATGCTTATGCTCACGTAGGGTGTTAAATCAACATAATCAAAGTATTTTCGCAGCGTATAACTATATTTTTACTCGTGGACTAGTTGATCCACTGAGCCGAGGGATACAACCATCTTTACTTAAAACTGAATTTCATTCATAATAACTTATGAATTTCATTTAAATAGTAGAGTTTAAAGTCTTGCCTGAGCGTCTGCAGTTATCCCCTGCATGGCAAGGCATCATGACATGTATTTTCCCTTACTCTGATATAACTTTAATGCGGGAAAAATGCGGGTTGTGACAGACAGAATTCTTAGTTATAGAGATTGCACTAGTAGAATCACAAAATAAAGGACTTCTACTTATCTGGAGGTTATAGTCCAGGAGCTGATACTGGATCCACAACAACTGTGCAAAGTAGATCCAAACATCTATATATTCTGACTCTACAGTTTAAATTGCAACACTTCTTTGTTTTTTGCTGCTCCAAGACACTAGTCTTCCTCCCAAGAGCTGATAGGTGCCTGAAGTGCTCTTCTTGTCCTCTTTACAGCCTGTAAAATCTGCATCTGAATAGTCTGTTAGTTCAAAATCTTTATTTCTAGGGTACCATAGGCCAAGATCTGGTGTGCTCTTTAGATACCTCAAAATCCTCTTAGTAGCAGAGTAGTGAGATTCTTTAGGGCATTACTAATAACTAACACAATCACATGTGGCATACATAATGTCTGGTCTACTTGTTGTAAGGTATAAAAGGGAGCCAATTATCCCTCTATACAAAGTTTCATCAATAGGGTTCCCTGCCTCATCTTTGTCTATAAGCATACTTGACCCCATGGGAGTTTTCATGGTGGAGGCATTCTCCATTCCAAACTTTTTAATCAACTCCCGGGTGAACTTAGACAAGGATATGGATAAGCCATCATCTGTCAGTCTTACTTGGAGGCCCAAGAAGAACTTAAGCACAGCCATACTGCTCATCTCATACTTCCCTTACATAATTTGGCAAACTTTTTACAAAGGTTATCATCAGTAGATCCAAAGATTATGTCATCAACATAAATATTAACTAGGATGATCTTTCCCTTATATTCCCTTAGGAATAGGGTCTTGTCTATCTTCCCCCTTGAGAATTTATTCTCAATGAGGAAGCTAGACAGTGTCTCATACCATGCTCTAGGGGTTTGTTTCAACCCATATTGAGCTTTCCTAAGTCTATAAACAGATTCAGGTGAGTTAGAGTCAACAAAACCTAGAGGCTATTCAACATATACCTCTTCCTTTAAGTCACATTTCAGAAAGGCTGACTTCACATCCATCTGGTAGACTTTGAATCCTTGGTATGCAACATATGCCAGGAATAGTCTGATGGCTTCCAATTTGGCTACTGGGGCAAAGGTTTGATCAAAATCAATACCTTCTTCTTGCCTATATCTTTTACCGACCAGTCTAGCCTTGTTCTTAACTATAATGCCATTTTCATCAAGTTTGTTCCGTAGATCCACTTGGTTCCAATGACATTATGTCCTTATGGTATGGGAACTAGCTTTTAGACCTTACACCTCTTAAACTAGTACAGTTCCTCTTGCATAGCTATAATCCAGAACTGATCTATGTTGGCCTCTTCAAATTTCTTGGGCTCAACCAGTTACAGGAAACAAGAATACATGAGAGTCTATATCTAAACAAAGAAAATTTAAATAATAGATATTCCCACTCCTAGTGCCTACAGTCAAGATGACCCCTTGGTCACTCAACCTCTTAATATAACACTCATCCTTATGGAATACTATGTCATAGCAAAGATCACAAAGTTAGCTTATGCTTATTAGGTTGTGTTGCAATGCTTCCACATAAGATACTTTTGTGATAGTGACTATGCCTTTTTGTGATCTCACCATAACCTCTGGTTACTATTCTTTCTGAACCACCAAATATTACTTTGGGTCCATCCTTCACTAGAGTGTACTCTTTCAAGTTTCTCCTTATTCCAGTCATGTGCCTGGAACATGTAATGCCCCCATACATCACATAGCAAATAACAGAAGGTCTGGTCAGGGCCTGATGCCATATACTACGGACAGACCAAGGAGTTACTAAATTGAAACCATAATAAAAAAGTTCGCATCCAAACACAGAGTGAATTCTAGCAAAAGTAATTTAAAGGTTATAATTAGAACCCAACAGTAACATGAATGTCCACTACCACAACTAGGAATGAATAACAAATACACAAAGAAGTCTTGGCCTTAAGGCCTTATAAGGTTTACTCAAATTAAATTATCCTGCATACATCAACACGCAGGCTGACCACACATGAGAACTAAATAAACAAAATGGGTAATTCGCTTTAGCCTTCAAAGGCCAGCTTAGATATCCTGGGATTCAGCCCTCTATTTCCCGCTTAGCTTAGCTGCACCTGCAAGCAACATTCCATCACAATGGTGACAAACAAAAGCAACGGTCAGCTTTAGCTGACCAAATTATAATGGCAATACCTCTCACTCGGGGTGGCGGTGCTCCTTCCTTGTAGGCATTAATATAAACATAATATGACAATAGGGACGTACAACTTAAGCACCATTCGCAATAGATATTGGCACAAACACCCTTCGCCCCGTGATCTCAGGGCACATTTTTGTTGCATAGGACCTCAAGGGTCACACCTCCATTCTCGGCGACGGTTAGCAACGTTTGAGCATTAAGGTTTTTCATGTCCAAAGACAAAGACAATGCCCATATGGCTACGATAAAGTCATGATGGCTTAAAATTCACACTTTGACTCACTCTAAGTCAATCGACATAGGGTCGGGTGCAGTTCCGCTATTTCCCAGTGCTCAAATCATCGGGCACATCAATCCATGACGCATGTCAGCATCCCCTTTCCCATCAGTATGATTCATAACACTTATATGATCCTAGTTTAGCACTCACGATCACCAAAGTTGAGCAAAGTAAGCTCACGCCCACAAAACTGGTCCCCATGTCTGAGAGTGGCCAAATATCATGTTTGCTACATGTCTTTGTGCTAGGTTCCAAGTAAGCCCTAAAGAATCTCATCTTATTTTCATTAAAATAATTTTATGATATATAAAGGGTTGTCCTAATCTTGGACTCTGGTATCCAATAGAATCGGCATTTGAGCTTACTGGATTTTCTGATGCTGACTATGTTGGATGTAGAGTGGATAGGAAAAGCACATCAGGAACATGTCAAATCCTTGGTGAGAGGCTTGTGTCCTGGTTTTACAAGAAGCAAACATCTGTGTCCACATCAACTATTGAGGCTGAATACATGGCAGCTGGTAGCTGCTGCTCACAGATCTTGTGGATACAAAACTAACTCCTGGATTATGGGTTCAATCTAAATAATTCAACCATATTTTATGATAGTATCAGTGCAATCTCTATTGCACATAATCTAGCGCATCATAGTAGGACAAAGCATATAGATATAAGTCATCATTTCATAAGAGACTGTGTGGGCAAACAGAAAATTAATCTTGAATTTATCTCCACTTATTTGCAAAGAGAAGATATTATTACCAAGCCCTTGGATGAATCTAAACATTTGTTCTTTTTGAATAAGTTAGGAATGATAGATGGAAAGGATTAATTTTAAATATGTCCTTAGTGTAAACGATTTGGAAACAATTCGTCGACCTGAGATCGACGATTTGGAAACTTTTCGTTGGGAGTTCGTCGATCGGAGATGGACGAAATCTCTGTGTGAAGTCAGTTTCGTCGACCTGAGATCGACGATCCTATTTCAGTGAATATTTCTGAGGACGACGAAATATCTCCATATCTTCAGTCTGAGATCGACGAACTTATCTCTTCATGAGATTTTTCGTCAACCTGAGATCGAAGAATTTTCTTTTTTCGCCGGGCTGAGCGTGTCGATTCATATTCTGAAAACCTTTATTAGGCCTTCTTCTTCGAGCTCTATCCTGCGCTTTGAGATTTTCCTTTTGCACTTGATAGCTATTGTTCTTGCAGAAGTTTTCTTTGAGCCATGGCGACCTATGGATCTTCTCTCGCTGCGATGAAGTATGATACTAGTTTTGATATTGATTTTGATCCCTTCAGTCAGTCGGACAAAATCTTCACCGACATTCTGCAGCTTTTTGAGGAACAGAATCTGAAGAAACTCATGACCACCATAATAAGGTTGCCGTTGGAAAAAATTCGAGAATGGGTATATTCATCTACTGCTTCAAAAACTGAAATGATTGGCACTCTCTCTGGAACACAGGTTACTCTATCTCCTGCTGTTCTGTCTGAAGTTTTCGGTTTTGTAAATGGTGTAGATGATATAGAATTAGACTCTATTGAGTATGAGAACATGTTAACTGTTATGGGTCACTCCGATGGAAACCCTTATAAGCTATTAAAGAAAAACTTGTCAGCGGCTTACAAGTTTTTGGTCGATGTCCTGGGCAAAGTGCTGTTTGGGAAACACACTCCTCATGACTACATTACAAGGCAATAGGTCCTTGTGATGTGTGTCCTAGTTAAAAAAAGGAGGGTTAACTGGGGGCAAGTTCTGTTGTATCTGATAAGAAGGAAGAACTCCAAGAAGAAAGCAAGTTTTGCTAGGATATTAAGTCTTTTCTTGCAGGCCAAGGCAAATGAACTACTAGTCTCACCGATTGTGTTCATCAATGCCTCTAATAGGCTGACAACTGCCCTGTTTGATAGATGGGAGAGGACTATCTCAAAGACCTCAAAGGCTCCCTCCTCTTCAAATGCTTCTGACAGCATAAGGGTGGTAATAACCTCTCCCTGACTGGTTGAAGAAACCCCTTCATCTGTTCCTTCACCACCTCCTTCCCCTCTTCCTTCTCATCTGGAAAACATCTCATCCTCCAACATCCTCTCATCCCCAACCTCTGAACTTATAACACCAGGTTCATCTCCTCAACAATTCTCTCACCAATCCCCTCAACACATTTCATTCCCAGAAACCCCATCTTTTTTCCCCCTCATCATCACCACCTGGAACATCACCTAACATCCCTACCTCAGCTGTCATTTCTCCATCATCTCTCCTCATCCAGGATGAAATCATGGAAGATTTCATTTCTCCTCCAGCAGACATTCCATCAACAACCCCTACACCATCTCCTTTGAACAATAATTCCATCTCTATCCTCATAACTCACCTTACCCCTCTTCTAAAGCAACTCATAGCAGAGGCAATTGCACCTCTTGCTGCATCCATCAACTCCATTGCTGCACTCCTTTTTGCTTTCTTTATCCCTCCTCCTTCTTCAACTAGGAGCCTGGTTCCAGTATCTACTGAAACCATGCAGTGGTAGATGCTTGATGAAGAAGCAATAACAGAGGTAGCAGCAGTTTTTGTAGCTGCAGCAGCATTCCAGACATATAGATGCCAGTAGCAGCAGAAGTTGATTCTACAGTAGCAGAAGTTGATTCTACAGTAGAAGAAGTTGATTCTATTTTGCCTGAGATCTTGACTGTTTGTGATTGTATCATCAATCCTACAGTAGATTTAGTTGATTTATTACATTCCTTTGATTATTTTTTCTTTAGTCATCTTCCAGTAGCAGAAGCAGGCTCTACTAAGGCCATTGTGTGCTATTATCCTCCAACAAGCTCTGAGGTCATAGCTTTAATTAAGGCCAGTTTAGCAGTTGTCTTGGAGCCTGATACAGTTGAATTTGAAAGGGTATCAGTGGCTTTGTCAAAGGCTATGTCTCCACCTACTTTTGTAATGGATGACTCTCCAATGCCTGACTTGGACTCTTTTCCATCTGATGACACAGAAGATGCTCCTTTGCTTGTGTTCGATCCAGTTGAAAATTCACCAGCAGAAGTTCTTGTCCCAGTTCCAGTTCAAGTTCCTGCTCCTCAAGTTCCTCCTCCTAAAATCACAGCAGAACAACGGAAAGAGATAGATGACCTATATGATTTTCAAGAATTAGATGATGAAAATGATGATGATGATGATGAAGATGATGATCCAAGTAACAAGAAGAGAAAGCTTAAGAAGAGAACTCCTCAACCTGCTCCAAAACCCAATCCAAACAAAGACACCCCATTTTATATTCTTAACAACATCAAGCCTTACCCAGGGATGCCTCACTGGATGAGGCTATCTAAAAATGAACCGAAATCCAGGAAGAAATCCAGGAGATACTCACCTCCCCCTCCTCCAAAAAGGGATGGGAGAGGTCCTCCTCCTCCTCCACCAGCTGCTGGTGCAACTGGAAATGTTAGCCAGAGATCCTCATCAGTTACTAAAACCTATCAGAGGCAAGGCAGACCCCATCATTCTTCATGAAGCAGATATCCCCAACAACAACATCATCACTCTTCTAGAAGCCATGCTCCTCCTCCTGCCAAGCATCCAAGCCCTCCCAGAACCTCTTCATCTCCTAAAAGAGACAATAGTCCTGAAAGACCTCCTATTATAGCCTATGATCCTGAAATGGATCCTAATACAAAGATGGCTAGGTTTAATGAGCTAGTTGCTCTATCTCAGATCAGGAAAGCAAGAGAGGTGTAAAACCCCAAAAACCTTAACTCCCAAAATGGGGTAAGGCTGGGTGACACGGCTTGGGACACAGGCATGTCCCAGGGCATGTCCAGTGCACATGGACTGGGACACGAGCGTGTCCCAGGGAGTGTCCTTTACGGTGGGCGTCAAGTATATTTATCAAGATAGCACGGTCGATGATCATTGAGAGGTGACACGGCCTGGGACACGGGCGTGTCCCAGGGCATGTCCTGCTCGGTTTGGTAATCGGGTGGCATTGAGTGGCGTTGAGTAGAGTGGCATTGAGTGTGGAACACGGCTGGTGACACGGGCGTGTTACAGGGGGTGTTGAGCACACGACCAAGGACACAGTCGTGTGCCTTAGCCGTGTTCTTCTCGGGTGATTTGGTCCTGTGTTAAAAGGGTGACACGACCAGTCACACGGCCGTGTCAAAGTTGATACGGGCGTGTCTAACCTGTGATACGGGCGTGTTGGAGCCCGTGTTCTTGTTTGGTTTGAGTCGGTTCGTGAACCGCTTGGAGCACACAGCTTGGGACACGAGCGTGTCACAGGCTGTGTCAAGTCAAATTTTGACTTTTGGGCAGATCTTGGCCATCAAATTATTTCTATTTGGATCCAATGGCCCAGATGCTTTCCTGTAGTGATAAGACTAGGGGTTGACATCTTCTCTCATTCATACCAAGAGATAAAAAGTGAGAGCTTGGAGGAAGGAGAAGGAGGAGAAGGGCAGGCCATTGGTGGAGCTCCTGCGGTCTGATTAGAGATCCGAGGCTAGTTCTGTGGAGGCAAAGCTGCTGCGGTGCATTCCAACCGGCAAAATTTTCGATGGCTCGCAAGAGAACGTGAAGGGTAACGATCTTCCTTCTTAGACATGTGAAGTCCTCCTTTATGCATGAGTAAGGAATCCTCTCCACCAAAAGGTGGAAAGAGTGAGTGATTCCAGTGGGTTGATAGTTACTATCCCCTATTGAGTCTGCATCTAGACCCGGAAGTGTATAGTACGAGATAGGCATGCTGTGTGAAGCCCATCTGAAAATGTTTGTATGGATTGGTGATGTTGCATTTACGCACCGGAGAAGACTCCACGTATACTCGTGAAGTTAGTGGGGTCGTTAGGTGGTGCATGTGAAAGGGAGTAGCAGGAAGTACTGGAATGTGGAATTCCAGGAAAACGTCCTTGTGCTATTTATGTTGTGGCTACAGGGGTAGCCAGTCCTTGATGGATAATGCAGCCAGTCCTATTTGGACAGTGTGGCTATTGTGAAGCCAGTCCTTGGCGGACGTTATGGCTTGTGTGAGCTGCGAGCTCTTAAAAAGGCTTCGTGCCGAACAGGAAAGGTGAAACCGACCAGCATATTTAGTGTAGCCTCGAGTACGCTATACTTGGTGATGGCAAGGCGATTTGAGCAATGGGGGGTGGTTGATCTATACTTGCGTTATGACCGTCCGACAGGAAGACCTGAGTGGTGGTCATGTTGGAGCGCATAACAAGAGTTTTAGGCCTGCGCGCCATTAAGACTAAATGCTCAATACCATGTAAATGGTGGTGTTGACCCTGGTTCGCCGGTGCACCAAGAATGTGCCCTGAGTGCACGGATCGTCTGGCCTTATGGCTGGCGGTTGTGTTGGCTTGAATGTGCGTGAGAGCACAATATATGCTATATTGATGATGTATGGCTTTGCAGGGAAGGAATGCTACTGTCCCGGGAAAGGGGTAGGTTTGTTATAAATTGGTTAGCTGAATGCTGACCGTTGCCTTGTTTGCCACCTTCTGGGTGGATTGTCCCTATGCAGGTGCTGGAGAGCCAAGTGGGAATTGAATGGTTGATGCCCTTGCTGATGTTGTTACCGCTCTTGTTGTTGCTGTCTCTGCTAGCCCTTGAAGTCAGCTAGTTATGCTTTCGTTTATTCATGTATGACCGGCCTGCGCGCCGATGTTTGTAATCCATACTGTGTAAAGAGAACCTATAAGGCCTTAAGGCCAAACTGTGGTATTTTCTATTCCCTCGTTTGAGTGGTTGTATATATAACCATGGCCATATATATAGTGGATATTCCCGATATGAGTTCAGCCTACTGTTTATTATTCCGCTAGCATGCTCTGAGTTAGGATGCGTTGGTGGTATTAACCTATGACATCACCGTCTGTTTGTGGTATATAGTGTGGGCCCCCGGCCGGACCTTCTATTATATGTTGTTTAACGGGCGGAGTCGTTACATTTTGGTATCAGCTTGTCTCGGTCTTCCTCTTTCAAATTCGTGGTCAAATTCTTTTGTGGTGTGGCGAGTACGTGTTTGTGCGAACCGTTGTAACACTAATGAACTCTGGAATATCTATTAAGGAATGCAAATACACTTGTTTGAGGAATCTGTGCGTTCCTACTTTGTTGTTATTGCTTGCATATTATCGCTAATGTTTGTCTTGTCCACCCATGGGTGACTCGTAGCGGTGCTGGGCAATCTGATCACCAGTGCTCTGATGAGAGTGCGGCACCAGCTGAGGTGCCAACACCTCCTCCATCTGCGGAAACTGTTTGATTAGTTACTGAGGCGCTATTTGCGATGATTCGGCCGACCGGGAAGGTGCCACCGGCAGTGGTGCCAGATAGTGTTGGTGTCCGACCCGAACCGGTTGAGGCTATGGATCCGCGAGCAGTTGAACGACAATTGAAGCAATTCATGAGCTTCAATCCGCCACTGTTCACGAGACTTGGATCCCCAACGTAGGCAGAGGACTGGTTATCGCGATTCATGTGTATCTTGACGACGATCAGGACAGAGGAAACTAAAAAGGTCACTTTTTCCACCTTCTTATTAGAAGGAGAGGCGAGGTTATGGTGGGACGAGGTTGAGTTACACCATTTGGCGGGCAGGCAATTGACGAAAGTATCGATTAAGGAGTTCTCTCACATGTTTTTAGCAAAACATCTACAAGCGACACAACGCATTGCTATGGAGAACGAGTTCCAGCGGCTAACGCAAGGAGAAAATAGCATTGATGCGTATCTGCATGAATTAACACGATTGGGAGGGTCTGTAGGATAAATCTTCGCCAATGAACAAAGAAAAACGAATCGGTTCTATGAAGGATTGCAGGATGAGTTGAGGTTCCTGCTTTCTAGTTCAGTGAACCAAGGATTTTAGTCTTTGGTTGATACGGCGTGTGCGCTGGAGAAAGACAAGAAGCGAGTGCAAGGCAGGAAAGACTTGGCTTTGGCAAAGCCCGAGTTCAAAGCACCCCGCTCTGGCAAATCGTATTACTAGAAGAAGTGGGGCAATAGGTCCAAGCCTTCTGGGCAAGCTTCTTTGATGGTTTCATCGGGAGCAATGTCGAGGCCGGAGTCTCGTACAAGCTTTACCTGTGGCAAGGTGGGGCATATAACCCGTAATTGTCGGGTTGCTCAACCCAAAGGGGAAAAGAAGACGAGTGCATTTTATGCTGAGAAGGGCAAAGCAGTGGTTGATTCCTCTACATCCCAGACGCAGCCCAAAGTCTACAATCTTGGCCAACAGGAGGTTCTCAAGCAAAGTGACATCATCACAGGTACGAGTTAAGATAATGCCTGTTTTATTGATTGCATATTTTGTATGTAGCTTGTGCATGATGTGTATGCTGCAGGCTTTGTCCTGATTTGGAACAATCCGGCGAGAGCCCTGTTTGAAACGGGTGCTTCGCATTCTTTTCTGTCTAAGGAATTCATAGCTCAAATTGGAGTACCGAGTCACGTGACGACATATCGTGTAAAGGTGCTATTACCGAATGGTTGTGTCATGCTTGCGGTGTAACATCCCATTTCCAACTAGACCCCTAAGAGTGGTTTTGTCATGACAAAACCCTAGGAAGCCCAAGAAAAAGTCAAGTGAGTCTGGTGGTGTGGATAGGGGCACTATGGTCTGCAAATAGTAAATTCCAAAACCTTAGTATAGGGTGACCAGGGGCCCTCTCCATGACTCCAAGATCTCTCCAACCCATGCTAAGGCCCTATGGACTCATTAGGGTCAACCCTAGAGCCTGAATTGACCAAGGTCAACCCTAACCCTAAATGGGTCAAACTGGCCTACACAGGGTTAACTGACCCTACCTAAGCCAAGTGGACCCCACACATACCTTCCTAACCCTAGTGAATGGCCAATGGGTCACCAAGGACCCAGTGGGGTCAACCAAAAAAAAACGGGGGGGGGGGGGGGGGGGGGGCTAAGTTGACCAAAGTGAACTCTAGCCTTAAGGTGGTCAAAGTGCCCGGTTAAGGGTCAAATGACCTCTAAGGGCCAACTCAATTCCGTCTTGACATATACAACATGGCTTGTAGTGAGCTGAGCTCACTTAATGCCATAGAGTGAATGGCGTTGAGTGATCTGCGCTCCCTCAACGCTATAGAGTGAATGGCATTGAGTGAGCTGAGCTCACTCAACGCCATAGAGTAAATGGCGTTGAGTGAGCTGAGCTCACTAACCGCCATAGAGTGAATGGCATTGAGAGAGCTCACCTCACTCAACGCCGTCGTGCCATATACGGTATGGGGTAGAGTAAATGTCGTTGAGTGAGCTCAGCTCACTGAACGCCGTAGTGCCATATACGGTATGGGGTTGAGTGAGCTGAGCTAACTCAACTCCATAGAGTGAATGGCATTGAGTGAGCTCACCTCACTCAACGCCGTCGTGCTATATACGGTATGGCATTTAGTGAGCTGAGCTCACTCAACGCCATAGAGTAAATGGTGTTGAGTGATCTAAGCTCACTCAACACCGTCGTGCCATATACAGTATGGCGTTGAGTGAGCTGAGCTCACTCAACGCCATAGAGTGAATGGCGTTGAGTAAGCTCACCTCACTCAATGCCGTCGTGCCATATACGGTATGGCGTTGAGTGAGCTGAGCTCAGTCAACGCCATAGAGTGAATGGTGTTGAGTGAGCTCACCTTACTCAACGCCATTGTACTTAGAAAAATTCTGGCGATTTTTAGCCTGTTTGCTGTTTTGGCTGACACGCCGGTGACACCACTTGACATGCCCGTGTCAATACTGTTCCCTAATAATGAAGAGAGAGAAACTAAGGAGTTTTTGCCATGCATGGCTTAAGAGGCCCAGGGTCCCACCCTCTTGCTAGAATTACCTCCCCCGGCCATGGCAGCAACTAAGAGAGAGAAAGGGAAGACTTTGGGACTCATCTTTCCCCTCCCCAAAAGCCCCCATTCAATTCACAAGGACAAAGGGGCTTCAGCCAGCTGGTATATGACTGGTTTGAGCCATGCATACCATGCTCTCACCCCCTACCTACCATGGCCGCCAACTTTGACTAAAATGGCCAAGCTCCTACAGCCACCTAACACCCCTCCTCTTCATCTTCAAAAGCTGAGCTAAACTCCAAGGATTAAAGTCCACACTCTTCCAGAAGGAGCCAAGGAGTTTCACTGTGCTGTTTATGAAATCCGACCACCGCCACCACCGCGCAAATGGCATCCCGATGATCGGCTCGACACCAAACTGCGAATAAGGTCCTCCTCTACTCCTTCTTCTATGGGTAGATCTTAGAAGTCTTTTAGGATGAGAATTGGGCTCAGCTGAACCCGATCAGGTGAAGCTTTCCATTGTTTTTCCAAAAAAATGGGTGGCCGGGTTCGCCGGAAAACACCCCTCCGGCGGCCGTGTCGCCACCTGGCGATAGCCCCCACCTCAACGGAGGTGGTGGCGGTGGTGGCCGGCCAGGGAGGTTTCTGGGTGGATGGTAAATCCACCTGGAATGCTACAGGTTATTAGTTTTACGGGCTCTGTTTGGAAGAAGAAGATGAACAGTAAAAGTATTATTGTCTTATAATGATATATTTTCTTTTTTTAACACACTTTCTGATGCTATTAAATGAGGCACTTAGAGGTCGTTTTAGGAAAAATGGGCACTCACAGAAGTGTTAGCCCTTCGAGTCTACATTATTCTAAAACTTATTTCAAATCGATTGGGTAAGTGGTTTGACCACAGTACCCATTTTGGTGGGACCTATACCTAAGGCTATCTTGAAATTCAAATGGATGCCCACCTTTCATCCCTTAACCAAATGAGCTGAAATTTGGTCAGGGGTCTACCTTAGCTATATCTAGGGCTTTTCCAAAATTGGGAATTTTTGGAGAATATTTTTCTATAGTATTTGAAAATTTTATTAAACAATGTATAAATTATTTAGGTGCCTTAAACACCTCAAAATCCCCCCAAATTTTGGTGGGTAGTCTTAGAGGGCATGCTAAGGCTCTGGTAAAAATTTCATCTCATTTGGAGATGTTTTCAATAGGCTTTTATCCAACCCTAGGTTGACCTTTAAAGGGTTATTTAGGTCCAAACACCCCCTTGGGGTTTTGAGTGGTCAAATCACCTCAACGGAGGCTGAAATTTTGGACACTGACTTGACATGGCTAATGTCACCCTCTTCAGGAAAATGGTCTGATTTAGGGTTGATTTACCCTAGGGTTCAAACTCAAACCCTAAGGAGGGGTTTTTAGTGTTGTGAAGGGCATATGGGTAAATGCCCTTGTGTGACCTTGTAACTCAGTAGAGTTGATTTTAGCATAACTTAAGTAATCTGGAAGGAGTCTTAGAGGATTTTAAGGTAGGTTGTCACCTCGAAACCCTAACCCTAGTTTTAAGGTAGAAGCTCAATTATGAAAACACAGTCACTAAACCTTAGTTAAAAGTTATGAAACTTGGGTGGAGTTAGTTTTTGACTAGGTAGAACCCTTAATTATTTTTATTAGAATTTTATGGGTTATAATTCTAATACTTTATTTGTTAGGCATCAATTTGCCCAAACTGGTGTTTGAAATATTTTTCTTACTCAGTTCATTTGAATCTAATGAAACTTGGACAACATATGTTTTAAGTCTAAATTAATAACCCTGAATTTTGTCATAAATTTTAGTTGGTTATATCTAGTACTTCCTTCACAAGTTCCAAAATGGCAATTATGGTTAATAAATCATTTAGAGCAAATTACGTACTGTAAAATTATGAAGACTGGACAATGATGTTTTCAGATCAGCATCTTGTTGTATAATTTTATTCATGATTTTTAGGAGAATATTTACAGTACTTGCTTCACAAATATAACTTTTTGAGATTTTAGTAATTATTTATTCTAGGGCTCAATCCCTATTGAAGAGTTATGAAATTTGTCCACTGATGTTTTTAGGACAGAATCTGCTCTAGAAGATTAATTAAGAATTTTTGGATGATTATTTACTGCACTTACTTCATTAATGAAAGGAAACATGATTTATTCTCAAAATAAAATTAGAGTCTTAAAGTACTGGAAAAATTATTATATCTTGGATTTACTGATAAAAGGTTGTTTAGAATTTATCATGATTTTTATGAAGTTTACTTCATATCTAAAAAGTTCACTTTATGTTCAACTAGTAACTCTTCGAACCCTTAAGAAAATTAAATAAATATCAGAATAATTAGGAAAATTATAATCTTCTGGATTGAGTCTATTTGTGTCATGATAAGTCTCCAGAAAATAATTTAGGGCATTCGGCTGATTATTTAGAATATTTCCTATCCGGTTCAACGTATCGTCTAGGTTGGTCTGCATATAGCAAAATTGTTAAATTGCAATAGGACATGATCAGGGATAGTTGTTGGAGTTAGTCATTTTGGTTGGGTGGATAGATGTGGATGATTTCACAATAGAAGGACAGGAAAAGTAGTGAGAAATGGTTTGGCTAGAGTTTAGAGGTGTTCGGGTTCGACGAGAGATCGTCTTTCCCAAAGAGAGGAAGTGTCAAAATCACCCTAGGATTAGCCTACTATAATATGAGAAGGCAATGGGGGTAAGGGAATCAACCAATAATAATAAGTACCTTGCGAAAGGGAACGGTGGGATTCAGCTACCATCATAGTTTCTACTGCCCTTTGAGAGCCCTTCACAGGGAATACTGGGGCAGTCCTGGGTTAACGTAAACTATTTTAGCAAACTGAAAAGAGTAACTTAGTATTTAGGGTTGCATATTTCACAAACACAAATAGCACAAGAATATAGTGAAAAGCTTCGGCATGATTTGTTAAGAGACGGACGGAATGGTTCGGGGAGCTTCCGCTCGATTTGTTAAGAGACGGACGGAATGGTCCGGGGAGCTTTGGCTCGATTGGTTTGATACGCTATATTTGCATATGCATAAAAGAAAATAAAATTAAGGTGGCGGGTCTTCGGTATTGGAGGTTCGATGCACCGACGACAATACGCTGGCTCGGCAAGTGTGGTTAGCACTTCGCCAACAGAAGTCCGGTGCGCCAGCCGGTAAGAGTACGCAGGAGTCCGCGTCGTGCACCAAGCATTGAGGCATACGATAGGTCTAACCGGTAGTGCTTTACATGTTTATAGGTGGGCGTGGCCAACCCACCGCTTCCGTCTGCCACTACGGAGGTATCCTGGGAGGTAACGGCTCCAAAAGGGGGAACTAAAGGTCTGTGTGCACAGAGTCTGGTGTGTGTGTTACACTTGCATGTTCCATCATACCCACTCGCATGTCATAGCATAATCGATTAATTCAACCCTTGACACCTAAAGTATAAATGTAATGGGACGCTTATACATTATGATTTTCAAAATGAACCGTTCGTTTATAAGCTTGTGTGGGCAAGTTTATAAATTAAGGTTAATTTTGATACATATATATACTGCTGTTTGATAACGGACACCCCAACGTATAAATTGGTATGGGACTTTTTATACGATGGGAGCCTTGCAGAAGACCCCTTGGCTTATGTGTTCTCACATAAGTGAAGGTTACTCTCCATATTTCGTCTTATTGCCATTACTTATTATAGAATTGATAGCATAGGTCCGCTGCCACCTGCTTTTGATTTATTCTCCACCTTCATGTCCTTCCATTTCTTCCTCTCTTCTTAGTGTTTAGGAGCCATGGGGGAAGGGGTAGGGGATGATAGGGCTTAGTCTTTATGACTAACGGTTTTCGGACCACATCATTTAGGGGATCGTGGAGCCCAGCATGGAGGAGCATCCCCAGAGGTCGGCCCGTTTGGAGACAGGGCAGTCTAGCTAAGGAGTTCAGACAGCTGGGACTATGAGTCTCTGGTTCCAGTAGTGTTTATTTTGCTTCCGCTTGAGTGGATATGTAGTGAGGACATGATGTACCGGGCATAAGCCCGTATTTTTAGTACTCTGATATAATATTCTGTGGATACTCCCTTCGTGGAGATTATTTACTATTCATATGTGATTTCATTGGACTTGCTTATTTTATTACTACAGTTGTGATCGATATGCCCGGCAGGATCGGTGTTTTGTAGTGACGACCTTTCCGGGTGCGAAGGTGTCACCGCAAGGCGGCAGTTGTGGGCCTAAGACCCGGTGTTTAAAAAAATGGGGGTCTTACAAGTGGTATCAGAGCAAAACATCGATCTGAAAAAGGTAGCAGTCCACTAACCCTGGGTCACCCCCGCTCGAGTTTAGTTTGGGGACAAACTAAGCAGCAGAAGCAGTGGTGTTCCCATATGGGGATCACATATAAATTGTCCACTTTTAGTAAAGATTGAACGTTTTCTCAGTATGGGTTTTTGTTACGCAGCCTCCAGCACAGCCTACGCCACAAGGTGGAGTTCAACAGGCTTCGGATGTTGCACCACCTCCACCGGTCCCCACTCTTTTCCTTCAATTAGACATGGGACAGAATCTGACAGCCATTCTGGAGGCTTTCAGGGCCAAGCAGGTTCCGGTCCTGCAGCCAAACCCGGGGGCCAACTAGTTGAGCATCTTCCAAGGACTTTCTCCCTCGTCCTACTTGGGGACAAAGTCAGCGGTTCAGACGGAAGAGTGGCTGGGTATTATGTACGAGATGCTGACCGGGATACGGTGCCCCTGGGAGGAGAGGGTGGCTCTCGTTGTCTCTTGCCTGGATTCCCATGCCAAGACGGCGTGGAAGACGCTACTGGACACGACGTTTGCTGATAGGGAGGTTGCGGAAGTTACCTGGGAAGAGTTCAGGGTCGCGCTGTTGGAGCATTTTATTCCGCAGTCGGCCAGGGATGAGTTGGAGGAGCAGTTCTTACAGTTGAAGCAGGGCACCCGGACGATGGTGGAGAACCATCGGGAGTTCGACGATTTGGCTCGATATGCAGATTCTTACCAGTTGGACGAAGTAGGGTACATCAAGAGGTTCTATAAGGGCCTGCGGGAGGACTTGAGGGAGGCTTTGTTGTTTGTATCTGACGGGCCTATCTCCTGGATTTTGGAGATTGTAAAAAGGATTGAGGCTGATTGACACACCACTCGAGGCCGGAAGCCGCAAGCGGAGGATCAGGGCTGGAAAGCCAGAAATGATCAGCGGCGAAGTGCTATACCATATGGGAGAAGGACAGAGGACCAGCCTCGTCAGGAAGTGAGGCAGGAGCCGAGGGAGCAGGTGATATTAGCCCCTCAACCTCTTCGGATGCAGGAGATGCCGAGACCCGGGGGTATGGCATATCCCCCACCAGAGTGCTTCCATTGTCATCAGATTGGGCACCTCCGGAGGAACTGCCCCATGAGGGGGGGCACCACCTCCAGCACCATAGGGTGGCCCACCTGCTCCGCATTTTGGAGGCCGAGGATGCGGCCGAGGATGAGGATACCAGGGGGAGATCGTAGATAAGAAAGGGAGAAGGTGTATGTTTTGGACCTTGCGCAGCCTCGGAATCAAGAGCAGGTCATAATATGTACGCTGCAATGTTTCGTTATTTTCATAGAATTTCCCTCTCAGTTGTTAAACCTTAGAACCGCACTAGATAGTTTAATAAGGAAAGAAAAACTCATTATAGAACCCTAAGACATCTAATCACCCCAGGTATAGTCTTCATCAACGGCAAGTCTGCTCGCACGCTTTTCAATACTGGAGCTACTCACTCCTTTGTGTCGGAAACGTTTGTAGAAGGATTGGAAGGCGTGGAGCGATTCACGGGCTCGGAGATGAGGGTGCGACTAACCGATGGATTTGAACTCCTTACCTCGGACCACTGCAATATGGAGACATAAATTGGTGGAAAGGCGTTCGAGGCTCCAGCGATGCTTTTGAAGTTGACGGACTATGACTTGATCCTGGGCATGGTATGGCTGTACTGGAACCATGCCCAGATTGATTGCCAAGCAAAGAGGATCACCGTGAGGCACGGGGACTCTTTCATTTCCATCAAAGGTATAAGACCTGCCTCTCGTATACTCTTATCTTCGGTACAGGCCGTAAAGGCCCATCTACAAGGAGAGGAGGTTTATCAGATCCTATTTGAGATGGCGGAAGTCAAGGAGTCTGTGACAGACATCCCGGTGGTGTGAGATTTCGCTGACGTATTTCCAGAGAAACTGCCAGGACTACCTCCGCATCGAGAGCAGGACTTCCAGATACAGCTTGTGCTGGAGGCCAAGCCGGCATCTAGGGCCCCTTATCGGATGGCCCCGAAAGAGTTGACAGAGTTCCGAAGTTAGCTGTATGAACTAGTAGAGGCAGGGTTTGTCCGGCCAAGCTCTTCACCGTGGGGAGCCCCGGTGCTATTCGTCAAGAAGAAGGACGACAGCCTCTGCTTGTGTATTGATTATCGAGCGCTGAAAAGACTGACGGTCCGGAATACGTACCCGCTGCCACGGATCGACGAGTTGTTTGATCAACTGGAGGGGGCGCATTTCTTCTCGAAACTTGACTTGAGGTCAGGTTATTATCAGCTACGGATTCGAGAGTAAGATATTCTGAAGACCGCCTTTAGTAGTAGGTACAGATTGTTTGAGTTTATAGTGATGCCCTTCGGGCTCACAAATGCGCCATCAGCATTTACAAGCCTCCTTAATAGAGTATTCGAGGAGTATTTGGATGTATTCATCATCGTATTTATTGAAGACATCCTCATCTACTAAAAGAAGGAGGAGGAGCATACACGACACCTGACGTTGACTCTTGAGAGGCTACGGGAGCACCAGCTGTACGCGAAATTCAGCAAATGCTAGTTTTTGTAAAAGGAGGTGGCCTTCTTAGGTATATTATCAGCGGTGCTGGGTTGGCAGTAGACCCGACCAAGATCCAGGCAGTTCATGATTGGCCACCATTGAGAATAGCCACGGATGTACGGAGCTTTCTAGGACTTTTCGGATATTACTGGAAGTTCGTCGAAGGCTTTTCCCGGATTGCACTCCCTCTTACATCCCTGACGAAGGAGACCCCTTTCGTTTGGACGCCATAGTGCGAGGCGGCCTTTATGGAGTTAAAAGGTCGGCTTACCTCAGCTCCCATTCTCGCTCTTCCGTCGGGAAGGGAGGGATTCCAGGTGTACACAGATGCCTCCTACCAAGGGATGGGTGCCGTTCTGATGCAGAACGGGCACGTAATAGCCTACGCCTCCCGACAATAAAAGATACATGAGAAGAACTATCCAGTGCATGATCTAGAGATGGGTGCAGTTGTCTTCGCTATGAAGATTTGGCGACACTACCTCTACGGGGTCCACTGTGACATCTTCTCAGATCAAAAGAATTTAAGATACGTGGACATACAGAAGGAACTCAACATCAGACAGAGATGTTGGGTGGAGTTCCTATCGGATTACCAGTACACCATGCACTACCACCCTAGGAAGGCGAACGTGGTGGCAGATGCTTTTAGCCGGAGAGGAGATACCTCAGGGAAGGGACCGCAACTGATGTCCATGGAGCTAGTCCGATCATTAAGAGATATGCAGATATCCCTAGTATCCGAGAATGATCGAGAGCTGTATAGGGAGTATCTAGCATCAATGGTGGCCATAGACGATATTTGGGACCGCATCCGGGATGGACAGAAGACAGATGCATGGGCAGAACCGATGTTCCAAGCCTTGGAGGAGGGTTCAATGGGAGATTATTCACTGAGAGATAGATTGCTATATTTCAGATGCAGGGTTTATATACCCGCAGGAAGCCAGATTCGGGAAGACATAATGGCGGAAGCACATTGTAGCAGATATTCTATACACTCGGGGATCACCAAGATGACGGCAGACTTGTAGAATACGATGTTTTGGCCAGGGATGAAGAAGGATATTACATACTTCGTGACTCATTGCGAGGCATGCTAGCTGGTGAAGGCAGAGTGCAGGAACCCCGTAGGATTGCTAAAGCCACTTCCGGTGCCGGAGTGAAGTTTGAAGACATCGTGATGGACTTTATTCATGGACTTCCCCGATCACGGACGGGAAGCGACTCGATTTGGGTCATCGTCGATCGGTTGACGAAGGTGGCCAGATTCATTCCGATCAGGAAAGAAGACTCTGTCGGGGTACTAGTGCGGAGATTTGTAAAACAGTTCATTCTTTACCACGGGGTGCCCAGAACGATCGTGTTGGATCGGGATGGTCGGTTCACTTCCAGGTAGTGGAGATCCGTGCAAGCTTACTTGGGCACGCGATTGACCTTCAGCACCGCATTCCATCCCCAGACGGATGGGCAGACAGAACGGACCAATCGGACGCTGGAAGATCTTTTGAGGCTGTGCATTTTGGATCGAAATGAACCTTTGGAGAAGCTTTTACCACTAGTTGAGTTCTCCTATAATAATAACTATCAGTCCAGCATTAGGATGTCACCCTATTAGGCCTTGTACGGAATAAGATGCAGGACTCCGCTTTCATGGATTCAGGATGAGGATCCGAAGGTTTTGGGATCAGAGTTTGCTGAAGACACTGATGCTCAGGTGAGGCTGATCAGAGACAGGATGTTAGAGGCACAGAGCAGACAGGCTAAGTACTACGACACCCGACACCGTCAGGTAGTGTTTCAGGTGGGGGACCGCGTGTTTTTGAAGATCCGGCCCATGCATGGAGTTTCACGGGTGCGTGGTCGGAGGAAGAAGCTCAACCCTAGGTATATGGGTCCTTACAGGATCCTGGAGTGGATCGGGGCCCTAGCCTATAGGCTGGAGTTGCCACCGGAGCTGGCAGCTCTGCATGACGTCTTCCACATTTCTTTGCTGAGGAGGGCTCTACTATGCCCAGAGCCGCATATTTTTACCACCGAAGGGCCGATAGCTTCAGACTAGTCTGTTCACTTGGAGCCTGTTCGGATCGATGACAGAGGAGTACGGATCTTGCGTCGCAAAAAGGTTCCATTAATCAAAGTTCTGTGGAGGAACCACAGTCAGGAGGAGCATACCTGGGAACCGGAGGACCTGATGCGACAAAAGTATACGGAGCTGTTCAGTCAAATATACCTCACAACTTCTCAGGATGTTCAATTTAATTTCCTATTTCAAACTAGTAGGACTGAAATTTCAAGAATAGGGGCTAATCTTTTGTTTATTGGGGTCTAGACTTTGCCAATGGAGCGAATTGGTCTTAGATTTGACAATCACCTTTAAACCTCACATAGCAAATATGGCGTCATGATGTAAATCTTTCAATTCTCATGGGATGTTACAAGTTTCTTTCTCCCCGATAGGAGTCCCCGTGGGCTTAATCTTGATTTCGGGGACGAATTCTTTGTTTTATTTATTGGGATTTGTAACATCCCATTTCCAACTAGACCCCTAAGAGTGGTTTTGTCATGACAAAACCCTAGGAAGCCCAATAAAAAGTCAAGTGGGTCTGGTAGTGTGGATAGGTACACTATGGTCTGCAAATAGTAAATTCCAAACCTTAGTCTAGGGTGACCAGGGGCCCTCTCCATGACTCCAAGATCTCTCCAACCCATGTTAAGGCCCTAAGGACTCATCAGGGTCAACCCTAGAGCCTTAATTGACCAAGGTCAACCCTAACCCTAAATGAGTCAAATTGGCCTACACAGGGTTAATTGACCCTACCTAAGCCAAGTGGACCCCACACATACCTTCCTAACCCTTGTGAGAGGCCAATGGGTCACCAAGGACCCATTGGGGTCAATAAAAAAAAGGTGGGGGGGGGGCCAAGTTGACCAAAGTCAGCTCTAGCCTTAAGGTGGTCAAAGTGCCTGGTTAAGGGTCAAATGACCTCTAAGGGCCAACTCAATGCCGTCTTGACATATACAGCATGGTGAGTGAGCTGAGCTCACTCAACGCCATAGAGTGAATGGCGTTGAGTGAGCTGAGCTCCCTCAATGCTATAGAGTGAATGGCGTTGAGTGAGCTGAGCTCACTCAACGCCATAGAGTAAATGGCGTTGAGTGAGCTGAGCTGACTCAATGCCATAGAGTTAATTGCATTGAGTGAGCTCACCTCACTCAACGCCGTCGTGCCATATACGGTATGGCATTGAGTGAGCTTAGCTCACTCAACGCCATAGTGTAAATGGCGTTGAGTGAGCTCAGCTAACTCAACGCCGTCATGCCATATACAGTATGGCGTTGAGTGAGCTGAGCTCACTCAACGCCATTCATGGAATTGAGTGAGCTGAGCTCACTCAATGCCGTCGTGCCATATACAGTATGGTGTTGAGTGAGTTGAGCTCACTCAATGCCATAGAGTGAATGACATTGAGTGAGCTAACCTCACTCAGCGCCGTCGTGCCATATACGGTATGGTGTTGAGTGAGCTGAGCTCACTCAATGCCATAGAGTGACTGAGCTCAGGTCATGCTGGTATGTTGAGCTCAGCCAATCAACTCAAGCTGCCATCGTGCCATATATGGTATGGCGTTGAGTGAGCTGAGCTCACTCAACGCCATAGAGTAAATAGCGTTGACTGATCTCAGCTCACTCAACGTTGTCGTGCCATATACGGTATGGCATTGAGTGAGCTGAGCTCACTCAATGTCATAGAGTGAATGGCATTGAGTGAGCTCACCTCACTCAATGCCATCGTGCCATATACGGTATGGCGTTGAGTGAGCTGAGCTCACTCAACGCCATAGAGTGAATGGCGTTGAGTGAGCTCACCTCACTCAACGCCATTGTACTTAGAAAAATTCTGGCGAATTTCAACCTGTTTAGTATTTTGGCTTACACGCCCGTGACACCACTTAACACGCCCGTGTCAGTACTGTTCCCTGATAATGAAGAGAGAGAAAGTAAGGAGTTTTTTTCCCTGCATGGCTTGAGAAACCCAGGGGTCCACCCTCTTGCTAGAATTACCTCCCCCGGCCATGACAACAACTAAGAGATAGAAAGGGAAGACTTTGGGGCTCATCTTTCCCCTCCCCAACAGTCCCCATTCAATTCACAAGGACAAAGAGGCTTCAGCAAGCTGGTATGTGATTGGTTTGAGCCATGCTTACCATGCTTTCACCCCCTACCTACCATGGCCGCCAACTTTGACTAAAATGGACAAGCTCCTACATCCACCTAACACCCCTCCTCTTCATCTTCAAAAGCTGAGCTGAACTCCAAGGATTCAACTCCACACTCTTCCAGAAGGAGCGAAGGAGTTTCACTATGCTATTTCAGAAATCCGACCACCGCCACCACCGCGCAAATGGCATCCCGACGACCGGCTCGACTCCAAACTGCGAATAAGGTCCTCCTCTACTCCTTCTATGGGTAGATCTTAGGAGTCTTTTAGGATGAGAATCGGGCTCAGCTGAACCTGATCAGGTGAAGCTTTCCATGGTTTTTCCAAAAAAATGGGTGGTCGGGTTCGCCGGAAAACACCCCTCCGGCAGCCGTGCCGCCAACCTGCGATAGCCCCCACCTCAACGGAGGTGGTGGCGGTGGTGTACGGCCAGGGAATTGGCTGGGTGGACGGGAAATCCACCTTGAAAGCTGCAGGTTATTAGTTTTACGGGCTCTGTTTGGAAGAAGAAGATGAACAGTAAAAGTATTATTGTCTTATAATGATTTATTTTCTTTTTTTTAACACAAATTTTGATGCTATTAAATGAGGCACTTAGATGTCCTTTTAAGAAAAATGTGCACTCACATAAGTTGTAGCCCTTCGAGTCTAGATTATTCTAAAATTTATTTCAACTCGATTGGGTAAGTGCTTTGACCACAACACTCATTTTGGTGGGACCTATACCTAGGGCTATCTTGAGATTAAAATGGATGCCCACCTTTCATCCCTTAACCAAATGAGCTGAAATTTGGCAAGAGTGTCTACCTTAGCAATATCTAGAGCCTGTCAAAAAATGGGAATTTTTGGATAATATTTTTATTTAGTTTTTGGAAAAATTTAATAAACCATGTATAAAATATTTAGGTTTCTTAAAAAGCTCAAAATCCCCCCAAATTTGGGGTAGTAGTCTTAGAGAGCATGTTAAGGCTCTGGTAAAAATTTCATCTCATTTGGAGATGTTTTGATTAGGCTTTTATCCAACCCTAGGTTGACCCTTATAGGGTTTTTTAGGTCCAAACACCCCCTTGGGGTTTTGAGTGGTCAAATCACCTCAACAGAGGCTGAAATTTTGGACACTGACTTGGCATGGCTAATTTCACCCTCTTCAGGAAAATGATGTGATTTAGGGTTTATTTACCTTAGGGTTCAAACTCAAACCCTAAGGAGGGGTTTTGAGTGTTGTGAAGGGCATAGGGGTAAATGCCCTTGTGTTACCTTGTAACTCAGTAGAGTTGATTTTAGCATAACTTAAGTCCTCTGGAAGGAGTCTTAGAGGATTTGAAGGTAGGTAGACACCTCAAAACCCTAACCCTAGTTTTAGGGTAGAAGCTCAATTATGAAAACACAGTCACTAAACCTTAGTTAAAAGTTGTGAAACTTTGGTGAAGTAAGTTTCAGACTAGATAGAACCCTTAATAATTTTTATTAGAATTTTATGGGTTATAATTCTAGTACTTTATTTGTTAGGTATAATTTTGCCCAAACTGGTGTTTGAATTATTTTGATTATTCAGTTCATTTGAATCTAATGAAACTTGGCCAGTAGATGATTGAGGCATAAACAAATAACCCCTAATTTTGTCACAAATTTGAGTTGGTTATATCTAGTACTTCCTTCACAAGTTCCAAAAGGGCAATTATGGTCAATAAATTATTCAGAGCAAATTACTTATTGTAAAATTATGAAAACTGGCCAATGATGTTTTCAGATCAGTATCTTGTTGTATAATTTTATTCATGATTTTTAGGAGAATATTTACAGTACTTGCTTCACAAATATAGTTTTTGAGATTTAAGAAATTATTTTTTCTAGGGCTCAATCCCTATTGAAGAGTTATGAAATTTGCCCACTGATGTTTTTTGGATAGAATCTGCTCTAGAAGATTAATTAAGAATTTTTGGATGATTATTTACTGCACTTACTTCATTAATGAAAGGAAACTGGATTTATTCTCAAAATTAAATTAGAGTCCTTAAATTATTGGAAAAATTATTATATCTTGGATTTACTGATAAAAGGTTGTTTAGAATTTATCATGATTTTAATGAAGTTTACTTCATATCTAAAAAGTGCACTTTATGTTCAACTGGTAACTCTTGGAACCCTTAAGAAATTTAAATAAATATCAGAATAATTAGGAAAATTATAATCTTCTGGCTTGAGTCTATTTGTGTCATGATAAGTCTCTAGAAAATAATATAGGGCATTCGGCTGATTATTTAGAATATCTCCTATCCGGTTCAACGTATCGTCTAGGTTGGTCTGCATATAGCAAAATTGTTGAATTGCAATAGGTCATGATCTGGGATAGTTGTTGAAGTTAGTCATTTTGGTTGGGTGGATAGATGTGGATGATTTCACAATAGAAGGATAGGAAAAGTAGTGAGAAATGGTTTGGCTAGAGTTTAGAGGTGTTCGGGTTCAACGAGAGATCGTCTTTCCCGAGGAGTGGAAGAGTCAAAATCACCCTAGGATTAGCCTACTGTAATATGAGAAGGGAATGGGGGTAATGGAATCAACCAATAATAATAAAGTACCTTGCAAAATGGAATGGTGGGCTTCAGCTACCATCATAGTTCCTAGTGCCCTTTGAGAGCCCTTCACAGGGAATACCGGAGGCAGTCCTCGGTTAACGTAAACTTTTTTAGCAAACAGAAAAGAGTAACTTAGTATTTAGGGTTGCACATTTCACAAACAAAAATAGCACAGGAATATAGTGGGGGAGCTTCGGCTTGATTTGTTAAGAGACGGACGGAATGGTCCGGGGAGCTTCGGCTCGATTTGTTAAGAGACGGACGGAATGGTCCGGGGAGCTTTGGCTCGATTGGTTTGATACGCTAAATTTGCATGTGCATAAAAGAAAAGAAAATTAAGGTGGTGGGTCTTTAGAATTGGAGGGTCGATGCACTGATGCCAATACGCTTACTCGGCAAGTGTGGTTAGCACTTCGCCAACAGAAGTCTGGTGCGCCAGCCAGCAAGAGTACGCAGGAGTCCGCTTCGAGCACCATGCGTTGAGGCGTACGATAAGTCTGACCGGTAATGCTTTATATGTTTAGAGGTGGGCGAGGCCTAACCCACCGCTTCCGTCTGCCACTACGGAGGTATCCTGGGAGGTAACGGCTCCGAAAGGGGGAACTAAAGGTCTGTGTGCACAGAGTAGGGTGTGTGTGTTGCACTTGTATGTTCCATCATACCCACTCGTATGTCATAGCATAATCGATTCATTCAACCCTTGAAACCTAAAGTATAAGTGGAATGGAATACGCTTATACGTTAGGATTTGCAAAACGAACCCTTGGTCTATAAGCTTGTGTGGGTAAGTTTATAAATTAAGGTTAATTTTGATACATATATATACTGCTGTTTGATAACCGACACCCCAACATATAAATTGGTATGGGACTTTTTATACGATGGGAGCCTTGTAGAAGACCCCTTGTCTTATGTGTTCTCACATAAGTGAAGGTTACTCTCCATATTTCGTCTTATTGCCGTTACTTATTATAGAATTGATAGCATAGGTCCGCTGTCACCTGCTTTTGATTTATTCTCCACCTTCATGTCCTTCCCTTTCTTCCTCTCTGCTCGGTGCTTAGGAGCCATGGGGGAAGGGGTAGGGGATGATAGGGCTTAGTCTTTATGACTAATGGTTTTTGGACCACATCATTTAGGGGATCGTGGAGCCCAGCATGGAAGAGCTGCCCCGAAGGTCGGCCCGTTTGGAGATAGGGTAGTCTAGCTAAGGAGTTCAGATAGCTAGGACTGTGAGTCCCTGGTTCTAGTAGTGTTTATTTTGCTTTCGCTTGAGTGGCTATGTAGTGAGGACATGATGTAACGGGCATAAGCCCATATTTTTAGTACTCTTATATAATATTCTGTGGACACTCCCTTCGTGGAGATTATTTACTATTCATGTGTGATTTCTGTGGACTTGCTTATTTTATTGCTACAGTTGTGATCGATTTGGCCGACAGGATTGGCGTTTTGTAGTGATGACCTTCCCGAGTGCAAAGGTATCACCGCAAGGCGGCAGTTCTGGGCCTAAGACCCCGGTGTTTAAAAAAAAAGGGGTCTTACATGCGGATAGTACTTGCGATGTGGAAGTGCATATAGGAAATCAGGATTTCAGATTGAGGGCATCTATGCTACCGCTATCGGAGTTTGATGTGATCTTTGGCATGGAATGGCTCTCGGAGCAGCGTGCGTTTATTGATTGCAACTCAAAGGAGATCACACTGGGCCAGAATACCAAACTTGAGACGAAGTTCGCTGGTACTCGTGGAATAGGAGGGACCTTGTTGTCTGCACTCCAAGTCGTTAGTGCTATTTCAAAAGGGCGCGGAGTTATTCTTCATGCTGATTCAGAATGTTGAGCCGAAGGCCAGTGTAAGTGAAGTTTCGATTGTGTCGGAATTTGCCGATGTATTTTCTAAGGATCTTCCTGGGTTACCGCCCAAGTGGGAGATTGACTTCTCGATTGAGTCGGTGCCAGGTGCGAAACCTGTGGCCCGCTAACCATATCGCATCGCGCCAAAAGAAATGGCTGAACTTAAATTCCAATTGCAAGAGTTGTTAGAGAAGGGATACATACGCCCAAGTATGTCACCTTGGAGCGCGCCTGTTCTATTTGTGAAAAAGAAAGACGGTATTTTGTGATTATGTATTGACTACCGCGAATTGAATAAGCTGACGGAAAAGAATAAATATCCGATTCCACGGATCGATGACCTATTTGATCAGCTAGCGGGGTCAACCGTCTATTCAAAGTTGGATTTGAAATCGGTATATTATCAATTGCAGATTCGGGAAGGTGACATTCCTAAGACAGCGTTTGGGACACGCTACGGTCATTATGAATTCACGGTGATGTCGTTTGGCTTATGTAATGTGCCTTCAGTATTCATGGATCTAATGCACTGGACGTTCCGAGAGTATTTGGATCTATTCGTAATTGTGTTTATTGATGATATTCTTGTGTACTCTCAGTCAGGAGATGATCATGCAAACCATTTATGCTTGGTATTGCATACCATGTGGAGGAATAAGATGTATGACAAGTTCTCAAAGTGTGAGTTCTGGCTATCGTCAGTGTCTTTTCTGGGCCATGTGGTAAGTGGAGAGGGCATAGCAGTAGATCCGGCAAAGATAAGTGCCATACGGGATTAGCCAGTGATGTCTTCAGTGGACGAAGTCAGGAGCTTCCTTGGACTAGCGGGCTACTACAGACGGTTTGTGGAAAAATTTTCACGGATTGCTTTACCTCTGACAACGTTGACGATAAAAGATAAGAAGTTCGTTTGGATGCCGAAGTGCGCACGAGCTTTTGAAGAGCTGAAGAGTCGTTTGACCACGGCACCTGTGTTGACATCGCCATGTGGTACAGACGACTATGAGATCAACAGTGATGCTTCAGGGAACGGCTTAGGCTGTGTTCTTCTTCAATTTGGTAAAGTGATTGCTTATGGCTAACGCCAGTTAAAGGTGTATGAACGGAACAACCCCGTCCATGACTTGGAATTGGCGGCGGTAATATTTGCGCTAAAGTTGTGGCGGCACTATATCTATGGAGTTAAAGTGGATATATATATAGATCACAAGAGCCTAAAGTATTTATTAGATTAGAAGGATCTGAATATGCAACAACGGAGGTGGATGGAGTTCCTTGGGGACTACACTTTTGATATTCACTATACTCCCTGAAAGGGAAATGTGGTCGCAGATGCTTTGAGTCGTAGGACGCCAGTACAGGCAAACTGGTTGCAGAGGCATGATGAGCGGCTAATCCAGGAGATGGAAAGCGTTAGAGATATCTTGTGTTGACAAGGATATTACCGCCGACGCATGCTTGAACTGGACAGAGGTATAATATGACCTTGCAGACAGAGTTCGGCGAGCAATGAAGCTTGATGAAAGTCTCCAACGTTTTGCAAAGGATGGTCCTGGTGACCAATTCTCCTGGGATGATGGCTTGTTGCGAAAAGATGGTCGGTTGTGCATCGCAAGTACGGGGAAGTTTAGAGAAGAGTAGATGTACGAAGCGCACTTTTCCAAGTACTAAATTCACCCTAGGAGCACAAAAATGTATAGAGACATGTAGAAGTTGTTCTGGTGGCCTGGACTAAAGAAAGACATAGCACGTTATGTGGCGGAATGTCACACTTGTGCTTTGGTAAAAGCAGAATGCCAGAAGCCTGGTGGTTTCCTGAAGCCGTTACCGATTCCGGAGTGGAAGTTTGATGATATTTCAATGGATTTCGTGCTCGGGTTACCGAGATCTCAACGCGGTCATGATTATATCTGGATAATTGTAGACCGGTTGACAAAAGTGGCTCACTTCCTTCCAAACAAGAGAGATGATTCAGTGGAAACCTTGGCAAAGCTCTATGTGGAACAGATTGTTCGACTGCACGGTGTTCCTCGGAGCATTGTCCGTGATCGTGATGGGCGATTCACCTCAACTGATTGAAGGCTAATTCATCAAATGTTGGGCACAAAATTAGCATTCAGTACGGCCTTTCATCCCCAAACAGATGGCCAGACTGAGCGAAACCAATAGGACGATGGAAGATATGCTCCGTATGTGCGCCCTGGATTTCGGTAAGAAATGGGAAGAGTATATTTATCTGGTGGAATTTGCCTATAATAACAGCTACCAAGCGAGCATCGGTAAGGAACCGTTTGAACTCTATATGGTCGTTAATGTCGTACACCATTAGCTTGGACATAAGTAGGCGAATCCAAGCTGAATGGGCAAAAGGAAGTCGAAGAAGCTACCTCGATAATACGCTCTATTCGGGAGAGGCTATTGATAGCCCAGGATCGACAAGCAAAGTACTACAATGCCAAGCATCAGAAACGTTGAGTTCGCGGTGGGCGATTGGGTCTATTTGAAGATCAAACCCTTCAAAGGCGTATCTCGGATTCGGCGTTTGAAAAAGCTAAGTCCGAGATACCTTGGTCTGTTTGAAGTGGTGGAGCGAGTCGGGGAAGTTGCCTATCGGCTAGCGCTTTAGGCAGAGTTGAGTGGATTACATGATGTATTCCACATCTCAATACTTCGTAAAGCCGTCAAGGATCCAGCTCAAGTAGTTTAGAATGATCGTGTACCGGTGGAGTGGCGTTGAGTGTGGAACACGGCCAGTGACACGGGCGTGTCACAGGGGCATGTTGAGAAAACGGCCAAGGACACGGGAGCGTGCCTTCGCCGTGTTCTTCTCGAGTGATTTGGTCCTGTGTTGAAAGGGTGATACGGCCAGTCACACGGTCGTGTCAAATTTGACACAGGCGTGTCTACCCTGTGACACAGGCGTGTCTACCCTGTGACACGGGCGTGTCTACCCTATGACATGGGCGTGTTGGAGCCCGTGTTCTGGTTTTGTTTGAGTCGGTTTGTGCACCGCTTGGAGCATACGTCCTGGGATACGGGCGTGTCACAGGCCGTGTCAATTCAAATTTTGACATTTGGGCAGATCTTGGCAATCCAATTATTTCTATTTGGATCCAATGGCCCAGATGCTTTCCAGTAGTGATAAGACTGGGGGTTGGCATCTTCTCTCATTCATACCAAGAGATAAAAAGGGAGAGCTTGGAGGAAGGAGAAGGAAGAGAAGGGCAAGCCATTGGTGGAGCTCCCGCGGTCCGATTCGAGATCCGAGGCAAGTTATGTGGAAGCAAAGCTGCTGCGGTGCGTTCCAACTGGCCAGATTTTTGATGGCTCCCAAGAGACCGTCAAGGGTAACGATCTTCCTTCTTGGACATGTGAAGTCCTCCTTTATGCATGAGTAAGGAATACTCTCTACCAAAAGGTGGAAAGAGTGAGTTATTCCGGTGGGTTGATAGTTGCTATCCCCTGTTGAGTCTGCTTCTAGACCCAGAAGTGTGTAGTACGGGATAGGAATGCTGTGTGAAGCCCATATGAAAATGTTGGTCTGGATTGGTTATGTTGCATTAACGCACCGGAGAAGGCTCCACGTATACTCGTGAAGTTAGTGGGGTTGTTAGGTGGTGCCTGTGAAATGGAGTAGCAGGAAGTACTGGAATGTGGAATTCCAGGAAAATGCCCTTGTGATGTTTATGTTGTGGCTACGGGGTAACCAGTCCTTGATGGACAATGGAGCCAGTCCTATTTGGACAGTGTGGCTATTGTGGTGCCATTCCTTGGCAGACGTTATGGCTTGTGTGAGCTGCGGGCTCTTAAAAAGGCTTCATGCCGAACAGGAAAGGTTAAATCGACCCGTACCTTTAGTGTAGCCTCGAGTAAGCTGTACTTGGTGATGGCAAGGCGATTTGAGCAACGAGGGGTGGTTGACCTGTACCTGCGTTATGTCCGTCCTATGGGAGGACCTGAGTGATGGTCATGTTGGAGCGAATAATAAGAGTCTTAGGCCTGCCGCCATTAAGACTAAATGCTCAATACCGTGTAAACGGTGGTGTTGACCCTAGTTCGCCGGTGCACCAAGAATGTGCCCTGAGTGCACGGATCGTCGGGCCGTATGGCTGGCGGTTGTGTTGGCTTGAATGTGCGTGAGAGCACAATATATGGTATATTGATGATGTATGGCTTTGCAGGGAAGGAATTCTACTACCCCGATAAAGGGTAGGATTGTTATAAATTGGTCAGCTGAATGCTGACCGTTGCATTGTTTACCACCTTCTGGGTGGATTGTCCCTGTGCAGGTGCTGGAGAGACGAGCGGGAAGTGAAGGGCTCATGCCCCTGCTGATGTTGTTGCCGCTCTTGTTTTTTCTGTTGCTACTAGCCCTTGAAGGCTAGCTAGTTATGCTTTTGTTTATTCATTTATGACCGGCCTGCGCGCCGATGTTTGTAATCCATACTGTGTAAAGAGAAACTGTAAGGCCTTAAGGACAAACTGTTGTATTTGCTATCCCCTCGTTTGAGTTGTTGTATATATAACCTTGGTCATATATATAGTGGATATTCCTTATATGAGTTTAGCCTACTGTTTATTATTCGTTTGCATGCTCTGAGTTAGGATGCGTTGGTGGTATTAACCTGTGACATCACTGTCTGTTTGTGGCATATAGTGTGGGGCCCCGGCCGGACCTTCTATTATATGTTGTTTAACGGGTGGAGTCATTACAAGAGGAATGTAAGGATACTTCCCATTTCTCTACTATGTCTTCCTACAGGAAGAAAGAGCTTGAGAAATATTAAGTGGGGAAGCTTTTCAATGCAGATGAATACATGCATCTCCATCCTGAAGCTGTTGTTCGAAGGGTAGTTTCTCAATAGACTTTTGGTGATGCAGACATGAAGATGACTGTTAGAGAAGCAATTAATCCTAACAGGACAATAATTTTTGCAAAATCTTTTGCCCCTCCCAAAGACTCTTAATATTTTTTCTCTTCTGTATGTTTCTTTTTTGAACAATAACTGTACCATAGGTTTAATCTTTTGCTGATAGCTTTTTTATTCTATCAGCTCTATATTTTCTTCTATGCTTCTGTTTCTATTTTTTGAAGTAACCTCACCAAAATAGGGGGAGATTGTTGGAACCCCTATTTTGATTTGGGCTAGGTTCACTTCTTAGGTTATGTTTACCCATGATGTATAGTTAGGGTCACTATTTTTCATTATAGGTTTTAGGCAAGTCCCCAAGTGTCAAACTTCATGGACCTTCCTGATGTGGACTTCAAATTTAAGACTTAGAAGATTTTCAGTTGTCTGGAAATTAGTTCGACGTTCGTCGAACTCAGCTCGACGAACTTAGAGCTCAGGTCGACGATATTCATCAGAAGGATATATTCTGTGGTCGACGTTTTCTCCCAGACAGTTTCTCAGCTCGACTAATTCTGTTTGTTCAAGTTCTGTGGTCGACGATCTTTGATTGTAGAACAGATTCTCAGGTTAATGTTCTTGGAGCGCAGAATCAGTTGTTTATATTCAGTGTTTGCTTCGCAGAGCTCAGGTCGACAAACAGGATTTCTCAGGTCGACGTTCTTTGAGTGCAGGTCGACAAAATCTGTTCTCTAGTCGACGAATTCTGTAAGCTGTCTGTTCTTTGTTCTTTTCTTATCTTTTCCCTCTTTATTAGTATTTTTAGTCATAAATTCCCTGAGTAATCAATGCTTATATTCCCTATGAATATAACTGTTCCTGACAAAATTTATTATGGTATTCATCAGAGGATTTATTTGACATATTTCTCGGGAAGTTGAGGAAACGAATAATGACAGATATGCTAGCTGTTTTCCTTCCAAGTTTTACAGCAAGGCATTAATTGCAGTTATTCAAATTTCTAAGGAAGATTGGTGGTCAAACAGAATATAGAGAGAATATTTTTCAAAAGAGACAGAGATTGAGAACAAAAAATTGAATTCTTTTAGAGCAGAAAAATCGCAGAGAGATATTCTTAGCAAGAGCAGAAAATTCACAGCAGCTCTCAATCTTCATCTCTCACTTTACTCTCAAGAAGATAGAAGAAAAACAACACGACCTGATCAAGAGTCTTCTTCATCTTCTCTTTCAGGAATTTGCTGAGACAATAAAGATCCATCTGTCTAAAGTTCTTGGATCTACTTTTCACAAGCTGAAGACCTATACACTCCTGAACAAAGCTTCTCAATCATGAACAACTCTACTTCTCAGGGGGAGCTTTGACAAGATCTGGAATCCACATAAAGTCTTCTCAAATTGTTTTTGAGAAAAGAGAATGTTGGAACCTCTAGGTGATTTGGGCTAGGTTCTCTTCTTAGGTTGTGACCCATATTGTATAGAAGGGTCAAATTTTATGTGTTTCTAGAGTCTAGGCCATGTTATTAGGGTCAACATATCAAAGGATCAACCTACAACACTGCCAAAGACTCAAGACTTAGAGAAATCAAGAATTAAAAAAAGAAATCTACATTCGTCGATCTCAGGTCGACGATAGTCGTGCTCAGCTCGACTAACTCAGAGCTAAAATCTCTGAGCTGAGCTCGACGAACTCCATTCTCAGATCGACTAACTCTTTAACACTCAGCGTCATAATTCACTTAAAGGCAAGGATGACTCAGAGACAAAGAACACTCGACGCCAGATGTGCTATTAACTCAACGCCGATAGATTGACCATGTTCTTAGGTCTACTAACTTCACAGTCTCGGGTCGACGAACATAGAGCGCAGAATTAGTCAGTTTTTGCACAACAGTTGATTCACAGAGCTCAGGTCGACGAAAGCTGATCTCAGTTCGACGAAGGCTGATCAGAGGTCGACGAAATCTCAGTTCGACGAAAGCTGATTAGAGGTCGACGAAAGCTGATCTCAGGTCGACGAAAACTGTAAGACATTTTGTTATTTATTCTTTCTTTTTCTGTCTCATCATTTTATATCTATTATAGGCTATTAATTCCCTTGTAAATCAAGGCACTTATATTCTCTGAATAGAGCCATTACTGGCAGCATTGATTGCTAACATCCTCCAAGGAATTAATTGCTTATATCTCGGGACAGACATAGAATAGAATAATTGACAGCATTCTTGCCGTTTTTCGTTCCCAATATTTCGGCTAAACATTTATTGCAGAGTTTTTGAATTCGACCAAGTTGCAGTTATCTGATACATATCTCCCTGCCAAGAAAACAATAAGATACAGAAGAGCAGAGATTGATCATCAACTAGAGTCACAGCAAAGAAAACATTTCAAAGTGCAGTGAAAAACATCTCTCAGAAAATTGACTGCTCTCAAGAGAAGAAGAAAGAACAATCATCACCATCAAGAGTCTTTCTGTCTCTCCCTCTTTGTTTTCAGGGATCTCAAGTGACAGCAACATTCAAATCAGTCAAGGATCTCTGAAAATCTTAAAGCCTACTCACCCTTTTACAAAGCTTCCTCTCCTGAACCATTCTAGATCTTAGGGGGAGCTTTGTCATCAACAACTCAGAATCCACATAGTCTTCTCACTGTGTTTTGAGAAAAGAAGATTTTCATCAAACTCTCATCCCACTTCTGTACAGGGTTTTAATTCCCTTCAAAATTATTCTGGTTGCAAGTCTCCTTCCAAAAGACTTCAGGTTTGGTTTTTGTGCACCTGATCAAAAGCTCATTGGTGGCAGTCACCTGATCAAAACCTGTAGTTGATTCCTACTAGGGTGGTAGAAGAGTGGATGTACCCAAGTTTGGGGAACCACTATAAAATTCTTGTGTTATCTGTGTGTCTGTGATCTTCTCTTATGCTTGTGCTGTGATATAATGTTTGCTGTGTAGCTTAGTCACTTTTCTCTAGTTCACTTGCTGCACTTGTACACTTACCTTTTATTTCAGCAAAAGGGAAAAGTTTTCAAAAACTCTATTCACCCCCCCCCTCTAGAGTTATTCAGAGCTTACCCTATCTTTCTGAGAAGACTAACATCACTTTCTTTCCCACCCCACTATACAGGGTTTTAACTCCTTCAAAAGTTGGCCTAGTTCACAAGTCACCTTCCAAAATACTTGAGTTTTGTTTTTGGGCACCTGATCAAAATCTCAAAGGGTTGCAATATCTCCTTACAAGTAGATATTGTGGTGGCAGACACCTGATAAAAACCTGTAGTGGATTCCTACCAGGGTGGTAGAAGAGTGGATGTACCTAGTTGGGGAACCACTATAATATTCTTGTATTGTCTGTGTGTTTGCTATTTTCTTTTTGTCTTGTGCTTTAGTAGCTTAGTGTAGTCTTTCTTTACTCCTGTTAACATCTATTAGCTATTACCATATCACTTATTTTATCACTTAACTTTATATTTGAAAAAAGTTGCAAAGGAATTTTATTAACTCTATTCACCCCCCCCCCCTCTAGAGTTAATCAGAGATTACTCTCCCTTTTCTTTCATCCAGGCACAAGATTGGAATAAGGAGCAACTTGAAAAAGTTTACTCTAGTAAAAGATGGACCCAAAGTCATTTTTGGTGGGTCAGATAGAGGGGTAACCAGAGGATATGTAAGATTACCAATGGCATAATCACCATCACCAAGGTGGCTTATGTTGAAGGGTTGCAGCACAATGTGATAAACATAAGCCAACTCTCTGGTCTTGGCTATGTTATTGTCTTCCACAAGGATGAGTGCCTAATTACAAGGTCAAGTGACTAAGAGTTCATCTTAACAGACAGTAGGAGTGGAAATGTTTATTGCTTAAACTGTCTATGTTTAGGCACAGATTCTCCTATCTGTTTAGTGGAAAATGAGAAAGTCTCCTAGTGTATCCAGTGGCACAAGAGGCTAGCCCATTTGAATTTCAAGACTATTGACAAGATCTTCAGTCAAGAGATAGTTAGGAATGGCCCCAATGTGAAGTGCTCTAAGGAGGGCATTTGCACAGCTTGCCAAAAGGGTAAGCAGACAAAAGTCTCCTTCAAAGGAATTGGGACCAAAGACTTTGTGAGTTACTTGTACCTCTTGCACATGGACCTATTTGGTCCTATGCTAGTTCACAATCTTGGTAGGAAAGTCTACACCCTTGTGGTAGTTGGTGACTATTTAAAGTTTACTTGGGTGTTCTTTCTTAAGAAAAATGATGAAACCCTTAATGTCTTCATGAGGTTTATCAAGCAAATTCAGAATGAGCTTGGCAGTTCTGTGGTCAAAATCAGAAGTGACCATGAGACTGAATTCAAGTCTGATAGCATGACAAAGTTCTGTGAAGAGCATAGGATTCATCATGAATTCTCTTCTCCTAGAACACCCCAGCAAAATGGTATAGTTAAGAGAAAAAATAGGACTCTCATAGAGGCTGGTAGAACACTGTTGAGTGATACATCTCTCCAAGAAAATTTCTAGGCTGAGGCAGTAAATACTGCATGTCATGGCCTCAATAGGGCCTCTATCACCAAAAGCCACAAGAAGACTCCCTATGAGATCTTGAAGGGCAGAAAACCAAATCTGGGCTATCTCAAAATCTTTGGTAGTAAGTGCTTTGTTCTTCACAATGGCAAGTCCTATATGACTAAGTTTACTGCCAAATCCTATGATGGAATATTTGTTGGGTACATCAATCATAGCAAAGCCTATATGATATACAACTTGAAAAGCAAAGTTGTAGAAGAATAAGTTCATGCAGTCTTTGATGACTCTACTATAATTAACAGTGGACTTCCTAGATCCACTTATAGTACTATAAGTATAGAATAGATGATGGACAAGCTGACCATCAAGGAAGCATCATCAGTTATCCAAGATGAAATGGATACTCCAGAAGATCTACCAGGCACACTGGGAATGGATGAAGATCAAAAAGAAGATGCACCTGTTGCTGAGAGAAGACTGCCACCTACAGTTAGACATATGAGAGATCATCCTGCATACCAAATCATTGGCAAGGCATGTCATGGAGTAATAAAAAGGAGCATAAGTCAGAACACAGCCATGTATTCAAGCTTTCTATCCCAAGTGGAGCCCAAGAAGTTTGAAGAGGCCAACATAGACTAGCATTGGATTTGATCTATACAGGAGGAACTGAACGAGTTTAAGAGGTGCATGGTCTAGAAGCTGGTTCCCAGACCTCATGGTCATACTGTCATTGGAGTCAAGCTGATCTACAGAAACAAGCTTGATGAAAATGGCATTATAGTTAAGAACAAAGCCAGACTAGTAGCTAAGGGGTACAGCAAAGAAGAAGGGATTGATTTTGATCAAACCTTTGCCCCTGTAGCAAGATTGGAGGTCATCAGATTGTTCCTTACATATGCAGCACACAAGGGATTCAAGGTCTACCAAATGGATGTGAAGTTAGCCATTCTGAATGGTGACTTAAAAGAAGAACTCTATGTTAAGCAGCCTCCAGGTTTTGTAGTTCCTAACTCACCTGATTATATTTACAGACTTAGGAAAGTTCTATATGGGCTGAAGCAAGCCTCTAGTGCATAGTATGAGACATTGTTTAATTTTCTTATTGAGAATAAATTCTCAAGGGGGAAAATAGACAAGACCCTATTCCTAAGGGAATCTAAGGGTAAGATCATCCTAGTTCAGATCTATATAGATGACATGATCTTTGGATCTACTAATGACAACCTCTGCAAAAAGTTTGCTAAACTTATGTAGGGGAAGTTTGAGATGAGCAGTATGGGTGAACTAAAGTTCTTCTTGGGCCTCAAAATAAGATACTGATGATCTTGTCCATATCCCAGTCTATTCACTAGGGAGTTAATAAAGAAATTTTGCATGGCCTTTAGAACTCCCATGGGGTCAAGTTGCCTGTAGGCAAAGATAAAGTAGGGAAACTTGTTGATGAAACTTTGTATAGAGGGATAATTGGCTCCCTTCTATATCTGACAATAAGTAGGCCAGACATCATGTATGTTACATGTGTTTGTGCTAGGTATCAGGCTTGCCCTAAAGAATCTCACTACTCTACAGCTAAGTGATATTTGAGATATCTTAAGGGCACTCCAGATCTTTTCCTATGGTTCCCTAGGAATTAGGAGTTTGAACTAATAGGCTATTCAGATGTAGATTTTGCAGGCTGCAAAGAGGACAGGAAGAGCACATCTTGCACCTGTCAGTTCTTGGGAGGGAGAATGGTATCTTGGAGCAGCAAGAAATAAACCAGTGAGGCAATATAAACTACAAAGTCAGAGTATATCTTAGTAGGAAGCTACTGTGCTCAGTTGTTGTGGATCCAACACCAGCTTCAAGACTACAACCTCCAGATAAGTAGAACTCCTCTATTCTATGATTCTACTAGTACAATATCAATTGCTAGGAATCCTGTCTCCCATAGCAGGACTAAGCACATAGAGATTAGATATCAATTCATTAGGGAGCATGTGGAATGTGAAGACATCACCCTTGAGTTTGTTCCAACAGACAAGCAAGTGGCTGATATCTTCACTAAGACACTATATGAAGCCAAGTTTAACACCTTCAAATTTGAGTTGGGTATGTTAAACTTAGTATAGCTTCAGTTTCTCCTCATATGGTTGCAATCTACTTGGCATTTTGTGGATGGAATTGTACTTTAAAGAAATGAAGATTCTCCAATTGAGGGGGAGCATATCCAGCACAATTCCAACATTTCACTGCTGCCTTTTTTGAGGGGGAACAGGTGGTAATATGATCAGATGATCAGGTGCATCCTACTAGCTATTTGCTGAAGTCAAAAGGGGGAGGATAAGATGATCAGATGATCATATAAGTGAGGTAGCAACAATTCAGGGGAAATAGATGACAGATGTAGTGATGTTTCATTCTATAGGCAGGGAAGTGTGGTAACTATAGATCACTTCTCAATTATATAGTTTTCTTTTTTGTGCTTATTACTGCATGATTCTATGTATGTCATGACTCCCTTGCTTAAGAGTTTTGACTTCCTCAAATAGGGGGAGATTGTTGGGTCCATTGCCCACAATATCCTGGATTTAAGGAAGTCAAACTTATCAATGATATACATATATCAGAATATTACTGTGATTGGATAGATAGCGTAAATTGCTAAGTCAGGTAAACACTTACCAAAGGTGTGGGATGATAGAAACCAGTCTAAGTCCATATGCATTGAGTGAAGATAAATCACTTAATTCCAAATGACTTATTGCTTTGAGTTGAGCCTATACAGTCAAAGCCTAATTAGTGGAAAGCTGAGAAAATGACCAAGTACACAAGAGTTGAGTGAAGTCAACTAACTCAACGCCATACAGCAAAATACTGTGAGACAGGCTAAAATAGAAATAGCCTAAGTTGGAATGAGCTGAAATGTGACTAAGTCCATAGGCGTTTAGTGAATTCAACTCACTCAACTCTATAAGTACTAAAGAGAAATATGGCTAAGTGTTTTGGCGTTGAGTCATGAATACACACTCAATGCCATATAACTAAAAGGCTGTAAGTTGAACTAGTTGAACCATGTTCAAAATTCGTCGAACTGAGTTCAGAGTTCGTCGAGCTCAGCTCAGCATTCGTCGAGCTAAGATCAGAGCTTGAGATTTTGAGTTCGTCGAGCTCAGTTGAGAACTCATCAAACTTAGTTTAAAGTTTGTCGAGCTCAGTTCACCATTCATCGAACTCAGTTCAAAGTAAGACAGTCTAAGCCCAGTGTTTTTAAACACAGAAATTCTACTAAGGCAAAAAGCGTTGAGAGAGGCATGCTCACTCAACGCTCTCAATGCCCTTATGCAGAAATGAGTTCCAGTAAATAGCGTTGTGTGAGGCATGCTCACTCAACCCTATCAACGCTTAAGTTTTTGAAGAAGCAGAAATATGGCTAAGGCAAATGGCGTTGAGTGAGGGATGTCCACTCAACGCTCTCAATGCATAGAAATAAATTAATATTCTAAGTAGTTTGGCATTGAGTGAAGGTTACTCACTCAACGCTAAGAGACAACAAATCTGTCTGTGTTTTGGCATTGAGTGATACTTACTCACTCAATACCTATTCTACTGATGCTCTATTTTGGCTAAGTCCACAGGTGCTGACTTCAATAAAATCGACAAAATTAACTAAAGTCAAATCAGGTATGTGAAAGCTATAGTACACGACAAAACTTGCCATAAAGCTATTGTACGTCTTCTTTCGTTAAAGCAAGACACAACTGGAAGCTGTAGGTGCGGCCCACAGATCTCTAAGAACAGTTGATCAGCGAACTACAAAAGGAAGAGTTAGGGTCAAGACAAAGACAATTTTTAGGGCATGCAATATTCAAAAAGGAGAGAAGTCATCTTCATCTTCTTCTCCATTGCTCCATGTGAAAAACTTGAAGCTCTCAAGTAAGAAAAGTTCAGTTAGCTGTGCAAGTCTCCATCTGCCACAGCAGATTCAAAATCTGTTCTAAAGAAAGAAGAACCTTCATCCTTAAGCAGGTTCTGTGAGTTATTTGAAGACTTAAGATCTAAAGATCTTTAGCCTTCTATAGCAAGTTCAGAAGTTAAATTCTGAGTTCCTCCTGCAAATCTTTTCCCTGCTGTGAGGAGAGTTGGAGCAAGAATTTTTTCTGCTCAAGTTGTTGACACAGAGGAATTTCTCTGTGTCAAAGTTAATTAAACTATTTCTTTTTGTAGGATCTTTCTTGATCTAAGCTGTAGGACCTTGGTGTCTGAGGTAGGGCAAATTTGCCTGAGCTGTATTAGAGTGTATCTCTCTAAGTATTAGGAGCAAGTTTGCTCTGAGGAAGGGCTATCCTCCATAGCCTGAGTGGGAGGGCTTAATTGCCTGAGGTAGGTGATACTTGTGTTCTTTTCTTTATTTGTTTTTCTTTTCTTAATTGCAGGTGTTGAGGACAAGCTCTAGATCACCCTAAGCTGAAAGTTAAAAGAAAACAACAAGATATTAAAAAGACTATCAAAAGACCTAGACAAACCTATTCACCTCCCCTCTAGGTTGCTAGCTATCTTGAAAATAAAATCTTTCACAATGCCTGTGGACTTGGAAAGATTTTTGTCTATCCACTCCTCAACCTTGTGACCTCCTGTCACAGCCACTTGGAATGCCTGTCCATCCAGCATGCATGGACTTAAACATACATCAAATACCACTATGTATATACCATTAACTTGTTTGACTTCTACAAATCTGGGACATTATGAGCAATGAACCCAACAATCTCCCCCTATTTGAAGATGTCAAAACCCTCAAACAAAATTCTTAGTCAATGATATACACTAACATATGCAGCAGATAAAATAGTAAATTTGAAAACTTAACACCATATAACAAGAGTATAAAGTTATAGGTTACCACACTTTTCTTTCCTGCAAGGTGATGATGATCACTTGCAACTCCCCCTATTTTGTTGCATGATACTTGATCATTCCCTTCTTGGCAACAATCTCCCCATTTACCTTGCCTATATGGTGATCATTACTACTTTCTGCTTCCCCTATTTTGTTGCATAGCTTTGATCATTTCATTGATCACTTCCTTCTCTCCCTTTTTGACTTTTGTAAAATAGTCAGGAGGAGGGTGCTGACCTCTGATTATCTTCTCTCCAGGAAGCTGAACTTGCTCTAGCTCCCCCTCTACTTGAGCATCATCTATCATCCTTTCTGATAGACTCTTGAACCACTTGGAAAGCTTGATACCACTGAAGGTATTTTCAAACTGCAAGAAGTTGTACAACCTGCAACATAAATAATATGAGGAGCAGCTGAAGCTAGAACAAGTTCAAGATACCCAACTCAAACTTGAAGGTGTTGAACTTTGCTTCATATAGTGGCTTAGTGAAGATGTCAACCACCTGCTTATCCGTAGGCACAAACTAAAGACTGATATCTTCACATTCCACATGCTCTCTTATAAAGTGATACCTAATCTCTATGTGCTTAGTCCTGCTATATGAGACAGTGTAATGCCCCTAATTTTTTGTCAATTATTCTTATTTTCTTGGTGACATCAAAATATCGTAAGGTCATTACGTTAACGCAGAGTTGACAACGCATCGTCATTAGTGCATTTTCGTGTCTATTAGGTCGAGCCGACCAAATATTGGAATTCTCACCAAAATTGTAAAATTTCTCGATACGAAATTAAGTTAATTAATTTTTGACTCACCCGTCAAGTTTCGTTGCAATCCGAACATTATTGGAGCCTCGACGCATTTTTGAAGTTTTGTAGAATTTAACGTTCGACGTAAACTTTTGCAATTTATATCTCGAGAACGGCTCATTGGATTTTGGTTTTGACTTAGCCGTTGGGTTCGTAGCATCAGTATTCGCCTATGATGTAAATTTCCTAGGATTCAGCGCGTGTTTGGCCCTCCGTATTAATAATAATAATAATTATTATAATTAGCCTCCACTCACCGAATTCTCACGTCATACTCACCGAATTCCCTATTTGATTTCAACCGAATACAACCCCCCCCCCCCATTTTAATTAAAATCCTATGTAATATAATTATTATTAAGATTATTATTATTATTATATATATATAATTATATATATAATTCATCTTCTCCCCAAAGAGCAAACCGAACTGAGCCCTTCCTCCTCCCCATATTCACTTGGCAACCAGAGCGGTGAGTTTTTTTCCGGGAGCCTTCCGACGGCAGCCATCGGAGATCCGGAGCTCGAAATTTTTGCTCGAGTATAGATCCGGAAAGCTCTCGACAAGAGACGCGTGCGCGGTAAGATCTCTCTGATTCGTAGATTTTTGGCGCTAAGGCTTTTGACCTAACCCTCATTTTGCTCCGAAAAGTTTCAGGAATCGAAGGCGGGGAGGTTCTTGCGGCTGATCCTCGAAGCGGAGCGCTTGTGAGGTTGTTTTCCGGAGTTTCAAGGCAAGTGGATTTCTTACTCATGCATGTACATTCCTTACCTTTATTTTTTCTTCCTTTCCTTCTTCTTTAAAGTGTAGGATTAGTGTAGGAAAAAAATCATGAAAGAACCCTAGGTTAGGGCTAGTTTTCGGCCAAGACATGAAGATTTGGTTTAGGAGTTTGAGTGTAATTTCGCCGAGTATCACCGAGTCCGTTAATGCATGATTCGCCGGGTATGGGTTTGATAGTCTTAGTGTTTTTCGGCGAGTATCGTTGAGGAGTTCGTCGAGTATACACGCTGAATAGAGACGATTCGTCGAGTATCAGGAATCGTCAATTATCATTTAAGTCAATTTCGTTGAGTATCGTCTTGCGATTCGTCGAACATCATATCTATTCGTCGAGTTTAGTCCTTAGGGTATATTTTGGGTATTTTTGTCCTGTGTGTCATAGGAGATGTTTGGACTTGAATATTTTGGTATTATAGTGTTTTTGGTTGTGTTTTTACGCATAAGTCGGCAGTGGATAAAAGACCATTAATTGGACGCCGTTCTGTGAATCATTACACAGTCAAGGTTTGTTTTGTTGTTTGTTGTTCTTTTAGTATGACTCCTAAGCGTGTGGCGACTAGGTCGACTCCCCAGTCAAAGGGAGAGTCTTCAGGTGCGCAGAGCAAAGCGATGATTGAAATTCTGTGGTAGAGTAATTAGACTTTGTCCAGACAAATGGTGGAGATGCAGTCACAGATCCAAGCGTTGTTAACGGTTGTGTCGGAATAGATGCCGCGAGTACAGGACACTATTGTGGTCAGGCTATTCCTCTTCCCCCTACTCCTCTGGTGCCCCGTGGTGTGGCTACCACCAGAGATGACGTTTATCTCGCACTTCTAGAGACTAGGAACCCTTACTTTTAATGGTAGGGCAGATTTTATGGCCTTGGATGATGGAAATTAACCATCGAGGAGATGTTTGCTTACTCAAGAATTTCAGCGGACTAGAGGGTGATGGTCGCTGCGTATCAATTCAAGGGACTTGATAAGAGTTGGTGGCTGAGAGAGAAGGAAAATTTGATGGATGGGTGCACATGGGAATCCTTCATGGAGTTGCTGCTGAAGAAGTTTCTGCCCTCTGTCGAGAGAGACCGTCTAATGAATGATTTTCTACACCATAAGAAAAGGAAGCTTACTGTTACCGAGTATGAGGTGGATTTCAGCAAAAAGAGTCATTTTGCCCCGGACATGGTATCTTCAAAGTCTAACCAAGCTAAACGATTTCTGGGTGGTCTTAGGAATGACATCCAGCAAATAATATTTCTTATGGAGTTGAAAGCTATGCTAAGGTTGTGGAGGCTGCTCTGAAGGTTGAGGCGATTGATAATGCCAAGTGTCGAGGTCAACAAATGAGAAAGGATAAGAGTGAGGCCGGTGAGGGTAAGATTTCCCAAGAATCCAGTACCACTTAAGGGAAAATAAGCAAAGAAGCATGCAGTTTCTGTGGCCGACCGGGCTATCCGTTTAAGAAGTGTTTTAAGAGGATAGGAGCTTAGAAGCAAGAGTAGGTACACACGATCTAGAGTGCTCCTAAAGGAGATTTAGTTTGTTCTGCGTGTAAGCAGAAGGGCCACGACGCTGCCCATTATTAGGGAAAGAAAAGAGGTTGCTTTCAGTATGGACAAGAAGGACATTTCAAGTCACAGTGCCCGCAGGCTCAACCCTCGTTGCAACCGGTTCCACTTCAGGCTTTTCCACCGCCGTAGAAGTTTGACAAGGGAAAGGGCAAGCTGAATGTGGTTTCTTTGGAGGATGCTCAGCCGTCTACTCAAGTGATATCAGGTTAGATCCTTCCCTAGTTTTAGCTTTTAGTATGTAGTTACAGTTTCGACGTTCATTTCCTTAGTTGCGTATGTGATTTTTATTGGAATGTTTAAGGTAAAGTACCGTTAGGCGCGTGTTCTGTTCGATTCCGGTGCTACCCACTCATTCGTGGCTAGGTCTTTTGTAGAGCATCATTTTTTGACTCTTGATCGGGTTCGTGACGCATTTAGTGTCAAGTTTCCTTCTAGTGATTATGTGGTTTCAGACAAAGGTATTCAGAGTTGTCTGATTCTATTAGGTGATTTTTTAGCGATTGCTAATTTGAAGGTGATAGACTTGGAAGATTTTGATGTGATCTTGGGCATGGACTGGTTGTCCAGATATTATGTTATTATCTAGTGCAAGGTTAAGCACTTGGACTTCAAGATGGACAACAGTCAACCCAGGAGTGTTTATGGTTATCCGCGCAAGAGTTCTCCGATTATTTCTGCGGTATGTGCTCGGAAGCTTTTATATTCTGACTGTTTTGCTTGTTTGGTTTCAGTTTTGGAAACCAAGGTTATTTTGCCACTTTAGAGGAGATCCCCGTGGTGCGTGAGTTTCCTTATGTCTTCCCTAATAATCTTCCTGGTCTTCCTCCCGAGAGAGACGTGGAGTTCATTATAGATTTGGATCCGGGTACCCATCCTATTGCTAAGGCGCTGTACCGGATGGCCCCGCGTGAGTTGGAGGAGTTGCGTACTTAGTTGGATGAGTTGCTCCTAATTGGTTTTATTAGGCCGAGTTCTTTTTCTTGGGGTGCTCCCATTTTGTTTGTAAAGAAAAAAGGATGGATCAATGAGGCTGTGCATTAATTATAGAGAGCTGAATAAGGTGACCATTAAGAACAGGTATCCTTTGCTGAGAATAGATGATTTCTTTGACCAGTTGCGTGGTAGTTCTGTGTTTTCAAAGATTAACCTTCGTTCAGGCTACCACCAGTTAAGGATTCGTGAGACGGATATTCCACAGACAACTTTTCGTTGCCTGTACGGACATTTTGATTTCTTGGTGATGTCTTTTGGTTTGACTAATGCGCCCTCTACCTTTATGGATATGATGAACAAAGTATTTAAGGATTTCCTAGACCATTTTGTGGTTGCGTTTATAGACAATGTTCTGGTATACTCCGGTAGTGCTGAAGAGCATGCTCAACACTTGCGCTTAGTTTTGTCTACCTTGAGGGACCATAAGCTGTATGTTAAGCTAAGTAAATTCAAGTTTTGGATCCCTAAGGTTTCTTTTTTGGGCCATGTGATTGATAAGGATGGAATTTCGGTGGACCCTGAGAAGATCTCTGCTGTCATTGATTGGAATAGGCCTATCACTCCCAAAGAGATAAGGAGATTCCTAGGGTTGGCAGGATATTATAGAAGGTTTGTTGAAGGTTTCTCTTCGTTGTCCGCGACTTTTACTAAACTAACGCAGAAGAACGCAGCTTTTGTGTGGAGCGATAGGTACGAGGAAGTTTTTCTGGAATTAAAGAGGAGATTGTGCACTACTCCGGTGTTGAACTTGACTACTGAAGGGATAGAGTATGCTGTGTATGTGGACGCATTACACGTGGGACTTGGTTGCGTGTTGATTCAAGAGGGAAAAGTAATAGCATATGGGTCAAGGTAGTTAAAGATTCATGAAAGGAATTACCCTACGCATGATTTAGAGTTTGCAACTGTGATTTATGCCCTGAAGTTGTGGAGACCCCTATTAAATGGCGTATTGTGTAAGATTTACACGGATCATAAAACCTTAAAGTACATTTTAACACAAAAGGAATTGAACTTGCGCCAGCAGATATGGTTAGAGTATGTTGCAGATTATGTTGTTGAGATCCAATACCATCTAGGCAAAGCTAATGTGGTAGCCAATACCTTGAGTAAGAAGACATCTAAAATTTTTAACCTCTCTATGGATTCTCTGGTTGAAGAATTTCTGAGGATGAATATTTATGTTGGGAGTTGTAACTCGCCAAGTAGTTTGGAGGTAGCAGAGCCTTCATGGATTTCGCTCACAAGATTTCATCAGAAGGAAAAAATCATGATTTGTTGCACCTATATAATAGAACAGAGAAAGGGGAGTTGCTAGACTTTTCGATCGATAACGCGGGTACTTTAAAGTACCGCAGTAGATTTTGTATCCCCAATGTTGAATATATTCGAGTTAAGTTGTACAGTGAGGCTCATGGTTCTAGTGTTTCCTACCACCCTAGTTCAACTAAGATGTATCAAGATCTGAAGTAGTTTTCCTGGTGGTATGGAAAGAAGGGTGATATAGCTAGATTTGTATCAGAATGTCTCACGTGCAAGCAAGTTAAGGCTGATAATAGAAGGCCTGACAGCAAGTTGACACCCATTGAAATTTCAAGTTGGAAGTGGGAGAGTATTTCCATGGAATTTATTACTAGTTTGCCGAGATCTCCCCGAGGGCATGATTCTGTTTGGGTTTAAGTGGACAGATTGACGAAGTGTGCTCACTTCGTGCCTTTTAAGATTGATTACCCCATGAAGAAGATAGCTGAGTTATATTTGGATATAGTCATCAGGATGCATGGAGTGTCTGTTAGTATTATATCAGTTCGAGACTCAAAGTTTACGTCTCACTTTTGGAAGAGTTTACAGGAAAGGTTGGGTACCTATTTGCGGTATTCCACCGCTTATCATCCACATAATAATGGTCAAATGGAGAGAGTAAATTAGATCGTGGAAGATATGATCAGACATTTTATTTTGTACCACGGAGGAGCGTGGGATGAGCCTTTGAGACTAATGGAGTTTGCATACAATAATAGTTATCAAGAAAGCCTGCAGATTGCCCTGTTTGAGGCTCTGTATGGGAGGCGTTGCAGAACTCACTTGTTTTGGGCCGAGGTTTGTGAGACACCATTTTTGGGTCCTGAAGCGTTAGAAGAAATGAATGTTTTTGTAAAGCATATTCGAGAGAAGCTTCAGATAGCTCAAGTGCGATATGAGAAGAACACCAATCGCCGTAGGTCTGATTTGGAATTTGCTGTTGGGTACATGGTGTTTCTTAAGGTTTCCTCGATGTCTGGTGTAAAGAGATTTGGTAAGGACCATATGTTGGACCCGAGGTACGTGGGATCTTTTTAAGTTGCTGAGCGAATTGGTGTGTCAGCGTATAGGTTGGATTTGCCCGAATGTTTTCCCGGTGTGCACGATGTTTTTCACGTGAGCCAATTGCGGAAGTTTGTGCTAAGAGATAAGCTAGTTATTTATTCTGTGCCCCAGTTAGAGTTTAACCTTTGATATGTGGAAGTGTTTTTTTTGTGTTTTGGATACTCAAGATCGGCTGTTGCGAAGGAAGACAATACCAATGATTAAAGTTTTGTGGCAGAACCAAGACATGGAGAGGGCGACTTGGGAGTTGGAGTCAGCTATGAGGGACGCTCATCCTCATCTGTTCTCCTAGTTTGTTTGGTATGTATTCGATACTCTTGGTTGATTTTCTTCTATAGTAGAATTTTTTGTGCGTATAGTTTTGGGACGAAGCTTTTTTTTAGGGGTTGTGACTGTAACGCCCCTGATTTTCCGTCAATCATTCTAATTTTCTTGGTGACGTCAAAAGGACGTAAGGACGTTACGTTAACGCAGAGTTGATAGCGCGTCGCCATTAATGCGTTTTCGCGTCTATTAGGTCGAGTCGATAAAATCTTGGAATTCTCACCGAAATTGTAAAATTTCTCGATACCAAATTAAAGTAATTAATTTTTGACTCGCCCGTCAAGTTTTGTTGCAATCCGAGCATTATTGGAGCCTCGACGCATTTTCGAAGTTTTGTAGAATTTAACGTTTACCGTAAACTTTGAAAATTTATATCTCGAAAACGGCTCGTCCGATTTTGGTTTTGACTTCGCCGTTGGGTTCGTAGCATCGGTATTCGCCTATGACGCAAATTTCGTAGGATTCGGCGCCCGTTTGGCCCTCCGTAAAAACATAATAGTTATAATTTTACTTTTATTATAATAATAATAATAATTATTATTATAATTACCCTCCAATCACAGAATTCTCATGTCATATACTCACCGAATTCCCTATTCAACTTTCACCGAATACAGCTCCCCTTTTTAATTAGAGCAATGTTAAAGGCACACGTGTTTTGGCTATGTGCACACACAAAATTAGCTAAAATCATGTTATTTTGACACTTTTTCGGAAGTCAAAAAGCCTTATGTGCAGTCAGCGATTTGTTCATCCCAGCTCGCATGATGTCTTAGGCTATATTTGGTTCGGCGGTGGCGGGTGCATCTGGTGGGTCGAAACGACACTTTGGAACCGGAGGGGAGAGGCGGGGTTGAAACGGAGTGCATCGGGGCCATTTCCTCCTTGCTACTGGTGCAAACAGAGTAAATGCCTCCGACAGTCTTTTGTTTACCCGACGTTCGGTGGCGTTTGCTCCAAACAGAGGCGGCGAAACGCCGAACCAAATGAAGCCTTAGTGTTTCTCGATCTCGGCATTTGTACTCTCAACGACCAACATCCAGCCTCCCCAATTCGCAGGAAGACGAAGCTGACCACCTCATTTACTCATGCTGACGACTCCTCTGCTGCTCCAGAGTTCATCTTGCCGACGAGCCTGCGCCTTTCTTTCCTAACGGGGATGACTACTCCACTTTGAGCTCTCGCCGGCGATCCCTCTCCTTCAGAGTGAGAGGAAAGGAGATGCAAAAAAAACTAGTTTTTATTTTGTGTGCACATATAGATTTCGGTTTCAAATAAAATTTAGTTGTGTGCACATAATATTTGGGTGCACATAACCAAAACATGTTTGCCTTTAACATTGTTCTTTAACTAAAATCCTAAGTAATATAATTACTATTAAGATTATTATTACTATTATTATATATATATATAATTCATCTTCTCCCCCAAAGAGCAAACCGAATTGAGCACTTCCTCTTCCCCCTGTTCACTCGGCAACCAAAGCAGTGAGTTTTTTTTTCCGGGAGTCGTCCGACGGCCGCCATCAGAGATCCGGAGCTCGAAATCTTCGCCCGAGCATAGATCCGGAAATCTCTCGATGAGAGCTACGCATGCGCGGTAAGATCTCTCCGATTCATGAATTTTGGGCGCTAGGGCTTTTGACCTAACCCTCATTTTACTTCGAAAAGTTTCAGGAATCGAAGGCGGGGAGGTTCTTGCGGCCGATCCTCAAAGCGGAGCGCGTGTAAGGTTGTTTTCCAGAGTTTCAAGGCAAGTGGATTTCTTCCTGTTGCATGTCCATTCCTAACCTTTATTTTTCCTTCCTTTCCTTCTTCCTTAAAGTGTAGGATTAGTGTAAAAAAAAATCATGAAAGAACCCCTAGGTTAGGGCTAGTTTTCGGCCAAGACCTGAAGATTTGGTTTAGGAGTTTGAGTGTAATTTCGCCGAGTATCGCCGAGTCCGTTAATGTATGATTCGTCGGGTATGGGTTTGATAGTCTTAGTGTTTTCAGCGAGTATCGTTGAGGAGTTCGTCGAGTATACACGCTGAATCGAGCCGATTCGTCGAGTATCAGGAATCGTCGATTACCGTTTAAGTCAATTTCGCCGAGTATCGCCTTGTGATTCGTCGAGCATCATATCTATTTGTCGAGTTTGGTCCTTAGGGTAGTTTTTGGGTATTTTTGTCCCGTTTGTCGTGGGAGATGTTTAGAATTAAGTATTTGAGTTTTACAGTGTTTTTGGTTGTGTTTTTGTTTTACGGCTAGATGCATGGATAAAGGACCGCCAATTGGACGTCGTTCCGTGAATCATTACACATAGAAGTTTGTTTTGGGTCTCTGTTTACAGGTGTTTTAGGCGTGTTGGACCTTGTGCCACCACCGTGGTGCCTTTGAGATGTTTGGGTCTGGTAGTTCTGTATTGGACGTTTTGGTCGCCGACTAAGATCCGTGGTTTTACAAGTGTTAATGATTAACATGTATAGGACTATATAGTTCCTTTTCCTTCTTTAGTGTTGGCTTTTGTTGGCTGTTTTCTTCTGCAGGTTTGAGAGAAGCATGGTAACTTCTCGCACTTGATGCACTTTTCTCATTTTTCTGATGATTATTTTCTTACATGCCTCTTTTGTTGATTATACTAGCTGAGGTTGTCAGCATTTCTCTTGGTGGGGTTTGGTAACCCTTTTGTTTTTACATGTTTATATCTAATTGATTCCTTTTTGCCACTTGTATTTTTCTTGCTGAGGTGTTCTTTCTTTGAATGCCTCAGGTTCAGGGAAGTAGTCAGGTTGAGCGGCTAGGTTGGTAGTTGCTAGTTGACTGCTGTGTTGCACTGATGGTTTCTCCTCACCCTTTTGAGGTAGTTTTGGTTGCTTCTTGTTGGTACAAACATACATGCTCTCCAGTGGGTTCGTGTAAGGTTGTTGACACCCACTGATGGTTTTCTTTTGAAATGCTAATTACTTTGCTAAACTGCTAGTTTGCCTACTTTATAGTTATATCTCTTGCTCTCCGGGGAATGTTTTATGCTAAGTTGCATGTTAGATATTTTAACTTATAAAAGCATTACTACTAGTAATTCATACATATCATCTTTCTAAAACTAATATACTATTTTCTAAGCTAACGTAAAGACTATTTCTATACTTATAATAAATCTAGAGTCTTGCATGTTACGGGTTGTCCTTCAGGGATGTTTATGCTCGCGTAGGGTGTTAAATCAACATAATCAAAGTATTTTCGCAGCGTATAACTATATTTTTACTCGTGTACTAGTTGATCATCTGAGTCGAGGGATACAACCATCTTTACTTAAAATTGAATTTCATTCATAATAACTTATGAATTTCATTTAAATAGTAGAGTTTAAAGTCTTTCCTGAGCGTCTGCAGTTATCCCCTGCATGGCGCTACATCATAACATGTATTTTCGCTTACTCTGATATAACTTTAATGCGGGGAAAATGCGGGTTGTGACAGACAGAATTCCTAGCTATAGAGATTGCACTAGTAGAATCACAAAATAAAGGACTTCTACTTATCTGGAGGTTATAGTCCAGGAGCTGATACTAGATCCACAACAATTGTGCAAAGCAGATCCAAACAGCTATATATTCTGACTCTACAGTTGAAATTGCAACACTTCTTTGCTTTTTGCTGCTCCAAGACACTAGTCTTCCTCCCAAGAGCTGATAGGTGCATGAAGTGCTCTTCCTGTCCTCTTTGCAGCCTACAAAATCTGCATCTGAATAGTCTGTTAGTTCAAAATCTTTATTTCTAGGGTACCATAGGCCAAGATCTGGTGTGCTCTTAAGATACCTCAAAATCCTCTTAGTAGCAGAGTAGTGAGATTCTTTAGGGCATTACTGATAACTAGCACAAACACATGTAGCATACATGATGTCTGACCTACTTGTTGCAAGGTATAGAAGGGAGCCGATTATCCCTCTATACAAAGTTTCATCAATAGGTTTCCCTGCCTCATCTTTGTCTATAAGCATACTTGACCCCATGGTAGTTTTCATGGGTGAGGCATTCTCAATTCCAAACTTTTTAATCAACTACCGGGTGAACTTAGACTAGTATATGGACAAGCCATCATCAGTCAGTCTTACTTGGAGGCCCAAGAAGAACTTGAGCACAGACATACTGCTCATCTCATACTTCCCTTGCATAAGTTTGGCAAACTTCTTACAAAGGTTATCATCAGTAGATCCAAAGATTATGTCATCAACATAAATCTTAACTAGGATGATCTTGCCCTTATATTCCCTTAGGAATAGGGTCTTGTCTATCTTCCCCTTGAGAATTTATTCTCAATGAGGAAGCTAGACAGTGTCTCATACCATGCTCTAGGGGTTTGTTTGAACCCATATTGAGCTTTCCTAAGTCTATAAACAGATTCAGGTGAGTTAGAGTCAACAAAACCTAGAGGCTATTCAACATATACCTCTTCCTTTAAGTCACCATTCAGAAAGGCTGACTTCACATCCATCTGGTAGACTTTGATTCCTTGGTATGCAACATATGCCAGGAATAGTCTGATAGCTTCAAATTTGGCTACTGGGGCAAAGGTTTGATCAAAATCAATACCTTCTTCTTGCCTATATCTTTTACCCACAAGTCTAGCCTTGTTCTTAACTATAATGCCATTTTCATCAAGTTTGTTCCGTAGATCCACTTGTTTCCAATGAAATTATGTCTTTATTGTATGGGAACTAGCTTTTAGACCTTACACCTCTTAAAATAGTACAGTTCCTCTTGCATAGCTATAATCCAGAACTGATCTATGTTGGCCTCTTCAAATCTCTTGGGCTCAACCTGTTACAGGAAACAAGAATACAGGAGAGTCTATATCTAAACAAAGAAAATTTAAATAATAGATATTCCCACTCCTAGTGCCTGCAGTCAAGATGACCCCTTGGTCACTCAACCTCTTAATATGACACTCATCCTTATGGAATACTGTGTCATAGCAAAGATCACAAAGTTAGCTTATGCTTAATAGGTTGTGTTGCAATGCTTCCACATAAGATACTTTTTTTATAGTGACTATGCCTTTTTGTGATCTCACCATAACCTCTGGTTACTCCTCTTTATGAACCACCAAATATTACTTTGGGTCCATCCTTCACTGGAGTGTACTCCTTCAAGTTTCTCCTTATTCCAGTCATGTGCCTGGAACATGTAATGCCCCCATACATCACATAGCATATAACAGAAGGTCTGGTCAGGGCCCGATGCCATATACTACGGACAGACCAAGGAGTTACTAAATTGAAACCATAATAAAAAAGTTCGCATCCAAACACAGAGTGAATTCTAGCAGAAGTAATTTAAAGTTTATAATTAGAACCCAACAGTAACATGAATGTCCACTACCACAACTAGGAATGAATAACAAATACACAAAGAAGTCTTGGCCTAAAGGCCTTATAAGGTTTACTCAAATTAAATTGTCCTGCATACATCAACAAGCAGGTTGGCCACACATGAGAAATAAATAAACAAAATGGGTTATTCGCTTTGGCCTTCAAGGGCCAGCTTAGCTATCCTTGGATTCAGCCCTCTATATCCCGCTTTGCTTAGCTGCACCTGGAAGCAACATTCCATCACAATTATGACAAACAAAAGAAACGGTCAGCTTTAGCTGACCAAATTATAATGGCAATACCTCTCACTCGGGGTGGCGGTGCTCCTTCCTTGCAGGCATTAATATAAACATAATATGACAATAGGGACGTACAACTTAAGCACCATTCGCAACAGATATTGGCACAAACACCCTTCGCCCCGTGATCTCTGGGCACATTTTTGTTGCATAGGACCTCAAGGGTCACACCTCAATTCTCGGCGACGGTTAGCAACGTTTTAGCATTCAAGTTTTTCAGGTCCAAAGACAAAGACAATGCCCATATGGCTACGATAAAGTCATGATGGCTTAAAATTCACACTTTGACTCACTCTAAGTCAATCGGCATAGGGTCGGGTGCAATTTCGCTATTTCCCAGTGCTCAAATCGTCGGGCACATCAATCCATGACGCATGTCAGCATCCCCTATCCCATAAGTATGATTCATAACACTGATATGATCCTAGTCTAGCACTCACAGTCACGAAAGCTGAGCAAAGTAAGCTCACGGCCACAAAACTGGTCCCCATGTCTGAGAGTGACAAGCCTCACAATAATAGCCCTCAAGTCCCCTCTAGATAGGCTTCTCGACAAACAATACAATGGTCACAGGGAGCTACCACTAGCGATATCACTACCACCGTGCGGTAAGGGTAAGACTATTGCTTCTTCACCATAAATGAGTGTTTTCCTGGAGACGACCCCTAGTACTCTCAACGCAGTCAACTGCACACCCCGTGACTCTGAAATCTACGTGATAACCATGGAGTTTTTTCGGCATACAAAGCATACTAACATCACTAATCCAAACCAACCCGTCCAGATGGGCTTCACACAACATTCCTATTTTGTACTTTGATTCCGGATCTAAATGCAATCTAATGGGGATACATAGATTTAACCGTCCGGAGAACCACATCCACATGTTCCTGTGGTGTCTACCATCTAATACCAAAAGAATGGACTTCACATGTCCAAGGAAAAGGATCATTACCCTTAAAGTCCTCTTTGGCGCCATGGGAAAAATCTAGACGGTTGAAATCGTCCACTCCGGCCTTTCCTCCGTAGATCCGAAATCGCTTGGCGAATCCGAACTCCGAAACTCAAACGACGGCATAAACTCTCCTTTTCGGCACTGCTGCTCCTCCTCTAGAAATCCAGGCAAAGTCCTTAAACTCCAAAGTAAATGAAGTGAAACGGCTAAACTAGGATTATATGTTGAGCTACCACCGCGCGGTAACTAGCTACCGTCGCTCGGTACCGTTATTCAATGGCTCGTTTCGCATGCAACTACCAAAGCCCTCCAATCACAGGCCGTCATGTGGCCACACAGTTACGGGATTCGCTATCGCCACGCGATACGTAAATACCACCAAGCGGTACCTGACACCGGTTACGAAACGACCACCCACACTAAGGTTGTGTGTTAATTGCTACTGTCGCGCGATTATAACCCGAGAGCTCTTTTAATTTAACTTGCCCTACTACCGCCATCGATAATACTACCACCGGGTGGTAACTCAACTCGACGCTCTCAACGCTTTCAATGCCTTATACTACCGCCGCGCGGTATAAGCCTACCGCCACGCGATAACCCTTTTTCCTACCTACAGAACTTTGGGGTGTTATAAATCTTCCCCGCTTAAAGAATTAAGTCCCTAAATTATGCATTGCAGTAGAAATAATTTAAAGAATTCATAACATTTACAATGTGTACCTCAGTCGAACAATTCGGGTAACTCCGACCTCATAGTTTGCTCCCGCTCCCATGATAGCTCCTCTTGGCCACAGTTGTCCCATCGAACCTTGACCATCCTGATTTCCTTATTACGAAGTTGCTTGATATCTGTATCCTCAATGAGAATAGGTTTGACCTTCGTTGTCAACCCACCATCCACCGGTACTTGATCTACAACAATCAATATTGTAGGCTCTTTCACCATCTTCCGCAACACCGATATGTGGAATACATCATATATACCACCCAGTTTCGTGGACAGTTTCAATCGATTGGCGGATTTGCCGACACGCTCCAGTATCTCAAATGGTCCAAGGTATCCTGGACTCAGCTTTTTTAGCCGTCGTATCCTTGACACACCTTTGAACAACTTGATCTTCTAATATACCCAATTTCCCATGACGAACTCGACGTTCCTGTGCTTGGCATTATAGTATTTAGCCTACCTATCTTGTGCAATCAACAATCGCTCTCAGATTGTTCACACAATCGAAGTCGCACCTTCGACTTCCTTCCACTTATACAACTTTTAATCGCCCGTCTCAAACCATGACAACCAAGTACAACATTTTTTACCATATAGGACCTCGAAGGGCACCATTTGAATACTTGTTTGGTAGCTATCGTTGTACGTGAATTCGATCATCTATAAGTGATCTTCCCACTTTTTCCTAAAACCAAGGGCGCACATACGAAGTATGGCCTCCATCGTGCTATTTACCCTCTTGGTTTGACCATCCGTATGCGGATGAAAGTCCCTACTAAACTTCAGCTTGGTCCCTAACAGTTGATGCACTAACCTCCAGTCGTTAGATACGAAGAGCCCATCCCGATCACTCACGATACTACGAGGCACACCGTGCAGTCGTACAATATTCTCCACATACATCTTTACTAGCTTTTCCGCCAAATCATCCTTCCTATTTGGGATGAAGTGCGACACTTTCGTCAAGCGATCTACGATCACCCCGATGACATCGTTTCCCTTCTGTGATCTCGGCAAACCATGCACGAAATCCATGGATATATCATCGAACTTCCACTCCGGTATAGGCAAATACTTCAAGAATCCTCCGGCTTTTGACATTCAGTCTTCGCTAAAGCACAAGTTTGACACTTCGCCACATACAATATTATGTCCCTTTTCAGTCCTGGCCACCAGAATAGCTTTTTCATGTCTTTATACATCTTTGTGCTCCCCAGGTGGATGGAGTATTGGTGTAATGAGCCTCGTACATCAACTCCTCCCATATTTTACCCACTCTTGGGATGCACAAATGACTATCCTTCCACAACAGTCCATTATCAATATTAAATTGGGCATTTAACCCTTCCAAAGACTCAGCCATGTAGAGTTTCATGTTGTCGTACAAATTCAAAGCCTGCTAAATCCGATCGGCGAGGTCATACTGCACCTCAATCCAACTCAAACTTGCTTCAGCCCTCGAACCTCTATCAACACAAGAGATCTCTAAGGCCTCCAAATCTCGAACGAGATGCTCCATATGCACCATTAACCAATTTGCCTGCGCGGGAGCTTTGTGACTTAACATGTCTGCAACCGCATTACCTTTGCTAGGAACATAATATATCTTGAAGGTATAGTCCCTAAGGATCTCCATCCACCTTTGTTGACGCATGTTTAGATCCTTCTGATCCAACAGATACTTTAAGCTCTTATGATCTGTGTAAATATCGACCTTCACACCGTACAAATTATGCCTCTAGAGCTTCAACGCAAATATCACAACCACCAATTCCAAGTCATGGACCAGATAATTCCTCTCATGCACCTTCAATTGGCGCAAACCATAAGCTATTACTCTCCCATGCTCTAACAAAATGCAGCCTAAGCCACTGCCTGAAGCGTCGCTGTAGATCTCAAAGCCTTCTGTCCCACATGAAGAACATAGAATAGGCGACATGGTCAGACGTCTTTTCAGCTCTTTGAAAGCTTGCGCGCACGTCGGCGACCAAACAAACTTATAGTCCTTCGTCGTCAGGGTCGTGAGAGGTAATACTATCAGCGAGAAGTTCTCCACGAAGTGCCTGTAGTAGCCAGCAAGCCCCAGAAAACTCCGAACTTCGGCCACAAAAGACAACATGGGCCACTCCCGTATTGTAGCAACCTTTACCGGATCCACCACGATACCCTCACCACTAACAATATGAACAAGGAACTCCACAGAAGATAGCCAAAACTCACATTTAGAGAACTTGGCGTACAACTAATTACTCCTCAAGGTCTCCAGAACAATATGTAAGTGCTCCATATGATCATCCTCGGATTGGGAGTATACTAGGATATCATCGATGAACACTATCACAAACCGATCCAAATACTCTTTGAACATCCTGTTCATTAGGTCCATAAACACCGATGGCGCATTCGTTAGCCCGAAAGGCATGACAGTGAACTCATAATGCTCATATCATGTACTGAACGTCGTCTTGGGAATATCACTTTCCCTGATTCTCAGCTGATAATAACCAAATTTCAAGTCTAGCTTTGAATACACAGTTGACCAAACTAACTGGTCGAACCGATCATCGATCCTTGGAATCGGGTACTTGTTCTTCTCTTTTAGCTTATTGAGTTCCTGATAATCGATACACAGTCGTAGAATTCCATCCTTCTTCTTCACGAAGAGAACCGGGGCGCTCCAAAGTGACTAACTTGGATTCACAAACCCCTGCTCTATCAATTCTTGAAGTTGCGCCTTCAATTCCGCCATCTCTCTCGATGCTAAGGGGTAAGGAGACCGTGACACCAGCTTGGCACCAGGAACCAACTCATTGGTGAACTCAATCTCTCTCTGAGGTGGGACTCTAGGGAGATCTATGAGGAACACGTCGACAACTTCCGACACAACTGGAATATTGGTTAAGCCATGCTTGGGATTCTTAGCCTCTAATAGAGTTAATAACAACTTTGAACCCTCAAGAACTGCTAACTTAGTCTTGCGTTCGGTGTTTTGTCCTAGTGTGGCCCCTTAAGGTTGTAACCAACATAAGCATGCTGCTCTTAGAGTTAGTCCATGCCTATGGTCAAACCACCTGCAATCTTTAATGACAATATTTTTGTTTGTTTGCTTACACACAATCGACACAATGGAAAGCACTAGGATAAACCACACGAAAACCTTAGATGCTAAGTAAAGAGAAGCCCTTCAACAAACAGTGCTCTCCACAACAAAGAGTATAACAAAGTCTGTTTAAACAAGTCATAAGGCAGTAACTAATAATGTCATAGGTATAAAAGGTATAAATAAACCGTACCTGTCATCTCGTCGCTTTGCTCATGGCCTCGTGCCTTTTCCTTTATCTTCGGAAGCCCACTCCAACAATTACGGGCTATATGACTCGACTTACCACAGGTATAACATATCGTTCGGTCTCTCCCAATGGTTGCTCCAGATCCATTCTCCTTTGCCACTGGAGTACCACTCAAACATTCTGGCCACTCTATCTGGCAATATGTCCTATCTTGCCACACGTATAGAAAGTAAGTGGAACTTGCCCTATAACTGCTCTTGACTGAGCTTTGTTCATCTTTAGGGCATCAACATGATAATTGCGGGCAAGGTGTCCTGACTTGCAACAAGTATGACAAGCATATCGAGCTTGACTAGTAGATGTTCTAGACCTCTTATGCCACATATTGCGGTAATTAGTCTTTGAAGAAACTGCAGAGTTCAGTACCCTGTACACCGGCGTCTGGTGGACTTTTGTTAAATCTACTTCCAATGATCTAGCTGACTCCACCAACACTCGAAATCCCAATAACTTCGATCATACCAGTAGAAGTTATAAATCATCGTGCAGACTATTATAAAATCTATTAACCATAGTCTGCTCTTCCTCCAACACAAACTCTTCAAATAACCTTTGTTAGAAGCGAACTAAAACAAGCCGGAAATGGTATAACTGAAATTTTATTATCAGAAAAAGGTATCTATTACAAAGGAATGGCCTCCCTTATATAGAATGGAGGAGAGAAGAGAGAATACAAATAAGAGATGTGGGACTAAAACTATACAAAAGAATCTGGGCGGCTAGAACAACAGACCGGAACAAGCCGCGCGGTTAGACAGAAGGGCTAACCGCTCGGCCACTGCCAGAGAGAGAGAGAAGCCGTCAAGAGAGACCGTTAGACCGCCCGGTCTCCTGGTCGCCAGTAACAGACCGCTAGACCGCTTGGACCTCAGACCTCAACACAGCAACCAACCCGCTGAAGGCAAACTGCCAGACCGCCCGGTCAATAACCCGCCAAGCCAGACCGACAGACCGCCCGGTCTCAACTTCAACACTCCCCCTCAAGCTGGAGCATATATGTCGATCATGCCCAGCTTGTCACATATATGAAGAAATGAGGCGGATACTGGCTTGGTGAAGATGTCAGCCAGCTCTTTTTCAGACGTGACGAAGGGAGTGCAAATTTGTTCCTTCAGAATCTCTTCACGAATGAAATGACAGTCGACCTCAATGTGTTTGGTTCTCTCATGGAAGACTGGGTTTTTGGAGATATATATAGCAGCCTTGTTGTCACAGAACATAGGTAGAGGATGGTTGTAGATCTCTCCTAAATCCAACATGAGAGCCCGTAGCCACTTTAGCTCGCAAGTGGTCGATGCCATACTCCGATACTCAGCTTCAGCACTAGACCTGGAGACAACAGATTGCTTCTTGCTCTTCCAACTTACCAGATTGCCCCCAACAAAGGTACAGAAACCGGAGGTAGACTTGCGGTTCCCTTTGTCATCAGCGTAACTCGCATCTGAGTAAGCTTCAACCCTCAGATGATCATTCTTCTGAAAGAGCAATCCTTTCCCAGGGGCTGCTTTGACGTACTCCAAGATCCGCAAGGCGGACTGTAGATGGCACTCCCTGGGAGCTTGCATGAATTGACTCACCTTGTCCACAGCATAGGAGATGTCGGGCCTAGTCACGGTGAGGTATATGAGCTTACCAACTAGACGCCTGTACCGCGAAACATCTAAAAGAAGAGGCGAACCATCTGTCCAGGTTTTGTCTTCTCCAACAGCCATGGGACATCGGGCAGGTTTGGCCCCAATCAATCCTGCTTCTTTTAAAATATCAAGAGCATACTTACGCTGAGAGAGAACTAAAGAGTTGGGCTTCCGAGAGATTTCGATCCCCAAAAAGTACTTCGGAGAACCCATATCTTTCGTGACTAGATGTTGGCGAAGATGCCGCTTTGTCAAGGCTACCCCTTCCTAGTCATCACCAGTGAGAAGAATATCATCCACATATACTGCAAGAACCACCAGTCCCGAAGAGGTTTTGCGAATAAATAGAGAGTGATCAGCAGCGCTGCGAGCAAAACCAACGGCCGCCACGATGCCGCTGAATTTGTCAAACCAAGCTCGAGGGCTCTGCTTGAGGCCATAGATTGCCTTCTGTAGCCGGCAGACTCGTGTCACCCCCTGAGCAACATACCCTGGAGGTTGCTCCATGTAGACGGCCTCCTGAAGATCACCATAAAGGAAGGCATTCTTGATATCCGGCTGGGAAAGGGGCCAGTCTTTGTTGACTGCCACAGAGAGAAGGACCCGTATAGTGCTGAGACGAGCCACGGGAGAGAAGGTGTCAAAGTAATCCACCCCATAGGTTTGAGTAAAGCCCTTAGCCACCAGATGAGCTTTGTAACGGTTTACAGTGCCATCTGGGCCAAACTTGACTACAAAGACCCATCGACAGCCAACAACATCTGTATCAAGGGGAGGAGGACAAGAGTCCAGGTACCTCGCTCTGTGAGGGTCGCCATTTCCTCATCCATGGCCAGCTTCCAGTGAGGAATGGCCAGGGCCTCCTGGTAGGAACGAGGTGTGGTAGTAGCAGAGATAGCCAGTGCAAAGGCCCTGCGAGAAGGGGTAAGACGATCATATGAAACAACAGCAGTAAGGGGGTGTAGGGTACACGTCCGCACCCTTTGCGAAGAGCTACAGGAAGATCCAGGTCGGCGTGCTCCTCGGCATCCAGAGCATCCGTGCAGAGAGAGCTGGCCCGGGAGGAGAGAGCGACGGCAGCAGAGATGAGGGAGATGGAGGCGGAGAGAGAGGCGGAGGGAGAGGAGTGGGCGGAGACGGAGGAGGAGCGGATATCGCAGTAGGAGACGAGGGAACGAACGGAATAACAGGAGAATCCGAGTGGGAGGAAGAGAAGAGGAGCCATCCGAGAAGTAGGAGGCATTCTCGAAGAAGGTAACGTCAGCGGAGACAAACTGTTTACGAAGAACAGGATCAAAGCAGCAGTAGCCTTTCTGAGTGACCGAGTACCCCAGAAAAACACATTTGGTGGAGCGAGGGGAGAGCTTATCACGGGTGGCAGATGGGACATGCACAAACGCAGTGCACCCAAAGATTCGGAGAGGGAGAGGAAAAGGCTCCTTGCCAGGATAAAGGATGGAAAAAGGGGTTTTTCCCTGGAGAACGGAGGAGGGAATGTGATTGATGAGATAGCAAGCAAGAAGAACAGCATAGCCCCAATATGAGCGAGGGACATGCATTTGAGTCATTAATGTGCGAGCAACATCGAGGAGGTGACGGTTTTTGCGTTCCGCCACTCCATTTTGTTGGGACGTATAGACACAACTTGTCTGATGAATAATGCCATGTTGTACACAGAAAGTGGTAAAAGCATGACTTAAGTATTCTTTTGCATTATCAGAGCGAAAAGTTTTAACACTAACACCAAACTGATTTTGATTAAATGATAAAAGGAGGTCCATACATTAAAAAGTTCAGAGCGATCTCGTAAGAGATACACCCAAGTACATCTAGAAAAATCATCAATAAAAGTTACAAAATAAGAACTACCCCGACCAATAGTAAGGGTAGGAGCAGGTCCCCAGATATCTGAGTGGACTAGATCAAACGGACGGGTAGAGCCCCGACCTTGCTTCGGCGTGAAGGAGGAACGATGATGCTTGCCAAGTTGACATGCTTTGCAGTGGAGAGGAGTAGTGGAGGGAGGGAGGTGGGGGCAGAAGCTGATGCAGAAGCCGTGGTGGAGGATGACCGAGACGGAGATGCCACTAGAGAAGATCCGTACAAGAAGAAGAGAAGGCGGACAAAGCGGAAACGTTGTCGAGGAAGTAGAGGCCGCCGCTCTCAGTCCCAGTAGCAATCGTCCGCTGGGAGCTCGGATCCTGAAAAGAGCAAGAAGAAGGAGTAAACGTTACAGAACATTGAAGCTGCTTGCACAAAGAAGTAACCGACAACAGATTGCACGGAAACTTGGGCACATAGAGAGTGTCCTCTAGCCGAAGGGATGGAGTAACATGAACCACTCCCGACCCATGAACCGGGGAGGGAGAACCGTCTGTAATGAGGACTGGGGGCAACTGATCATGCTGTTCGAGGAGAGAGAAGCACTGAGGATTGCCCGTCATATGATTAGTAGCACCGGAGTCGATAAGCCATTTACCTTGAGTGACTACATGGGCACTACCTGATGATGTGACCACGGAAGCAGACGGTTTGGAAGAAGAGGCGGAAGAGTCACCCGAGGGGCGAAGATGGGGATGTTTTGTCCAACAGCGGTCAAGAGTGTGTCCGGTGCGGCCGCAGTGAGAGCAGAGATAGCGGGAAGAAGGACGTCCGCCAGACTGATGACTGCGGCTACCAGAGCCACTCCGCTGAGTTTGATGAGCATAGTTATCCGGAGGAGAAGAGCGGGTAGAAGCGGGCGCTGAAGGAGAGAGGTGACAGCGGCGATGCGAGCAGCGGTGGCATCTAAGGTAGGGGATTCCGCCTCACCCAGAATTTGTTGGCGGATCATGTCATAAGTGTCAGGAAGACGAAGCAGATAACACACAACCAGAAGCTCCTGGAAGTGCTTGTGTTGTTGAGCCAGATCCGCAGAAAAGGGGCGATTCTGAAGAATCTCAGCCCCAAGATCTTGAACTTGTGGTAGGCAGCAGCAGGAGACAAGGTAGGCCGGGCAAAGAGGTCCGCATACAACGTATTGATGCGGGACGTCTGAGCCCCTTTGGAATACAAAGCAGCAAGATGAAGCCAAGCGGCCTTCACCGTCTCATCATGACGGATGACAGGAAGGCATTAATCGGATAGACTGTTGGCGAGCCAAGTACGCACAAGAGCGTCACTCGCATCCCAGTCATCAAAGAGAGGGGAAGTGGTAGGAGGAGGGTCATCAACGAGATGGTGGCATTTGCGTTGCGAGCGAAGGAGAAAGGTGAAAGAGACGCTCCAATCCGGGTAGTTGGAGCCGACAAGCTTGGAAACGGTGCCAAGGTTCCCGGAAGGAGTAGGAGGAGCCGGATTGGCTACAGAGGTGGCAGCAGGAGTGGTGGCAGTAGAAGCATCAGAAAGAGCCATAAGAACAATCCAACAGGAAGCCGCGCGGTTAGAAAACAAGCCGCGCGGATAGGCAGAAGAGGAACTGCAGCGGTCAGGATGTCAGACACCAGCGGCCAGAGAGACCACGACCAAGCCGCAGTAACAAGCAAAGGGGAAGAAGTCGAGCGGCAAGCAGACAGTCCGCTCGAACAGAAGCACGAGAGAAGGCAAGGCACACGGCGATAGGTCGCGGCGAACAAGGCGACAGGTCGCAGTGAACAAGGCAACAGGTCGCGCACACAGAGGGCAACGACAAGGAGACCGCGCGGACAGGGCGCAAGCCGGAGAAGCAAGCCGCGCGGACAGAGAGAAGCACAGAATCAGGAGGAAAGGATCGATTCCTCTGATACCATGTTAGAAGCGAACTAAAACAAGCCGGAAATGGTATAACTGAAATTTTATTATCAGAAAAAGGTATCTATTACAAAGGTATGGCCTCCCTTATATAGAATGGAGGAGAGAAGAGAGAATACAAATAAGAGATGTGGGACTAAAACTATACAAAAGAATCTGGGCGGCTAGAACAACAGACCGGAACAAGCCGCGCGGTTAGACAGAAGGGCTAACCGCTCGGCCACTGCCAGAGAGAGAGACAAGCCGCCAAGAGAGACCGTTAGACCGCCCGGTCTCCTGGTCGCCAGTAACAGACCGCTAGACCGCTTGGACCTCAGACCTCAACACAGCAACCAACCCGCTGAAGGCAAACCGCCAGACCGCCCGGTCAATAACCCGCCAAGCCAGACCGACAGACCGCCCGGTCTCAACTTCAACAACCTTATTATAATAAATGCATGTAAATTCTCATCTACTGAGTGCGCTCCCTGCACCGAATGCATGTTCAAATGCTGATCTGAGGCTCTTTGTATTACAGTTTGCTCCATAGTGCTAACCGACATTGACGCCACCCCTGGGATAAGGGGACATACATGTCTCAAATGATGGGCATTGATCATAACAAACACCGCTTCCGCTACCATTCGTATGGTTTCTATAGAAGGAGGGGTTGCAGGTGCGTCGTTAGGCACACTACTCTCTAAAGAGAGCTGTTGTTGTGACTTCCCCGCACCACTCCTTGTCACGTATAGTTGTAGAAACACTCGATTAGGTGACAAATAGATTGCCAAAACGCAACCAGTAGGACACTCAGGTTCCTCAAATATGTGTATTTTCATTCCTAAGTAGGCATTCATGGGTTCTATTATATTATGACGGCAACGCACATACAAGTGCTCACCACCCCTTAAAAGAATTCACCCATGAATTAAAATAAGGGAGACCGACACCAGTGTCTGATACCAACTCATAACGCCGCCATCCATCACATAACATATAACAGAAGGTCCAGACTGGGCCTGATTCCATATACTACGGATAGGCTATGGAGTTACTAAATTGAAACCATAATCCAAAATTTCGCATCCTAACACAGAGTGCATTCTAGCAGAAGTAATTTAAAGGTTATAATTAGAACCCAACAATAACCTAAATGTCCACTACCACAAATAGGAATGAATAACAAATACATAAAGAAGTCTTGGCCTAAAGGCCTTACAAGGTTTACACAAATTAAATTTTCTTGTATACATCGACACGCAGGCCGGCCACACATGAGAAATAAATAAACAAAACGGGTAATTTTCTTTAGCCTTTAAGGGCCAGCTTAGCTATCCTAGGCTTTAGCCCGCTATATCTCGCTTGGCTAAGCTACACCTGCAAGCAACATTCCATCGCAACGTTCGCAAACAAAAGCAACGTTCAGCATTAACTGACAAAATTATAACGACCCCACCCCTAACTCGGGGTGACGGTGCTCCTTCCCTACATGCAATAGTATAAACATAATATGACAATATGAACGTGCAACTTAAGCACCATTCGCCACAGACGTTGGAACAAACACCCAATGCCCCGTACTCTCAGGGCATATTTTTTGGTGCACTGGACCTCAAGGGTCACACCTCAATTCTCTGCGACGGTTAGCAACAATAGAGCATTCAAGTCTTTTCGGGCCAAAGCCAAAGACAATGCCCCTATGGCTACGACAAAGTCACGGTGGCTTAAAATCCACACTTTGACTCACTCCAAGTCAATCGTCATAGGTTTGGGTGTAGTTTAGCTATTTCCAGTGCTCAAATTATTGGGCTCATTAAGCCACGATGCGGGTCAGCGTCCCCTTTCCAATCTGTACGATTCATAACAATATTATGATCCTAGTCTTGCAATCACGACCACCAAAGCTGAGCAAATTAAGCTCACGCCCACAAAACTGGTCCCCATGTCTCAGAGAGACAGACCTCACAACAATAGACCTCAAGTCCCCTCGCAACAGGCTTGTCAACAAATAATACAATACTCACAGGGATCTACCGCCGACGGTAGCACTACCGCTGCACGATAGGGGTAAAACTATCGCTTCTTCCCCTTAAACGAGAGTTTTTCTATAGACTGCCCCCAGTAGTCTCAATGCAATCAACTGCAAACCCTATGACTCCGAAATCTGCGCAATAACCACAGAGTCTTCTCCGACATACAAAGCATACAAACATCACTAATCAAATTTAACCCGTCTGGATAGGCTTCACACAACATGCCTTTTCCGTACTTCGATTCCGGATCTAAATGCAATCTAGTGGGGATACACAGATCTACCCATCAGGAGAACCACATCCACATGTTCGTGGAGTGTCTACCCTCTAATGCCAAAAGAAATGATTTCACATGTCCAAGGAAAAGGATCGTTACCCTTGAAGTCCTCTTTTGCGTGGAAGGAAGTTGGAGTACATTACATCAAGTGAGTTATAATTGACCAAACCTGAGGGTTGCTCAACATAAACCTCTTCTCTTAAGTCACCATTAAGGAAATCTGACTTGACATCCATTTGGTAGACCTTAAATCCCTTGTGTGAAGCATATGCAAGGAATAGTCTAATTCCTTCCAATCTAGCTACTAGAGCAAGGTTTGATCAAAATCAATACCTTCTTCTTGTCTATATACTTTGGCTACTAGTCTAGCTTTATTCTTTACTATAACACCATTTTCATCAAGCTTATTCCTATAGATCCACTTGGTTCCAATGATGTTATGTCCTTACTATCTGGGAACCAGCTTCCAGACATTGCATCTCTTGAAATGGTTCAGTTCCTCTTGCATATCCACAATCTAAAATGGATCAATATTGGCATCTCCAAACCTTTTAAGTTCCACCTGAGACAGGAAGCTGGAGTACATTACATGTTCAGGCTTTTGCTCCTTGTTGTAACCCCTTGGCTAGAATCTCCAATTATCTGATCTCTGGGATGATCCCTCAAGTGCTTGATTACTAGAGGCATTCTTACTTCAGCATCAAGAACTTTAGTTGCTGGATCTTGCTGACCTTCATCCATATCAGGTGTACTTTGATCTCTTTCTGGAGTGCATACTCCATCATTTTCTTCTAGGGTAATTGGAGAACTGTCCTTGATGGTTAGTTTTTCCATCATCATCTCTACACCTATAGATCAAGAGGAGCTGAGCAGCTCACTGTTAATCATTGATGACTCATCAAAGTCTACATTAACAAAATATTCTACAACTTGATTTCTCAAGTTATAGATCCTATATGCTTTGCTATGATTGTTGTATCCAACAAATATCCCTTCAAAGGATTTGACAGCAAACTTAGTCAAATGGAACTTTTCATTATTGAGCACAAAGCATTTACTACCAAAGATCTTGAGATAGGCAATATTTTGTTTTCTGCCATTCGTAATCTCATAGGGAGTCTTCTTGTGGTACTTGTTGATATATGCCCTATTTAGGACATGACATGCAGTGTCACTACCTTAGCCCAGAAATATTCTAGGAGAGAAGTATCATTGAGAAGGGTCCTGCCAGCCTCTATAAGAGTTCTATTTTTACTCTCAGCTATCCCATTTTGTTGGGGAGTTATAGATGAAGAAAAGTCCTGGTGAATCCCTTGATCTTCACAGAACTTTATCATACCTTCAGACTGAAATTCAGTACAATGGTCACTTATGATTTTGACTATAGAGCTGCCTTTTTCATTGTGAACTTGTCTAACAAAGGTCACAAAAGCGTCAAGGGTTTTTGAATTTTTCTTCAAGAAGAACACCCAAGCAAACCTGGAGAAGTCATCAACTCTCACAAGTGTGTAGACTTTCCTACCTAGACAGTGAACTAGCATAGAACCAAACACGCTTATATGTAGGAGGTATAATCACCTCACATAAATCTTGGCACCAATGTTCTTAAAGGATGCTTTGGTCTGCTTGCCCTTTTGACATGTAGAGAAAATGCCCTCCTTGGTGCATCTTATGGTGGGACCATTTCTGACTAGCTCTTCACTTAAGAGCTTACTTATTGACTTGTAGTTCAAGTGAGCAAGTCTCTTGTGCCATTGCACACAATATGAGACTTTCTCATTTGCTACCAGACATACATGAGTGTCTAAACTTAAACAAAAGAAGTTTAAACAATAAATATTCTCACTCCTAGTTCCTATCCAAATGACCTCTTGGTCACTTGATCTTTTAATTTGGCACTCATCCTTGTGGAATACAATGATATAGCCACGATCACATAGTTGGCTTTTGATAATTAGGTTGAGTTGTAACCCTTTCGCATAAGCCACTTTTGTGATTGTGACAATGCCATTGGTGATCATATCATAGCCCTTGGTGACTCCTTTGTATGAGCATCTATTGGATCCCTAGTTGGATTTGGGCTAGGTTGACTAAGTTAGGATATGACCCAACATGTATAGATTAGGGTCATGGTTGTGTCCTAGAGTCTAGGTCAAGTCCTTTGAGTCAACAGTACAAAGGAACAGCCTCCAACACTGCCAGAGACTCAAGACTTAGAGAATTCAATACTTTCAAGACTTAGAAAAAGGAGTTCTACGTTCGTCGATCTCCGGTCGACGAAATTCGAGCTCAGCTTGACGAACTCAGGGACAATTCTCTGAGCTTAACTCGATGAACTTAGTTCTCAGCTCGACAAACTCTGGACAAAGTAATAACTCATCTAAGTCAAACCTCAGTCGACGAACTAAGAACATTAGCTAGAAGAACTCTGTTCTCTGGTCGACTAATTCTGGACAAGGTGATTCAACACTCAACATCAGAAAATATTCTAAGTCCAGATTACAGACTCAGCTCGACGATTTTGAACCCCAACTGGACTAATTATGTTCTCAGGGCTCAGCTCGACGATCTTAGATTCAGCTCGACGAACTTGATGCACAGAAGAAGAAAGTTATCAAGCAACATTCAGAGGTAGACGTTCTTGGATCTCAGCTCGACGAACAGCCATTCTCAGCTCGACGAACTATGGACTCTGGTTGACGAATCCAGTCTTGGCTGTTTTCCTCTTTTGTCCTTATTATGTGGCAATAATTCCTGAGTAATTAGTGCTCTAATATTCTCTGAATATTACCGTTAGACAAAAACATTAATTATGATCTTCATCAGAATTGTTGCCTGTCGTTTTTATAAGGGATAGTTGGGGAAACAAATTAATGCCAAAAATATTTCAAGGCCGTCAGCATTAATTGCAAAAGGATTTACAAATTCAAATGGACTTTCTCACGGGAAATATATAAAACATATAGATTTTCCCTTCCAGAATATACGAGAGATACAATACAGAAAATAATAGATAGACAGACAGAATTCTTAAGATTTGAAAATCATTCAGTCAAGAATCAATAGAAGCTAGACAAGAAAAAGAACAATTCTGAAGAAGAACAACAACCATCCAATTCAATTGTCTTCTTCTGTCATACTCTTAGGAACTCTCTGATGGACAACAATACTGCATCTGTCAAAATATTTCCTGAAGTTCTTCTTGTCAAAATTGAAAGCTTGAAGGCCTATCACCCTGCAACAAAGCTTCCATCATCCTGAACAAGGAACATCTCAGGGGGAGCTTTTGCTACCATCAAATCCACAAGTCTTCTCAGTTGTTTGAATTGAGAAAGAGAAGACACAATGATTCTCTCACCCCCACTGTAAAAAGGGTTGTCATCTCCCTTCAAAAGTGATTCCTGGTTGTAAGTCTCCTGATCAAAAGACTTGAGGTTTCGTTGTTGAGCACCTGATCAAAAGCTCATTGGTGTTAGGCACCTGATCAAAACTCTGAGTGGATTCCTACCAGGGTGGTAGAAGAGTGGATGTACCAAGTTTGGGGAACCACTATAAATTCTTGTGTCGTCTGGTTGCCCCTTTTTCTTTTTGTTCTTGTTGTGGCTGTGATATTTAGGTTTTTCTATGTTTACACTTATTTCTCTTTGATTTATATGATATAGTATCCAAGGTTAGGAGTACTTTTTATAGTTCAGAAAAAGATTTAAATTATACCTACATACTCTATTTACCCCCCTAGAGTATATCAGATCTAACCCTAACTTTCAATTGGTATCAGAGGTGGTTCTTTTGGTTGTAAAAGCTAACCCTTGAACCAAAGATCCTAAGTTAGATCTGTTTTTTTTATCATTACTAGATTTATACATATAGCATGACACAGAACAAAGAATATGCAAGCACCAGACCTCTAGTGTGTAACTTGTCAAAGTTCACAATCTGGAAGGAGGGAATTAGGCTTTACATGAACTATATTGATAAAGATATATTTAATTCTATCTTAACAGGACCACCAGCTCTAGTGGCTTCAACCTCAACTACATCAACTGACCTGAGTGCAATTCCACCCCCTAGATGGACAGATGCACAGAAGAAGGCTAAGATAGCTGATGCCAAATCCATGAATATACTGGCTCAAACTATGTCTGATGAAATATTTCAAAAGGTTGCTGAGTGTCAATCAGCCAAGGAGATTTGGGATTCCCTGAACCAAATGGTGGCTGGATCAGCAGATGAGAGGAAAGATAGAAGGTCAAATCTCATCACTCAGTATGAGAACTTCAAGAAAGATGAAGCAGAGACAGTAGAAGTAATGTACAACAAACTTAGCTCCATCATCAGTGAGCTAAGGACTCTAGACAAAGAATTCACTTTAACTGAAGTGAATGATAAGATCCAAATGTGCTTTCCCAGCACATGGGACTCAAGAATCTGGCCCATCAGAGAAGCCAGAAGCATGACAGAGATTTCAAAAAAATCTCTTTTAGGAAAATTAAAGTCCTATGAGCAGCTGATCAAAGCAAGGGAAGCAGCAGCTGAAGTGAAGACTCCTACACCAACTAGGAAGGAGCACATCATAGCTTTTAAAGCTACAGAAGACTCTGAATTCATTCCAGTAAATGAAGAGTTGATGAGTCTCTTTGCCAGGAGATTCTTTAAGATGGCTAGAAAGGACTTCAGAAGGAAACCTTCTAAATATGAAGATAAGCCAATGTATGACAAAACACCCTCTAAAGAAGTAGTGTGTTTTGGCTGCAGGAAACCTTGGCACTTCATTTCTATGTGTCTAGAAGCTCAGAAGAAGGACAGAAGAAAGGAGAAGGACTCAAGGAAGAGTCACTACAACAAGCCTTCCTCAAGCAAGCAAAAGAGGAAAGACAAGGGCTTTGTTGGTGAGACATAGAGTGATACTGAAGAAGAATCTACATCCTCTAGCTCCAGTGAGGATGAAGTAGAGTAGAAAGCAAAGGAAGTATGCCTCATGGCTATTGAGGAAGACAGTAGCAGATCTGACACAGATGAATCAAATAATGAAGAATCTCTATCAGCTGAAGATCGGGTAATAGCTTCTTATGATTTTGAGTTAGATGAATTTAAATTTGAATTCAAAAATTTATGCTTAGACATGATAAACTCTGAGAAGGAAATCAAACTTCTCAGAGAAAAGTTAAACACCCTAGACAATATCACTGCAGAAAATGCAAAATTAACCAATGAACTAATGTCTGCTAATAAACAAATATCTTTTCTGAAAACTGAACTAAGTAAGGCAAAACTATTAGAAGAATCACTGAATGGAAGAAGTCTACAATTATTAGATATCACTAGTACTGTAAATGCTAGGACCAACAATAGCAAACTAGGACTAGGTGTCTCCTCTAGTGATCGACCCTTGATTAAGAAAAATAATCTTTCCAGACCAGTAAACTTCATATCTGACAAGGGAAAGAAGAATACTAAATAGGTAAATAAAGTTAATAAGATTCTTGAACAAATTGAAACTAAGAATAAACTCAATATCCAGAAGAATAACAAAAATAACAATGTTCAGCAGTTATCGTCGAACTCAGATCAACGATATATGAACAGATCGTCGAACTCAGAATGACGATCTTTGAACACAAACATTAGTAACAATCATTCTTCGATCTATGATCAACGATACCAGTATGGTTCATCGACCAGAGATCAACGATTTTGGTGCCCAAAGAATGCATATTTTCATTCTTCTAGCAGAGATCGATGATCTCATCCAACATCGTCGAGCTCAGGTCGACGATCCAACCAGAGATCGTCGAACCCAGATCTTAATAACAGAAACTTAAATTCTAATAACAACTTTAACCCCTTCACTAAATTGATAATTCCACCTAGGAGATACCATCCAAAAGGATATAAAGATCAACTTGAATTCTCTTACATCTCCAGTTATAGTTATGAAAATCAACAAGGACCCAAGGTTACCTGGGTCAAGAACAACTAACTGTATTGTTTGCAGATGAAGACCTGTCCAGCATATAATCAACATTGGTATCTAGATAGTGGTTGCTCCAAGCATATGACAGGCAGCAAGGACAATCAGATTGATTACAAGTCAAAGCTAGGACTATAGGTCATCTTCGTTGACTCCAATTGTGGCAAAACAGAAGGTTATGACAAGGTCAGAATTGGAGCAGTAACTTTCATAAGAGTTGCATATATAAGTGGACTGAAGTATAGCCTCATCTCTATAAGCCAACTATGTGATGAAGGTTATCAGGTATCATTCAACTCTAGTTCCTGTATTATTACTTCGAAAGAAAACCAACCTTTTTTAATTGGAAGTAGACAAGAAAACATATACCTAGTCAATTTTCATTCTGTTACTTCAGACATATGCCTGCTAATTATAATTAGTAGTCAAAATGACTTATGTCATAAAAGATTAGGACATGTAAATCTTAAAAACATTACTAGGCTATCTAAGGACAACCTTGTTAGAGGTTTACCTTCTGGCCCATATAAGAAGGAAGGCCTTTGCAGGGCTTGTCAACAAGGCAAGCAAACAAAATCTAGCTTCAAATCCATTAATAAGAGTGATTCACCTAGGATATTGTACTTGCTACATATGGACCTTTTTGGCCCTGTGGCTGTACAAAGCCTAGGGGGGAAATCTTATACCTTAATGGTTGTAGATGACTTTTCCAGGTTCACTTAGGTATTCTTTCTGAGATTTAAGTCAGATACCTTCAAGGTTCTCACAGATTTTCTCAGGACCAGATAGATTGAGTACTCTACTCATGTTGCATTGATCAGAAGTGATCATGGTACAGAGTTTGAGTCTCTTCTAATGCATGAGTTCTGTGAGAAGGAAGGTATCAGGCACTATTTCTCAGCTCCTAGAACTCCTCAATAAAATGGGGTAGCTAAAAGGAAAAATAGAACACTCATTAAAGCTGCAGAAACATTACTTGCAGATGCTTACATGCCCTATCATATTGGGCAGAGGTAGTGAGCACAACAAACTATGTCCTTAACAAAAGTTTGATTCACAAACTAAAACATAAGACTCCCTATGAATTACTCAAAGGGAAGAAATCAATAATCAACTATTTTAAAGTTTTTGGTTGTGTATGTTATATTCATAATAATGACAAAAAAGTACATTAAGAAGTTTGAAGCAAAGGTTGCAGTGGGAATTTTTCTAGGATATTCCCAAGTCAGCAAATCTTATAGGGTATTTAAATCCATATTGAAAATAGAGGAATCTATGCATGTTTCATTTGATGAGTCTAACATGTTTTATAAGGAGAAAGAGATTTCTACCAAAGACTCCTTGTAGGTACACAACTTGTGTGAGGAATTGGATGGCTTTCACTTTACCCCCAAAGTTGTATCTCATCCTTCTCAACAAGTCAGTGAAGAAAGTGATGAAGAAACTATGGAAATAGCTGAACTTCCTACAACAATAGAGGCTATTCTACTAGAGGAATTCATTCAAAATTGTGTGTCTGAACATACTCCACCTACTGATCTTGTCACACTAAGGGATCACCCCAGATCCCAAGTGATTGGAGACATAATAGATGGTGAACAGACAAGGCATCAACTCAACAAAGACTTGATGCATGCCTATTTCCTCTCTCAAATTGAACCTCAATCCATAACTAATGTAGAGCAAGATCCCCACTGGATTAATCCAATGCAAGAAGAGCTCAATCAATTTGAGAGATGCAGAGTTTGGGTTTTTGTTCCAAGACCAAAAGACTACCCAGTCATTGGAACCAAATGGGTATTCAAAAATAAGCTTGATGCCTAAGGTGTGATTGTGAGGAACAAGGCTAGGCTTGTTGCTCAAGGATATAGGCAGGAGGTAGGGATTGACTATGATCAAACATTTGCTCCAGTTGCCAGGCTAGAAGCTATAAGGATATTTCAGGATTATGCTGCATTCAAAAAGTTCAAAGTTTATCTAATGGATGTGAAGAGTGCTTTCTTAAATGGGGAACTTAAATAAGAAGTTTATGTTGAACAACCTCCAGGTTTTGTTTCTCCAACTTATCCCTCTTATGTATTTAAATTGCATAAAGCTCTCTATGGTTTAAAGCAAGCTCCAAGAGCTTGGTATGAGACCTTAGCTAGCTTTCTCTTAGAGCATGGTTTTTCAAGAGGCATAGTAGATAGGAATTTATTCACTAAAATGCATCATGATAAAATTTTGTTAGTACAAATTTATGTAGATGACATAATATTTGGGTCTACTGATCCCAAATTGTGCAAAAGATTCTCTGATCTAATACATTCTAAATTTGAGATGAGTAGCATGGGTGAGATCTCCTACTTCCATGGTCTCCAAGTGAAGCAGCTTCCTGATGGCATCTTCATTTCCTAGGCTAAATATGCTAAAGATCTTGTCAAGAAGTTTGGAATGGTTGATGCCTCAGCAAATAAAACACCCATGGCTACAAATGCTGTAATAGACTCTGATGCACTAGGGAAACCTATAGATCAGAAACTATATAGGGGTATTGTTGGGTCCCTACTATACCTCACAGCAAGAAGACCTGATATTATGTCTATCACATGCCTTTCTGCTAGGTTCCAGGTGAACCCTAAAGAATCTCATCTAGTTTTTCTAAAAAGAATTTTGAGATATATAAAGGGTTGTCCTAGTCTAGGTCTCTAGTATCCCACTGAGTCAGAGTTTGAGTTAACTGGATACTCAGATGCTGACTTTGGTTGATGCAGAGTGGACAGAAAAAGTACCTCAAGAACTTGCCAGTTCCTTGGTATGAGATTAGTGTCTTGTTTTTGCAAGAAACAATCATCTGTGTCCACATCAACTACTGAAGCAAAATACATTGCAACTGGCAATTGTTGTTCCCATATGCTATAGATTCAGAACAAACTCCTAGATTATGGGTTTAACTTAAATAATTCAACTTTACTATGTGATAACACAAGTGCTATATACATAGCACAAAATCTAGTCCATCACAATAGGACTAAGCATATAGACAATAGACATCATTTCATTAGATAGTGTGTAGACAAAAACAAAATCAAACTTGTCTACATCTACACTGATTTACAAAAAGTTGATATTTTCACCAAACCCCTGGATGAAATAAATCACTTGTTCTTTGTAAATCAGCTTGGAATTATCAATGGAGAAGACTAAGTTTAGTTTCTGTCTGCACTCGAAGAACTCTTTAAATTTCGTCGATCGGAGGTCGAAAAACTGCGAAAGGTTCTTGAGATTTTCGTCTACCTGAGATCGACGAACTCTCTGTGGTAAGTGATCTTTGTCGACCTGCGATCGACGAACTTACTTCAGAAAACTTTCGTCGACCAGAGATCAACGATATGTCTTCAACCCTTCAGATTGAGATCGACGAACTGTTTAACTCTAAATTACTTCGTCGACCTCAGAACGAAGATATTTTTATTTCTCATGGATCGGAGTCTGTCATTTCATATTCCGGAAAACCTTATATTTAATTTTTCTTCGACCTCCGTCCCGCGCTTTAAGTTCCCTTTGCACTTGATCTTCATTTTCTCTCTTGCAGGTGCACTCATGGCGATTCCAGCAGGCGCTCTTGCGACAATGAGGTTTGATACCGAATTCGATGTGGATTTTGACTCCTTCAAGGACTCCAATCCAATTTTCATCCACATTCTGCAACTGCTGGAAGACCAGCAATTGAAAAATCTTCTGACCATTAGAATCAAATTTCCTAGCATGGAAATCAGTGAATGGGTCTATACCGCGTCTATAACCGAAGAGATCACAATTACCGGATCAATAGCTGGTACTGCCATATCTCTCACTCCCGCTGTACTAACTGAAATCTTTAGATTAGATAATGGAGAAGAAGAATTAGAAATTGATAATGAGGAATATGATATGATGTTGAGTCTGATGGGTTACTCTGGAGATAACCCAAATAAACTACTGAAAAAACACCTATCTGCCGAGTTCAAGTTTCTCGCAGATATTGTTGGTAAAGTCTTGCTGGGCAAGCACACTGCACACGACTATATAACCAGGCATCAATTTCTGGTTTTGTGTGCAGTGGTAAACAAGAGGTAGGTGAATTGGGCACATATCATCTTTGATCCTTATTAAGAAAAGGAACAGTAAAAAAGAAGTAAACTTTGGAAGGATCCTAGGGATCTTCTTGACAAAAAAGGCTGCTGAATCATTGGTCTCCCAGACCACATTCATCAATGCCAGTGAAAGGCTAACATGTGTCTTGTTTGGCAGGTGGGAGAGGACAATCACAAAGCCCTCTAAGGCTTCATCCTCTGCTACCCATGCTTCTGAAAGTACAAGGGATATTCCAGCCACTTCCCACCCTTCTGAAGAGATCCCATCCAACATTATTCCATTCAACATTACTCCAGCCACTCCTCAATCTCCAGCTCTTTAACCTTCATCTCTGCCAGCAACTCAACACACCCCAGCTTCAACTCATGTTACAGTCTCTACTCCCCTACCTTTGTCATCCTCAATTCCTCAATCTCCAACACATATTTCCTCCTCTACACCTTCCCCCAACAAGATACACCAATGACAACACCACCTCAATCCCCTCTTCCATCTCATCTTGCTGATATCCCCCACATCAACCTCTTCTCATTCCCATCCTTCAAACTATTATCATCTCCACAACACACTCCCTCTCCTCAACATGACTCCCCTTACACACTCCCATTTCACCTCCACCTATAACCCCCTCAGCAACTGAAATCATAACTCAACCAACTACTGCCCCACCATCCACTTCTCCAAACCTGGATCCATCTCTTGTCACCCCACTCATTACTCTCCTCATATCCCTACTCAAATCTCTTATAACAGAGGCCATTTCTCCTCTAGCTGCCTCCAAATCCTCTCTTGCTGCCCAGATCTCTGCTCTGACCACTGCTCCCTCTTTATTTGGGGGCCTGACTTCAATTGTTACTGAACCCAGGCAGGGGGAGATACTTGATGATGAAGAAGCAGCAGTTGTTGAAGCAGAAGCAGTAGTAGTAACAACAGAAACAATAGAAGTGTCAGAAGCAGGAACAGATATTACAATGTCAAATACTCAAGTGGTCACTCTGCCAGAGATTCTGCCAGGAAGGGTTTACTTCATTAAATCCAAAGTGAATCTAGCAGCTTTACTAAGAGTATTTGGGCCATACATTCATTTCTGCCTTCCCCCCCATTCCATCATCTAAAGCAATGGTGTGCTATACCTCTCCTGCTAGCTCAGAGGTGTTAGACACTATAAAGAAAAGTTTGACAGCTCCTCCAGAATATAAGTCTGATGATCAGAGATCTAGCCCTCTTGGGCCATCTTATATCATGGATGATAGTTCTCTCCCCAATCTGGATGACATAATAGCTCAAGACATTGCCATGGAAACTGAAGTAGCTCATGCTGAAGTTATCCCCACTCCAATCAATAAAGAAATCTCCAAGGATACAATAAGCCAAATTAATGCTATGTATGAAAATCCTCAGTCTGATGATGATGATGATGATGATGATGAGGACTCAAAGAGGAAGAAAATATCTAAGAAAAGGAAGGCTCATCCTCCTCCTGCTCCTAAGCCAGGAAATACAAATGACACTCCCTACTATATTTTACAAAACATAACCCCATACAAAGGGATGCCAGCTTGGATGTTGTTTTCAAAGAATGAACAAAAGGCCAGAATGAAAAGCAGAAGATACTCTCCTCCCCCAGTTTATAGATACAGGAAGGATCCTCCTCCTCCTCCTCCAACTGCTGGTGCTTCAGGAACAACTACTCAAAGTTCAGATGCTCCATCCAAGTGTACATCTTTCACAAAAACTTATCAAAGTCAAGGAAGGCCATCTAGACATCAATCACATGGAAGCAGTCAGCAAAGAAGTATTGGTTATACAGAGCAGATAAAAGAAGTAATCCATCAGAAGCCAGAGTTCTCTCCTCCCCAACAACAAGCTGAACAAAGAAGGCATTCAGTATCACACAAACCTAAAGGAAAATATAGTGAAACTGCACCTCCAAAGTCACTATACATTCAGAGTCATGAAAGACATAAAGCAACAAACTTTCAAGCACAGTCAACTCAATTCAGGCCTACTACTCTGCTACCCTCCCAAGATGATCAATCATCTGTCAGTTAGGATGTTGATACTAATTTAAGGATGGCTAGGCTTCAAGAATTGATTGGTCTGTCACAGATAAAGAAGGCCAGAGAAGAAGGAGAAGATCCAACCAAGTTCACTACCATGTCCTCTTATAGAGAGAAAGAACTTAAAAGACTTCAGGTGAGAAAGAAGGTATTTAATTCTGCAGATTATATGGCTAGACACCCAGATGCTGTAGTTCCCAGAACCTCCACCCTGACATTGATTGGAGCAGCAGACATGTACATATCAAAGAAAGAAGCTATTAATCCTGAGAGGAAGATCATTTTTACTCATCCTGGGGATAAGAGAAAAGAAGCTCAGCAAAAGGAGAAGAAATAGAAAAAATAGAACCTGAACAGCTATTTGGTATATTTTTGATAAACTGTGTTTTCTTGTTACAAAGCTGACTATGTAAATATATCTACTGCATTTACTGTTAAATTTTCGTCCAGATATATATTGTGTTCTTGCTTTGTACATTTTCTTGTATTCAGACTGTTATTAGTGACCTCACCCAAATAGGGGGATATTGTTGGATCCCTAGTTAGATTTGGGCTAGGTTCACTAAGTTAGAATATGACCCAACATGTATAGATCAGGGTCATGGTTGTGTCCTAGAGTCTAGGTCAAGTCCTTTGAGTCAACAGTACAAAGGAACAGCCTCCAACACTGCCAGAGACTCAAGACTTATAGAATTCAAGACTTTCAAGACTTAGAAAAAGGAGTTCTACGTTCGTCGATCTCCGGTCGATGAAAGTCGAGCTCAGCTAGACGAACTCAGGGACAATTCTCTGAGCTTAGCTCGATGAACTTATTTCTCAGCTCGACGAACTCTGGAAAATGTAATAACTCCTCTAAGTCAAACCTCAGTCGATGAACTAAGAACATCAGCTAGAAGAACTCTGTTCTCTTATCGACTAATTCTGGATAAGGTGATTCAACACTCAACATAGGAAAATATTTTAAGTCCAGACTGCAGACTCAGCTCGACGATCTTGAACCCCAACTGGACTAACTCTGTTCTCAGGGCTCAGCTCAATGATCTTAGATTCAGCTCGACGAACTTGATGAACATAAGAAGAAAGTTATCAAGCAACATTCAGAGGTCGACGATCTTGGATCTCAGCTTGACGAATAGCCATTCTCAGCTCGACGAACTGTGGACTCAGGTCGACGAATCCAGTCTTGGCTGTTTTCCTCTTTTGTCCTTATTACGTGGTAATAAATCCTGAGTAATTAGTGCTCTAATATTCTCTGAATATTACCGTTAGATAAGAGCATTAATTATGATCTTCATCAGAATTATTGCCTGCCATTTTTATAAGGGATAGTTTGGGAAACAAATTAATGCCAAAAATATTCCAAGGCCGTCAGCATTAATTGCAGAAGGATTTCAAAATTCAAATGGACTTTCTCACGGGAAATATATAAAACATATAGATTTTTCCTTCCAGAATATACAAGAGATACAATACCGACAATAATGAATAGACATAAAGTATTCTTGAGATTTGAAAATCGATCAGTCAAGAATAAACAGTAGCTAGACAAGAAGAAGAACAATTCTGAAGAAGAAGAACAACCATCCAAATCAAGTGACTTCTTCTGTCATACTCTCAGGAACTCTCTATAGGACAACAATACTGTATCGGTCAATATAGTTTTTGAAGATCTTCTTGTCAAAATTGAAAGCTTGAAGGTCTATCACCCTGCAGTAAAGCTTCCATCATCTTGAACAAGCAACATCTCAGGGGGAGATTTTGCTACCATCAAATCCACAAGTCTTCTCAGTTGTTTGAATTAAGAAAGATAAGACACAATCATTCTCTCACCCCCCACTGTAAAAAGGGTTGTCATCTCCCTTCAAAAGTGATTCCTGGTTGCAAGTCTCCTGATCAAAAGACTTGAGGTTTGGTTGTTGAGCACCTAATCAAAAGCTCATTGGTGTTAGACACCTGACCAAAACTCTGAGTGGATTCCTACCAGGGTGGTAGAAGAGTGGACGTATCCAATTTGGGGAACCACTATAAATTCTTATGTCATCTGGTTGCCCCTTTTTCTTTTTGTTCTTGTTGTGGCTGTTATATTTAGGTTTTTCTGTGTTTACACTTATTTCTCTTTGGTTTTTGTGATATAGTATCCAAGGTAAGGAGTACTTCTTATAGTTCAGAAAAAGATTTAAATTATACCTACATACTCTATTCACCCCCCTCTAGAGTATATCAGATCTAACCCTAACTTTCAGCCTCCAAAGATCACCTTAGGCCCATTCTTTACAGGAATGTAATCCTTTAGATGGCACCTTGCTCTAATCTTATGCCTAGAATATCCGCTATCCAAGTACCATATTAGTGCATGGGTACTTGGACTAACCTGCAACCACAATTTAGTTTACCTTAGGACCCTAAAAGGGATTGGGTCCTTGGTTCTGGTTAGTCTAAAAATGGGCATGTCTGTCTGCAACAATTCTAACATGTAGACTCGCCCTAGCACTAGGCACATTGGGGTTATGGTAATAATCTAGGGCAAAATGACCCACTTTTCCATAACACAAACACTCATGAATATTATATCTCCTTTTCTGAATAGCTCTTGTAGACAAGCTAAAAGCAACTTACTATTTAGAAGGGAGAGCAGCAAACCTGTTCATATTTCTTTCACCAAGGATCTGACTGAAAGTGAGTCCGCCAGTAGATGTACTTCGCTTACTGTGAATGCCACTAATAGCAGTCTTCTTCGCAGAAGACAAGCTGTTGATTGCATCAGATATAGCAAAGTCAGGCTTACTGATTGACTTTCTTTTGGTCTGTGTCATTGCTAGAGGAGCTTTACAATTTTCCACTAGCTTTTTCTTAAGTTTGGGGGCTGGTGCACCAAAAATAAATGGTCCATAATGGGCCATTTGAATTTCTTCATGGGGAGCCTTAAAGGCACTCAACCCCATGCCCTTCCTTCCACTATAGCAATGAACATTTTATGTCACACTAGTGGATCTTTTATTCAATCAGTGACCATATGTGCTTTCTTAGTCATACCTTTTGGATGGCAGCACAACTTTTTCAAATGAGATAGCAGGCTGAATAGGGGCCTTCCCCTTCCTCCTATTCCTTATTCCAGTGTTCCCCTCAATGTACCCTAGTCCCTTCTTATTTGTTTGGGAGGTGAAGGTATCAATGAGTGGCAACACTGATTTAGGCTTGGAGTACTGAGCCACGAGCATCCTCTCTTTGAGGAGCTTCTCTTCCAACTCTTTAATTAAAGAGCACTTACCATTAATGGTTATACCTTGGATAATGGAGATTGTTTTGAGTTAGGATATCTCTCTACTCATCTAGCTCACCAATGTGGCTGACTCAGTGTGCAAAGAGAGATCTTTCCTTAAGGAAATTATTTCCTTGGCTTGTCTTTTGACAAGCTTCTTGCACATTTTTAGAGCATCCAAGATCAATCCATAATTATCAATCAATTGATTGAGATCTTCCACAGATTCTGAGTCATCTTCATCACAGGATGAAAGAGCCTAAGAATGGGGACTAGGCTGATCCTTGCTGGATTTTCCATCTGTCATGGCAATTAGTCCATTGCAGTTATTATCATTTTCATACACCTTAGTGTCACTGTCTGAGTGTGATAAATGGGCCCTGATCACTATCCTTATAGTAGGATAGTCCTCATCTTCTTCATCAGCAACAACAACAAACAACCCAATATAGGCTTCTTCTTCTTCTTCAGAATCTGAATATGCCGAGTTACTCGGACTCCAGCACTTCTCATTCTTTGCAATGAAGGTTTTTTCCTTCTTTCCCGTCAGATGGTGATGATCCTTCTTACTTGTCTCTTTTCTTTTGACTAGGCAATCAGCTATGACATGCCCATACTTGCTAATACAATATTAAACAATTTTAAAAGAACCATGTTTACTTGGTTTGGATTCATACCTGTCTCCTTTAGAGAACTTATTCTCAGACTTGTGGTGATCCATCTTATTGTGTGAAGAGGTGGAAGGTTTGTTCTAGCACTGTCTTCTCTTCATCATCTTCTGGAACTGCCTTGAGAAAGCAACAAATTCTCCATCTGACATGTTGCTGTCAGATGAACTTGACTCAGATCTATCTGAATAAGCAGGCCTTCTTGGGGGAGAAGTAATCCTCTCCTTGCTCTTCTTAGAGCTATCAGCCTTGAAGGACACTGTCTTCTCCTTAGCTTGGGAACTGATGGTGGTATCCTCCACCTTCCTGGAGGACAACAACATCTTATAGGAGAGCAGCTTTCCAAATAATGTGTGAGGAGGAGTTGTAGCTAGCTTGGCCACATCTCTAATATCAAAAATTTTGTGTCTCAGTATCTGTTTAGAGACCTTAAGAACTTGTTATTCAGCTCATAATTGTTGAAGACCCTCCCATAGGTCCTCAACTCATTCACCACTATGAAGAAATTTTCATAGCACTCAGCTATGCTGTCCTTCTTGCTCTAATTGAAAGCCTCATATTCCTGATTGATTAGGGATTTCCTGTCATCCCTAACTTTTTCAGTGCCTTCCATGTAGACAATCAAGGTGTCCCATATTTCCTTGGAAGTCTTGTAGTGGACAAGATTCTGGAATGTAGATTCATCAATAGCACTTACAATGATGTTCTGTTCCCTCTTATCCATAGTAGCCAAGATGACCTCATCCTTCGTCATCTTAGAATACTTCTTAGGTGTTTGGACATTAGCATCCAGAATTGAGACCTTCATGGGAATGAAAGGTCCTTCTTGTACAGTTATGAAGATTCTAAGGTTAGAAGCTTCCATGAACATTCTAAGTCTTTCCTTTTAAATCCCAAAGCTCTCTTTCCTACAGATTGGAAGCTTCATTGAGCCCAACTCTTTATTGTTCTCTCCTGAACCCATAAGGATAATCTGTAGCTACTCTTGGTGATCTGTTCAGACTGTTAAGTCTTTTTTCAACAACCTCCCTCTGATGCCACTTGAAAGACTTTATTTTCAAGAGTACATAGAGGGGGGGGGGGGGGGTAAGGGGGGGGGGGTGAGGGTGGGGGTGAATAATTTTTATATGTCTTTTAAGACAATCTTTTCTTAGGTGAGTTGTGATTTAGATTTAGATTAGCTTTCAAGATCACACAACAACAAACAAGATATTTATAGTTGTTCCCCAAGGTTTGGGTACATACACTCTCCCTCCCTCCTTTCTATCATTGTGTTAGACAAGACCAACCTCTCCAAACTTGGCTCAATGAGCTTACGACACAAATCTCTCAGGATCTCTCAGACTCTTCCAAGTCTTACCTATGCAAACAGAAAAAAAGAAATGAAATTTGGATAATAACAGAGTTTTTATTTCAACAAATTGTATATATTACAAAGTTATGACCTCCCTTTTATAGAATGGAGGAGAAGGGAGAGAATACAAATAAGCAATATGGGACTAAATACATTTATGAGATGAGCGGCTAGACAAACCCTGACCACATAGGTCGTGTGGTTAGACAAGAAGGTTTAACCGTCCGACCATACTGATAAGAGAAGACAAACTGCTAAATCAGACCGCCAGACCGCACGGTCTCCAAGCCGTTGGAGAGAAGCCATCATACCGCCCTTTCTCCAAGCTTCCAGAGTGAAGTCGCTAGACCGCCCGGTCTCCAAGCCGCCAGACCGCCCGATCTCCAAGCTTCCAGAGTGAAGCCGCCAGACCGCCTGGTCTCCATATTACAACACTCCCTCTCAAGCTAAAGCATATATATCAATCATGCCCAGCTTATCGCAAATGTGAATAAAAGGAAGCTGACACAGGCTTGATGAAGATATTTGCCAACTCGTTGTCTGAAGTAACAAATGGAGATTAAATCTGTTTCTTCAAGATCTCTTCTCTGAAGAAATTACAGTCAACTTCATTGTGCTTTATTCTCTCATGAAATACTGGATTTTTGGAGATATATAGAGTCATGTTGTCGAAGAACATAGGTAGAGGATGATTGTATACTTCTCCTATGTCCAGCATGAGAGCCCGTAACCACTTTAAATCACATGTGGTTGACGCTATACAATGATATTCAGCTTCTACACTGGACCTAGAGACAACATATTTTTTCTTGCTCTTCCAGCTCACTAGGTTTCCTCCCACGAATGTGCAAAAGCCTGATATGTACTTGCGATCACCTTTGTCGTCAGCATAGATAGAATTTGAGTAGGCTTCAACCTTTAAATGACAATTTCTCTGAAACAGTAGTCCCTTACCCGGTGCCGCTTTAACATATTCCAATATCCTTAGTACAGACTGTAGATGGCACTCTCTAGGAGCTTGCATGAACTGGCTATCCTTGCTTACAACATAAGAGATGTCAGGTCTTGTTATAGTTAGATAAACGAGTTTGACCACCAGATTCCTTTACCTTGTAACTTCTGACAGAAGAGGCGAGCCGTCTGTCCAGGTTTTATCTTCTCCGGTAGCCATGGGGCATCAGGCAGGTTTAGCCCCAGTCAACCCTATCTCTTGCAGAAGATCAAGAGCATACTTACGTTGGGAGTGAACCAAAGAATTGGGCTTTCAAGAGACTTCTATCCCAAAGAAGTACTTTGGGGAGCCCATATCCTTCATGACAAGGTGTTGACGGAGATGTTTCTTTGTCAGCGCTACCCGAGCCAGGTCATCACTAGTGAGAAGAATATCATCCACATATACGGCAAGAACCACCAGACCCAGGGAGGTTTTGCGAATAAATAATGAGTGATTGGCACAGCTCCTTGTAAAACCAACGACTGCCACAATGCCGCTGAACTTATCAAACCACCCCCGAGGGCTTTACTTTAGGCCATAGATAGCTTTCTTCAGTCTATATACACGTGTCTCCCCTTGATCAATATACCCAGATGTTGCTCCATATTGACATCCTCTTGTAGATCACTATAGAGGAAGGCATTCTTGACATCCAGTTGAGAAATGGGCCAATCCCTATTAACCGTCACTGACAGGAGAACTCGGATAGTGCTGAGACAAGCACCGGGAGAGATGGTGTCAAAATAATCAACGCTATAGGTCTGAGTGAAGCCTTTAGTGACCAGGCATGCCTTTTATCGATCCACATTGCCCTCCGAATGGAACTTCACAACAAAGACCCAATGACATCCGATAACATCGGTGCCCAAAGGAGGAGGAACAAGAGTCAATGTACCCCGCTCAATGAGTGTGGCAATTTCCTCATCCATGGCCGCCTTCCAATGAGGAACAATAAGGGCATCCTGGTAGGTGCGGGGAGTGGTGGTGGTAGAGATAGCTAACACAAATTGTCGGCGAGAAGGGGTAAGTCCTGTATAGGAAATAACAACAGCAAGCAAATGTTGGGTACACGCCCGCTCCCTTTTGCGAAGAGAAAGGGGAAGATCCAGGTAATCGGGTTCAACAGTAGCTGGTACATCTGTAGAGGAGAGAGCTGGCCCAGGAGCAAAGAGTGATCGTGAAGGCAGAGAGAGGAGGAGGAGATGGTGGAAACTGCGTAGGAGGAGACTCGGTGGGCGTAGACGGGACGGAGGAGTCGGTCGGAGAAGCAGGAATATCAGGAAGAAGGGACCCGTGCCGTGAGAGAAATAGGACGCATTCTCAAAGAATGTGACATCCTCTGAGAAGAACAGCTTCCGAAGAACCGGATCAAAATAATAGTAACCCTTCATAGTCGAAGAGTAACCCAAAAGACACACTTGGTGGCACGTGGAGATAGTTTACACGAGTGGCGGAGGGAGTGTGTGCAAAAGTCGTACAACCAAATACACGGAGTGGTAGAGGGAAGGGATCCTGCTTGACCGGATAGAGAATGTAGAATGGTGTCTGGCCGTGGAGAATTATAAAGGGAATGTGATTGATGAGATAGCAGGCGATAAGAACGACATAGCCCCAATTGGAGCGAGGAACCTGCATTTGAGTCATGAGCGTTCGAGCGATGTCAAGGAGGTGAAGGTTTTTGCGTTCAATCATGTAATTTTACTGTGAGGTATAGACACAGCTAGTTTGATGAATGATGTAATTGTGGACACAGAAAGAAGAAAAATCATGACTAAGATATTTTTTGGCATTATCAGAACGAAGAATTTTAATAGATGCATCAAACTACGTTTTAATCATATAATAAAAAGATGCCTATACAGATAATAGCTCGAAGTGCTTTTTTAAGAGATACACCCACGTACACTGAGAGAAATCATCAATAAAAGAAAAACCTCATTGGCCTTCACGATCAGTAGGAAAGCGTTACAAAATACAAACTACCCTGATCGACAGTGAGGGTAGGAGCAGGACCCCAGACATCAGAGTGAACGATATAAAATGGACGGGAATATCCATAACTTTGCTTTGGTGGGAAGGATGAGCGATGATGCTTTCCAAGCTAACAGGTTTCATAGTTGAGAGGAGGGTTGTGCGTAGGTAGGTGGGGCAGAAGTTGACAAAGAAGTTGTGGAGGAGGATAACCAAGGAGAAGATGCCATTGTAGAAGATCCGTAGAAGAAGAGGAAAAAGTGGAAAGAGTAGATACATTGTCGAGGAAGTGAGGTCGCCACTCTCAGTCCTAGAAGCAATCGTCCTATGGGAGCTCAGATCCTGAAATGAACAAGAAGTAGGAGTGAATGTGACGGAGCACTGCAGTTGCTTGAAAAGAGAAATAACAGACAATAAATTGCACGGAAATGTGGGCATGTAGATGGTGTCCGCTAGGCGAAGAGACAGAGTGACTTGAACCACTCTTGTCCCATTGACCGGTGAGGGAGAGCTGTCCGCAATGAAGACCGGGGGCAACCGATCATATTTTTCTAGGAGAGAAAAACACTGAGGATAGCCGGTCATATGATTAGTAGCTCCGAGTCAATCAGTCATTTACCTTGAGTCACCACATGGGCACTACCTTAAGACGTGACCACCAAGGCAGACTACTTCAAAGAGGAGGTGGAAGCATTATCAGATGGGTGAAGATGTTGATGCTTTATCCAACAACAATCAACCATATGGTAGGTGCGACCACAGTGAGAGCAGAGAATGCGAGAAGGTCCACATCTGCCAGATTGATGGCCACGGCCATCAGAGCAACCCTGCTGAGTCTGATGAGCGTAGGTGTCAGGTACCAGTGGGGCATATAATAGTGGATGCTGAAGCAAAGAGGTAACAGCCGCGATGCGAGCAGCGGTGTCATCCAATGTGGGATAATCCGCCTCGCCATGGATCTGTTGACGGATCATGTCATAGGAATCAGGAAGACGTATAAGATAGCACACAACCAGAATCTTTTGGAAGTGCTTATGTTGCTCGGTAAGATCCACAGAGAAGGCACAGTTTTGAAGGATTTTGGCTCCGAGAGCCTGAAAATGTTGGTATGCAGCAGCAGGAGACATGGAGGGACGAGAATAGAGGTCCACATAAAGAGTATAGATGCGGGACGTCTGAGCCACCTTGAGTAAAGAGCGGCAAGATGAAGCCAAGCGGCCTTGACTGTTTCATCATGGAAAATGATGGGGAGGCACTCATTAGAAAGTTTGTTAGCCAGCCAAGTGTGAACAAGAGCGTGGCTAGCATCCCATTCATCAATGAGATCGGACTCGGGAGGAGGTGGGTCATAGGTGAGATAATGGCGTTTGCGTTGTGAGCGAAGTAGAAAGGTGAAGGAGACACTCCAGTCCGGGTAGTTGGAACCGATAAGTTTGGAAACGGTTCCAAGATTTCTCGAAGGGGTAGGAGGATGACGGTGGGCCACATGTATGGTAGTAGTAGTAGTAGAGCTATCGGAGAGTGCCATAGAGAAGAAGAGAGTGACAGAAAAGAAGCAGCGCGAACATGGAAAAAGAAGCCGCGCAAATAGGGGAAAGGAAATCGCGCGAACAAGAATCAACATGAAAGTGATAATCGAGAGGTCGTGTGAATAGAGGAAAAGACAGGTCGTGCGATAACAGAGAGGTCGCATGAAATAGAGGCAAAGACAGGTCGCGTGAAGACAAGTCGTGCGAACAAAGGCAAAGACAGGTTGCATGAATAGAGAGATATCGCAAACAGAGAGCAGCGACAAGGAAGAGAAGGAAATCGCGCGGACATGGCACAAGAAGGAAGGGTCAAACCATGCCGACAGAAGTCACTCACATAATCAAGCAGAAAAGATCGAGTCCTCTTATACCATGTACGAACAAAAAAAGAAACTGAAATTTGGATAATAACAGAGTTTTTATTTCCAAAAATTTTATCTATTACAAAGGTATGACCTCCCTTTTATAGAATGGAGGAGAAGGGATAGAATACAAATATGCAATGTGGGGCTAAATAAATTTATGGGACTAGCGGCTAGACAAACCCAGACCGCATAGGTCGCGCAGTTAGACAAGAAGGTTTAACCGTCCGACCATACTGATAAGAGAAGACAAGCCGCCAGAGCAGACCACCAGACCGCACAGTATCCAAGACGCTGAAGAGAAACCTCCAGACTTCCCGGTCTTCAAGCTGCCAGAGTGAAGCCGTCATATCGCCCGGTCTCCAAGCCGCCCAAGTGAAGCTGCCAGATCGCCCAGTCTCCATATTGCAACACTACCTTAGGCCCAAGGCCCTACACTCAGTGAAATATTCTCCTACAACTCAGTGATCTGCTCCAAAACACCTACCTCAGACTTTAACTCAATGTCCTACACTCAGGCTAGGAGTTTAACCCTACACTCTGATTCACCACTGGATCCTACCTCAAAAAGAAACTGTCCTACAACTCAGATTCTCAACCAGAATCCTATAACTCAGGAACAAAGGTCCTACAGCTCAGATCTATAAAAAAGATCCTACCTAAGACTTTATAGTTTAGGCTTTCACTCAGATAAGTTAAGATCCTACAGATGAAGGGTTAGTAGTTTATGATGAATAACTATAGAGAAGATATCTTTGAGTCTGCCTCTTCCTGAACTGAGATGACTCAGTCCTATCTTCTTCATAGCTCCAAGAATGAATCTTCAAGGTTGTTCTGCTTGAGCTGTGAAGTAACTGCAGCTAGGTATTGCTCTATTCCTCCTTCTAACTCAGCGAGATAACTCCCTGATCTTGCTGTTGTAGGTGTGAATGACAACAGCTAACTGTCTTGAACAATCAAATCAACAACAAATATAATTTCTTCAAGATCTACAACTTTGTTGAGAGGAGGACGATTAAGCTCGGGATTTCCAAAAGTTAATTACTTTTTCCTTGGAATACCAAATTTGTATCCCGCCGTCCAACGGCTCTTTGAGTAGTGGTACCACCTGGAGTTGGTAGCTGCAATTTCTATTTTTCATTAATTGTTGTACAACAGGAAAGCGGTGCCATTTGTCGTCTACTATTCCGTTCCCACAACATTTGAATTCCTTCTGATGTCATCATGGCTCAGCACCTGTGGACTTAGCCAAATACCGACAATTCTGCATTGGCGTTGAGCGAAGACTCGTCCCTCATTGCCAAAACATTTAGGAAGAATTCTAAACCACCAGGCATTGAGTGATCATTCATCACTCAATGAATATCGACAATTATAGTCTAACTGACTAGGCGTTGAGTGAGCCTTCTTCACTCAATGCATCTGGACTTAATTGATTTTCTTTGTATTAAGGCATTGGGTGAGTTTTCTTCACTCAATGTTTTCTGCCCTTGTCTGCTTTATTGAAGAGACGTTGAGTGAACTACCTTCACTCAACGCTTCTGTCCTTGGACAAATTTTCTGTAAAATAGGCGTTGAGTGAGTTGTCTTCACTCAACTCATCTGTCCTTAGACATATTTTTAAGTCAATCACCCATGCGGCTCTGACTGAATAATGTTCTATCAATGCTTTCTCTTTAGGGCGTTGAGTGAACTGCCTTTACTCAACGCTTCTGGACTTAGCCAGAATTCTTGTCAGCTTCTCTCTAGATTTGGTTGTTTTAGCTTTACTCAACGCTTCTGGATCTAGGCATTGAGTGAACTGCCTTCACTCAATGCTTCTGGACTTATCCAGATTTCTGCTTTGGCAATGCTGAGGCTTTGACTACCTAGGCTTTACTCAACGCTTAAATCCATCTGGCATTTAGTGAACTGCCTTCACTCAACACATCTGGACTTAGGTAGATTTCTTCCTTATAAACATCTTGTCTTGTGTCCACCTTTCATTGTTTCTTAGACAACCTGTTTAAACAGTGAATCCAAGTGCAACATGCATACATAAAACTTAGAGCATGCATCAAATACATTTATGTATATGCCATTGTCTTATAGGCCTTCATCAAATCAGGGACATTGTGATCAATGGCCCAACATCGACGAATTGAAGGATACTCGACGAATTTAACTTGGTTCCACGAATATGCTCGACGAATGAAGGGATACTCGATAAAAAGACTTAGCTAATTACCCTAATACCTAATGATACTCAATGAATTCGTCGAGAATACTCGAAGAATTAGACTTGACTTCTCATGAACACTCGACACATTCACTGGATACTCGACGAATAAGACTTGACTCCCCAAATTTACCTGGTCTCGATGAATTTGACTTGAACTCACATTGATACTCGACGAAATACACTCGGCAACTAGGACTCAGACCGATCATGAACACTCGACGATTAGGACTCAGACTGATTCCTACGCTACTCCGATTCGACGAACACCAACCCTACCATATTTCTACATTCTATGGAGTAAGGAAAAAGACAATAAGAACAAATGAACTAACAAGAGGGGAGGAATCACCACTTGCCTCAAAATCTTCTGAAAATCGGCCTCTCAAGTGCTTTACCTCAAGGATCGGCCGCAAGAACTCCACGTCTACGATCTCTGAAACTTTTCGGGTTAAAACAAGGGTTAAGGTCAAGTACCCTAACGTCAAAAATCCACGAAATGGGAAAATCTTATCGTGCTCGTGAAGATCTTTGCAAGAGCTTTCCGGATCTATTCTCCGTCGAAGGTTTTGTGCACCGGATCTCTGATAAGCGGCGACCGGAAGACTTTGCGATGTCCGCCGCTCTTTGCACTACGCTCTTTAGGCCGTCTGTTTGGGTAAGACAGTGAATAAATTTTTCAGTTTATAAGTATATATATACCTATATAATATTATATTATTAATATAATTTACAAGAAAAGCTAAAACGACGAGTATTACAAAAACACCTCAGTTTTCGATGAAATTCGCACCAAAACTAAATGGCGGTGCTATAAATCCAATAACAATGTTGAAATCAGGATCCGACAAACCAAACAAGGGTTAAAATTTCCTGAAGTTAAAATAACAATAATCTTTGTAAAATTCACCGAGATCCCAAATAAGCCCAGTTTGCCACTAAACTTCACAAACACGCTTAAAATTAACCACTTAAATTTTCCTATGCCGAAAACTCTAATTCTGATGAACAAAATTATACACTAACGACGACGCCTCGCTAATTAGGTGTCAACATAATGCCCTTACGTCACTATTACACCACAAAAGGGATTAAAGCAATTATCGTAAATTCAGGGGCATTACAGCAGTTGTGGAGAACCCGCAGTATCTATCATACAATAGTGCGGCCTGGAGCCTCCTTGATGATGCATTTGCTAAAAATGCCCGCTTGCGGGAGAAAGTGAAGGTAAGGTTCAAAATATGCTTATGACCTTTCCCCTTACCTGTGGAGAAGTAACTTTCCATAGCCTTCCTAGGTGAAGAGATTGGTGGACGAGACCGAATGAAGTCAGGAGTGGTCCTTCATGACCAGGTGAGGGGCCAAGACGGTGATTCGCCTGCTGAAGGAATCTGACACATTGAAGCTCGCATTTGCTAATGTTGACTATCAGGCTCTCTTTGCGAGCCAGGCGAAAATGGATTCTCAAAGATCGGAGGAGGGGGTGTCTTAGATCCGAGTGTTTTTCTGCAAATCTTTGTCTTGGTTAAAAACAAAACTTTTTTGTTCATATAAGGTACTTACACGCTGAAATTGTTGATTTCTATTGCTATGCATTATACTCATCTTTGAACGAATATATTAGGCGATCATTATTTGATAGTTCCCCCGTTCGTACTTGATTCAATTAGAATGGCTTAAGTTGCACACTGATTCATTTAGACATGACCCCAGGAGACCTCGTTCTGAGCGTCCACTTATTTAGATAGGCAAAGATAAGGCAACCATGTAATGAGCGCCCTCTTATCTATACGAGGGAAGACTCGTGGCAAATGCCCACCTATTGTTTTGATCCGCTGTGTATTGTCGAGCAAACGATTCTTGGCGAAGTGTCGCGATCTATCAAGCAAATATTTGTCGGACAGATCTTGGCCAAGCGCGGCGACTCGTTTGTCAAGCACTCGCCTCGAGAAACACGGGACTATTATCCTTTGAAGGAGTTATCCGCTACTTTATGTGATCCACATGCCATAGCTTAAAGATTCTTTCTGGGTCCAAGGCATCCGTAGGGATCTCGTTTGCGCACAATATTGAAGAACGAAGGTGGGGAATATGCGTCTGTTTGCTCAGAGCTTGATCTCGGAAGAAAGGAGATAATACTGATAGCGCCTTAGTAATTGCACGACGGGTACACACATCCATACCCACCATATATGCCGCTCAAGGGTATCTCACGAGGTCAGTCATCACGGTCATATGGTGGGGGAAGTGACCCATACTGGCAGGAGGGTCGGAGGCCTGGGGACCCAAGTTTTATAATGTTTGGATACGTCCGAAGGGGTTTCAGCAGGCACGGGTAACCATACATGGGCATTAATCTCGAACCTATTTTTCGTGAATACTAAGAACTCTAAGAGAGAGTGTATCCCACATGACCTAAAACTTTCTATTAAAACCGAAGACTCGGTCTCTGTGGAGTTAACCCTTAGGGAAGGGGTGATAACACACTTACTACTCTCTCACGGGGCAAACAATTAAGGGAAAACAACAGGGAACAGACCCAAGGGCTCGTCGTGGAGGTCCCACCATACACCCAGAAGATCTTAGAGTGCTTCCCCTCCCTAGCCAAAGGCCGAGATAAGGGTATCTCAGAAAGTGAAAGAAGACCTGGGCACAAGTAAGCATTCCTTCTGAGGTACCCCCTTGGGCCTATTTATAGATTTCTGAAAATGGTTTGCAAATAGCCAACCTCCGCTGTTCCAAACAGCTATATGCAACCCAATTGGGTCTGCCAATAGTGTAACTTCGCTATTCTGAAAGGCTATGGGTAGACTAACGGTGGTAAAAAAAGGTAAAAATACAACACAAAAACACAGGGAAAAAGTCTCTCTGCAATATCCACTCAGTAGGGGCGGTGAGTGCTTGATGGGGCTGGCACTCGCCGCCTCTTCTCGGCTGAGGGATGCGAGTGCAGGCCAGCGACCACTCGGTATGGGTGGCGAGTGCTCGTTGGGGCGGGCATTTGTCGCCTCTTCTCGGCTGGGGGCAGCGAGTGCAGGCTAGCGACGTAGAGAACTCGCCAAAAAGGCACGTGTGCTTTGCAAGCTTGGCAGCCGCGTCCACCGCCCCCAACTCACCGTCCCGGGCTTCTTTGACCTAAATGATGAATCTCTCTCACGGTAAGCCACTAAGTCAATACGGGACTATACGCAAACCCCGCTCTTTGTGAGCTTCCGCGAATCTCAGAAAGACTCATCCAACCCCGGGTATTTACTGAGTGGGTTCTGAGGTGGAAGAGAATCTTTTGCGGGCCCCTCAACAACCATATAAATATTAAGGCATGGGCCGATGGTTCTTGCCCTTATTTCCTCCTCCTAATCTCGCCTCTAGCACCATGTCAGTTTCTCAGGAGGCTCTAGAGCGCCTTAATGCTGTCCAAACCAAAAACAAGATTTTGACGAGCTCACTCGCCCTTTAGCTCACGTGGAAAGCTCTTGAATCATCCCTGCGAATGAAGAAAGCCAAAGTGGTCAAGCGTGAATAGGCCAACAATGAATCGAACTCACAAAACTTTTCTCAACCTGAGGTTCCCGCGGCCTCTGTACTTGTTTCAAAACTCCTGCTACCGAGAGGAAATACTAACCCGTTGTACCTGTACAGATATGTTGGGTACACTGAAAAATATTTACCAGATTTGGAGAAGCCTCATTTTACTCAATGATATACATCAATTTGTATTTGATGGATGTTTGAGTTTCATTGTGCAGGTGTAAGTTTTGCAATAAATTTTTCTAAGTACAAGTGTCGACACTTGTGAAGAATTGTGTCGACACCCAGAAGTTGTGTTAACACTAGAAGCAAGGCATGTGTCGACACCCAGGCATTGTGTCGACACCTGAAGAAGAAGTTGTGTCAACACCCAAAATTATGTCGACACTTAAGGCAGGAATTGTGTCGACTCCTAAAGCATAAGTTGTGTCGACACCCAGGAAGTTATATCGACACCAGAAGAAAGGCATGTGTCGACACTCAGGAATTGTGTCGACACCTGAAGAAGGTTTGTGTCGACACACAGGACTTGTGTCGACACACACTCAACGCCATTTATCTACATCGGCTAAGTCAAAACAAGAAGCAGTTGTGTCGACACACGGGACTTGTGTCGACACTCACTCAACGACATCTGGATGACACTCAACGCCATCTAACAGCAACAACTATACTGAGTCTGAAGGCTTGTGTCGACATACAGGACTTGTTTCGACACACACTCAACGACGTCTCGAAACACACTCAACGACCGTTGGACATACACTCAACGCCATCTGCCAGCATCAGTTATGTCGAGACCAGGAGCAGTTGTGTCGACACACAGGACTTGTGTCGACACATACAAACAGAAGCTGTGTCGAGTAGCAGAAGAATGACTATGTCAACACATGGAGTATTTTGTTGACATCATCAAGACTTGTGTAGACACTTAGTCTATTTGTTTCTACACATGTGAAGCAGTTTGCTGAGTGGTTCATGCTGAGTTGTAAAGTCTTTAAGGAATCAGCTGTCATGAATGATGACTCGACAGCTGTCATAACCAACAGGTTCTGCACCTTTGTTAGAACTGTTAGAAGGTTGTTACAAATCGGATCAGTCGGTAATCATGAGAAAACTCTTTATAAAGGAATGATCCTTGACAACCAGGAGAGATGGATACAGAGATAAAAAAAGTGAATCATCCAAAAAGAAAATTCAACAATAAGAAAAGGGGACACACTTAAGAAGGCAGATTCTGAATAATCCGCAAGAGAAGATTCAGATTTTTTTCTGAATTCAAGGAAGGACAGACAGGAGATCAACTTATACATCAAGTAAAGGTCAACCTTATTTTGTTCTATCAATAAGCTTTGAAATAGCTAAGTCAGGTTGGATCTGAAGACTCAGTTTATTCAAGAACTGATCAAGAAGCTCACAGCTATAGAGAGTTCTATCTGGTGATATCTTCATATCTCTTAAACATTCAATTATCATGTAGGATCTTTGTAAGATCTGAGTTGTAAGCCTATAATTATAAAGGCTGAGGTAGGGCTGAGTGCCTAAGGTATAGGACTGGTAATAGTCTGAGTTGTAAGCCTAGTGATAAAGGCTGAGGTAGGGCTGAGACCTGATGTAGGATTCTTGGGAAGAATCTGAGGTATGATTTGTTTAAGTCTGAGTTGTAGGAACTAATCTTGTTCTGAGTTATTAGATTTGTGGATCTGAGCAAGTGGAAGGAAGTTGGGCTGAATCCAGTTCTCTACTGGATAGACGAAGGGGGAAGTGGATGTACCCATACCTTGGGGAACCACTATAAATCTGGTGTATGCTGTACTGTGATTTCTGTGCTGTGATTTGCATTTTCTGTGCTAAGTAAGAACTAGTTTATTCCCTAAATTATTAAAGAAAATTAGAAACTATTCACCCCCCCTCTAGGTGTCTAGGCTCTTGAAATAAGTCTTTCAAGATACCGCCAAAGGGGAAGGTGACATAAGAGGAGAGTACCGAGCAAGACCCACTGGGGAAAGGGCACAGCCAGGTGGTTCACGAGGTCACCTCTCCCAACCAGCTCAATGCTACCATGCAAGAGAGAGATAAGCCTCCGTCCATGTTCTCGCCTCTTTCCAATTGTCCTACACAAACTTTTCTCACAGCTCCCCCCTTTGGAACCATGGGGACGAGAATTCTGGCGTCAAGATCCCCCGATCGCAAGACGCCTGCAAATCTCACCTCTACTCTACTCCCAGCGGATGCTACCCCCAAACTTTTTGCTGAGCCGCTAGTGTAACACCCCATAATGCTCAGGATATAAAGTCGACCTGGATGGACAAAATAGTCGAGCGGAGCTCTACGACAAATGTCAAGCGGAGCTCTACAATAACCATCCAGCGGAGCTCGATGATAAACGTCGAGCAAAGCTCAACGAAAATGTTGTGCAGAGATTGTGCGGTGTTATTTCCTCTTTTGACGAAACGTCGAGCAGAGCTCGACAAAATCCTGTGAGCTCGACGTTTTTCCTTGAGCTCGATTAATTGAGTTCGATGAATGTCGAAGGTGGTATGATCGTGACGTTTTTGGCTTCTGAGTGTTCTTTGAGCGGCGGTGGACTTGTTATCTAAAGTCCAAGACGTTGCTGCTGGTTAGTAGGGAGATCGAGTGGCTAGGGTTATACCCGAGCCCTTTAACCTAAAGGGTTTTGAGAAGAGAAATTAATTCTCAGTCTTATCTTCTTCTTCATCGTTTCCTAAAAGAGTAAAAAACTGAAAAAGGGTGGGTGTTGGGCTGAGCTAATTGCTTTGCTGAAGGAGATCCAGTGGGTAGAATCGATATCCGAGGATGGATCTGCAAAGAGGAAGGCGGCATGATTCTTTCTATCTGCGCAAATTTTCTCCAATGGCATGAAAACGGCTTCCAAGGGTAACGATCTTCGGCTTGGACAAGTGAAGTCCTCTTTTATACATATGCATGGAATCCTCCACCAAAATATGGAAATCGTAAGTGATTCCTTTGGGGTTGATAGTTTATATCCCCTGTTGGGTTTGTATTAGATCCAGAAATGTGTAGTACGGAATAAGGATGTTGTGTGAAGCCCATCCAGACATGTTTGTCTGGATTGGTGATGTTTATTATGCGAACCGAAGAAGACTCCGCGTATAAAACATGTATTGTATGGAGTCTTTGTGGTTTGCCTGTAAAGTAAAGTAACATGAAGTGTTGGAAGAATTATCCATGAAATTATTTAGGGGCTGTGAACTTGTTGTTCATCCCTAAAGGCCGTGAGTGCCATTCTTTGTGAGTTGAGACATTGTGCTACAACTTTGAAATGTCATTGAGCCAAACTGGCAAGGTAAAGCTATACCCACGTCAGTCCAGTCTTGAAACTAACGATTTGAGCAATGGGAAAGGCTGATCTGTACTCGGGTTATGGTTGTCTAACTAGAGTGTCGAAGTTATTGGCATTCGTTAGGATCATAAAATGAGAGTCTTGGGATTTTTGCCATCAAGACTAAAGTCTCCTGCAATGGGCCGTGGAGCATGAATGTTCATTATTTACCGTCATGTAAGGGACCTCTGAACGGTTGTGGGACCCTGGTTTTTCGGTATACCAAGAATGTGCCCTGAGTGCACGGAGCGTCGGGCCGTCGGGCGGTCGGGCCCGCATTTGTTTTATATTAAAATTTGTGGCCATGCAATTTTCTGTTATATATCTATTTGTAAATGCTATGCATGCAGGAATGGATTTCCTATGCCCCGAGCAAGGGGCAGGGTCGTTATAATTGGTCAGCTGAATGCTGACCGTTACCTTATTTTCCACCAGTTGGTGGTTTGTCCCTATGCAGGTACTGGAGAGCCAAGCGGGAAATAGCGGGCTAAAGCCCTTGCTGATAAGTTGGCCCTCGAAGGCCGTGTTGTTTAACTTTTTCATGTATGGCCGGCATGCGCGCCGATGTCTGTAATCCACACTTCTAAAGAAAAATGTAAGGCCATAAGGTCGTGGACTTTTGTGTATTTCTGTAACATTCGTATGATATATAAAAATGTGGTAGTTTATATATAGTGGACATTCCTGGTTGTTGAGTTCAATTGCTAAAAGCTTCCAATAGAATGCTCTGAGTTAGGACTCATGTTAGCTTTTAATATTAATACGTAACGTCGCCGAGTGTTGTGTGGAATATGGCGCGGGGCCCCGTCCAGACCCTCTGTTATATTCCATATGATGGATGGAGGTGTTATAATTTGGTATCATCTTGTTTGGTCTTCCTTCTCAAAATTTGTGGAAAAATTCTTTTGCGGGGTGGCGAGCACGTGCATGTATCGTCGTTATAACATAAATGAACTCAAGAATGTCCACTTAGGAATGAAAAAACACCTGTTTGAGGAACCTGTGTGTTCCTATTGTTCGTTTTTGCCGTGTTTAGTGTCGTTAAATTGTATTTTGTACACATATAGGTGGCAAGAAGTGGTGCGGGGCAGTCAGAACCTCAACATTCTGTCGAGAGTACGGCACTAACTGAGGTGTCCACACCCCCTCCTTCTGCCGAAACTATACGCCTTATCACTGAGATAGTATTTACGGTAATGAATGCATGCAGACGGGGCAGGCAAGTCCTGCAATGTCTCCAGTGCATGCTAGTGTGAGACAAGTGCCGGTTAAGGCTTTGGTTGATGAGCGAGTAGCTGAACTGTAGTTGAAAAGGTTTATGAGTTTTAGCCCTCCTATATTTACAGGGGCGGGTTCCCCAACATAGACGGAGGATTGGCTTGTAAGAGTTAAGAGGATTATGACGGCAATCGGGACAGAGGAGGCACATAATGTCACCTTAGCCACCTTCCTGCTGAAAGGGGAGGTGCGTCTATGGTGGGATGAAATGGACTTGCATCACTTGGCCGGCAGACGTTTAATAGAGATCTCAATCGAGGAGTTCTCGCGGTTGTTTTTGAAAAAACATCTGCCGATGACGCGGAGAATTGCAATGGATATTGAGTTCCAACGTTTAACTGCAGGTGAAGGTGGTTTTGATGACTAATTACATGAGTTTATACGTTTGGGACGGTATGCGGGCTCTATCTTTGCCGAAGAAGACCATAAGACCAGTAGGTTCTACGAGGGACTACGAGATGAGCTGAGGTTGCTATTCTCGAGTTCAATGAGCCAAGGTTTTCAATCACTGGTGGTTACGGCTCGTTCTTTAAAGAAGGACATGAAAAGGGTACAAGGCAAGAGGGACTTGGCCGTGACAAAGCCTGAGTTCAAAAGGCCGCGTCCTAAAAAGTTTGGGTACCGCAAGAGATGAGGAAAGAAGTCAAAGTCTTCTAGACATGCCCCTTCTTCTATTGCTTCGGGGGAAACTTCTGGACAAGGAACACATACTTGTTATTAGTGTGGAAAGCCAGGATATTTTGCTCGAGACTGTTGATATGGCTCTCCAAAGGATGAAAAGAAGCCGGGTGCGACATATACAGAAAAAGGAAAGACAGTGGTTGAGTCTTCTACATCGTAGGCGCAGCCCCAAGTCTATAACCTTGGACAAACGGAGGCCATCAAACAGGCTGATGTTGTCACAAGTACGAGTAGTATATAGCTTTACTTTGTACCTCGTGATATTCTTGCTTATAATTTGAGTACTGTAGGTTTTGTCCTTATACTGGACCATCCGGTAAGGGCGTTGTTTGATACATGTGCTTCATATTCGTTCCTATCTGAGGACTTTGTCTTACGGATCGGGATTCCTACGCATACCACGACATATAACATGAAGGTGTTGTTACCTAACAAATGTTTGATGTATGCATATAAATCTTTTTGTGTTGAAGTGCAAATTGGAAGTCGGGATTTCATAGTGGAAGAATCGATACTGCCAATATCAGAATTCGATGTGATCCTTGGTATGGACTGGATTTCGGAGCAACGTGCCTGTATTGATTGTAACTCAAAGGAGGTCACACTTGGATAGAATACTGAGCTAGAGACGATATTCACTGGTATGCGAGGATCGAGCAAGATATTGATATCTGCTCTCCAGGTCGCCAAAGATATATGAAAGGGCGCAGAGTTATTCTTCATGCTTGTAGAGGCTGTGGAGCCTAAGTCTAGTGTGAGAGACGTGCCGATTGTATTGGAGTACGCTGATGTGTTCCCAAAGGATTTTCTGGGGTTACCTTCCCAAAGAGAAATCGACTTCGCTATCAATTTGGGGCCAAGTGCGAAACATGTGGCCCGCTCTCCATACAGAGTAGTGCGAAAGGAATAGTAGAACTCAAAGTTCAGTTGTAAGAGTTATTAGAGCAAGGTTATATATGCCCAAGTATGTCGCCTTGGAGTGCACCGGTTCTTTTTGTAAAGAAGGACGGTAGCTTGCGTCTATGTATTAATTATAGAGAGTTGAACAAGTTGACGGAAAAGAACAAGTATTCGATACAACAGATTAATGACTTGTTCGATCAACTAGTTGGATCAACGGTATACTCTAAGCTGGATCTGATATCTGGCTATTATCAGTTGAGAATTTGAGAATGTGACATCCCCAAAACTGTGTTTGGAATACTCTATGGTCATTATGAGTTCACGGTAATTCCATTTGGGCTTCAAATGCACCATCGGTTTTCATGGACTTAATGCACCGAACTTTTAGGGAGTATCTGGATCTCTTTGTGATCGTCTTTATTGACGATATCTTGGTATACTCCCAATCCGAAGAAGATCGGGCTAACCATTTACGTATGGTGTTGCACACTTTGAGGCGAAACAAGCTCTTTGCCAAGTTCTCTAAGTGCGAGTTTTGGTTGGCGTGGGTGGCCTTTTTTGTCCATGTGGTTAGTGGAGTGGGCATTCCGGTTGATCCGATGAAAATAGTGGCAATACGGGAGTGCCCTGTGCTTGCTACAGTAACATAAGTCAGGAGTTTCCTTGGACTGGCAGACTACTACAGGCGCTTCATAGAGAACTTTTCGAGGATAGCCTTGCCTCTCACCACATTGACGAGGAAGGATCAGAAGTTCATTTGGATGCTAGAGTGCGCACGAGCTTTTGAGGAGCTAAAGAGTCGTTTGAACACGACACCAATCTTATCTTCGCCATGTAGTTCAGACGGTTTTGAAATTTATAGTGATGCCTCAGGGAGCGGCTTAGGCTGCGTACTTCTGCAATTTGGTAAAGTGATAGCTTATGGCTCACGCCAGTTGAATGTGCATGAACGGAATTATCCCGTCCACGACTTAGAGTTGGCAGCGGTTATTTTTTCACTTAAACTATGGCGTCACTATTTGTATGGAGTGAAAGTGGATATATTCACGGACCATAAGAGCCTAAAATATTTATTAGACCAGAAAGATCTCAATATGCGATAACGGAGGTGGATGGAGTTCCTCGGAGACTACACCTTCGATATTCATTATATTCCCGGGAAGGGAAATATTATCACGGATGCCTTGAGTCGTAGGACTCCAGCAAGGGCCAATTGGTTGCAAAGACATGATGAACGCCTAATTCAAGAGCTGGAAGCTTTAGAGATTTCTTGTGTTGACAAGAATTACGTTGCAAATATGTATATGAACAGGACGGAGGTACAGTATGACCTTGCGGACAGGGTTCAGCGAGCAACGGAGCTCGATGAGAGTTTACAACGCTATGTAGCAGTGGGGTCAAATTCCTAGTTCTTATTGGAGGACGGACTTTTGCAGAAAGAAGGTCGGTTGTGCGTCCCTATTGTGGGTAAGCTACATGAAGAGTTGATGTACGAAGCGCACTTTATAAAATTCTCTATTTATCCAGGGAGTACAAAGATGTACAAAGACATGAAGAAAATATTCTGGTGGCCAGGAATGAAGAAAGACATAGCACATTATGTTGCCAAATATCAAACCTGTGCGTTAGTAAAGGCTGAATGCAAGAAACTTGGAGGTTTCCCTAAGTCTTTACCAATTCCGATTTTGAAGTTTGATGACATTTCAATGGATTTCGTGCATGGGTTGCCGAGATCGCAAAGCGGGAATGATGTCGTGTGGGTGATCATTGACAGGCTAACAAAATTGTCGCACTTCATACCGAATAGGAAGGATGATTCTATGGAGAAACTGGCAAAGCTTTATGTGGATAACATAGTACGAGTGCACGGTGTGCCCCGTAACATCGTCAGTAATCGTGATGGGCATTTCACTTCGGGTGATTGGAGGCTAATCCACCAACTATTGGGTACCAAGTTACAATTTGGTATGACCTTTCATCCTCAAATGGATGGTCATACCGAAAGGACCAATATGACGATGGAAGATATGCTCCGAATGTGCGCCCTGGATTTTGGGAAAAGATGGGAAGATCATCTTTTTTATGGTTGAGTTCGACTATAACAATAGCTACCAAACTAGTATTCAGATGATACCCTTCGAAGCTTTATATGGTAGAAAATGACGCACTCCGTTAGCTTTGTTGGAGACAGGCGAATCAAAGTTGTATAAGCAGAAGGAAGTCGAAGATGCTAACTCAACAATACGCTTGATATGAGAGAGGATTATAGTCGCCCAGGATAAACAAGATAAATACTACAACACCAAACATTGGAATATGGAGATTACGGTGGGCGAGTGGGTATATTTGAAAATCAAACCCTTCAAAGGCGTGTCCAGAATACGGTTCTTGAAAAAGCTGAGCCCGAGGTATCTTTGTCCGTTTGAAGTGGTAGAGCGAGGTGGAGAAGCTACCTATCGGCTAGCTCTTTTGGTAGAGCTGAGTGGATTACAAGATGTATTTCATATCTCGTTACTACGTAAAGCTGTGAAAGAGATAAAGTAGCTGGTTGTTGCGGATCAAGTACCGGTCGATAGTTGGCTAACAACGAAAGTTAGGCCCATTCAGATTGAGGATAAGGAGGTTAAACAACTGCGGAACAAGACAATCGGGATGGTCAAGGTCAGGTGGGACAACTGTGGTCGGGAAGAATTGTCATAGGAGCGAGAGCAGACCATGCGAGATGAATATCCCGAGTTATTTATTTAAACCGTTTGTATAGTTGTTGCAACATAAAATTTTGTGAAAAAAAAGATGCTGCAACCTTTACATTACTGATCTCTCATTGTCCTGATTGCCGTGTGATTATTTTGGGTCGAAATTCGTTTTAAGGGGGGGGAGGGTGATAAAACCCCAAAATTCTCAGGATATAAAGTCGACCTAGGTTGACAAAATCGTCAGGCGGAGCTCGACAATAACAATCCAGTAGAGCTCGCTGATAAACGTTGAGCAGAGCTCGATGAAACGTCGAGCAGAGCTCGACGAAAATGTTGAGAAGAGATTGGGCGGTGTTATTTCCCAGGTTGACGAAACGTTGAGCAGAGCTCAACGAAATCCTGTGAGCTCGACATTTTTCCGTGAGCTCGACAAATTGAGTTCGACGAATGTCGAAGGCGGTATGATCATGACGTTTTTGGCTTATGAGTGGCCTTTGAGTGGTGGTTTACTTTTTATCTCAAATCCAGGCCATTGCTGCTGGATAGAGGTGAGATCGAGTCGCTAGGGTTATACTCAAGCCCTTAACCCGAGTGGTTTTGAGAAGAGAAATTAATTCTTTGTCTTATCTTCTTCTTCATCGTTTCCAAGAATAGCAGAAAACTGATAAAGGGTGGGTGCTGGGCTGAGCTAATTGCTTTGCTGAAGGAGATCCGTGGGTGGAATCGAGATCTGAGGATGGATCTGTGAATAGGAAGGCGGCATGATTCTTCCCATCCGCGTAGATTTTCTCCAATGGCTTCCAAGGGTAACGATCTTCTGCTTGGACAAGTGAAGTCCTCTTTTATACATATGTATGGAATCCTCCACCAAAAGGTGGAAGTCGTAAGTGATTCCTTTGGGGTTGATAGTTGATATCCCCAGTTGGGTTTGCGTTAGATCCGGAAATATGTAGTATGGAATATGCATGTTGTGTGAAGCCCATCCGAACATATTGGTCTGGATTGGTGATGTTTATTCTAAGAACCGGAGAAGACTCCATGTATAAAACTTGTATTGTACGGAGTCTTGGTGGTTTGCCTGTGAAGTAAAGTAACAGGAAGTATTGGAAGAATCATCCAGAAAATTATTTAGGGGCTATGAACTTGTTGTTTAGCCCTAAAGGCCGTGAGTGCCATTCTTTGTGAGTTGAGTCATTGTGCTGCAACTTTTAAAGGCCAGTGAGCCGAATGGGTTAGGTGAAGTTGTACCCGCATCAGTCATGCCTTGAAACTGACGATTTGAGCAATGGGAAAGGCAGATCTGTACCTGCATTATGGTTGTCTAACTAGAGTGCCGAAGTTATTGGCATTCGTTAGGATCACATAATGAGAGTCTTAGGCAATTTTCCATCAAGACTAAAGTCTCCTGCCGTGGGCCATGGAGCATGAATGCTCATTATTTACCGTCATGTATGGGACCTCTGAACGGTGGTGGGACCCTTATTTTCCGGTACACCAAGAATGCGCCTTGAGTGCACGGAGCGTCGGCCCGTCGTACCGGCATTTATTATATATTGAAATGTGTGGTCGTGCACTTTCCTACTATATATCTATTTTTAAATGCTATGCATGCAGGGATGGATTTCTTATGCCCCGAGCTATGGGCATGGTCGTTATAATTTGTCAGTTTAATACTGACCATTGCCTTGTTTTCCACTGGTTGGTGGTTTGTCCCTATAAAGGTACTGAAGAGCCAAGCGGGAAATAGCGGGATAAAGCCCTCGCTGTTAAGCTGGACCTCGAAGGCCGTGTTGTTTATTTTTTTTGTGTGTTGTCGGCCTGCACGCCGAAGTTTTTAATCCACACTTATGAAGAAAAATGTAAGGCCATAAGGCCGTGTACTTTTGTATATTTCTGTAGCATTCCTATGATATATGTAAATGTGGTAGTTTATATATATTGGACAGTCCGGGTTTTGAGTTCAATTATAACCCTAAATACTTCCGCTATAATGCTCTGAGTTAGAAATCGTGTTGGCTTTTGTTATTTATACGTAACATCGCCGAATGTTTTGTGGAATATGGCGTGGGGCCCCGGCCGGACCCTCTACTATATTCCATGTGATGGTTGGAGGTGTTACAGCTAGTCTTCCCACCGGGCCTTGGGAAGGGAAGCATAACCTTCAACACCCCCTTTGAGGGGCGGCCCGACAATTCTCTCCATCCATCTAACAAGGACGCGAGTACCAGACCAGGTAGTGTATTTCACCAATCTTTTCCCGGAAGTACGAGAATCAAGCTGATAACATTGTTTTATTGTAGGCTGTAGTGAGGTTTCCACAGATCTCCCCTCTCCCGTCACCAAAGTCGATCGCCAAATACCTAGGCGATCCTCAGGATGTCGAGAGGATGAAGCGGCAGTTGATCGAGATACTTTGGAAACAATCCCTATTTCTGCGCGGGATTGCGGATCAATTGCGAGCGAATCAGGAGTCTGCTGAGGAGTGACTTCTCAGTCTGGAAAATAACTACACCCAGCTAGTTGCCAATCTGTCAGGAGAGGTCGGTGGCGGGATAGAATACCCTGGCCTTCACATCGCGTGGGTTGAAGAACAACTCCATCTCGCATAGCGAGGAATCCAGACCATTCGCTCCATCCACTATGCACGTGCCATGCCTGGAGCAGGAAGGGGAGGTCGGGAATGGTGAAGACGGCCCCTAGGTGGGCCTACCGGCACTCGCCTCCCGCTCCTATTACTTTTTGATCTTTGTAATAATCACTGTTGGCATCTATGCCGAGTGTGGTTAGTGTACTGTGGCTGCATGCTATTTTTGGCCTAGCCTCCTTTTTAATTTTGTCTTATCATGTTTGTTCTCTTGAATACACCTACTTTTACTCATGTTGCCTTCTATGCTTAGATCATGAGTATTGGCGAGAGATCGTTGGATTTTTCCAAGGGCCAAGACAGGACTTGAGGAAAGACCCAACAGATGTGCTATCCACACTCTTTCTATGTTAAGATCGTTTCCAACCCAAACATTTTCTATAAATAGAGTGTACACCGATCGCATTAATCGTCGCCTTCAATAGCTCTTACTCGCCACTTCTTGTTCTTTTCGCACTCACGCTTTTGCTCTTTGTTACTCTTCTAAGCGAGATGTATGGGGAAGGAGAAGGCAGGAAAAAGGGCGTGGTGGCATTCACCGACTACCCTTTCGTCAACTGTAACATGATCGCGGAGAATACCATTTGATGCAAGCCCAAGGTTTCTACGGGTTAACACTACGCATTCTTAGGTTTTATAATTAAAATAAATACGTTGTGAGTGGTTTCTCTAATTACCACTATCGATTACTCAGACAATTAATGACACAATTTTTAACATCAAACAACGCAAAGGGTCACTACCCCTTATAGATATTGAACAAGGGCTATATGTCAAAGTTCACTCAAGCGAATAGAACCTTCCCGATCCGGACAATTAACAATTCAAACTAAAATTATACGCAAACATTCACAATTCTAATAAGAGAAAGATCCAGACTAAAATAACGAGTTAAATGAAGTCCAAATCGATCCCAAATTAATTTTAAAACGAGGTGAACCAAATCACAGGAACTCGAGGAGAAATAAAAGATAATGAATCCGATTTCTTATAGAGCTCACGAGATCTACCCGCTCTGATTTATATGAAAATATTCGAAAGAAAAACACGCTAAAAATTCAGATTTATTAAGCACAAATTTCAATATAAATTAGGACAATTAACTAGCCTTCTATTCCACCAATTCTAACAAATATATAGAAGAAGCATAGAAAGAGTTGGTTTAGAAATCGTTACCCAAATCCCAAGAAAAATCCGTCCACAAGATGAGTGGAGGAAGCGCTCATGACATTGGTTAAATCTATCTCCACGCAATCCACGGATCTGCACCGAACGATGAAGGCGCGAGCTATTCTTCTTCCTTTTTAGAAAACCAATGTAGAGAGGGAAACTTGGTGGCCAAATTTTGGAAGGGAAAAGAGAGGGTGGTGGCTAGGAGGTTGGCCGAAATTCTTGAAGTAGAAGGAAGGAGAGGTAGAGGTGGGGATACTCACAAAGAGTAGGAGGATGAGGGGACGGAGAGGGTGGTCGAACCACCAAGGGTGGGAGAGGAGGAGGCCGGCGGCTAAGAGAGGGCAAGAGAAAAAGGGGGGCCGAATTTTGCCTAAGGGGGAAGAGAGAGGTAAGGAGGAAATTCAAATTTTGAATTCAAGTTTCAATTTTTCATCAACATTATGAAATCCTACAATAACATGGCCTTAAATAGCCTACACCACTCAATCTCCACCCTTCATGAAAATACAAACTCTTGATGGTTATAGGAACCCATCAATACACAAGAAATGAAATAATTAAAACAACACATGATGGTTATAAGCATCCATCATTATATCTGAAATAAAATTATTAAACATGAAATAAACACTAAATATGAAATTGCTTAAAATAAACAAATGTTAAAATATATAATTATAATTATTTAATTTATAATTATATATTTTATTTAATGGTGGCGGCGGACGTCAAGCAAAACATGTAGAGGCGACGGCGTTGGCGGAGAAACGTTGTGGTAGAATTTTATCTTCGAGTTTGCGGCAACGACCGTCCCAATCCACGAACTCTCTATGTCGGGGATCAAGGGCCGCATCAGCAACATCACCTTCACCATTCCTTTGTCAGCCTCTACATCACTCCAAGTTTAACCGCGCGACATCCATCAGACAATGAAGCCATCAACCACTTCTCTCCAGTCGAACTCGCCATCCTCGCCGAGCATTTCTAAGTTGGACTCCACCTCCCGCTATGGCCTGAGGTCTGCCAGGCCCTCCACTACTTCGGGGTAGTTCCCATACAGCTGATTCCCAACTCCATATCCCTTTTGGTTGCATTCGCTTGCTACATGTTGTCGGAGCGAATGGAGTTCAGCCTCCCGGTCTTCCGCAAATTGTTCAATTTACATGCCAAGAGGGACAGGATTTGTCTTGTTAATGTACGGGGAGCAAGTTGAGGATCCCAGCTGATTCCTAACTGGGTTAAGATGTTTATTTTTGTCTCCGACGACTTCGACAACCTTACCCTCTCGTAGATCCTGCAAGAAGAGTCCACCTATTGCACCCCCAGTCTCGGTGGCCACAAGTACAACCTCCACCAGTTTCTCATGGGGAAGGACTTCGACGTTTTTTTCTTGAGGAGGAACGTCGATTCACTTTGCCACTTTTCTCTTGGGAAGGTAAGGAACACATTCACCATTTCAGGGGTCGTCAGCTTTCAAAAATTTTCTAACTTATAATGTTCATGCAGGGGTGCGAGATCTTCCCCTTAATCCTCCATTCGTTGTTAACGTCGTACCCTCATCTGAGTTGCGTGCTACGGCTGCCTCAGCGGCCTGCAGGAGCTCTTCGAAGATACTATCGGGATCTAGCGGTAAAAAGAGGAAGCCTGACGCGCCGCTACCCCCTACTCCTTCTAAGAAGTCATCAACGGCCGAGAAGCCCCTGGCTGCCGAGAAGCAAAAAGGTTCCAAGAAGCCAAAAGGTGCTGAGAAGCCCCTAGCTGCCGAGAAATCACCCGCCGTTAATTTCGGCAAGGGCGAGGAGATTGTCGTTGGCTCTCCTATAAATAAGGACGGTGGTGTAGTGAAGGCGGGGGGGGGAGGCGGGGGGGGGGGGGGGAAGACCAGTGGGGCCTCGACACAGGGGAAGCCGGAACCTAGGGGCAACAGGAACTTCAACCTGGGTGAGGATCTACGGAATGATAGCGAAGAGCCCCTGTTGGTGTGGGATCGAAAGGCCAACATGGCCTCCATCTCTACTGTACTCCCCTCCTGGCAAAAGGGCGATATGGTCCCGGGCCAGGCCTATGCATTGGCCTTTGGAATGTATGGGCGGGACATCGCTGCCTACTATGACAGGGAGTTAAAAAAATAACTCACCTACGAGAGCTCGCGGGCCTGATTCCGCACCCTCGAGCTCATGCATATGTCAGCGCCCCGTATGAATCCGCCTTGCGCGACAACTGGCGGATGTTAGCGCGGCGCGATTCGCTCTCTTCTCAGAGGTGAAAATGCTGAAGGAGGAGCTCGCGACCTCCAAGAGGGATCTCACCCTGCGGGAAATTGGAGCGGTAAGTATTTTATCTCCTGTTGCACACTTACCGTGCTTTACTCTCGCCTTGACCCCTTGTTATCTTGTAGGATGTCGTGATTGTCACTAAGAAGGACACGCGCATCGCCCATCTTGAGGACTAGAACCGATGCATAAGGGCTCAGAATCAGCAGTGGATAGACTCTCTGGCTACTCCTCCCCCGGGCGAGAAGAAGAGGTCTTTGTTATACACACAGCATGAGATCGACCTAATGATGCAGGAGCATGCCATCTTGGGAGCCAGGCATGCGCTCCATATGATACAGGAGGCCGGCTTTCTAAAAGGTGAGGACGAGAAGGTGATGCCGAGATCCTAATTCTAGCGCTCTTCCAGCCCGTTCCTGAGCCATCGGAAAGTGCATATGATGTCTCTGGCGAGAGTGAGCACTCGACCTCGTCGCCTTGAGGATCTTGCCTTTTTCAATTTTTATTTCTCTTTTCATCTGGGTCCTCTCCCTTTTGTCAATGTAATACTTTTGATGAATGAAAAATGTTATAAAGTTTTTATCTCTCTTTCTTTTTGATGCCAGTGACGCGATACCTGGAAATGTATCTGGCTCATGTTTTCGCCTAGTATGTAGTCGGGATATCTCGCGAGACCTTAGGCTAGCTATCCGCTTAGGATTAGACCTCTTGCCATTTCCCCATCCGGATTATGCACTTGTAGGTTTCTGACCTATGAGGGTGAATTTTGATCACCTACATTTTCCTGTTTTTTCCACATCTACATGCCCTTCTCGCATCTCCTTCAATATATATGTTCTGGCAAGACCCTTCTCTTCGGCGAGATCCCATTATTTGGAGAGATCCCCTTAGAACCTTGTCTTTCCTCCCTAGAAGGCCTTGGCTCCATAATGAGAAAGGATGTTCACCAAGGATCCTGGCTCTGCCATCTAGATGAAGGACTGGCAGCGGGAACATCTTGGGGCCCAGTCTTAGAGAAAGAAAAGCCAGAATATTACTTTCCATGGCCAGCCTCCAGGTGCTACCACCGGCCCAATCAAATAGGTGAAAGATTGACGGTAGGTGTTGAACATCCTCTGAACTCAGCCCCAGGGTCATAATGACGTCCAACGGGGATCCCGACCCTACAGCTAAGTGGAAGCCTGACAGCGGGAGAATCCTAGGACCTAACCCTAGAGTGAGATAACTTTACTTTGGAAAACCTCCAGGCGCTACCACCAGCCCAATAAGCTAGGTGAGAGCCTGACGATGGGTGTTGAGCATCAACCGGACTCAGCCCCAGGGTCATAACGACATCCAACGGGGATCCCGACCCTTCTAGCTAGGTTTAATCCTGACAGCGGGAGCATCTCAAGACCTAACCCCAGAGCGAGATAACTTTTCTTTGGCCAACCTCTAGGCTCTACCACTGGCCCAATCAGCTAGGTGAGAGTCTGACAACGGGTGTTGAGCATCAACCAGATTCATCCCTAGGGTCACAACGACGTGCAACAGGGATCCTGGCCCTACCAGTTAGGTGGAAGCCTTACAGCGGGAGTATCCCAGGACCTAACCCCAGAGCGAGATAACTTTCCTTTGGCAAAACTCTGGGCACTACCACCATACCAATCAACTAGGTGAGAGCCTGATGTCAGGTATTGAGCATCAAATAGACTTAGCCCCAGGGTCACAATGATGTCCAATGGGGATCCCGACCCTGCCAGCTAGGTGGAAGCCTGACAGCGAGAGCATCTCGGGACCTAACCTAAGAGCGAGATAAATTTCCTTTGGCCAACCTCCGGGCCCTACCACCTGCCCAATCATATAGGTGAGAGCCTTATGATGGGTGCTGAGAGTCAACTAGACTCAGTCCTAGGGTCATAACGATGTTTAGCGGGGATCCCGACCCAGCCAGCTAGGTGGAAGCTTGACAACGGGAGCATCCCGGAACCTAACCCCAGAGCGAGATAACTTGCCATCATTTATCCCAGCCTTGCCAACTAAGTGGAAGCCTGGCAACCGGAGTATCTCAGGACTCGGCTTTAAAAATAACAAACTTGATCTGCAAAAGAGGTTGAGCATCAAAAGATTTCTTATTTATTGAAGAAGTGGGCGTACATATTTTCACGGATAGAAATGCTTTAAGTCATCACCACTCCAGGTGTGACTTAGGGTCTCGCCCTCCACATTTAAGAGATGGTACCCCCTGACAATAGAGCTTCCTAGACAATATATGGGCCTTCCCAGTTGGGGGGGTTGAGCTTCCCCACTGTTGTCAACCTCCCTTTTACATCCACCATCTTCAGGACCAAGTCTCCTTCCGTGAACTGTTTGACCCTGACGTGCTTGTAAAAGTGCATATAAATTATTCTCTTTACCTCTTCCTGTCAGATGGCAGATAGATCACACAATTCTTCCACTATATCAAGGGAGAGTCGTAGCTCCTTCTCATTTTTAGCTCGCCATTCTTCCCTTCCTGCCTCTGCCTCTACCTCAACCACCCATGGCGTCTGGACCTCAAACTCTATTGGAAGCATAGACTCACACCCATGGGAGAGCTTGAAGGGGGTCTCCCTCGTGGACATGTTGGGAGTGGTTCTAAGGGCCCAAAGAACTAAAGGAAGCTGGTCCACCTAGTTACCCTTCAAATTCTCCACCTTCTTCTTGAGGAGATTGACGATGATTTTGTTCGCTGCCTCCACCTGCCCTTTGCTCCTAGGATGGTGGACCGACGCGAACGTGAGGACTATCCCGAGCAATCCACAAAAATTGATGAACTCGGTGCTGGCAAACTGAGGCCCATTGTCCGTGACAATAGCCTGGGGTTGACCGTGTCGACAGATGATCTCCCCACAAACGAAGTTCCTGGTTACCTGGGAAGTCACCTTGGCTAGCGCCTACACTTCCAACCACTTATAAAAATAATCTATCATTACCAGCAGGAACCTCCTCTCCCCATTGGACTGGGGGAAAGGCCCTACCAAATCCATTCCCCAAATGGCGAAGGGCTAGGGGCTGTGATACTTCTGAGCCACTGAGCGGGTTGGAGCTGGAGGGGGGTAAATAGCTGGCACTTGTGGGATTTCTTTGCGAAATCCGCAGCGTCCTGACTAAAGGTCGGCCAAAAGTACCCCTATCGGACTATCCGTGTCACAACCCACATTTTCTCCGAAGAAAACGGATTATCAGAGTAGGAGAAAACACGCGTCATAATGCCATGTCGAGCAGGGGATAACTGCCTACGCTCAGGCAAACCACTATTAACTATACTTTATGAAAATTCATAAGTTATATGATAAATAAATCTGTTATATTTTTAAAGGCCGTATCCCTCGGCTCGGTGGATCACCTAGTCCACAATTTAAAAACTATACTTATACCCTGCGGAAAATACTTTATTCAGGTTCGACATCCTAAAAGAGCGTATAAGTGTCCCCAGAGGACAACTTATACTATGCAGGACCCTACTTTTGATTTATACTATATATATAGGAAAATGATCTTTTTATGTTATTTGGAAAATAGTGATGAGTTTTATATAACATGCTGATCATGAGGTATACTTATAGTAGTGTTTTTAGGTTTTAAAGTAATTAGCAATTTAGCATAAATCATCCCAAGAGCAAGTAGACTAACTCCAAAAAGATAGCAGCAAAAAGTAACACATCTAGTATCAAGGTAAAACTACCAGTGGGCGCCAACAAACTGACACGAACCCACTGGAAAATATGTATTTCTGTAAGAAAAATAGTAAAACTACCTCACAAGACCAAGGAACTAATCTCCACAGAATGAGAGACCACAAACAACATCACAGCATAACTAGCCACCTAATTGGCTACTAATCAGAACCTGAGGCATTCAAAGAAGAAAAGAATACCTCAGCAAGCTAAACAAGTAAGCTGTACGGAAATGTTAGGTTATAAGGTAAGCAAGAAGAGTAAGCAAACCGAAAACAAGCACCACTGTCCAAGGAAAGATAAAAGAAAAGCACTAAGTGCGAGGAAACAACAATAACCCTTCCAAAAAATAAATCCTGCAGAGTTTACCAGGCTACCGTGAGCCCAAACTTTGCAAATTTACAAAGGAAGAAACATCTAACACCCTAAGCTGTGAGAGATGGTAGTAGCAAAAACAACACGGATCCGGGTTGGAGGCAAACTCAATCCCCAACCACCATTTCCAAGAAAAAAAGCTCAAGGATCTACATGTGAAAGCACTAGGGACCTCCCACCCCCTTGCCCAGCCCGTACCTGGAGCAAGATAAAAGAAAAAGGGTGGTCTTGGCTAAATTACACAACACCTTCCCGAATAAGAGCTTCAAACCACCACTACTAACCACGACCCATGATTCGGCCTTTTTGGAAAAAAGAAAATAGCCGACAAGGAACCTCAAAATCAAGGAATTCACTCGGGGGAGAAAATCAAGGTAAGGTAAAAGCGTTGAGATGACTCAACACGACATGGCTTTGAGTGAGCCCCACTCACTCAACGCCTAAACAGACGGTGGCGTTGAGTGAGCTAGCCTCACTCAATGCCAAAACAGCAATGGCGTTGAGTGAGGTTCACTCCGTTGAGTGAGGTTCACTCACTCAACGCCTTCTGCAACACTGGCTTTGGCGTTGAGTGAGCTAACCACACTCAACGCCAAAACATCTATGGCATTGAGTGAGGTCCACTCCCTCAATACCTTCAACAAAGCAGGCTGTGGCATTGAGTGAGCTAACCTCACTAAACGCCAGAACAGCTACGGCGTTGAGTGAGGTCCACTCACTCAACGCCTTAGGACTTAGCCGAAGAACCCAACTGTGGCGTTGAGTGAGTCCACCTCTCTTAACGCCAAAACAGCTTTGGCGTTGAGTGAGGTCGACTCACTCAACGCTAAAGTACTTAGCCGCGAAAATAAACTGTGGCGTTGAGTGCGTCCACCATTCTCAAAGATAGAATAGCTTTGGCGTTGAGTGAGGTCAACTCACTCAACGCCAAAGTACTTACCCGCAGGAAAGGGATGCGGCATTGAGTGAGCCCGCCTCACATAGCGCCTAAACCACCATGGCATTGAGTGAGGCCCACTCACTCAACGCTATCTAGAAGAGGTCGGCAGGAATGCCGATTGATTCTCGCCGAATCTGCGGGAATCACTAAGGATTCTCGTCGAAGTCGGCGAGAATAACTTAGTGATTCCCATCGATTTTGACTTAGAAGAATTTTCTCACTCAACGCCACACTACTTAGCCGCAAAAGAACAGATCAAGGGGCAATGGCATTGAGTGTGTGCACCACACTCAATGCCAAGTCCCAGCAGACCCGGCGTTTAGTGTGTTCACCACACTCAATGCCAAGTCGAAGCAGACCCGGCGTTGAGTGTGTGCACCACACTCAACGCCAAGCCCCGAATCCTCTATTGCTAAAATACAGTAACTTGAAAATTAACTCTCACACTCATCCTATCACATCAGACCATTACCATTAGCCCAGAATCTCTTTATTAGACAAGACTTAGGAGAGGAGAAAAATTTCCTGCTGCTGCTACCTCTACTCTCAGGCCGAATCTACTCATCCCGAGCCTAATCAAGCAAAACTCGGCTTATATATTCATCGGCAACCTGGTAGTAGACTTAGCAGCTGCTGAAACTACGTAATCCTACAAGTTTAAAACCAAACCCTAGTTCTAAGAGTAGGGATAAGAATAATCACAAATTAAGATGTAAAAAGAAAACTTCTGAAAGGAAAAAACTTGACAAGAGTATAATTAGCGTGCTTAAGCAACATTTGTCATGGATAAAACGGGTTTTAACAAGAGCCTGGAAGCATTAATGGCAGAAAACAGAGATAACAACAAGAAATTTCTACTTGGCAAGGGCTAGGAGAACTACTTGCCTCGATTTCCAGAAAGGTCTCGACCGACTTTTCTGCTTCCCCACGGATCTGGCAGCAAACACCTAACCAAGCTTGACTAGACATTTTTCAGAGAGGGAGAGAGGTCAAACAAAATTCTACAACACCATAGAAGGGAACGAAATGTAGAAAGCTTACCGTCGAAATGGAGATCTAGGGGAGAGCAGTCCAGATATACCCTCGTCCGAAAATCTGACCGCTAGAACTCCGGGAATCGGCGGTGGAAGGCACAGCTTCCCTCCTGTTTTCTTCCGCTCACGAACAGGACAGCAGTTTTCTTTCATGGAAGGATGCGATTAATAGTCTCGTTTTTAACTTAAGACTATATACATAGACACGTCTATTCAGCCTTAACTGTCACCTAAAAAACCGCAGGATTCATTTCAAGCTAGCCTATTACAAGCCGCCATCCATGCATGCTGCCACCTTTTCACGCACAAAAGCAATAACTGCTTATCTACTGGCTGCAGGATTAAATCACCCAGTTATTTTGACCGCTGGATTTCATTTTATAGCTTTATTAATTACTTAATTGCATTTATTTTTATTAACGCACCAAAACGACGCGAAAACCGAACCACCTCGGAATCCGACGAAATTCGTACCGTAGCTAATTTCCTATGCTACGAAAGCAATGGTGAAGTCAAAATTATTTTTTGACAAACAAAACTCGAGTTATAACCACCCGAAGTCAAAACACAAGCATCCCCCGAGAGGCCACACCGGGTCACCCAAAACGACCCGGCTTGCTAGGGAGATCTTGCCAATAGACTACAAAATGGGCCACTCAGTTCTAAGGAGTTAAGACCACACTTCACAGATGACACAAACCAAGAAAACGCGTCGACGTAATGCCAAGCAATAATTAAATAATCGCAGAAAAATCGGGGGCGTTACAGTCACTCCCCCTAAAAGAAAGTTTCATCCCGAAACTTTACGCACAACGCCTCAACTATAGAAGGAAGGGTAACAAGCCAAACATTACAAGAAGAAAACAAACCAATCTAATCAGGGAAACAGTTGAGGGTGAGCCTTCCTCATAGCCGACTCTAACTCCCAAGTCGCGCTTTCCAAACCCTGATTCTTCCATAGAACTTTGACCATCGGGATGGACTTCCTTCGCAGCACCCAATCTTGAGTATCCAAAATGCAGACTGACACTTCAATAAAAGAGAGGTTAGGCTCCAACTGGGGCAACAAAACCCAAGAATTGCCCACTACTGCGCACACACTTCCGCAATTGGCTTACGTGAAATTCATTATGAACACTTGGGAAGTTTGCTGGCAATTCTAACCTATAAGATGACACGCCAATCCATTCAACAATCTTAAACGAGCCCACATACCTCGGGTCCAATTTCCGGTTCTTACCAAACCTCTTAACACCAACCATTGGGGAAACCTTAAGAAACACAAGGTCCCCTACAGAAAACTCTAAGTCCGACCTACGCCGATTGGCGTTCTTTTCATATCTCTCTTGAGCTATACGAAGCTTTTCTCGAACAAGCTTCACCGCGACTTCCATCTCCTCGAGCGCATCTGGACCCAACAAGTGTCTCTCACCTTCCTCAGCCAAATACAGTTGGGTTCTGCAGTGCCTCCCATACAAAGCTTCAAACATAGCCATTTGCAAACTTTCTTGATAACTGTTATTGTATGCAAACTCCATAAGTCGCAATCGCTTATCTCACGCTCCACTGTGGTCTAGAATGTAGCATCTGATCATATCCTCAACTATCTGGTTCACTCGCTCCGTCTGCCCATTGGTCTGTGGGTGGTAAGTAGTAGAATACCTCAGATCTGTACCAAAACCCTCCTGCAGACTCTAGCAAAAACGAGAAATAAACCGGGAGTCTCGATCAGAAATGATGCTAACAGGCATACCGTGCAATCTGATGACCTCATTCAAGTACAACTCTGCTATCTTCTTCATCGGATAGTCAATCTTATATGGCACGAAGTGAGCACACTTCGTCAGTCTATCCACTATGACCCAAACAGAATCAAATCCCCTTGGAGATTTCGGTAAGCCCGTGATGAAGTCCATAGAAATACTTTCCCAGTTCCAAGTCGGGATCTCTAGTGGAGTCAACTTGCCACAAGGCCTTCCGTAATCGGCCTTCACACGCTTGCAAGTGTTGCACTCAGCAATAAATCAGTCTATATCACTCTTCATCCCATACCACCAAGCAATTTGCTTCAAATCACGATACATCTTTGTAGATCCCGGATGGTAGGCACACTGGATCCATGAGCCTCTCTGCATATCATACCCCTGATGTCTCCAATAGCAGGGATGAAAAATTTGTCGCGGTACTTCAAAGTACCCGCATAATCGATGGAAAAATCCGGCAACTCCCCTCTCTCAGTCCTGAGGTATAAGTGCAGAAGTTCCGGATCATTCTTCTGGTGCAACCTAGTAAGGGAAATCCAAGACGGCTTTGCCACTGCCAAACTACTCTGCATGCCACAGCATCCCACCGAGATATCCATAAGGAGGAACTCTTCCACTAAACGATCGGCGGAGAGATTAAATATCTTCCCCTTCTTCCGGCTCAGAGTGTCGGCCACTACATTGGCCTTTCCTGGATGGTACTGGATCTCTACATCATAATCGGCCACATACTTTAGCAACCGCCGATGGCGCAGATTCAACTCCTTTTGCGTGAACACGTACTTAAGGCTCTTGTGATCAATAAAGATCTTGCACTGAGCCCCATAAAGTAGATGCCTCCACAGCTTCAACGCATAAATTACCACTGCAAACTCAAGGTCATGCGTAGGGTAATTTCTTTCATGAGTCTTTAGTTGCCTTGACCCATACGCAATCACTTTTCAACCTTGCATCAACACGCAACCTAGACCAACATGCGAAGCATCCACGTAAACATCATACTCCACACCCTCAGTAGGTAGGGTCAGGACGAGAGCAGAGCACAATTTGTTCTTTAGCTCAAGGAAGGCTTCTTCGGACTTCTCTCTCCAAACAAAGGCCGCGTTCTTCTGAGTCAACCTGGTCAAATGTGCATCCAGGGCAAAAAAACCCTCCACGAACCTCCTGTAGTAGCCGGTCAACCCTAGGAAGCTTATGATCTCCTTGGGCGTGCCCGACCTGCTCCAATCCATCACTGCTGCGATCTTTTCTGGGTCGAACGAGATCCTATCCTTGTTCACCACGTGGCTCAGAAACGAGACCTGAGGCAACAAAAATTCGCACTTGCTCAACTTGGCGAATAACTTGTGATTCCTCAACTCTGATAGAACCAAGCGCAGATACTGTTCATGCTCCTCAGTGTTGCGGGAATAGAACAACACGTCATCGATGAAAACCACAATGAACTTGTCCAGGAAATCCTTGAAAAACCGGTTCATCATATCCATGAAAGCTGATGGTGCGTTGGTCAGACCAAACGACATCACCAAGAACTCAAAATGTCCATGCCTCGATCTAAACGCAGTCCGTGGAATATCTGCCTCACGGATCCTGAGCTGATGATAGCCAGAGCGAAGATCGATCTTAGAGAACACTGTGCTACCGCGCAACTGATCAAATAAGACATCGATCCTCGGCAGAGGGTACCTGTTCTTAATAGTGATTTTGTTCAACTCCCTGTAGTCGATGCAAAGCAGCATCGACCCATCCTTCTTCTTTACAAACAAAACAGGAGAACCCCAAGGCGACGAACTTTGCCCTATAAACCCTTTTGCCAACAACTCATCTAACTGGACTCGCAACTCCTCTAGCTCACGAGGGGCAATTTGGTACGGCGCCTTAGCAATAGGACGCATACCCGGTTCCAAATCAATCAAAAATTCAACATCCCGATCGGGAGGAAGTCCAGGAAGGTCATAAGGAAACACATCAGCGAAACCACGAACAACGGGAATCTCCTCTAAGCGCGGTATACTAAGAGCGGTCCCAACCACCGAGACTATACAAGCAAAACAACCAGAAAGAAACAACTTCTGAGCACATACCGCAGAAATGATAGGAGAATCTTGGCACGGATCAACATACACCCTTCCCGGCTGACCATTGTCCTTGATGAAGTCCAAGCGCTTCCCTTTGCACTGAATGACCGCATCATACCTAGACAGCCAGTCTATGCCCAGAATAACATCGAAGTCCTCCAGATCAATCATCTTCAAGTCTGCCTTCGCATGAAAATCACCTAACAAAACAGGGCAATCTAGAATGCCCAAATCTGATAACACAGATTCACAAGAAGGGAACTTGACGCGGAAGGTATCACGAACTCGATCTAGAGTTAACCGATGTCGCTCCACAAAGGCTCTAGCCACAAATGAGTGGGTAGTGCCGGAGTCAAACAGAACGCGCGCCCATCGGTTCTTCACCTTAAATTTCCCTATAGGAGTATATACAACTAAGGATCTACCAAAACCTAACTGTAACCATTCGAACAAATAAAACTTTCAAGCTGGAAAAAGAAACAACTAACCTGAGATGACTTGAGTCGAAGCTTGAGCCTCCTCGAAAGAGATCACGTTCAACTTTCCTTTATCCTTGTCCACACGCTGAGGCAGAGGTAGTGCCTGAAGTGGAACTGTATGAAGAGCAGGCGGGACCTGAGGAAACCTAGACTTGATGTGACCCTTTTGCCCGCACTGATAGCAGACTTTATCCTTGGGCCAACACTGGGCAGCATCATGCCCGGGTCGCTTGCAAACAAAACAAGAAACATCCCTCCTAGGAGCACCCTGAATAGCATGAACTTGCTTCTTCTTCTTAGCTGCTTCCTTTTTGAAACACCTCTCAACAGGGTGGCCTGACCGACCACAGAAGCTACACACCACCTTGCTCTTTTTTCCCGAAGCAACACCGGGTACATGGGGTTTCTTCTCCTCAACAGAATTCCGCTTGTCCTTCCTCATTTGCTCGCCTCTGCTCTTTGCGGTCTCGATAGACTCCACTTTTAGAGCAGCCTCCACTACCCCTGCATAAGTCTCTTATCCATAAGCACTGGTCAACTGTTGCACCTTGGTCCTCAAGCCACCAAGGAATCGCTTGACTCGATAAGCCTCAACACTTACCAACCAAGGAGCAAACCGGCTCAACTTGCTGAACTCTACCTCAAACTCACCGACCGTGAGTTTCCTTTGCTTCAGGTGGAGGAAGTCATTCATAAGACGGTCACGCTCAACCGAAGGCAATAACTTCCTCAGCAGCATTTCCTTGAACACTTCCCAAGAGCAACAAGCTACAAGGCTCTCCTTTTCTCTAAGCCACTAACTCTTCGCCAAACCCTTGAGCTGATAAGCGGCTATCATCACTCTCTGATCATCTGAAATACTGGAGTACGAGAACATCTCCTCCATGGAGATCAGCCAATCGTCTATGACCATGAAATCTGCCTTCCCATCATAAGTAGGAGGGTAAAGTCTCTTAAACTGTGAGATAAATGCCATCTCCGCTGGCACCACCACTGGAGGTCTCAGGGGTGTAGGAGGAGGAGGAACAGCTAACCCCCCTATAGGGTCTTGCACTCTTTGAGTATGACCTGCACCCAACTGCCACCAAAGACTGGATCTGGGCTCGCACCTCCACAATCTACGTGCTCAAGGAATCGCTACTCTGTTGCAGGCTCTCGATCACTCATCATTCTGCACTCCCGATGACTCACCCTCAGATAGGGGGGTCGATCTAGTCGAAGGGTGTCTCGCCATCCTAAAATCATAGCAACATTAGTCAGATCCTTGTACGACAGCTGCAACTAACTACAAGTACAGATAATACATACATAAATATGAACTTAAAGCTGATAAACTTGCTCTGGGAGTTTATATTTTTATAAGAATTGATGTTAGGCCTTAACCTAGGATGGTTAACCACCACCATACTAACTCTTGTGCCTAGATCGGGAATGCATGACTTATATTATTTTTGACTCGAAAACTTATGTGTGTACATATGTCATCCTGCCAGTCTTTAGCTTGGCACGTTGTGCTTATGTAATGTTATGCTATGCATGTTTGTGCTATGCATTCTTAAAAGGCCCTAATGCATGTTATGAGCGGCATACACATGATAATGTTATGCATCCCATACTACATAACATCCTCATGCAACGAAAATAAAATGAGCTAGTCGCAGCCATGTGGTGATGTTATGTATCCCATACTACATAACCCTCACATGTTGCCCCTATGGTGGATCCATATATGAAAACATATTATGCATCCCATACTACATAATATGCCTCGTATAATTCATGTTATGCTATGAGTGTAGTGTTCGTGCTTTTTCCAAGACGTGCTGATGACATATCGGTGTGTGAATGACATGATGCTAAACTGCTAATGCAATCAAAAAGGACGGTTACCCGACTAACTTATCAAGCAACCTCCCTTTGATACCAACTGTCACAACCCACATTTTCTTCGAAGAAAACGGATTATTAGAGTAGGATAAAACACGCGTCATGATGCCACATTGAGCAGGGGATAATTGCCGATGTTCAGGCAAACCACTATCAACTATACTTTATGAAAATTCATAAGTTATATGATTAGAAAATCAGTTATATTTTTAAAGGTCGTATCCCTCAGCTCGGTGGATCACCTAGTCCACAATTTAAAAACTATACTTATATGCTGCGAAAAATACTTTATTCAGGTTCGACATCCTAAAAGAGCGCATAAGTGTCCCCAGAGGATAACTTATACTATGTAGGACCCTACTTTTGATTTATACTATATATATAGGAAAATGATCTTTTTACATTATTTGGAAAATAGTGATGAGTTTTATAAAACATGTTGATCATGAGGTATACTTATAGTAGTGTTTTTAGGTTTCAAAGTAACTAGCAACCTAGCATAAATCATCCCAAGAGAAAGTAGACTAACTCCAGAAAGGTAGCAGCACAAATTAACACATCTAGTATCAAGGTAAAACTACCAGTGGGCGCCAACAAACTGACACGAACCCTCTGGCAAATATGTATGTCTGTAAGAAAAACAGTAAAACTACCTCACAAGACCAAGGAAATAATCTCCACAGAACGAGAGACCACCATCAACAGCACAACACAACTAGCCGCCTAATCGGCTACTAACCAGAACCTGAGGAATTCAAAGAAGAAAAGAATACCTTAGCAAGCTAAATAATTAAGCTGTACGGAAATGTTAGGTTATAAGGTAAACAAGAAGAGTAAGCAAACCGAAAACAAGCACCACTATCCAAGGCAAGATAAAAGAAAAGCACTAAGTGTGAGGAAACAGCAACAACCCTGCCCAAAAAAAAATCTTGCAGAGTTTACCAGACTACCGTGAGACCAAACATTGCAAATTTACAAAGGAAGAAACGTCTAACACCCTAAGCTGTGAGAGATGGTAGTAGCAAAAACAACACGAATCCGGGTTGGAGGCAAACTCAGCCCCCAACCACCATTTCCAAGAAACAAAGCTTAGGGGTATACATGTGAAAGCACAAGGGACCTCCCACCCCCTTGCCCAGCCCGTACCTGGAGCAAGATAAAAGAAAAAGGGTGGCCTTGGCTAAATTACACAACACCTTCCCCAATAAGAGCTTCAAACCACCACTACTAACCAAAACCCACGATTCGGCCTTTTTGGAAAAAATAAAATAGCCGATAACGAACCTAAAAATAAAGGAATTCACTCGGGGGAGAAAATCAAAGTAAGGTAAAAGCGTTGAGATGACTCAACACGGCATGGCGTTAGGTGAGCCCCACTCACTCAACGCCTAAACAGATGGTGGCGTTGAGTGAGATAGCCTCACTCAATGCCAAAACAGCAATGGTGTTGAGTGAGGTTCACTCACTCAACGCCTTCTGTAACACTAGCTGTGGCGTTGAGTGAGCTAACCTCACTCAATGCCAAAACAGCTATGGCGTTGAGTGAGGTCCACTCCCTCAACTCCTTCAGCAAAGCAGGCTGTGGCGTTGAGTGAGCTAACCTCACTCAACGCCAAAACAGCTACGGTGTTGAGTGAGGTCCACTCACTCAACGCCTTAGCAGTTAGCCACAGAACCCAACTGTGGCATTGAGTGAGTCCACCTCTCTCAACGCCAAAACAGCTTTGGCGTTGAGTGAGGTCGACTCGCTCAATGCCAAAGTACTTAGCCACAAATACAAACTGTGGCGTTGAGTGCGTCCACCATTCTCAACAATAGAACAGCTTTGGCGTTGAGTGAGGTCAACTCACTCAACGCCAAAGTACTTACCCGCATGAAAGGGCTGCGACGTTGAGTGAACCCGCCTCACTCAGCGCCTAAACCGCCATGGCGTTGAGTGAGGCCCACTCACTCAACTCCATCCGGAAGAGGTAGGTGGGAATGCAGATTGATTCTCGCCTAATCGGCGGGAATCACTAACGATTCTTGTCGAAGTCGGCGAGAATCACTTAGTGATTCCCGTTGATTTTGACTTAGAATAATTTTCTCACTTAATGCCACAGTACTTAGCCGCAAAAGAATAGATCAAGGGGCAATGGCGTTGAGTGTGTGAACCACACTCAATGCCAAGTCCCATCAGACCCGACATTAATTGTGTGCACCACATTCAACGCCAAGTCCAATCATACCCGGCGTTGATTGTGTGCACCACACTCAACGCCAAGCAACGAATCCTCCATCGCTAAAATAAAGTAACTTGAAAATTAACTCTCACACTCATTCTATCACATCAGACCACTACCATTAGCCCAGAATATCTTTATTTGACAAGACTTAGGAGAGGAGAAAAATTTCCTGTTGCTGCTACCTCCACTCTCAGGCCGAATCTACTCATCCCGAGCCTAATCAAGCAAAACTCGGCTTATATATTCATCGGTAACCTGGTAGTAGACTTAGCAGCCGCTGAAACTACGTAATCCTACAAGTTTAACAGCAACCCCTAGTTCTAAGAGCAGGGATTAGAACAATCTCAAATTAAGATGTAAAAAGAAAGAACTTCTGAAAGGAAAAATCTGGACAAAAGTATAATTAGCGTGCTTAAGCAACATTTGTCATGGCTAAATCGGGATTTAACAAGAACCTGGAAGCATTAATGGCGGAAAACAGAGATAACAACAAGAAATTTCTACTTGGCAAGTGCTAGGAGCACTACTTGCCTCGATTTCCAGAAAGGTCTCGACCGACTTTTCTTCTTCCCCACGGATCTGGCAGCAAACACCTAACCGAGCTTGACTGGACATTTTTCGGAGAGGGAGAGCGGTCAAAAGAAATTCTACAACACCATAGAAGGGCACGAAATAGAGAAAGCTTACCGTCGAAATTGAGATCTAGGGTAGAGCAGTCCAGATCTACCCTCAGAACGAAAATCCGACCGCTAGAACTCCGGGAATCGGCGGTGGAAGGCACAGCTGCCCGCCTGTTTTCTTCCGCTCACGAACAGGATAACAGTTTTCTTTCACGGAAGGAGGCGATTAATAGTCTCATTTTTAACTTAAGACTATATATACATAGACACGTCTATTCAGCCTTAACTGTCACCTAAAAAAAACTGCATGATTCATTTCAAGCTAGCCTATTACAAGCCGCCAGCCATGCATGCTGCCACCTTTTCTCACACAAAAGCAATAACTGCTTATCTACTGGTCACAGGATTAAATCACCCAATTTTTTTGACCGCTGGATTTCATTTTATAGCTTTATTAATTACTTAATTGTATTTATTATTATTAACACACCAAAATGACGCGAAAACCGAACCACTTCGGAATCCGATGAAATTCACACCGTAGCTAATTACCTATGATACAAACGCAACATGGAAGTCAAAATTAATTTTCGATGAATAGAACTCGAGTTATACCAACCCGAAGTCAAAACACCAGCATCCCCCGAGAGGCCACACCGGGTCACCCAAAACGACCCGGCTTGCTAGGGAGATCTTGCAAATAGACTACAAAATGGGCCACTCAGTTCTAAGGAGTTAAGACCACACTCCACAGATTACATAAGCCAAGAAAACGCGTCGATGTAACGCCAAGCAAGAATCAAATAATCGCAGAAAAATCGGCTGCATTACAAACCTCCCTTCCAAGGTCCTGCTCCCCGAGTGGCTTCCACACTCCCCTGAATGCACTTCCTCTAGAATCCTCTGGACCTATCCCTCAGCTAGGCAATGTTCCACCATCCCCGAGAGAGTCTTCCTATATAATTTACCGTTGCGCATAAGATAATATGCCAACTTGTGCTTTGACTTCTTCTTATCAATCCCTTCCAGGAACTCCCCTGTGGACAGGAATGCTGCGAACAGGTCCACCTATGAGGGGTGTTGGTCCACCTCCATTAGCTCCCCCCTCTTTGATGGATGAATGGAATAGGACAGTAATGGTACCCCCACCCGGGGCCCTTGCTTGGCTAGTTAATCAACCTGCTCGTTTTCCTCCCGCGGAACATGTTGGATGGAGAAGGTCTGGAACATGCCGTTTATCCCCTTCACCTTTGCCAAATACAACTAGAGAGTAGGCTCCCTTACCTCTAAATCCCCATTGATCTATGTGGCCACCCCCATGGAGTAAGTGAGGACCTCCAAATCATGCACCCCAAGCTCCCTGGCTAGGCACAATCCTTCTATCACTACCTCATACTCAGCCTGATTATTAGTGATGGAAAAATACACCACCACCGTCTGCTCGATCCTCATTATCTAGGGGCTATCCAAGATCACCCAACCCCTAGGGAATGCCTTGCCGAAGTGCCGTCCCCCATCACCATCCAAGGGACTGAGCGAGTGTGTTCTGCCTCTGCCATCTCGACCGCATATTCAGTAAGGATGTCGGCCATCGCCTGGGCCTTGATCGAGAGGCATGGGACGAAAGAGATATAGAACTCACTCAGCTCCACCGACCACTTAGCAAACCTTCATGAATGCTCCACCCCCTCAAAGATGTTGCGGAGGAGATGGTCAGTCACCACTCTAATGGACTGTGCCTGAATATAGGGTCGTAGTCTCCGAGCCAAGAAGACCAGAGCTAAGGCCAGCTTCTCCAAGATGGGATATCGGAGCTCCGCCTTCCTTAGGACCCTGCTTACGTAGTATATGAGCAGCTACTTCTTCCCCTCTTCCCAAACCAGGACGGAGCTTAAGGCCTCTGCTCCGACCCCGAGATACAAAGATAGGTCATCCCCCTCCTTTGGCCCTTGGTGCAGAGGGGCCTGAGTTAACTTCCTCTTCAAGGCCTGGAATGCCTCACCACATTCTCCAGTCCATTAGAACTTCTTGCCTCCCCTCAACACTTTGAAGAAGGGAGAGCACTTCTCCCCAGCCTTGGAAAGGAAGCTTCTTAGCCCTACCAACTTCCCTGTCAGCCGTTGCACCTCCTTTGCATTCCAAGGCGACCCCAACTCCATGATTGCCTTGACCTTGTCAGGGTTCGGTTCCACCCCTGCGGGGGTGAGAAGATGGCCCAAGAAATTGCCCCTACTAGCTCTGAAGACGCACTTCAAGGTGTTCAGCCTCATGTTGTATTTGCGTAAGGTGTCAAAGGTCTCTTCTAGATCCTATAGGTGGGAGTCCACTCCTCGGCTTTTGATCATCAGGTCATTAACATACACCTCAAGATTCCTACCCTTCTGTTCCTGGAATACCCGATCCATCATATTCTGATATGTTGCCCATGTATTTTTAAGCTCAAAAGGCATCATCTTATAGCAGTAGCACCCATCCCCAGTGATGAAGCAGACATCTTTTACATCGGGGGGGGGGGGGGGGGGTGTGGTGCATCCTGATCTGATGATAACCTGAAAAAGCATCTAAGAAACTCATAACAGGAAAACCGACGACTGAGTCAACCAACATGTCGATTCGAGGTAAGGGGTAATAATCTTTAGGCCATGATTTATTAAGCAAAGAGAAATCAATACACATTATCCACCGAGCATCTCCTTTTTTTACCATTACTATATTGGAGACCAAACCGGGGTAATGGATTATTGATACAAAGCCAGCCTTCAGGAGAATGGAAGCATCTTTCCTGATGGGCTCGGACAGCTTGTCCGCGATGGACCTCTTCTTCTACTTGATGGGGCGAGCTTCCGATTCCTAGTTGAGGTGGTGGGAGACAACGTCTGCATCGATCCCCGACATATCCATTGCGCTCCAAGAGAAGATGTCCATGTTCTTTTGGATGCATGCCAGCATACTCTCCTGGTCTGCCCCTACTGATGCGCACCTTATCCACTTTACCTCCTAGGGTGAGGACCTCCATTTCCACCACCTCTTCTGCAGCCTCCAGACAAGACTACTCTCCTCATTCTCCAATGTCCCCCTCTCCTGGGACAAGAGCCTCCTCCTCAGCCTCTTCCACGACCATTACCTCGGCCAACTCCTCCAAGACTTTCTCCATCACCTCCACCTGAGTAAAACTCTCCTCCATCTCCATCTACACCCCACCTACTTCCTGCTCTTCCTCCTCCATCCTCTGCTCCATCTCCTTGGCCCCCTCCTGCCTTGAGATGGAGTTCACCAAGGTGACGTAGCAGTCCCTCGCCACCTTGGGGTCTCCCCTGACCCGAACTTAGATCCCCTCAGCGTTGAACTTCAAGCACTAATGAAAGGATGAGGGGATGCATTAGAAGGCGCTGATGAGAGGCTTCCTTAAGATGGCGTTATAACTGCTAGGGGCATCCACGTTGACGAAACTGCAGTTTCGGGACTCCCCCCCAGAGTGACATGGAGCCCCACTCCTCCTTCTACCTCCTTTCTTTCCTCAGAGAACTCAAAAAGAGGCCCGTCTGAGGCCAGCACCCTCTTGGCCTCCACCTTTATAGCGTTGAACTCCATCTTGAAGATGATATTGAACAAACTCCCATTGTCGATGAGGATCTGGTAGATGGTGAAGTTATCGACCGCGGTCTGGATGACCAACGCGTCGCAGAAGGGGTCCTCGTGGTGTGGAATATCCTTCCTTGAGAAGGTGATATTCTCCTCCGGGGGTGGGGTCTGGGATGTGGAGCCAACGCTCTGGCAGTACATGGTGTGGAGACTTGCCATCCAGGAAGCCTCGACCCCCACCCCCCATGGATCACTCTGATCCCTCCTCGGGCCCCAACATCGGATCAATCCTCACACCTGTCCTCCTCTTACCGAGGTAGGACTTCATCAATCTAGACATCCCAGTGGTCTTGCTGCTGCTGCTCCCTATTTCCTCTTATCTTGTGGAACTCTGGGCACGTGGCCGTAGCATGGCCCTCCTCTTAGTGGAAGTCACAATATGGTAGCTCCACCCTGACTTCCTCCTCCTCCTCCTCTACTGACCTATTCTCCTCTGCATGGCTATCGTCATAGCCTGATGCTGATCGGGGACGGGCGTCCTCTGAACTTGCCTCCAGCCTGGAGGGTGGAACTGACCACGGCCCCCCTGGTAGTTGTCTCCTCCATGGAAACCTCTCCGTTGGCCCTGATCCTGCCACTCTTACCGCTGCCAACCGAGCTGATTATTCGGCTACTGGCATCCCCACCTTGGCTGCTGCTGTGGCACCTGATGCTGTTGTTCCCGCTGCTGGGGTTTAGTTCTCCTCACTTCCTGACCTCGGCCTCCTCCTGGCCCTTTCTCCTCCTTTGTGGCCCACTTGGCCATCTTCTTGGCAAACTCGGGGTTTGACGCCTCCCAGTCGACTTCCCTTGCATCCTGAAAAAACCTTGTTACAGCCCCAAGGTAAAGGAGATCATCATGATGTGCCCAAGCATCTCCTTTACCTGAGTCACCTCCTCCTGGAAACAGTCCACGTAGCTCCCCAAGGTTTCGTTCACCCCCTTCTTGATGTGGAACAGGGACTCCGACTCCTTCCTCATCTTAGAAGTGGTAAAACTCAACATAAACCTCCGACGTAGGTCCTCAAAGTAGTAGATTGAGTTGGCCGGCAGCTGGTGGAACCACTCCTTCGCCTTCTCCTTGAGGGTGATGGCGAAGAGTCTGTATTTGAAGGCATCTGACATTTGCCTTATCGACACCACATCCTAGAACCACTGGATGTGTTGGATCGGGTCATCCTTCTCGATGTAGTAGGACATCTCTGGCTCCCTGAACCCCTAGAAAATTAGGGCAGAAGAAAACAACTCGCAGAAGGGGCTACCTCCCTCTACTTGGTGAGCCGGAGGGTCTCGCACTCCCATCTCGCTGAACCGGCCTCCGCTCGCCGACCCGGGGAAGAGCACTCGCCCTTGCAGATCGCGATCGCCTCCTCCATCTGCTACCTCCTTCCCGGCTCGCCTGCCGGGTGCATCGTCGCCCAGGGCTGGGGAGGCGACTACTGGAACTGCTGGTGTCGAGCTCTCGGCACGCACGCCGAGATTGAACCTGACGAGCCCAATCACCTCCTTCCTGAACTCTTCGAACATCGTCACTGTGGCTAGAGGGGGAGGGGTTGCAAGTCGGCCCTATCCGAACATTACCCTTCTACTCCAGTCATCAGGCCTACTGAAGATTTTCTGTGCAGACCACAATCCACGTTCACAGCACCAAAATATTGAAATCGAAGACTCGGTCTCTGTGGATTTCACCGTTGGGTAAGGGGTGATCGTACACTTACTTCTCTCTCACTGGCCAAACAACTAAGGGAAAAGAACATGCAATAGGCCCAAGGGCTCGGCTTGGAGGTCCCACCACACACCTGGAAGATCTTAGAGCGCTTCCCCTCCCTAGAAAAATGTCGAGCTAAGGGTATCTCAGAAAGTGCAAGAAGACCTTGGCACAAGTAAGCATGCCTTCTAAGGTACCCCCTTGGGGTCTATTTATAGATTTCTGAAAATGTACTACAAAAAACCAACCTTTCGCTGTTCTAATCAGCTATATGCAACCCAACTGGGTCTGCCAACAACTGAAAGTGTTCAGTATAAGCCAAATCCACCTATAGGGGGGGGGGAATAGGTGCAGTGACGTCTTTTGCGGAATTAAAAATTACCTGCACAATTAAACAAACCAAGAACAAAAAACACACAGTAATTTACAGTGGTTCCCCAACCTTGTGTACGTTCACTCTCCCCTTCACCTATCTCCCACACGGGGACGACTCAGCAACTCCTCCAAAATGAGATTGAAATCCAATCTAGACACTCGGAGCCACGCTCCTACAACTCGCAAGGAACTCTTCTTATAACAAGGAGTCGACACTCCACCAAAATGGGTTGCACCCAACCCTTACAACTAGGAATATAATTCCTTGCAAAAATTGAATGTAAATAAGAAATATAAAGAATGCAATTTGGAGAACCCAAGGTCCTTCTTCGTTCGTTGAGAGCTTGCACGAAAATGACGAAGAATCCACACATGGTTTTTCTCTCTTGGATCGGATCTTGACTTGATTAGTGGAGGCAAGCGAGTGCGGCGGCGATGCGTTGTAGATCTGAACTTCTTGATGAAGCAAGCACGGTCACCAATCAATCTCAGTTTGATCAAACGTCCCTACCAATTCGGAATGGAGAACAAGTCTAGGTCGGTGAATCGGAAGAAAAAGGATCTCAAGAGAGAAGCGAGGGACCAGCGGCTTGCCTCGGTTCTGCCTTCGAGCGATCGGCGGCAAGCTGCGATCTGCGTGCGACAGCCGACCTGCCGGATTAAACCGACTACGTGAAATTAGGGTTTTTTTAATTTCTTCCCGTGTCACTCTCTCTTTTATTTCGAAAATCACTTAGGTATTTATACCTAGTCAGCCCAAACATAGCCATTGGAAGACCCACCAAGGAAAGAATGGAACTTCGGTTCATACTGTGCATTGCGACACGACACGGATAATAAAACTGCAGAAATTTGCCCAAGGCAAAGTCGGCGGAAATTGTTGGTGATTCCCGTCGACATCGACGGGAATCGGAAGTAATTCCCGTCGATTTTGCCTTGGCATAATTATGGCCGGCTGGAAGATGTCGGTTGGAATAACTTATCATTCCCATTGATGTCGGCGGGAATTACAAACGATTCTCGTTGATGTCGACGGGTATGACTCACAATTCCCATCGACTTATACTTAGAAGAATTTTCCTCCTTTTTCTTCCTTCTTCCTTTCCTTTGAGAACCTGTACTTGAGAATAAATACACCCAATACAGAGAACACACATGAATCAACGCATTGACTATACAACGAGGGATTACGTTGCATAGGCCCGTGATTATTGACCCACTGTACCCTGACATTAGTTTGTACTTGGCATGAAATAGCTGCAAGCACAACTTGAAACGACATATCAAATACATCATGAATCCATCTTAGCTTGACTGGACTCTTCTTCAAATTAGGTTCATTGTGGATGTAATACCCAACAATCTCCCCCTATTTGAAGAAGCCAAAATCCCACTAGCTAAGATTCATTACACACAAACATATATATAAATGAGATATCAAATCAACTGTGAGCATAACACACATTCAAGACAGAATAACATTGAATCCACGTACACAAACATATATAAATATATATATTCAAAGTGTTTTTAGAGACTAAGAATGGAAGGTTAACAGAATAGTGTTCAATTAAGACAAAACAAAGAAAGTTCAGCTTCACGTTTCCTTGTTCTTTCTCTTCTCTCTTTCTTCTTGATCCTTCCTCTTTCGAATTATCCTCTCATAGTATTCTTTTGGCTTTGGGAAGTATCTGGGAGGCGGAGGATAATTTGGCTTGAAGTCGTGGTCGTATTTCAATCTCCTGAAGTATGTTTTCCTTTTGAGATCATACTCTTTATATGTGTCCCATTCAGATTCGTTGTAGTGCTCTTGGTGCTTAATCTTCCCTAGGTCATACAGCTGTAAAGTGTCCAGGATTATTCTCTTTGAGATTGGACTCAAGTTTTCATCGAGATCTAGTCTTCTTCCGGCTTGGAATTCTGTAGGGACTGAAGACGTGCTTTTGACGTATTTTATCTTGTGAGATATGGCTCAATCATTAAAGGTAGCATTAACAGCATCAACAGCCCTTTGAGAATCATTAGAAGGAACCCCAATCTCAAGAGAGGTCTCTGGAGCCCTTTGAACATCTTCAGGAGTATAGGTTTCTTGTGCAGAGTCTGTCGAACAGGCATCCACCGGAGCAGGAGTTCCCTGGAACTGATTTCATAACCACAAATTGTTCTTATATACGTACTGACTTGAATACCTAAAGTTGTCTATTATAATTTGTTCCAGTCCTGCCATTTTGGAAAAATAGGCCTCTTCCCCATTTTTGGCTTCTTCAGTGAAGGCCTTCGTGAACGCTGGCAGTGAGGTGTCCAGATGATCCTTGGTTTTGGTGAACTCATCCACCACCGTTTGTGGATTTGTGGAGGTAGTGGCTATATCCTCATTGAAGCTCTTGATTATGTCAGCCACTATATGTTATTTTTGATTAACAACTGCCAAATCCCCAGTTGCTTTCTTTTTCCCGACCATTAGCAATGTAACAGCCTTCGCAGCTTTATCATATTCAGTATTGAATCTTTCTTCCATTTTATTAAATTTATGATTCAGCGCAGTGACACTATTGAGTACCAACTTATTAGACTCCTTGATTCTCTTGACCTCTTTGGTCAGGGAGGCTTCAAATTATTTCTGTTGATTGATTAACATGTCTTTAAACAACAGTAGAGAGGGAACCACTAGGCTTGAGGTTGGACTATCAGGTGTAGCACTACTCGGGGTAGGAACCTGGGGATCTTGTCCTTCTTCAGAATACTCTGTAGAGTTGAATATGTTAATCTCTTCTGATTGAAGGGGAGGAGGGCCATCATGCATAAATGCTAACCTCTGCTGCACCTTTCGAAATTCTCGATTATATTGCGTATTGATTGAGATCTTTGGTCTAGATGTCTCCCCCTCAGATGTTGCGGGGACTGTCTCAGGGTGGAGATCATCAGCGAGAACATCAGTATCCATGACATCATCATTATCTCTTCCATGTTCATTATCAACTACCTCACCGTCTCCATCACCCTTATTGGCCTCCTCATCATCATCTTCATCCTCATTATCATTTCATCCTCATTATCATCATTTTCAACTAGTTCAGCCGACTTTCCATCAAGAACCTCATTGTCCTTGACTGTGATCTCCTCTTCTAGAATGTCCTGGTGGTCAGAGTGAACACAAGTATCTTCATCATCATCAGCATATCCTTCCACGTCATCCACAGTACCATGCCTGGAGGGGGTCCTTTCTTCAAGATCTTCAGACCTTAGATTTTCCACTACATCCTGAGCGAACTGAGATACCTCCAATCGAAGGTTTTCCTTGGTTGAGGTAGGGGCTAGCATAGATAGGTCAGCAAGGGGAATTTTGGATGCCTCCCCCTCTGTTCCTGTAATCGGTGGGTCAGGAACGTCATTGGGTCCAGAGTGAGGATCTCTGAACTCGTGACCTCTGTCTTCATCATCAACATAGGGTGCAGGAGCTCCCCAGGGGACAAGAATCCTTCTTTCCCACCTGTCGAAGATGGTGGAGTCAATATTCTTCTGATAGTGTAGGGGGACTCCCACTTTCATGTCAAACCTATCTCCATCTAGCTGGTTCAGATAAAGGCTGATAATTCATCCAAAGTTTGGGGTGCGAAGACTATCTTTTATCTTTCCAAACAGCATGACCCCCCAGTTCATCTTCGTTCTGCAGACTATGGATATCAGGCTTTTAAACATGTCACCTGATATGTGATCATGGGAGCCTGGTTTGTATATTAGTACTTTCCCTATAATGTCTGACAGAAGCTTTCCTTCGTCATTGATATCCTTGTATTTGATGGCCCTTGTACCTCGTGGCAATCCACAGAAGAGCATGGTCTTGGTGGGATCTTCTTCGTCCAAATAGTCCTCTTCCTCAACGCTGGAGAGCTGGAGGTAGTGGGACAGACTTACAGCAGTCATCTTGATCCTCTGGCTTGCAATCTTGATCTTGATCGTCGTATCCTCGTGACGCAATTTGGAGTTGGCGAAGAACTCCAGAACTTCCTTATCAAGGATCTTACATGGGTGCTCGAGAGCGAAGGAGAGCCCAACATATTCTAGTATCAGAATGATGTTTCTGAACTCATCCGATGCTGGCGTAAAGCATGTACTCACAAGTTCACCTCCAGTGAGCAACCCGATGGTGGTTCGAGGGGACATTTTTATCCTAGACAAGGATTAATCTAAACAATTAGTGAAGGAGTTGTGAAACAAGAGAATGTACTCACCGATTGAGGGATCCTGAGAGGGAAATTACTGATATGATGATTTGAAGTGAAGAGATAGCTCCTTCTTCTAGAGGGTAGACAGTGAGGATTTTATCTTCGGCAGGGGAACGAAAGAGGGGAGTTGACGACAAGAGTTGGCTGCGCATGGGAGCGGGGGAGAGGAAGTCCACGAATACCATCTCTTTGGGTTTTACGGGGCTTATCCTTCTTCTTCTTCGGCCATCAGGTATACGGTGTGTGATGAGGCGGTTGATGGAAAAGACCGAAGAATCGATGGAACCAACTCATCGACGGGTATCATTGAAAATCGAAGAGTCGGTGGAGAAAAGAGAGCCGGTATTTGTCGACGATGATAATCAGAGAGTAAACCGATGTCGACGGAATTCACAGGGGAGCTGAAGGGTCGGGGAAGGACAAAGTGTCGACGGGTATAGGCTTGTTGAAACGAGGTGAAGTGTATAGGCTTGTCGACGGGTATAGGCTTGTCGACTATTTATAGTAAGAACTGGATTTTCAAAATTTTTGGGAGAAGTGACGATTCACCACCAAATCTGAGTTTTGATGTCTTGCCCCGATTTAAGTAGTCGACAGGTATTCTAGATGCCGTTTTTCCTCTATCTCTCCAATGGAGCGAGTTAGTTTCCAATCGACATTGGTCATGATTCCCTATTTATACCAGGGCCAAGTGTTCATCTGACTTAGACATATGTATATGTATTGAAATCGATGTCTGCAGTATTTATTGCTTGTCCTTTTTCCCACAATAATAAGGTCAATTTTTGAGATATAATTTCCAATATCGAACTCGAAGGGTATCGATGGATATTGACATCTGAGCTGAATATCGACTTACTTTGCCTCCTATATATATACCGAGTTCATATTAATTTTATGAGTTTTCACTTGTTGCAATGAAGGACATAAATATAGATTAATGAAGTTATTTGCTGGCGTGCCCTTCCGTTCAAAGTATAAATATAAATATATATATATATATATATATATATATATATATATATATATATATATGTATATCTCTGTGCAATATGATTCAATTATCTAATTTGAATGAGCGTACCTGAAATATCCGAGTCGACACTTAGGATCCAACATTTTAGAGCTCGAAGTATGTTGTATTCAGGATTCACCTTTTAAGAGATTATTTGTTGGAACACCCTATTACTAATTTTGGCAAGGATCACTATGTTATTAGGAAATTGGTTTGACCTAGTTGTATAGTCGAAAAGGTCAACTTAAAATGAGTCTAAGGCTTAGAACATAGGTTTGGAGCTGCCCCCAAGACCATTCAAAGATCAGGATTCATTGCTGAGACAAAGACAATTTTCGTCGAGCTCAGGTCGACGAAATATCGAACTCAGTTCGACGTTCTCTGAGCTCAACTCTGCGAGTCGTCGACTACAGTCGACGATCTTCGAGCTCAGATCGACGCTCTATCTTCAGCTATTTTTCCAAGTCGCTGAGCTCAGTTCAACGATCGTAGAGCTCAGGTCGACATTTTCTGTCTCTAGTATAAATCCAATCTCTGAGCTCAGGTCGACGATAGCTGAGCTCAGGTCGACGATTTCTGTGAGAGATCGACGCTTTCAGATTTCGAATTCAAGAACAGTTATGGAATTTTTCCAGATTCATTCAGAGTTATTTCCTGCATTTATTGCAAAGGCTTTTCTAGCCGTTTCAAGCAATCTAATGCAAGTTTCAAGGAAGACTAAAAGGAAAGTTACTTAGGACTTTCTCCGGAGACAGTTGTCATTTATGGAAGTCATTTATGACTGAGTAACGGCCATCTAAGTCAGAACCTGATATACTCCTTCAGAATATATTTTTGAAAATAGAACAGGTAAATTAAATTATAGAGATAAGAGATATACAACATTATTAGATTGAAAGAGACACAGAAGAGTGAACAATAGAAACTCTCTGATCAAGAGTTCATCTTCTGAGATTTACAAATTTACTAAATCCCAAATCTTCAAGAACCCAAGAAAGTTTTCTGTGGAGGAAATCTTCTGCTACTTAACTCCTCCAAATCATCAAGTGTTCAAAAGCTTTAACATCAAGAACTCCAGACATCAAACATTTCAGCATCTGTTGAAATCATCAATTGCTGGAGATCTGAAGCAACTGAAGACCTATCACCCTAGCAAAGCTCACCTTCCTGAACCCTTACAGATCTCAGGTGGAGCTTTGACATCATCATCCATTTGTCTTCTCTCAGACTGTTGACAGAGAAGAACAACTCAACTTTTTCTTTCTTTTTTCCTTTCCCTCCTATAAAAGGGTTTTTCAAAACTCCCTTCAAAAGTTATGAGATTGGTTTCTGAGACCTTGTCAAAACTCAGTGGTGGCAAGACACCTTATCAAAAAAATCTAGTTTTGGTTTTTGAGCACCTTATCAAAAGCTCATTGGTGCCCAGGATACCTAATCAACTATTCCTGTAGTGGATTCCTACCAAGGGTGGTAGAAGAGTGGATGTACCCAGGTTATTGGGGAACCACTATAGTTCCTTGTATCATCTGGTTGCTGTGTGTTTGACTTTGCTGTGTGCTGTGTGTTTTCTTAGCTCTTGCTTTAGTTTTTATTTCATAACAAGCACCTTACACATATACATAAATTAAGTCTTCCAATGCTTTATATTTTTAATTGTAAATTCTTTTAAAAATACTCTATTAACCCCCCCTCTAGAGTTAAGGTAGATCTTTTCCTCACTTTAAATTGGTATCAGAGGGAGGATGGTTATTCAACATCTGAATCTTCAATAGATTGATTGAACAGGCTAACACCTGAACCAAAAGATCCTTGATAAGATAAACCTTCTGTAGAGGATAGTTATTACTTTTTGTATTATATTTATTTTCAAACAAAACCATGGTACAGAACAAAGATTATGCTAGCACCAGACCTCTAGTGTGCAACCTCTCTAAGTTTGCACTTTGGAAGGCAAAGATTAAGCTTTACATGAATTCTATTGATGAGGAAATTTTTAATTCTATTTTGACAGTTTGTCCAAGACCCCCAGTGATCACAAGTATAAGTGCTGTTCAACCATCTTCAGGAAAAGATGCAGAAATAAAGAAATGGAAAGTTGCAGATGCAAAGGCTATGAATATCCTTGCTCAGACCATGTCTGGTGAGATATTCTAAAAGGTGGCTGAATGCAGTTCAGCAAAAGATATATGGGACAAGTTATCTGAAATTATCTCAGGATCTTCTAATGAAAGGAAGGACAGGAGATCCCATCTCATATCTCAATATGAGAATTTCAAGAAAGGAGAAGCTGAGTCAGTTGCAGATATGTACAATAGGCTCAGTCTGATAGTCAGTGAGTTGAAAACATTGGATAAGGAGATCACACTAACTTAACTAAATGACAAGATCCTCAAGTGCTTCCCTAGCACTTGGGACTCAAGGATCTGGCCAATCAAGGATGCCAGAAGCCTAACTGAGATTACTACTGAAGCTCTTTTGGGCAAGCTCAAGTCTTATGAGCTGCTCATCAAGAATGGGGAAGAAGAGAAAAAGACTTTTCCTCCAGTCATCAGAAAGGAGAAGACCATTGCTTTCAAAGCCATAGAAGAGAAGCCTGAAGATAAGGTCACAAGCAATGAAGAATTGATGAGCTTGTTGGCCAAAAGATTCTACAAGATGGCCAGGAAAGATTTCAGAAAGAGGTCATCCAAAGGGCATGAGAAGCAAAGGTATGACAAATCAAATAATAAAGAAATAATCTATTTTGGATGGAGGAAACCATGCCATATTGTGCCTGACTGTCTAGAAAATCAGAATAAGGACAAGAAGGACAGGAAAGATAGGAGAAAAGACAAGGACTCCAGGGGAAACAACAACAACAAATCCTCCTCCAACAAAAATAAACATACAAGGAAGGGGTTTGTAGCTGAAAGCTGGAGTGATACTGAAGAAGAATCAGAAGCCTCATCAAGCTCAAGTGATGATGAGGATGATGTTGAAGAAAAGGAATTCTGCATGATGGCTATCAATGCCTCTCAGCAAAATTCTGATGTAGAACAGGGATCAGACTCAGAATCTGAAACTCAAACTGAAGAAGACCAGGTAATTGACTCCTTTGACTTTTACTCAGAAGACTTTAGGTCTGAATTTAAGGCACTTTGTTTAGACCTGTTAAAATCTGAGAAAGAGATTGTAAGACCCCCTTATTTTTTTTCTTTTTCAACCACCGGGGTCTTAGCCCAGAATTGCCGCTTTGCGGTGGCACCAACTCACAGGAAGGTCGCCACTACAAAACGCCAATTCTGCCGGCCCTTTTCGATCGCAGAATAGTAGCAAAATAAAGTAAAAGCAAGTCCACAAAACCACATGTATATAAATAAATCTCCACGAAGGGAGAGCCCACAATAATAATAATAATAATCAGAGTATAGAAAGGGGCTTATGCCCAGTACATACAATCCTCACTACAAGTCACTCGCGGAAGTAAAACTAAGCGTCACCATAACTGTCACTGAATCGAGAGCACCCAAGCTGGACTGGCCCATCTCCACCGACTCTGTACTCTGCTGGTACTGCATCTCTGGGTGCTTCTTCCTTCTCGACCTGTCGTCGCCGCCTCGCGATCTACGTCTGCGTCTACGTCTTCGGCCTCCTAGCTGCTGAGCTGGTGGGGTCCCACCCATCAAGGGGCATTTGACCCGTGTATGTCCCGGCTGGTGACAATGGTAACACGGTCGCGGGGTCAACTCTGTCAGAAACTGCAACACCTGTGACCCGTCCATATGGTACACCTAAAATGTTGTGGTTCGAAAACCATTAGTCATAAAGACTAAGCCCTATCATCCCCTACCCCTTCCCCCATGGCTCCTAAGTACCGAGCGGAGAGGGAGAAAGGTAAGGACATGAAGGTGGAGATTAAACCAAGAAAACTGGTGACAGCGGACCTAAGCTAGCAATTCTATAGTAAGCAAGATAGAAACAGAAAGTAAGAAATGTAACCTTAACTTATGCGCGGAAGCGCATAAGCCAAGGGATCTTTTGCAGGGCTCCAATCGTATAGAGTGTCCCATACCACTTATACGTTGGGTTGTCGGTTGTCAAACAGAAAGGAACAGCATGTAAGTGAAAGTACAAGAAATATAACCATTGATTTATAGGGATTACCCCTATAGGCCAAGGGGTCGTTTTGCAAGGCCTATCGTATAAAACGTCCCATACCATTTTATACGTTAGGTGGCATGTTTATGCTATGACACACAATTATGCTATGAAATGCACAAGCAAGTGCAACACACCCACACGACTCTATGCGCACAGACCTTTAGTTCCCCCTGTTCGGGCAGCTAGCTTCACTCCCAGGAACCTCCGCTGTGGCAAACGGAGACAGTGAGTCGGGCCCCCCACTCCTAGGCGGGTAATCACACTACCAGGCCTAGCCCTTCCATACGCCCCTAGAAGAACACAACCTAGAGTATCAGCGTATTAGTGCTGGCTGTACCCACCAGGCTTTTTGCCGAGTCAACGTACCGCTGTCGGTGTGATCGATCGCCTAGTACCGATGACCCACCACTTTTATGCACATGCAATCATGATAATTATATTTGTACAAGTTCTTATGTTATCGAGCCTACAGCTCTCCAGGCTACCAAGCATATACCAAGTCCCCGAGCATCCCGCTCCCTGGACTTCCCAATTACAAACCAACCACCATCTCTACTAGTAGGCCCTTAGACCACGGACCTACTCTACCCATTCCATGCCATTTCTTCTTCCTAAGTGTACAAGTGTAGGTGTGAGGTACAACTATTATTAGGGTTACTCTTGATCATCTTATTCCTAAGATTTAAGGTTAACCTTGGACTTCCCGAGGGTTACCCGGTGAAGGGCTCGCAGCGGTACTAGGAGCTATAATGGGGTGAATCCCAAAACTCCCTTTCCAAGGCACTTATTATACTTGATTGGTTCCCTTAACCCGATCCTCTTTTAATTACTTTAGTTCTAACCTTAGAGTGTTAAGACTCTTCCTCTTCTTCCCGGGATGGACGATCTTTCGTCGTTCCCGTACTCCCTTATCCTAACCAGTCCCACACTCTACTTATCCTGACTTCTAATGATGAACTCAATCTTAACTTGCCCTACCAACCATCAACTACCAGAATTCCGTGGCTTTACTATATGCAGACCATCCTAAGCTTTATGAGGTACACAAGGGGAGGTACATCAAATTATCTTCCAAATCTTCTATAATATTTACTGGAGGTCTACCATATCATAATTTGTCTAAATCCAGAAACTTATAATTTTCCTAATTAATCTGATATTTATTTAATTTTCCCAAAGGACATGCCACGGGTCATTTTAAACATGAACTACAGGATCTTCCTAAGTAATGGCTACTCAAAAATCATGATGATTAAATAACAACAAGATAACCTCAAATACAATTTCTCAGAATTTTATAGAAAGTATTTAACCTCTAAATAATTTATTCAGTATAATCACGTTAATTCTACGTAATGAAGGAAGTACTGAAATTATTCATCTAAAAATTATAGAAAAATCACTAGTCAGTAGTATGATACATAAAAGATCTTTGTGCAGAGAATCATAATTTTACTAGCTTGCTAAACATCACTAAAGATTTAATCAAATAATCAAGGTAAAACATACCTAATGAAGCAAGCCTTAGAATTAATCTTCCAAAAATCCCATAAAAATTCACAGAGATTTAAAATCATAATAAACGTTCTCTGCTTAAATTTCATCACTTTTCAGAGAGTGTGTATTCCCTAATAAATTTTCTAAGCAAATCATACACTACTACATCATTAAAGGAAGTATCCAAAATAATGATCATAAAATTCATAGTAAAATATCCAGAGCTTGTACAATCCCCATAATTCACTCTACCCAAATCTCACCACTTTTCAATGTGATTTAGTGTCATTTCCTATCTCTACAAGTTTTGCGCCCCAAACTATGGTTAGATTTTTAGGTATCCCAACGGTCTCCAAATTTACTAAGATTTCGTCCAGAGAACTATATTGGCCCTATGGTTCTCTTCACCCAATTTCGGGTCAATCCAAGGTCATTTGACCACATGACCTTCACAAACCACCAAGATCCATCCTTATGGTTTGGCCTTGGTCCTTAGGGTAAACTCACCCCGATCCACCTCAAACTCCACGAGTGGGTGCTAGAGAATATTACTAGCCAGTGGTAAAAATCTCAGCCTCTGTTGAGGTGATCTCACCACTCAAACTTCAAAAGTGCACTTTTAACCTAAGACCCCTTATTAGGGCAAAACTTAGGGTTGATCATTTCTAGTCCAAACCATCTTCAAATGAGATGGAAAATTACACAGAACCTTATGGTGACCCCAGGGACCACTCACCAGAATTTGGGAGGGTTTGGAAATTATTTATTTATCTAATTAAATTCGGCTAGGATTATTGAATTTTTCTAAAAACTATAGAAAAATATTCTCCAAAAATTCTCATTTTTGGATAGCACCTAGATATGTGTAAGATTAGACCACACCCCAAATTTCAAGTCATTTTGATGACTGGTTTAGAGTGGGGAATTTTTCTAAGGTCCAGACGGACCTCTGGATAGACCTTGCCAAAAAGGGTGTTGTGGTCTAACCAGGATTCCAAATTGAGTGAAATTAATTTTGAATAAAACTAGACTTCAAGGGCTACAGTTTCTATGTTGACCACTTTTCCCGTAGGAGCTTCTAGGTAATTTTCCCAAATTATTTAACATGACAGATAAATTCATTCAGAAGTTATTTTAAAAATAGAATCCACTTTTCATGGCACTGTTCATCTTCTTCAGAGCCCGAACCAGAGGCCTAAAAACCTAATTTTCCTGTAGCTTTTCCAAAACTATTTCCCGGCCATCCAGCCATCTCCCTGGCCGGCCACCACCACCACCACCTCTGTTGAGGTGAGGGCTATCGTCGGGCGGCGGCGCGGCCGCCGGAGAGGCGGTTTCCGGCGAACCCGCCACCATGGAATTTTCGGAAAACCACGAATACGCTCACCCGATCTGGCTCTTTTGAGCCCGATATCTCTCCTAACGATTCCTAAGATCTATCCGCAGAAGAAGAGGGAGGGGAGGACCTTGTTCGCGGGTTGGAGGCGTGCAGAGCGTCGGGAAGCCATTTGCGCGGTGGTGGCGTCGCCGGAAACTCTTCAACAGCAAGGCGGAGGTCTGAAACAGTTTGAGGGAGTGTTACCTTTTCCTCTTGCTCTTAGGAGTCTTTTATAGATCAGCAAATGGGGAGGGGAAAAGATGAAACGTTGGAGATGAAACGTTGGCGGCCATTACTAACACCCTTATGACGTTTCGGTTATGACGAATGGCAGTTGAAAAGTTGGAGGTGAAGAGGTGTTTGCCAGGTGGCAATTTCCTATTGGACCCATTTTTCCTTAATTATTAACATAATTAAAGTAGGGAACGACCCATAAATACTCTTGATTTTCATTCCCGTGGTCAGAATTTATTATGGCGTCGGTTACCGAAATTTCCAACCTGGCTGTCGTTTCGGCCTTGGTCACAGGCGTGACACATGGGTCACGGGCGTGACAGGCCCGGTTAGCCAATTCTGGGTTCGACGATCGTCGAACTGAGATCGACGATCGTCGAAGGGTGGTCACGGGCGTGACACCTGGGTCACGGGCGTGACTGGCCCGTATGGCCAAATTCTGGGTCGACGGCGTCGAACTGGAATCGACGATCGTCGAGCGTGTCACGCCCTATGTCACGGGCGTGACATAGCGGGTCACGGGCGTGACATGCCCGTGGGCCCATTTTGGGTCGACGACCGTCGACCTAGAACCAATGATCATGGTAACGCCCTATGTCACGGGCGTGTCATGGCGGGTCACGGGCGTGACTGGCCCGTGTGGCCAAATTCTGGGTCGACGGCGTCGAACTGGAATCGACGATCGTCGAGCGTGTCACGCCCTATGTCACGGGCGTGACATAGCGGGTCACGGGCGTGATATGCCCGTGGGCCTATTTTGGGTCGACGACCGTCGACCTGGAACCGACGATCATGGTCACGCCCTATGTCACGGGCGTGACATGGCGGGTCACGGGCGTGACCGACCCTTGACCCGATTTCTTAGTCGATTTATTTCAAGTTTTGGGCTCCCTGGGATTCTACCACAACCATCCGACTCCTAGGGGTCTATCCGGAAATGGGATGTTACAGAGATTATCTCTCTCAGAAATCAATTGTCTGAACATAGCACCTTAAAATCAGACAACCTCAAACTCTCTGAGGAGTTAGAATGCTGTAGGGAGGAGATAGATTCACTGAAAAGTGAGTTATCCCAGGCAAAGAAGTTTGAAGAATCCCTTAATGGGAGAAGCATCAGACTGATGGAAATCACAAGCACAGTGAACTCAAGATTCAATAGTACACTGGGCTTGGGTGCTTCATCAAGCCAACCTATAGTATTAACAACCCCAATTAAATTTATTTCTGATAAAGGAAAGGGTGTCGTAGAGGTAGCTAGGAAGATCAAGATTTACATAAGGAAAAGCAAGTTCAAAAGAAAACGTCGAACAGAGCTCGACGATCGTCGAACAGAGCTCGGCGATCCAAGGCTGGATCGTCGAACTCAGATCAGCGACTTCTCAACTCTGAATTCTGGTATAGTCGATCTTCGAACGGAGCTCGACGATCTGACCCAAGATTGTCGAACTCAGGTCGACGATCGTCAAACGGAGCTCAGAGCTTTGAACCTTCTTTCAGAGGTAAATCTCAAGTCAATCCTATAAGTCCCTCATCCCAAAGATTAGACCCTTATACTGAATGGATAGTACCTCCTAGGAGATACCATCCTGAAGGATATAAGAGTCAGCCAGGGATGTCTTTCATTTCTGAATTTAAAGGTTATCAACCTAGAACCAAGGTAAACTTGGTCAAAAATATATAAATTACGTATGTGCAGGTGAAGACCTATCCAGCAATGAACCAACAATGGTATCTGGATAGTGGGTGCTCAAAGCACATGATAGGGAGCAAGGACAATCTCACATCCTTCAAAGCCAAACTTGGACCCAAAGTGATCTTTGGAGATTAAAACTTTTGTCAAACAAAAGGATATGGTGCTGTTCAGATTGGCTCAATCACATTCAAGAAGGTGGCTTATGTGTAAGGACTGAATCACAACCTAATCAACATTAGTCAACTCTGTAATGAAGGATATCAAGTGACATTCAACAAATCCTTATTTCAGATCAAGTCAGAGGATAACACAACAGTGTTAACAGGTAAAATGAAAGGTAACATTTATCTTGTAGATTTCCTTTCAACCAACATAGATATCTGCTTATTTAATTCAGTCTGCAAACCAAATGATTTATGGCATAAGAGACTAGGACACTTAAACCTTAGAACCATTGCTAGGCTGTCCAAGGACAACTTTGTTATAGGACTACCTTATTGCCCCTACAAGAAGGAAGGACTCTGCAGGGCTTGTCAATTAAGCAAGCAAACTAAAAATAGTTTTAAGTCACTTAATAAGAGTGATTCACCTAGGATTTTGTATCTGTTACAAATGGATGTTTTTGGACCAATTACTGTACAAAGCTTAGGAGAGAAATCTTATACTTTAGTGATTGTAGATGACTTCTCTAGATTCACTTGGGTATTCTTTCTGAGGAAGAAGTTTGATAACTTTAAATGTTTGACAGATTTTCTCAAATGCATACAGATTGAGTTCAATACTCACATTGCCCTGATCAGAAGTGATCGTGGGACAGAGTTTGATTCTCTTCTTATGCAAGAGTTCTGTCAGAGTGAAGGGATCAGGCATACTTTCTCAGCTCCTAGAACTCCTCAACAAAATGGGGTAGCTGAAAGGAAAAATAGAACCCTAATTGAATCTGCCACTACATTGTTGACAGATGCTTACCTTATTCTATCTTTTTGGGCAGAGGTAGTGAATACCTCCAACTTTGTGTTGAACAGAAGTTTGATACATAAGATGAAGGGCAAGACTCCCTATGAATTGCTCAAAGGGAAGAAACCTAAAGTAGACTATTTCAAAATTTTTTGTTGCATTTGTTATATTCACAATAATGACAAGAAGTATTTAGCAAAATTCCAAGCTAAAACTGATGAAGGAGTGTTTCTGGGATACTCCATGATCACTAAAGCTTATAGGGTTTATAATAAAACTTCTCTTAAAATTGAAGAATCTGTTCATGTATCTTTTGATGAGACTAACATGTGTTACAAGGAGAAGTCTACTTCTACCATAGAACCATTGCAGGTACACTCTCTTTCAGAAAATTTGGACAGGTTACACATTGTAGAAAAGGATTCAGTACATTCACATATCCAACAAAGAGCTGAAATCAGTGAAGAAAAGAGGATACTCAACATCTTGATGTTCAACATCTTGGAGAAAACCATTCTGAAGAGCTAGTTGTTGTTCCACAAGAGGAAACAACAACACAGGTTGGTGAACAATCAACACCCCCTTTGATTTAGTAACAACAAGAGATCACCCAATCTCCCAAGTGATTGGAAACATCTCAGCTGGTGTGCAAACCAGAAATCATGTCAACCAAAACCTGATGCACACCTGCTTTTTATCTCAAGTTGAGCCTCAATCCATTCAAGATGCATAACAAGATCCATACTGGATCATTGCTATGCAAGAGGAACTACATCAATTTGAGAGGAACAATGTTTAGGAGCTAATACCAAGGCCTAAGGATCACTCAATTGTTGGAACAAAGTGGGTGTTCAGAAATAAGTTGGATGATCAAGGAGTTATTGTAAGGAACAAGGCAAGGCTAGTTGCTCAAGGCTACTCTCAAGAAGAAGGAATTGACTATGACCAGACTTTTGCACCAGTTGCAAGGTTAGAGGCCATAAGAATATTCCTTGCTTTTGCTTCTCACAAAGGATTCAAGGTCTACCAAATGGATGTGAAGAGTGCATTTCTCAATGGAGACATCAAAGTGGAAGTCTATGTTAGACAACCTCCAGGTTTTATCTCTCCAACTTATCCTGACCATATTTTCAAATTGCATAAAGCATTATATGGTCTCAAGCAAGCTCCTAGAGCATGGTATGAGACCTTAGCATGCTTTCTTCTGAAAAATGATTTTATAAGGGGTAGAGTAGACCAAACTCTTTTTATTAGAACCCATAAGTCCCATACCCTACTAGTACAAATATATGTAGATGATATTATCTTTGGTTCTACTGATTCAAATTTATGCAAAAAAATTTCCAACCTTATGCACTCTAAATTTGAAATGAGTAGCATGGGTGAGCTTTCCTTCTTCCAAGGATTGCAAGTCAAACAACATGCTGAAGGCATATTTATTTCTCAAACCAAGTATGCAAAATAATTGGTTAAGAAATTTGGTATGTCTGAAGCATCTTGTGTGAAAACAAATATGCCTACCAATATTGTATTAGATACTGATGAACATGGTAAACATGTTGATCAGACAACATATAGAGCAATGATTGGCTCTCTATTGTACCTTACAGCTAGTAGACCTGATATAATATTTGCTACATGTATATGTGCTAGGTTCCAAGTAAGCCCTAGAGAGTCAAACCTAACATTAGTTTAGAGGATTCTTAGGTATGTGAAAAGTTGTCCAAATCTAGGACTCTGGTGTCCAAAAGACTCAGGATTTGAATTAACTTGATTTTCAGATGCTGATTATGCTGGATGTAGATTAGACAGGAAAAGAACCAGTGGAACTTGCCAGTTCCTTGGTGACAGACTTATCTCCTGGTTCTGTAAGAAACAGACATCAGTGTCAACTTCAACTGCTGAAGCTGAATACATGGCAGCAGACAGTTGTTGCTCACAGATTCTGTTGATTCAAAACCAGCTCCTAGACTATGGCTACAACTTAGAAGGGTCAAAAATATTTTGTGATAACACTAGTGCTATTTCTATAGCACAAAATCCAGTCCTCCATAGTAGGACAAAACATATAGAGATTAGGCATCACTTCCTAAGAGACAATGTAGAGAAAAATGAAATTGAAATTCAATATATCCCAACTGATTTGCAAAGGGGAGATATTTTCACCAAACCTTTGGATGAAAAGAAACACACCTTCTTCCTAAATCAGTTAGGAATGTTAGATGGAGGAAGTTTAAAATAAATCCGAAGATTTTTAAATCTAAAAACAGACCAAGACTAGGCTAAAAACTTATATTTTCTAGTGTCTGTAGGTTCTATTTTGTCTCTGAACTGCGCTCGACGTTTTTCCCAAAAATCGTCAAACGGAGATCAACGCTTTCCAATAAGCGTCGACCGGAGTTCAGCGTTTTCCAGGCAGCGTTAGGCTATCTTCTTCTGGTAAACGATCGTCGAACGGAGTTCGACGCTCTCCAATGTCGTCGAACGGAGATTAATGATATTGTAGACTCTTCAGATTCCATTAAGAATCCCAGATCGTCGAACGAAGTTCAACGATCCTTCCTTTCCGGCGTCGAACCCTAATATAAAAATCATTCTTTCGTCGTCGTTCTTCTTTTGCGCTTTCATATTCTCTGCAATTTCTTTCTTTCCCTCCTAACTCAACTACACTTGGTCGTGTTTGTAATTTTTGCAAGTATACAATGGCTGTTAACGTTTCCGCTCTCGCTAAGATGAAGTTTTATACTGGATTTGATATCGATATGGATTCATTTGATGGGAGCGATCAAATATTCAAAGACATTCTGGAACTATTCAGAGAACAACAGTTGGTGCATATTATGTCTACCAGAATGAAGATCGCAGAAGATTAGATAAAGAAATGGGTATTTACAGCAAATAATCTGGATCAAAATACTATAGTCGGTACTATAAGCGGGGCCAAGTATCTTTATCACCTACTTTCATAAGTGAAGTATTTCATTTAAGTACTGGAGATGATTCTACTGAAATGTATGGAGAGGAATTTGATTCAATGTTGGATAGAATGGGTCACTCTGCAGCTAACCCTAACAAATTATTGAAAAAGAACCTCTCTATTGAGTTTAGATTTCTGGCTGATGTTGTGGGGAAAGTGCTTATGGCAAAGCACTCAGCTCATGATACCATATCCAGGTAATAGTTCTGTTTGATGGGAGCCCTCGTAGACAAGAAACACTTGAATTGGGGAGAAATTTTCTTTGATCTGATAAAGAAGAAAATAAACAAGAGCTTTGTGAATTTTGGGGGGATTTTAGGGGTATTCCTGCACTCCAGGTGCCCAGAACTTCTAGTCTCAAATGGGATGCACATCAATGCATCAAAAAGACTGACCTGTGCCCTATTTGGTAAGTGGGATAGGCAGATAACCAAACCATCCAGGACTATCATGGCTTCAGGCACAAGGACTCTTGCAGTCACTTCCCCTCAGGCCTCTGCCCTCATGGAAGAATTGTCTGCCTCCACCTCTTCTTCTCCTTCTCTACCACTTGTTTCTACCTCCACCTCCATATCAACCATCTCAACATTCATCTCTTCCCCCATTACCATTTCTTCACCAATCCCACCTCCAGCCACCTCAGAACAATTTCATCCACTTCACTTCTATCCACCTCTTGACATACACTCTTTCAACATCTTGGAAGACTCCTTTATGGATGATTCCACTTCCTCCCCTATTGAGCCTCCTTCTACCTCCTCATACCAACAGCTCCTTCATGACATTCTCACTCAACCATCCTTCACACCATCCATCTCCACACCCATATCATCTATCTTCACCATCCCAATCTCTCAGCCAACCCTCCTACCATCCATAATACCATCTACCATAGTTCATCCATCACCAGCCCAAACCATTCCCTCCTCCACCTCTACTCAAGTCACACTTGATCAAGTGGATCTATCAGCCTTGGCAGATAGGCTATATGGGATACTGGCCCCCAAGCTAGTAAGCCTGCTAGAGACCACCATGGCTCCACTCCTGAACTCAATAAAGGAGTTATCTGACAGGCTAAACTCTCTCTCCTCTCCTTAGGCAATCCCTTCTATGGGGTGCCTTGATCCAGTCATCACATAATCAAGGCAGGGGGAGATGCCCTATGAAGCTGAGGTAATGCCTGCTGCTCTAGGTGATCTACTGCTATCATAAATCTCCACTGCTGGTCCAGAACTAGTACTCACAGTGGACCTCAGGTCACTATTTTCTGCATTTGATCTTCTTTACAGAAGCTGCTTACCAACTCTGGGAGTTAAAGACCTCACTAGGGCCATTGTGCCTATTACTGTTTGTGATCCCAGCCTGATCATATCTTATATAAATTCTCTTAAGGCTTTGGAAGTTTCTGATTGTGTTGTTGCTGCTGCTGCTGAAGATGCTGAATCTAATGATATTGATATGTTGCCTGCTGATCCTGTTGATGCTGCTGCTGCTATTGAACTTGCTATTTTTCTAGAAGAACCTATTGTTTCTGAGGTTCCTGCTGCTCCTGCTGCTACTATATTTTATCCTGCTCCTGTTTTGTCTGCTGAGAAGTCTAAACAAAGGGAAGAGTATATCAAAAGCATTGATGATCTATATGACAGACCCCAGAGTTCAGAAAGTGATCAATTTAACACTAACTCTGATGATTCTGCTGGCACCATCTCTAAGAAAAGGAAAGCAAGAAGCAAAGCAATGATGAGAGTTCCCCCTGTTAAGGCCAAAGATGTAAATGATATACCATACTATATTTTTCATGATTGTCAAATAACAGAGCCTTTGATGCAATATTATAAGCATCAGTTAAAGGCTATGAGGAAAAGAAGAAAACTTGACAAATATGAGAAAGGATCTTCTGAGTCTCATCCTCCTCCTCCTCCTCCAGATGCTGGTACTGGTGGAGGATCTGCTTCATAACCTGGATCTGGTTCAGAGCATAGTTCTTCTCAATCTTCTCAAAGATATCAACCCAGAGGTCAACATCAAAGAAGCCACCATTCTAGAAGAGGTCAGTTCAGAGGAAATCAGAGAGAGTACAGAACCTATTCCAGACAACAAATGAAAGCACAAGGTCAAATTGATTCTACTCAAGGTCCTTTCCCTTACAAGCTTAGAGATTTAGTTGTCACCGGGACTTTTACTAATTAAGAATCTATCAATAGATATTAACCTCCAGTCCCTTTTGAAGATCCTGAAAATAACCTAGTGTCTTGGACTGCCAGAATGAAAGAGCTTGCTGCTCTAGATCAAATGAAGAAGGCCAAGGAGAAAGGTTAAGACATTTCAAACATTACAACCCTATTAGAACAAAGAAAGACAAAACTTGAGAGATATGCTTCAAGAAAGTTCTTTGATCCAGAAGATTACATGAAGCTGCACCCTGAGGGTGTAGTCCCAAGGCCAAGATCCCGAACATCCTTAGGTGCAGATGATGACAAGAGATCAAAGAAAGATGCTCTCAATCCTAATAGGGAGATTCTATTTAAGAAAGGCAATGAGGAAAAATGATTTCTGTAAGCAGATAGTACATCTATATCTCTAAATATTGCTGATATTCTATATGAGTTCTGCAATGCTGCTATGTTTTTCTTCTGCAGTGTTATTTTAGCTTTTGTTTCTATATGTATGCTTTTGTATTTCCTAGTGTGTCCTGTAAATAGTAATCCTAACCCAAATAGGGGGAGATTGTTGGAACACCCTATTACTAATTTGGGCAAGGATCACTATGTTATTAGGAAATTGGTTTGACCTAGTTGTATAGTTGAAAAGGTCAACTTAGAATTAGTCTAAGGCTTAGAACTTAGGTTTGGAGTTGCCCCCAAGACCATTCAAAGATTAGGATTCATTGCTGAGATAAAGACAATTTTCGTCGAGATCAGGTCGACGAAACGTCGAACTCAGTTCGACGTTCTCTGAGCTCAACTCTGCAAGTCGTCGAACTACAGTCGACGATCTTCGAGCTCAGATCGACGCTCTGTCTTCAGCTATTTGTCCAAGTCGCTGAGCTCAGTTCGACGATCGTAGAGCGCAGGTCGACGTTTTCTGTCTCTAGTATAAATCCAATCTCTGAGCTCAGGTCGACGATAGCTGAGCTCAAGTCGACGATTTCTGTGAGAGATCGACGCTTTCAGATTTCGAATTCAAGAACAGTTATGGAATTCTTTCATATTCATTCAGAGTTATTTCTTGCATTTATTGCAAAGGATTTTCTAGCCGTTTCAAGCAATCTAATGCAAGTTTCAAGGAAGACTAAAAGGAATATTACTTAGGACTTTCCCCAGAGACAGTTGTCATTTATGGAAGTCATATATGACTGAGTAACAGCCATCTAAGTCAGAACCTGATATACTCCTTCAGAATATGTTTTTGAAAATAGAACAGATCAATTCAATTATAGAGACAAGAGATATACAACATTATTAGATTGAAAGAGACAAAGAAGAGTGAACAATAGAAACTCACTGATCAAGAGTTCATCTTCTGAGATTTACAAATTTACTAAATCCCAAATCTTCAAGAACACAAGAAAGTTTTTTGTGGAGGAAATATTCTACTACTCAACTCCTCCAAATCATCAAGTGTTCAAAAGCTTCAACATCAAGAACTCCAGACAACAAACATTTCAGCATCTGTTGAAATCATCAATTGCTGGAGATCTGAAGCAACTGAAGACCTATCGCCCTAGCAAAGCTCACCTTCCTGAACCCTTATAGATCTCAGGGTGAGCTTTGACATCATCATCCACTTGTCTTCTCTCAGACTGTTGACAGAGAAGAACAACTCAACTTTTTCTTTTTTTTCCTTTCCCTCCTGTAAAAGGGTTTTTCAAAACTCCCTTCAAAAGTTCTGAGACTGGTTTCTGAGACCTTGTCAAAACTCAGTGGTGGAAAGACACCTTATCAAAAAATCTAGTTTTGGTTTTTGAGCACCTTATCAAAAGCTCATTGGTGCCCAGGATACCTGATCAACTATTACTGTAGTGGATTCCTACCAAGGGTGGTCGAAGAGTGGATGTACCCAGGTTATTGGGGAACCACTATAGTTCCTTTTGTCATCTGGTTGCTGTGTGTTTGACTTTGCTGTGTGCTGTGTGTTTTCTTAGCTCTTGCTTTAGTTTTTATTTCATAACAAGCACCTTACACATATACATAAATTAAGTCTTCCACTGCTTTATATTTTTAATTGAAAATTATTTTAAAAATACTCTATTCACCCCCCCCCCCTCTAGAGTTAAGGTAGATCTTTTCCTCACTTTCATTATTGCACACTCTTACTTTTTCCCTTGCAGATGTTCCTTGTTCCAGTTCAAGTCTGGGACATCTTCTGTCCAAGTCCCACCATATTCATAAGTGCTTGGACTAACCTGCAAAAAAATTACCTAACCTTAGGAACCCAATAGGCATTGGGTCCTAGGTTCTTGTCAGCGTAATACACAGCCTGCCTTCCAACAGAGGTTATAACCAGAAGGCTATCTCTAGCCTGATTCTTAGAGCATACCCTTGCCATAGTCCGTGGCACATTGGGATTGTGCCAACAATCTATGGGAAAGTGACCCACTCTGCCACAACACCAACACTCATGGATGTTATAATTTCTCTTTTTACTAAGTCTGCTGATGGAGATTGCATTGACCCATGGTAGGTGTAGAACCAGAGTGGTCCTAACCTCATATCTTCCTTTTCCACTTAGATAAGTGGGGGCCTGGCAGGTGCCGAGCGAGGAATTCCTAAGGGCCGGATAATAGCCGCTTTCTTTTCAGGCAGCATACTCATGGTGGCCTTACGAATTCCCAAGACATGTCCACTGGCGGACTTCCCATTTGTCTTAGAGTGGGATGGGATGTTCAGAGAGTGATCAATCGCTTTATCCTTGAGGTAAGAGGCTGAAGCATTAAATACAAACGGTTCAGGTTGAACCAGAGGGATTTTATTGTGAGCAGCCTTATCAGCACTAGCACAATAGGTATTTTTATCAGTAGATCTACCATTCTTGTAGTGACCATAAACGTTCTTACGGTCAAACCTGAAGGACTGAAGAGTACTTCGAGAGCTTGAGATCGGAGGTATGAAGACCGTCTCCCCCTTCCACCAAGAGTTAACAATTTGGGATATCCACCAAGTTTCAGTTTTTCTCTTGAGGGCATCAACCTTTGAGAAGTTGTCAAATATTCTCGTCTCAGTCTCCAGGAAGAATTCTAGATCAGAGATATTAGAATCCTTAACCTTGATTAACTCAGCCTGGATCCCCATCAAGTTTTTCAGCGAGGCAATTTCTTCCGCTTCTAAATTTACAAGCGACTGGCTTTCCTTGAGAGCTTGCCTGAGGAATACAAGCTCTTAAATCTCTTGATTTAGGATGACTTGATCCTTTACATCAATTGATGGAGGTCCCTCATCTACTTTAGAAGTTAAGCAATAAGGAGAATGTACCTGGTATTGATTGCGATGATCAGGGAATATTTCATCCTCTGAAGAGCCTATTGTATCAGTGTTGACATTGATACATTCTTCTTTATTTTCCTCATACTCATTATCGGCCCCATCCAACTGAGTGCTATAGGACTCAGATTCACTGAGTGATGACACAGCATCTCTGTCATTTATATTGTGATCCATGATGGAGGTAAGTGTGTCCCACATAGCTTTGGCCGTCTGGCACTTGCGAAGGCCTGTGAAGGATGAGTCTTTCCAGGCCTCCAAGATGAGGTGTCTTTCCTCCTTATCAAGGTTTACCAAGAAGAGTTCATGATCCGTCATTTCTTAAAGATTCTTTGGCATTTGAGCATTCTAATCAGAATTGGAAACCTTCATGGGAATGAAGGGTCCTTCCTCCACAATCAGGAAGAGTCGAGGGTCAATTGCTTCCATGTGCCACTATAACTTTGCTTTGCATAGGAGAAAAATTTCTTTTGTGCAAATGGAAGCCTCAGAGGAGACATGTCTGTGCTTAGCTCCATGTTGACTTTGATGACACTAGATGAAGGATTTTACTCAAGGTGTTAACCTTATTGACGAGGAACCTCCCTATGATACCACTTGAAAGTCTTTAGTGTCAGCCTAATCCACCTGCAGAGGGGGGGGGGAATAGGTGCAGTGACGTCTTTTGCAGAATTAAAAATTACCTGCACAATTAAACAAACCAAGCACAGAAAACACACAGTAATTTACAGTGGTTCCCAAACCTTGGGTACATCCACTCACCCCTTCGCCTATCTCCCACACGGGGACGACTCGACAACTCCTCCAAAATGAGAATGAAATCCAATCTCTCCACTCGGAGCCATGCTCATACAACTCAGAAGGAACCCTTCCTACAACAAGGAGTCCACACTCCACAAAAACGGGTTGCACCCAACCCTTACAACAAGGAATAAAATTCCTTGCAAAATTTGAATGTAAATAAGAAATACAAACAATGCAATTTTTAGAACACAAGGTCCTTCTTCGTTCGTTGAGAGCTTGCACAAAAATGACGAAGAATCCACACTTGGTTTTTCTCTCTTGGATCAGATCTTTACTTGATCGGCGGTGACAAGCGAGTGCGGCGGCGATGCGTTGTAGATCTTAACTTCTTGACGAAGAAAGCTAGGTCACCAATCGATCTCAATTGGATCAAGCGTCTCTACCGATTCAGAATGGAGAACAAGTCTCGGTCGATGAATTGGAAGACAAAGGATCTAAAGAGAGAAGCGAGGGACCAGCGGCTTGCCTCGGTTCTGCCTTCGAGCGATCGGTGGCAAGATGCAATCTACGTGCGATAGGCGACCTGTCGGATTAAACCGACTATGTGAAATTAGGGTTTTTTTAATTTCATCCTGTGTCACTCTCTCTTTGATTTCGAAAATCACTTAGGTATTTATACTTAGTCAGCCCAAACATAGCCGTTGGCAGACCTACCAAGGAAAGAACGGAATTTTGGTTCATACTGTGCATGGCGACCCAGCACGGATCAGAAAACTGCAGAAATTTGCCCAAGGCAAAGTCGGCGGGAATCGTTGGATATTCCCGTCGACATCAGCGGGAATCAGCAGTGATTCCCGTTGATTTTGCCTTGGACGAATTCTTGCTGACTGGAAGATGTCGGCTGGAATCGCTGATCATTCCCGTTGATGTCGGCGGGAATTACCAACGATTCCCGTCAATGTTGACGGGTATGACTCACGATTCCTGTCGACTTATACTTAGAAGAATTTTCCTCCTTTTTCTTCCTTCTTCCTTTCCTTTGAGAGCTTGGTCTTTGACTCTTCCTTGCTAATTCTTCTTCTCTTTGTCTTCCTTAAACCTGTACTTGAGAATAAATACACCCAATAGGGAGAGCACACATGAATCAACGTATTTACCTATACAACGAGAGATTACGTTGCATAGGCCCGTAATTATTGACCCACTGTACCCATACATCGGTGTGTACTTGGCATGAAATAGCTGCAAGCACAACTTGAAACGACATATCAAATACATCATGAATCCATCTTTGCTTGACTGGACTCTTCTTCAAATTAGGTTCATTGTGGATGCAATACCCAACAACAACGTTACTTCGCTGTTTTGAAAGGCTATGGGAAGACAAATGTGGGTAAAAAGGTAAAAATACAACACAGAAACACGGTGCAAAAGGCCCTCTGCAACATCCACTCGGCAGGGGCAACGAGTGCTCGATGGGGCTGACACTCGCCGCCTCTTCTCGGATGGGGGCAGTGAGTGCAGGCCAGCAACCACTCAGCAGGGGCGGCGAGTGATCAATGGGTCTAGCATTAGCCACCTCTTCTCGGCTAGGGGCAGCGAGTGCAGGCCAGCGGAGCGGAGCAATCACCAAAAAGGCGTGATTGCTTTGCAAGCTTGGCATGCGTATCCACTGGCCCCCACTCGCCATCCGGGGCTTCTTCGGTCTAAATGATGAATCTCTCTCATAGGAAGCCACTCAACCAATACGGGGGTATACACTTTCCTTAAGAGGAGAATACCATATCTTTCATTAAAGGAAATGATGCAGAATCTTAGCTGGATAGGTAATAATGATATAAAGTGGGGAGAGAATATAGAACTGTAGAAGTTGAGATGCTTTGCCCTTATTAGGCAAGCGAGTGGCCCCGGTCACGACTTTTGACTGGACATGGGGGTGTACTCCTCCGTCATACTAGCAAGCCAATACTCCTTGACTGGCATTGGAACTAATTCCTCCAGTATACTTGTGGTTTTTACGTCTCTAGGGGGATACATGAAGCATTCTTCCACCATGCTTGGAAATTAGGCTTCCATAACTCGAGGTGGTACATACTCCTCTATTGAATATACAGACCAGATTTAGCACTCTCTGGCCTTTTTTGGGTCACTCCTGACCTGGAACTGCTTCCCCTCCAGCAAGAATTTCAATACCTGATGATAAGTTGAAGCAATGCTGTGGAAGTTGTCCAAGATCAGCGTCCCGAGAATTGCATTGTAACTATCGGGAGCATTGATGAGAGGGAAGGATTCCTGTCTAGCTATGTCGCATAAGATGATGGTCAGGTGCACAATTCCATTAACTTCCTTCTTCTCCCCTGAAAAGCCATAAAGGAGGCCATCACATGCCTTCTGTAGCTCATCCTTCTTTAGGACATCATTAGCGGATTTGAAAAGGATGTTAACAGAACTACCCATGTCAACAAAAATCCTAGCCACCGCATAGTCCCCCAAGACGGCCTTGATGACGAACGCAGTGTGGAAAGGACTAATGAATAATGGAAGATCCTCTTCCTTAAATGTTATCGTTCCGTAGGGTAGCAAATCCAAGGATGTGGAGGATACTTCTCGTCCCCTTAATAACCTCAGAATCCCCTTATGAGAGGACTCGACTCTAGCCCCAACTTGGATGTAGTTAATACTCCCCAGCATGCTGACCCCTTCTACTTCTATTCATTCTTCACCATTCTCTTGTCCGACTAGATTATGTCTTGGGCCCTCGGCCCCTCCCTAACTTTTTCTTTCCCCTTCTGCGATCGGGGAGCTTCTCCAGCTCTTTCTGACTGCCTTTCTGCCAACAAGTACTCCAACTTTTCCTTCTTAAGCAGCTTTTCCATGAAGCTGCGATGGACCCAAAAATCCTCTATGTCATGTCCCACGTCACGGTGGAACTTGCAGTAGAGGTTTGGATTTCTATTCCCGACTCCTCCCTTTATAGGCCTTGGGGTCCGGAAGTTGGGTTGTTGCTGAAGAACCTTTAGAACCTCTTCCATCGACATCCAGATGTTGGTGTATTCTTGTGTGTATTCTTCCCACTACTCTTGGGGGCTCCTAGAAATAATGGCATCTGACCATTCTCTTCTTGTTGTTTTTGAAGATACCCCGCCTTCATCTGTCGAAAGACTTGTGGCCCCAGGTGATGAGGATTGTGCCCTCTTTGATGTGAGGGGAGAGATTCTTGGCGGATGAAATTATTCTTCTGTGGTGGCCCCAAGGGGTTATTGGAAGAACTATAAGGGCGCTTTCCCTAACTCTGAAAGACATGCAATGAAGTCCTCATTATTTTATTCTCCTTCGATGAATTGATTTTACCTTTCAATTAGTTCTGCGTAGGTTTTGAGCTTTCATTCACTGATCATAAACTTGAAAAGACCTGGGCCGAGTCCATGATTAAGCTCTGAAAGCAATCTATATATTGCGCCATTATCTGCCTTGCCTTCAACTAGATTTGAAAAAGCGTGTCAACATCCGCACTTCGTTGCTTTGAGGTGGCGTGTCACAACCCGCATTTTCTCCGAATTTAGGAATTATCAGAGTATGAGAAAACACGCGTCATGATGCCACATCAAGCAGGGGATAACTGTTGACGCTCAGGAAAAACCATCCACAAACTTAGGGTCTGTTTGGGGCAGCTCTGGCGGTTGGAAAATCTCTATTCCAACCGCCAGAGCTGCTTTCAGTCTGTTTGGGACAGCTCTCTGTGAAGAGCTTTTCAAAAATCTGGAGCTGTTTTGCAGCTTTTCAGAAATCTCTTCCTCCCCAGCTTCTGCTCCCGCAAAATAGCTTTCTCTCTCACATGTTTTGGAAATCTAATGGTTTCTTCAGTTGGAACATGGTCAGAGGTCGGACGGCCTTCCTCCGGTGATTTCGAGCCCCAGACGGCTTTCCTCCGGCAATTCCAAGCCCCCGACGTCCTTCCTCCGGCGATTCCGAGCGCACTTCTGCACAGAACACCCAAACAGTCTGCAGCTTTTCAAAACTGCTCCCCAGAGATCTATTTTAAAACAGCTCTATCCGGACAGCAGCTTTTCAATCCGCCAGAGCTGTCCCAAACAGACCCTTAATGAAAGAAAATCATGAGTTTAATGATTAGAAAATCAGTTATATTTTAGAGGCTGTATCCCTCAGCTCGGTGGATCACCTAGTCCACAATTAAAAACTATACTTATATGCTGCGGAAGATACTTTATTCAAGATTGACATCCTAAGTGAGTGCATAAGAGACCCATGAGGACCACTTACACTATGCAAGACTCTACATATAATTTATACTATATATAAGAAATCGATCTTTATACGTCGTTTGGAAAATAGTGATTTAATTTTTATAAAACATGCTGATCATGAACTGTACTTATAGTAATAGTTGTAGTTTATAAATAACTAGCAACCTAGCATAAATCCTCCCCAGAGCAAGTAGACTATCTCCAGAAAATGGTAGCAGTAAAAGTAGTATATCTAGTACAAAGGTAAAAACTACCAGTGGGCGCCAACAACCTGACACGAACCCACTGGCACATATGCATGTCTGTAAGAAAAGGTACAGAAAAACTACCTCACAAACAAAGCAACAGGATCTCCAAAGTCCAAGAGACCACTAGCAACACCACTGCAACCTAGCCACCAAACTGGCTACTGCTCAGAACCTGAGACATTCAAAAGAAGAAAGAATTCCTCAGCCAGCAAAACAGAAAGAACTGCATGAAAGTTTCCACCAGGAAATTAAATGAAAGAGGAAAACACAAAGCAGAAAAATGTCACAACTGCCCAAGACAAGACAGAAAGAAAAATGCACTAGGTGCGAGGAAACAACATCAACCCTGCCCAGAAACTACTTCCTGCAGAGCCTACTAGGCTACCAAGAGCCCAAAGTGCTGTAATCTACCAAGGAAGAAATACCTAATACCCTAAGCTATGGGAGATGGTAGTAGCAAAACAAACAACATGGATCCGGGTTGGAGGCAAACTCAGTTCCCCAACCACCATTTCCAAGTCAACAAGCTCAAGGGTCTACATGTAAAAGCAGTAGGGACCTTCCACCCCCTTGCCCAGCCCGTACCTGGTGCAAGATAGAAGAAAAGGGTGGCCACGGCTAATTTACACAACACCTCCCCCATGAAGAGCTTCAAACCACCACTACTAACCACGACCCACGATTCGGCCATTTGGAAAGAAAAACATGGCCGACAAGGAAACTCAAAACATAAATAAATAATTCACTCGGGAACGGAAATCGAGGTAGGGGAAAAAAGTGTTGAAATGACTCAACACGACTTGGTGCTGGGTCCTCTCGACACCGCATTGAGTGAGCTTCACTCACTCAACGTGCCACGCAAAACGAAACTATCACAACAACTACTCTTACGTTACTACCTTAACACAACACAAAACACTCATGCCCACATAACCCGCGCAACGAAGCCAACTAAATACGGGAGCAGAAGAAAAATATAAATACAGAGCGCACGATCAGTGGCGCACGACCAGTGGTCGTGCGCACTCATTGGCTGATGACCGTGCGAAGTGAACCTGGAAAACCTGACAGAAAACTTAGCATCTGCGCACGAGCAGTGGTGCACGACCGGTGGTCATGCGCACTGTTTTCCAGTGCTCGTGCTATATCCGAGACAGAACTTTGGAAAATAAATAAGTGGACGCGCACGAACATAGGCACACGACCAGTGGTCGTGCGCCCTAACGGTTGATGATCGTGCGTGGTTAACCTGTACCGTTTGGGATTTCCTGAACGACACCAGAACGCGCACACGACCCACGCAACTGCAGTAGCAGCAGGAAACCACCAACGACGCGCACCACTACCATACAAACTATGCCTAAACATTCGAGACGGAAAATAGGAGATAAAAACTATCGAAGCGAGTAGGATCTATGAACAAAAAAAACAATTTGGCAAGGGCAAGAACACCACTTGCCTCGATTTCCGGCGAAGCTTGGACAGCTTTCCCTCTCCTTCACTTGGCACCTAAAGCAGCAGCACCTAAAAACATTCTCCCTAACATTAATGGCGGAAAATCCTCAAAACCAAAAATTCCAATCCTCCTAAAACTCCACAAAAATCGAATTTCTTATCGTATGAATGAAGGTCTTGACGAGAGCAATCCGAATCCACTCTCGGAATCGAATTCCGTCCACGAACGCTCCGAGAATCTGCGGTGGAAGGCAAGGCTCGGCGGTTTCTCCGTTTCTCTCGTACAGGGGCGGCGGTTCTTACGTGAAGAAGATGAAGCAGGGCCTTTTTAATTCTTACCTAATACTTAACCTATATATATATATATATAATTATATAATTTATAAAAGAATTACATAAAGCACCAAAACAACGAGGAAACTGAACTACCTCGGAATTTGACGAAATTCGCACCGTAGCTAAATAACCATGCTACGAACACAACGGCGAAGTCGAAATTAATTTTCGACGAACAGAACTCGAGTTATACCCACCCGAAGCCAAAACACAAGCATCCCCCGAGAGGCCACACCGGGTCACCCAAAACGACTCGGCTTGCTAGGGAGATCTTGCCCATAGGCTACAAAATAGGGCACTCAGTTATAAGGGGGTAAGACCACGCTCCACAGATGGCACAAGCCACGAAAATGCGTCGACGTAACGCCAACGAGGATTAAAATAATTGCAGAAAAATCGGGGGGGGGGGGGTTATAGTCACTCCCCCTAAAAGAAAGTTTCGTCCCGAAACTTTACGCACCACACTTCTATTATAGAAGGAAAGTAATAATCCAAACATCACAAGAAGAAAAAACAAACCAAACTAATCAGGGAAATAGCTGAGGGTAAGCCTCCCTCACAGCCGACTCTAACTCCCAAGTCGCGCTCTCCAAAGCCTGATTCCTCCAAAGAACTTTCACCATCGGAAAGGACTTCTTTCGCAGCACTCGCTCCTGAGTATCCAAAATACGGACCGGCACCTCAACAAAAGACAGGTTGGGATCCAACTGGGGCACAACGTCCAAGACCTTCCCACTGCTGCGCACACACTTCCGCAATTGGCTTACATGAAAAACATTATGAACACCTGGGAAGTTTGCTGGGAAATCCAATCTATACGCTGATACGCCAATCCGCTCCAAAATCTCAAACGGGCCCACATACCTTGGGTCCAATTTCTGATTCTTAACAAACCTCTTTATACCCACCATCGGGGAAACCTTGAGAAATACAAGGTCCCCTACAGAAAACACAAAGGCAGACCTACGCCGATTGGCGTTCTTCTCTTACCTCTCCTGAGCTATACGAAGCTTCTCCCAAAGAAGCTTCACTGCGACTTCCATTTCTTCCAGCTCATCGGGACCCAACAAAGGCCTCTCACCAGCCTCAGCCCAAAACAACGGAGTTCTGCAGCGCCTCCCATACAAGGCTTCGAATGGAGCCATCTGCAAGCTTTCCTGATAACTGTTGTTGTATGCAAATTCCATAAGTCGCAGCCGCTCATCCCACGCTCCACCGTGGTCTAAAATGTAGCATCGGATCATATCCTCAACTATCTGGTTCACCCGCTCTGTCTTTCCATTGGTCTGAGGGTGGTAAGCAGTAGAATATCTCAGATCCGTACCCAAACCCTCCTGCAGACTCTGCCAAAAACGAGAAGTAAACCGGGAGTCTCGATCAGAAATGATGTTAACCGGCACACCGTGGAGTCGGATGACTTCATTCAAGTACAACTCCACTATCTTCTTCATCGGGAAATCAATCTTATATGGCACAAAGTGAGCACACTTCGTCAATCTATCCACTATAACCCAAACAAAATCAAATCCCCTCGGGGATTTCGGTAAGCCCGTAATGAAGTCCATAGATATACTTTCCCACTTCCAAGTCGGGATCTCTAACGGAGTCAACTTGCCACCAGGCCTTCCATAATCGGCCTTCACACGCTTGCAGGTGTGGTACTTAGCAACAAATCGAGCAATATCACCTTTCATGCCATACCACCAGGCAATTTGCTTTAAGTCACGATACATCTTCGTAGATCCTGGATGGTAGGCAACGCTGGATCCATGAGCCTCTCTGCAAATCATACCACTAATATCCCCAACAGCGGGGATGCAAAATCTGCCGCGATACTTCAAAGTACTCGCATCATCGATAGCAAAGTCTGGCAACTCCCCCTTCTCGGTCCTGGTGAATAAGTGCAAAAGATCTGGATCATCCTTCTGGTGCAGTCTGGTCAAAGAAATCCAAGTCGGCTCTGCCACTGATAAACTACTCTGCAAACCGCAGCATCCCACTGATATATCCATAAGGAGGAACTCCTCCACTAAATGATCAGTGGAGAGGTTAAAGATCTTTCCCGTCCTTCGGCTCAGGGCGTCGGCCACCACATTGGCCTTGCCTGGATGATACTGGATCTCTACATCATAATCGGCCACATACTCTAACCACCGCTGCTGGCGTAGATTCAACTCCTTCTGTGTGAACACGTACTTCAGGCTCTTATGGTCAGTGAAGATCTTGCACTGAGCCCCATAAAGTAGATGCCTCCATAACTTTAACGCATAAATTACTGCTGCAAACTCAAGGTCATGCGTAGGATAATTCTTCTCATGAGACTTCAGTTGCCTTGACCCATAGGCAATCACCTTTCCAACCTGCATCAATACGCATCCCAGTCCTACATGGGAAGCATCCACGTATACATCATAATCCACACCCTCAGTAGGCAGGGTCAGAACGGGAGCAGTGCACAATCTCTTCTTTAGCTCCAGAAAGGCTTCTTCACACTTCTCGCTCCAAACAAAAGCCACGTTCTTCTGAGTCAGCTTGGTCAAAGGAGCAGCCAGGGAAGAGAAACCCTCCACGAACCTCCTGTAGTAGCCGGCCAACCCTAGGAAACTCCTGATCTCCTTAGGGGTATTCGGCCTACACCAATCCATCACTACTGCGATCTTTTCCGGGTCGACCGAGATCCCATCCTTGTTCACCACGTGGCCTAGAAACGAGACCTGAGGCAACCGAAATTCGCACTTGCTCAACTTGGCGAATAACTTGTGATTCCTCAACTCTGATAGAACCAAGAGCAGATACTGCTCGTGCTCCTCCGCGCTACGAGAATAAACCAACACGTCATCGATGAAGACCACCACGAACTTGTCTAAGAAATCCTTGAACACCCAGTTCATATCCATTAAGGCCGATGGTGCGTTGGTCAGACCAAACGACATCACCAAGAACTCAAAATGTCCATGCCTTGATCTAAACGCAGTCCATGGAATGTCTGCCTCACGGATCCTGAGCTGATGATAGCCTGAACGAAGATCGATCTTGGAGAACACCGTGCTACCGCGCAACTGGTCAAATAAATCATCGATCCTCGGCAGAGGGTACCTGTTCTTAATTGTAACTTTGCTCAGTTCTCTATAGTCGATGCAAAGCTGCATTGACCCATCTTTCTTCTTCACAAACAGCACAGGAGCACCGCAAGGCGACGAACTCTGCCTGATAAATCCCTTTGCCAACAGCTCATCCAACTGAACCCGCAACTCCTCTAACTCGCGAGGGGCCATCCGGTACGGCGCCTTAGCAATAGGATGCGTACCCAGCTCTAAATCAATCACAAACTCCACATCTCGCTCGGGAGGAAGACCCGGCAGATCATCTGGAAAAACATCGGCGAAGCCACGAACAACTGGAATCTCCTCCAAGCGTGGTCCACTAACAGGGGTCTCAACCATCGAGACCAAACAAGCAAAACAATCCGAAAGAAACAGCTTCTAAGCACATACCGTAGAAATGACAGGAGAATCTTGGCATAGATCAGCATATACGCTGTCGGGCTGACCGTCATCCCTGATGAAGTCCAAGCACTTTCCTTTGCACTGAATGACTGCATCATACCTAGACAGCCAGTCCATGCCCAAAATAACATCGAAGTCCTCCATATCAATCATCTTCAGGTCTGCCTTCGCAAGAAAGTCCCCCAACAAAACAGGGCAATCCAATATGCCCAAATCTGACAACACAGATTCACTAGAGGGGAACTTGACACCGAAAGTATCCCGAACTCGATCTAAAGTCAACCGATGTCGCTCCACAAAGGCTCTATCCACGAACGAGTGGATAGCGCCGGAGTCGAATAGAACATGCGCCCAGTGGTTCTTCACCTTAAATTTCCCTATAGGAGCATAGAAAACTAAGGAACTACCACAACAATACTGCAAACATTCAAGCAAAACAGGAACAAAACTTTCAGGCTGGAATGACAACTAACCTGAGATGACCTGAGTCGAAGCTTGAGCCTCTTCGGAAGAGATCACGTTCAGCTTTCCCTTTCCCTTGACCACACGCTGAGGTGGAGGTAGAGCCTGAAATGGAACTGCAGGAAGAACAGGCTGAACCTGAGGACACCTAGACTTGATGTGTCCCTTCTGCCCACACTGAAAGCAGACTTTATCCTTAGACCAGCACTGGGCAGCATCATGCCCGGATCGCTTGCAAACAGAACAGGAGACATCTATCCTAGGAGCACCCTGAATCGCATGAACCTGCTCCTTCCTGTGAGCTGCTGCCTTCTTGAAACATCTCTCGACGGGGTGGCCTAACCGGCCACAGAAGCTGCACTCCACCTTGCTCCTCTTTCCCGGAGCCGCACCGGGTACCTGGGGTTTCTTCTCCTCCACAAACTTCCTCTTGTCCGTCCTCATTTGCTGGCCTCTGCTCCTCGCGGTCTCAATAGCCTCCACCTTCATAGCAGCCTCTACTACTCCTGCATAAGTCTCTGACCCATAAGTACTGGTCAACTGCTGCACCTCGCTCCTCAAACCACTGAGAAATCGCTTAACCCGATTAGCCTCAATGCTGACCAATCCAGGGGCAAAACGGCTCAACTTGCTGAACTCTATCTCATACTCACCCACCGAGAGTTGCCTTTGCTTCAGATGGAGGAAGTCATTCATGAGGCGGTCACGCTCGACCGAGGGTAAGAACTTCCTCAACAGCATCTCCTTGAACACTTCCCAAGAGCATCCAGCTACCAAACTCTCCTTCTCTCTCAACCACCAACTCTTAGCCAAACCTTTAAGCTGATAGGCGGCTATCATCACCCTCTGATCATCTGCAATCCCTAAGTACGAGAACATCTCCTCCATGGAGATCAGCCAGTCGTCTATCACCATGAAATCTGCCTTCCCGTCATAAGTGGGGGGGGGGGGGGGGGGGGCTCAGCCTCTGAAACTGCGATATGAAGGCCATCTCGGCTGGCACCACCACTGGAGGTCTTAGGGGCGCAGGAAGAGGAGGGACAGCTAACCCCCCTGCAGGACCTTGCACACCTTGAGTATGACCTGCCACAACCGCCACCAGGGACTGAATCTGGGCCTGCATCTCTACCAACTGCCTGCTCATGGAATCGCTACTCTGACGCAGACTCTTGATCACCGCATCGTTCTGAGCTCCAAATGACTCACCCTCAGACAGGGGAGTCGATCGAGTCATAGGTCGTCGCGCCATCCTAAAATCATAGCAACACTAGTTAGATCCTAATACAATGACTAGAACCAACTACAAGTACAGACAATACATATATAGATATAAACTTAAAGCTGCTAAACTTGCTCTGGGAGTTTATCTCTTTACAAAATTGATGTTATGCCCTACCTAGGATGGTTAATCACAACCCTACTGACTCTTGTGCCTAGATCGGGAATGCATGACTTTATATTATTTTGACTCGAAAACTTATGTGTGTACATATGTCATCCTGCCAGTCTTTAGCTTGGCACGTTGTGCTTATGCAATGTTATGCTATGCATGTTTGTGCTATGCATTCTAAAAAGGCCCTAATGCATGTTATGAGCGACGTACACATGAAAATGTTATGCATCCCATACTACATAACATTCTCATACAACGAAAAAGAAAACGTGCTAGTCGCAGCCATGTGGTGAGGTTATGCATCCCATACTACATAACCCTCACATGTTGCCCCTATGGTGGATCCATATATGAACACATATTATGCATCCCATACTACATAATATGCCCCGTATACTTCATGTTATGCTATGAGTGTAGTGTTCGTGCTTTTGCCAAGACGTGCTGATGACATATCAGTGTGTGAATGACATGATGATGAACTAACAAAAACAAACAAAGGAAGGTTGTCCGACTAACTTGTCAAGCAACCTCCCTCTGATACCAACTGTCACAACCCGCATTTTCTCCGAATTTAGGAATTATTAGTGTATGAGAAAACACGCATCATGATGCCACGTCAAGCAGGGGATAACTGCTGACGCTCATGCAAAACCATCCACAAACTTAATGAAAGAAAATTATGAGTTTAATGATTAGAAAATCAGTTATATTTTAGAGGTCGTATCCCTCGGCTCGGTGGATCACCTAGTCCACAATTAAAAACTATACTTATACGCTGCGGAAGATACTTTATTCAAGATTGACATCCTAAGTGAGTGCATAAGAGACCCATGAGGACCACTTACACTATGCAAGACTCTACATATAATTTATACTATATATAAGAAATCGATCTTTATACGTCGTTTGGAAAATAGTGATTTAATTTTTATAAAACATGCTGATCATGAACTGTACTTATAGTAATAGTTGTAGTTTAAAAATAACTAGCAACCTAGCATAAATCCTCCCCAGAGCAAGTAGACTATCTCCATAAAATGGTAGCAGCAAAAGTAGTATATCTAGTACAAAGGTAAAAACTACAAGTGGGCGCCAACAACCTGACACGAACCCACTAGCACATATGCATATCTGTAAGAAAAGGTACAGAAAAACTACCTCACAAACAAAGCAACAGGATCTCCAAAGTCCAAAAGACCACTAGCAACACCACTGCAACCTAGCCACCAAACTGACTACTGCTCAGAACCTGAGGCATTCAAAAGAAGAAAGAATGCCTCAGCAAGCAAAACAGAAAGAACTGCATGAAAGTGTCCATCAGGGAATTAAATGAAAGAGGAAAACACAAAGCAAAAAAAGGTCACAACAGCCCAAGACAAGACAGAAAGAAAAATGCACTAGGTGCGAGGAAACAGCATCAACCCTGCCCAGAAACTACTTCCTGCAAAGCCTACTAGGCTACCAAGAGCCCAAAGTGCTGTAATCTACCAAGGAAGAAATACCTAATACCCTAAGTTATGGGAGATGGTAGTAGCAAAACAAACAACATGGATCCGGGTTGGAGGCAAACTCAGTTCCCCAACCACCATTTCCAAGTCAACAAGCTCAAGGGTCTATATGTAAAAGCACTAGGGACCTTCCACCCCCTTGCCCAGCCCGTACCAGGTGCAAGATAGAAGAAAAGGGTGGCCACGACTAATTTACACAACACCTCCCCCATGAAGAGCTTCAAACCAACACTACTAACCACGACCCACGATTCGGCCATTTGGAAAGAAAAACACGGCCGACAAGGAAACTCAAAACATAAACAAAGAATTCACTCGGGAACGGAAATCGAGGTAGGGAAAAAAAGTGTTGAAATGACTCAACACGACTTGGCGCTGGGTCCTCTCGACACCGCATTGAGTGAGGTTCACTCACTCAACGTGTCACGCAAAACAAAACTATCATAACAACTACTCTTACGTTACTACCTTAACGCAACACAAAACACTCATGCCCACATAACCCGCGCAACGAAGCCAACTAAATACGGGAGAAGAAGAAAAATATAAATACAGAGCGCACGATCAGTGGCGCACGACCAGTGGTCGTGCGCACTCATTGGTTGATGACCGTGCGAAGTGAACCTGGAAAACCTGACAGAAAACTTAACATCTGCGCACGAGCAGTGGCGCACGACCGGTGGTCGTGCGCACTATTTTCCAGTGCTCGTGCGATATCCGAGACAGAACTTTGGAAAATAAATAAGTGGACGCGCACGAACATAGGCACACGACCAGTGGTTGTGCGCCCTAACGGTTGATGATCGTGTGTGGTTAACCTGTACCGTTTGGGATTTCCCGAACGACACCGGAATGCGCACACGACCCACGCCACTGCAGTAGCAGCAGGAAACCACCAACGACGCGCACCACTACCATACAAACTATGCCTAAACATTCGAGACGGAAAATAGGAGATAAAAATGATAGAAGCGAGTAGGATCTATGAACAAAAAAAACAATTTGGCAAGAGCAATAACACCACTTGCCTCGATTTCCGGCGAAGCTTGGACGGCTTTCCCTCTCCTTCACTTGGCACTAAAAGCACCAGCACCTAAAACATTCTCCCTAACATTAATGGCGGAAAATCCTCAAAACCAAAAATTCCAATCCTCCTAAAACTCCACGAAAATCGAATTTCTTACCGTATGAATGAAGGTCTTGACGAGAGCAATCCGAATCCACTCTCGGAATCGAATTCCGTCCATGAACGCTCCGGGAATCGGCAGTGGAAGGCAAGGCTCGGCGGTCTCTCCGTTTCTCTCGTACAGGGGCGGCGGTTCTTACGTGAAGAAGATGAAGCGGGGCATTTTTAATTCTAACCTAATACTTAACCTATATATATATATATATATAATTATATAATTTATAAAAGAATTACATAAAGCACCAAAACAACGCGGAAACTGAACTACCTCGGAATTTGACGAAATTCGCACAGTAGCTAAATACCCATGCTACGAACACAACGGCGAAGTCGAAATTAATTTTCGATGAACAGAACTCGAGTTATACCCACCCGAAGCCAAAAAACAAGCATCCCCCGAGAGGCCACACCGCATCACCCAAAATGACTCGGCTTGCTAGGGAGATCTTGCCCATAGGCTACAAAATAGGGCACTCAGTTCTAAGGGGGTAAGACCACACTCCACAGATGGCACAAGCCACGAAAACGCGTCGACGTAACGCAAACGAGGATTAAAATAATCGCAGAAAAATCGGGGGCGTTACATGGCGAACCTTTGCTTGAAATATGTTCTCAGCTCTCTAAAGGAGGTGACCAAGCCGGGAAGATGGTTGTAAAATCACTCCCTCGCCTTTTCCATCAAAGTGGTGGAAAGGAGTTTACTGCGCAAGGATTTGGAGAGGGCTATAGAGAAATAATTTCATTGAAGTCTTGTAAGTGATAGGATGGGTCCTCCTTCCACGTGAAGCAGGGAAGGCGGGGCTCTCAGAAACCATTTGGAGCAGTTTCCTTGGTGATGCCGGGGGATAACAGAGAGAACACTTCCACCACTTCGATCGGTGCTTGGTCATTGAGGTCGAGAATCCTTTTGGGTCAGGCAGATTCTTGGAATAGCCGCTTGCTAACATGTTCAATATCTACCCAGTCTTGAGGTAGATTTAGAGGTGTCGCGGGTTCACCTTAGTGATTGGCTTCCTGTGCTCCCCTTCGGTGTTTCACCAACTCGTTTACCAGATTGAAAAGCCGGTCGAACTCAGCTTGGATGAGGGGCTGATCAGGATCCGGGATCTGTCCGCCTACCATGGGTTGACTTTGCCGACTAATAGATCTTAAGGTCACAGGGGCTTCTTCGATCATCCGAACACTCCTATTGGTTCTTGATTCCTTGATCGATTTCACCAATCACTTGGTACACGCTCACCATACCAAATTCTGTTGGAACCAAAAACAGTCACCAACTCTCTGCGCGTTATTCCGGGGTATGATGTTTGACATAGGAAAGAAAGTGGTTTGTGGTTTGTAAGTGACTGACTACTATGGATTGCGAAAAGAATAGGGAAGGAGGAGGCCGCATTCAACAACATACACAAGATTAGACACGTCGCTATAAAATTCCTTTCTTGCGACGGGCCTCTCTTTATTTATCTTAAGAAAAGATTATAATATGGTGCAGCAACCCGTGGGGTGCTCGTGCATATAAAGACTGAGAGAAAATACTGGAGCTTAGTATCCACACCTACAATGGGGAACTTTTTGGGCTATGTCCGACATATCCCTCCAAGCCCCCTGGTCCCCCTTTTATACTAGAGGGTAGGTGGCATGGATGATTCATGAACCGACAAGCATTCAATGCCTTATAAACTACGACATTAAATGCGCAGTTGCCCAAAGAACATGAAGAGTAGGGCGACAAACACTAAAGGAGAGGCCACGCTAAGCTGCGTGTGGATGCTTTAGCTAAATCTGAAGAATGGGGAGTCCGCACGATCTTGGCCGAATTGCCAGCACGCACTCCCATCTGGAGCTTCCGCACCACATCTTGAGAGGCTGTCTGAAGGCCGCTAGGTGCCTATCCTCACCAAACATTGTCATGCTCCCAACAATGCCCGTGCGACCTCTGTGATGTCCTCCTGAGAGGTTGTCGAACTTTAAAAATAATAACTTATTGTCCTTATAAGTACCTGACAGATACTCTGCTCTATCATCGTAAGATTTCGGCTAATAGTGAAGATTCAACAGAATAATTAAATCGTGTAAAAGTATCAAAGCGATTTGACTTGATCATAAATATTTGTGCAGAAGCTTCAAGCTAATTCGACTGAAAATATATTGAGGATTTCAACTGCTGAGAAATTATTGTGCTAGGTCCATATTTGACTGGAAGAAGAAACTGCATCAAGCAGATTCGGGTAGAAGACTCGTGAAGAAGCATATTCAGTTAAGTAAGACATAATTTGACTTGAAAGATAGATTTTTATTTGAAGGAAGTAGTTCGACTTGAAAGACAAAAAACTGACTATAAATAAGTAGTTCGACTTGAAAGACATAATTCCACTTGAAAGGATGTATTCGAATGGAAATAAGGAAATCAATCTGAAGGATTGAATTCAACATGATGAGAAGAATTCGACTAAATCAAGACTATCAGTTTGAATTATTCTAAAAGGCGGAAATTCAAATCACGCATTGATTTTTCACTTGATCATTAATGCCATCGCGAAAAGGTTAAATCAAATCTACGCTTCTAGGATATAGATCTTTGGCATCCGGAGCATGTCAAAGATTCGACCGTTAATTGATTTATTATAAAAAGCAATACGATGATTTTCGAAAAAGAAGAAATTGACAAAGCAAAAAATGAAAGTCAATTTACAGAAAAAGCTTTTGCACCGTCTTCTACAACAAAACAAAATCGCAAGTATTTATAGAAGACAAATAAAACAGTAAATCTCTCCTCTTCTTCAAACGGATAGCCTGTTGATTCAAGTTGTTGTGATCTAAATGTCAAATCTCTAACATCAAAAGAAGAAGGATCTTCATAAAGAGCGGAGTAATTCAGATTGAAGATATTATTTAATCTTTTCACGTAGAAGCTTTTCAACATCAACCTCAAAGAAGACTCCAAGCTTTCATGCACAATCCTTGAGTCTAAAGAAGTTTTGTTTTCTATAAACCTTATTCTTTGTAGGAACTCGTCGAGATCTGAGGTGTAAGATTCTGTGAGGAATCTGAGTTGTAGGGTCTTGCATGGCCTGAGCTGTAGGGTTCTGGATAAAACTCGAGGTAGGATTTCTTGACGGAAATCTGAGTTGTAGGGTTAGTAGGCGGCCTTAGGTAGGAAGCCAACAAGTTTTTTTGAGGTTGGATTCCTTACGGGGAATTTGAGTTTTAGGAGAAGTGATCTCTGAGGTAGGAGCTTAGCTACGAGTTGTTAGATCTGCAAATTTGAGATTGGAGAAGCTTGCTGAAGCTAACACCCTACTTGATAGGCGGAGGGGGAAGTGGATGTACCCAAATCGGGGAACCACTATAAAATCTCTCTGTGTTGTGATTGTGTGATTAGTTTTGTACCGTAGTTATAAATTCTGTATATCACTTTTAAAAGGCCAATCATCTATTCACCCCCCTCTAGGTGTTTAGTAACATCCCATAACTTATAAGGTAAGATCCAGTTGTGAATTTGAGTGTAGGATATTGAGCTAGGTGAAATGAGGTAGGGGATCAGTCAACATCCTTGAGGTAGGAGTGTTGACTTTGAGTTGTAAGATCTGAGGAGCTAAGTTGATTGGTTGAAGTTTTCTGAGTCTAGCTCACTACTAGATTGGTGGAGGAGAAAGTGGATGCAACCAACTCGGGAAATCGCTATGGTTTCTCCATATTTATATGATTGGTTGTTTGTCTTTCTTTATTCTCATAATTACGCAAATAATTTTGAAAAAGACGACCCTACCTATTCATCCCCTATAAATGAAAATACATCCTATAACTTATAAGTGGTATCAAAGAGAGGTTGTTCAAAATGAGCTTAACAGATTGAATAGATTTGCCCTTGGGATTATAAATCTACTCAACATGGCTCCCGAAGAGAATTACAAAGATCTCAATTCAATAAAGCTGCCAATCTGCAGTGAAGAAAATTTTGTTATCTAGAAGGAGAGGGTTAATCTCTTCATGGAAGCCTTTGACATAATGATCTTCATCACCGTTAAAGAAGGTCTATTTGTTCCTACTAAATCTTACACTATAGATCACACAAAACAATTCCACAAGAAGTATAATGAGATGGATAAGGATGAGATTGCACTGGTTACTATGGATAAAAGAGGTAAACATAAACTAATTAGTGTAATTGATGACTCAACCATCTAGAATCTGGTTCACCGCAAGACAACCAAAGATATGTGATATTGTCTTATTGCATTCATGGCGGGTACAAAAGAAGTGAGGGATGATAGAAAGCCACTACTGAGTGAGGGGTATGCAGCCATTAGGCAATACAATAATAACTCGATTTTAGAATGTTATGAAAAGTTTTTCAAGATAGTAAATGGTCTGAGAACATATGTTTGAGAGTTCTCCAATTATGATTTGAATGACAAATTTCTTAGATCACATAATAAAGAATGAGATATCAAAATCTATTCCATCAGATAAATAAGGAACCATACAAGGATGGAGGCCTAAAATTTGTTTGGAAAGTTGTTGTCCCATAAACTGTAGATGAATACCTAGAAGGCTGAAGCGGAAAAAAACAGATCCCATAATAAATAGAAGTATGAAGCCTTCACGGTTGAGAGCTCCAGAAGAAGCAGAGAGGAATCTTCCATTTCTCAAGAGAGATGTGTTGATGCTGAAGATTCTGAACCCAACACATCAGGATTTGAGCTTTCTGATGGAGAACTATCCCTATTCTCCAACTAGTTCAAGAGGATGCTCTCAAAGAGGATACATGAGAATAACAAATCTTCTACTTCCTCTATTTCAAAGAAGCATAATTATAGAAATAAAAAGCATAGACATAAGTTTAAAGAAGATAGGTATAATTCCAAACCGAAAAAAATATATTTCTACTGCCATTGTTTATTGTGGTTGTAAAAAGACGTCACATTATTGCTATCCATCCTTCTAAAAAAAGGAAAATGGAAAAGCGGAAGAGAAGAGGTCACTTAAGGGAAAGAAGTATGAGAAGAGATTCATTGACAAAATTACAATGAACTTATGTGATATCAGTAGCTATAGTTCTGAGTCCTATGGAAGCATATCTTGGGCTCCCCGCACTGTTTGAAGATGAGGGCCAGGATAACTATCCTTCTGCCCAGATATCCATATGGGCACATTTAACCAAATCAGACATTGAGTTTGAAGATGAAGACTGCTCTCGGCTGATGGTCATGACAGATGAAGAAAATTAGGATGAATCTCATCCTGCTAAGGTATGTATCAAAGCCTCACAATATTTGTTAGGATTTGAATTTGAAGCTGATGTTGAATTAGAAGCCAGCTCATCATCTAATGATTTGGATTATTTTGATCCAATAGACTTATTTGGAATCATTTTGTAAGCATTAAAAAGAAGCAAAATGTTGGTTAAGGATCATGTTGAGTAGATATAAATTCTCAAGCAATTTCAATCTCAAGTTGATAAGAAAACAAAAGAAATAACTAACGTGAACTATGAGCTTTTGGTTCTTCAAAAGTAGTATGAATCTCAGGGTAATTTGTTAAATCAAAAAGTGATAAACATCATGTACTATGTGGACAAACTACTAATTGAATGAATGTTTATGGCAAAATATTCAAGGCCACAAACTGTTCTCCCAATTATAGATAGTCTCTTTATACCTTTTAGAGGAGGTGTACGATACACATGAGAAAAAATTAAAGAAAATGTTAAGGGCAAATCTCCATTAAATCATACAATATATCAAATGGTCATATTGCCCACCAATAGCTATGATCAAGATATCTCATATAGATATCTGTCAAATGAATGCTCCTCTAGTGGAATTAAAAAGCCCCGAAATTGGAGAAATGAAAAATCCCTTCGATTGAGTGCATTCAAAGGATATAATAATGAGAGAATCATGAAGAACTATGAATCTTTTGCTATTGGCCTTTCATCTCTAGCATCAAAAACAAAATCAAAGGCAGTAACTCAGAAGTCGTCTACCAAGATAAGGCTAGTGACTATGTTTCCTCAAGCACTCAACCACATAACTGACTGTAACGTGGCAATGACTTCTGGTGCCAACTCTTCTGTCCACTAACACCCCCACTCCACTCAGCAAGTGAACCAAAAGAGAAGATATACTAAAATTTATTACTAGTGCTGTGGAAAAATAAGCCACTTTACTAGGGACTGTTGGTTCAACCCAACAGTTCTAAGGGCCAATAATGTAAAGTTAACCAATAATTTAATAAAAAGACATCATACTATTAATGCTAAAAAGAACCAAAGTACAATGTCTATTTGGGTTCCTAAGGTAAGGTATGTTGTTTTTGCAGCACTGTCCAAAGACTGAGAAAAATCCAATAGTACTTGGAAATTTGATGTTCCAGACATATGAATTGAACAAGAAGCCTACTCATGGAGTTTATCCCTAGTGAAGATGGACCTAAAGTCATCTTTGGTGGATCTGATAGGGGGCTAACAAAAGGCTTTGGTATGATTACCAATGACATACAAAAGTGGCTTATGTGTATGGGTTACATCACAACCTTATGAAGACAACTTTATGACTAAGGTTATGTTGTTGTGTTCCATAAGGATAAGTACCTAATTAAGCGATCTATTGAATATGAAATAGTTTTAACAAGTACTAAAAGAAGGTATATTTATTTCTTAATCTTTTTTTTGTTTAGATCCTTCCACACCCTTATGTTTAGTAACAAATAATAAAGCATCTCTTTGTGTCTAATGACACAAATGGCTAACTCATTTAAATTATAAGACTATAAATAAAAAGTATATGATGAGTCTGATTTTTATAAAGTTTTTCGGATTCATCTGTGCTAGTTTTCATGCACTTGTACTTCACATTTGATGCATATTTGCTTATTTTTCACTTGATCCGTATTTATACACGAAGTGCACTTTTGGCCCGTTGTGGTGCACAATTACGCTCTTTTTGGCTGGATAAGCACATGGTGCTTCCCATTGTGCTCTTAGGATTCTTATTGCACTTTTGGACGGTCTGGAGGTATGAACAATCCAATTTTGTAATTCTGGGAATAGTACAGTCATGCGTTTTTCCTTCGCACACAGGTATTTTGCCCGTGTGTGCCCTTTGTACTGAAAATCTGGATTTTGCCTCCGTCCGTGCAATTTGGTCACGCATGGTTGATTTCAACTCTGCGAGAACAAATCGCACGAGCGACTTGGTTTGTCTAAAATTTTTATGTTTTTATGGGTCGTGCGTTTTCTCCACGCATAGTTGGATTCAACCATGCGAGAAGACAATCACACGAGCTTGGGTTTGGCTAGAAATTTTGTGTCCTGTCTCTACCTGTGCATTTCTGTTCGCATACAGTTGTTTCAACTATGCATGAGGAGAAATTGCATGAGAAGACCCTTGGCCTGGAGTGAAAGATTTATCTTAAATATCGCATGGTTCAAATGCACGGCCTTGTGTTCGACCTTGCGTGACCAATTTTCTAACAAACTTGTATTTAAGCGCAAAGTTTTGCCCTATTATGAGTCCCTGTTCCTATCTCATGCCCAGAGCTCTGGTTACGCCCCATTCTGCCTCTCCACTAACACCCACCATTGGGAGGTGCTCCGACTTCAAAACTCTTGCAAATCTCAAGCTAGGGCATCTTCTTGGCATCCCCCATCATTCACTTGCTTCCAAGCTTCGTTTTAAAGGATTTTTCATTGCACTCTTGGAGTTCTCCGGCGAGACCGTTACTGAAGGTGATTCAAGAAGAAGATAAGCTTATTGGAAGGAGGTAAGAACCCTTCTCTACCTCGGACGACAGTTGAAAGACCGAGCTTGGACAAGGAATGACAACCCGTTGATTCCGTCCGCGACCCTTTTACGACTCTTTGTGCTTTGTTTGTATTTTCACCCCCCTTTGTTGTAGCAATTCTTTTCTTGAATTATTACATGTATGGATGATGCTTGCTAAACCCAAATTTTCTTTAATGATATTTTTCATGTCTATGTGAAAAGCATTGTGGTTTATGCGAGTGAGGAGTACCTCTATCCCATCTTGTCCATCCCACTATCACGAGTGTGGCCGCACTAGCAATTTCTATTGGCGTGCATTGTGAAGAGGTGCTTTTGACCCTCAATTTCTGTCTGAGAGAACAATTTCCTCTGCATGCCTTCTCGCCCATCCGCATATTGACGCAGTGCATTGCATCCTACATAGCCTCCATCCACCAAGTGAAGTGGTGATTGTGAATCACACTAGTTTAATTAGTTGTGTTTTTACTTTTCGAAAATCCAAATAAAAGCGCCTCATTTTAGTTTTAAATCTACATAATTTATTTTTAAAGCAATAGAATTACAAATCACTTTGAGTTCCTTGTTAGATCGATACTTGGGGAACTCACTCATTCTATATTACTTGAGAGACTGATAGACTTGTCGTTAACCATATAGAGTTTTTGGCGTCGTTGTCGGGGAATGGAGTTGGTGTCGTGAATTATTGATTGGAAAATCTTGTGTAAAGATTGTTAGTTTACTTTTTTCTTGTTATTTATTTATTTTTTGTTTCTTTGTTAAAAGTATAGGTTGTGTTATCTTCCTTTTGTTGGGTGTATTATTTTACTCAACTGTGTTTGTATTGTGAACCAGTCTCTCTTCATTCAATATGGACAAAATTCAATAACTGATGTTGTTGGTGTGGAGATGTCGCCCATACTAGTGATAGATGCCCAACAGGAGATAATATCACTAGTTCATGAGGCTCGGTGTATAAGGCACCTGAATCGTACGGTACTTCATACAATGTGCCAAAGTCCTATGACTATTCTTCTCCACCACAAGTGTCATTTTTGAATTTGTCTTCGGCCTCATTTGTGTCAAAGAAGAATACAAAACAATGCATGTTTTATCTTAGCACAAACCACGCTCTGAAGGATTGTTCTGAGTATATTCGCTAGTTGGATGAGGATGATGAGCAGGACTTCCTGATTGCTCCGACTCCTCTCTCGGACAGAACGCCTTCTACTTATGGTTACGTGTCGGTGCCACCTTCATGCTTTGAAGGGAATGATACAGATATGCCCACTAGAGTTGTGGCTGATCTATGTTCCGACAAGGTTGCACCTGTCTGCCCTGTTCATATATCACCCTATGTGAATTCAATTCTTTCTGAGGAATCAGTGCTTATTTTTTCTCTTAGCACCATTTCTCCCTCTCTAGTGCAGATTACTATATTTGTTTTTTAAAATATTATTGAGGATGTCATGTAGGATGATGCATGCACCTTCAGTGTCATACCCACTCCTTTTGAAGATGATGTTTTCCAAGGTATGGAGGTGATTTCTTCAGCACCGTAGGAGGAAATCCAAGTTATGGATGAGGTTGCTGTTGTTCTTGCTGACCCTACAATCTCCTTGATGATGTCGATTTTCTTATCCTATCTGAACCTATTTGGAGTGATACTTGGATCGTTCCCGAAGATGATATTTTTTTATATCGTTCTTCTAATTTGTTTCTTAATCCCATTCTCGTGTCTGATTCTTTGTGGGATTCCACATTAGATCTGGTTCAGGAACTAGTCAAGGTCGTTGTTCTACCCGATGATGGAATGGACCACCTGCAAGTGGAAACAGACATTGAGATTTCTTCATCATACTACCTACCCCTGCCTGACACTCAGTGCCGATATTTATATTAAGGTATGGGGGTAACTGCTCTATCACCGTATCGGAACCCGCTACCAAAACGGATAATGGAACAGTTACCTTCACATTTCTATTTCCATCGACCAATTAGTTAGTATATTTTAGCTGCTAAATAAGTCGTGTTGAGAGGAAAATTGCCCCAGTAGTTATCTTACTTTTTCCTACATTTTTATTTCAACTAGTGTAACATCCCATTTCCAATTAGACCCCTAAGAGTGGTTTTGTCATGACAAAACCCTAGGAAGCCCAAGAAAAAAGTCAAGTGGGCCTGGTGGTGTGAATTGGGGCACTATGGTCTGTAAATAGTAAATTCCAAAACATTAGTCTAGGGTGACCAGGGGCCCTCACCATGACTCCAAGATCTCACCAAGATATCTCAAACCCATGTAAAGGCCCTAAGGACTCATCCGGGTCAACCCTAGAGCCTGAATTGACCAAGGTCAACCCTAACCCTAAATGGGTCAAACAAGCCTTCACAGGGTTAATTGAACCTACCTAAGCCAAGTGGACCCCACCCATACCTTTAAAACCTAGTGAGGAGTCAATGGGTCACTAAGGACCCATGGAGAGCAGTCAAAGGGGTTAAGTTGACCAAAGTCAACTCTAACCCTAATTAGGTCAAACTGACCTACACAAGGGCCGATTGCAGTCCTTTAGCCAAGTAGACCCCACACATACCTTCATAACCCTAGTGAGAGGCCAATGGGTCACCAAGGACCCATTGGGACCAATCAAAAAGGCTAAGTTGACCAAAGTAAACTCTAGCCCAAAAGTGGTCAAAATGCCCTATTTAAGTGTCAAGTAACCTCCAAGGGCCAATAAAACCCCTCCATGACCCTAGGGGAGGCCAATGGGTCACCAAGGACCCATTAAGGAAACCTCAAGGACCAAATTGACCCAAGTGGACCCTAATCTAGGTTTGGGTCAAGTTAGCCCAAATGGGCTAACTCAAGCTCAAGCCCATTTCAATTGGGCTAACCTTATTTTGATGGATGAAATGGACATGTGGGCTTCCATTGGGTTATGTAGGAGCCAAAATTTAGCTTGGTGTGTAGGAGAGAGAGAGATCCACCTATGGAGGAGAGAGAAAGAGAAGAAAGAAAAGGGAGGAAGGCTTTGGGCTCATCCTCCCCCTCCCCAACCCCCTCCATTCATTACTTTACGACAAGGATGGCAGCCCCAATTCAACCAGCCAATCCTTGACTGGTTGGAGCCATGTTTTCTTCCCTACCCACCATAGCCGCCAAGCTTGACCTTGGCCAAAAATGGTATTGAAGTTTACAGCCACCTAACACCTCACCTCTCCCTTTTAAAAGCATCACTGGACTCCAAGGATGATTTCCCACCACTTACCTGAAGGAGTCAAGCAGTTCCATTGCACTATTGTAGGAGGCTGACCACCACCAGCCACCACCATTCCAATCTAGTGATCAGCAAGGCTACAGCCGCCCCCACAGGTCCTCCTCCACTTCTTCTTCCATGGGTAGTTTGTAGGAATCATTAGGGCCAAGGTTCGGGCACAATTGAGCCTGATCCAACTTCAAATTTTCAAGGTTTTTTCGTGAATTTCAAACTCTAGGGTTCGCTGGAATAGTGCTCTCTGGCGACCGTGCCGCCGCCTGGAGGTAGCCACCACCTCCACGAAGGTGTTGGTGGCGGTGGCCGGCCGGGGAGGTGGCCGGACAGCCGGTGGCAACCGCTGGAAGATGGCCCAGGTGGGATGAATCTGGGTCATCGGCTGGAGGAAGAAGACGACTAGATGCCGTCTATTTTGCGCCAAGATTCGTGCGGATATAAAATTTAAACTATAGGCTAGGTGTATGATTATTTCATTTTTGTCAAAAATTTTGTATTTAATGTTGTTAATTTTTAAAAATACCTAGAGGCATTTTTAGAAGAAATAGTGAACACATCAAATGCAGCCCAATTGGTCTACTTTCATACAAAATTGGTTGGAACCAATTTGGTTGCCTGGTTTGACCAGGGCACTCTTTTTGGTGAGGTCTATACATAGGGTTGGGAAGAAATTAAAATAGTTGGCCACACCTCATCTCTGGTCCAAATGACTTGAAATTTTTGCAGGGAGTCACCCTCGACCATATCTAGACCCTGCACAAAAATGGGAATTTTTGGGAACAATTTTTCAATAGTTTTGTAAATAATTTAATTTCTCTAGGGTAAATTAATTTAGGGGTCAAATGAACTCCAAACCCATCCAAATTTTGGTGAGTGGTGCATGGGGTCATTATTAAGCTCTGGTTAAAATTTCATTACATTTGGAGGTGGTTTGAAATGAAATCTTGCATACCCTAGCCTTGCTTTAAAAAGGGTATTTTGGTCTAAATGTGTACTTTGGGCATTGTGTGGCCAAATCACCTCAACAGAGGTTGAAATTGTGGCCACTGACTTGGCATTACTTTTTACACCTTCCCATTAAAGATGGGGTAGATTGGATTTGATTTGGTCTAAGATCCAAGGTCAAACCCTAAGGTAGGGCTTTTGTGCCTTGTGAAGGGCATTAGACCAAAACACCTTGAATGGTCTTGAGATATTGTAGGGAGGGTGCTAGGGTAGATAAAACCCTCTGGTAAAATATTAATGGATTTGGGGAAGGGTGGGGCTCTCAAAACCCTAACCCTAGTTTCAGGAACAAGCAGTGTAGGGTTAAAATAGGTTAGTAAAACTCCTTGAACTATAATAAGAATTGGGTAGTGTGGTCTTAAGAATATATTGAGCCTCTGGCAATTTAATTGGGAATTTTGGATCAATAATCTTAGCACTTCCTTTGTAACTCATGGGATTGCCCAAATTGATTATTTGATCATTATGATCCCACTGCCCATTGGGCGGTCATGAAAATTTGGAAGGAGTTTTAAACCTTATTAATCATGGATGAATTTTATGAGAATTTTTGGATATATTTTTGTGGTACCTACTTCACAAGCTTGGTGAATTGGAAAATTTTTCAATAAATTATTTAAAACTCTTTACTGATTAATAAATTACAAAACTTGACCCAAAGCATTTATATACCCTTTCAATCATGCTTGAATTTTTGGAAGTAATACTTTCCTACTTATCTATTTAAATGAATTATTGTGGGATATAATTGAAATAAAAATTTGGGGCCTAAACCTTGCTGAAAAATTGGGATATTTTGGATGGTAAGTTAAATGTTTATTTTGCATATAATATAAATTTGGTGGAATGTTATCCTATCTGAAATTGGTACTTCATGTTCAATCATGGAATATTTGGCCACTAAAATAATTATATAAATAGCAAAATAAATAGGAAAATTGTGAATCTCCGGATTGAGGCCTCAAAGGTCACAATAGACCTCCAATAATTATTATAGGAGTACTGGTTGATTATTTAGTGTACCTCCAATTTTTCGAGTCATATAGCTTAAGTGGTCTGCATATAGTAAAATTACAGAAGTTATATTGGAGTATACATTTGGACACATGAGTCGGGATTAGTGGTTTGCTGGGTTGGATAAACTAAAATGAGTTCATCATTGGAGGTAGGATGAATAGAGAGTATGATTGGTTAGTGTTAGGTGGAGCTTGGGATCGACGAAAGATCATATTTTCACATAGAGAGGAAGTGTTCAAAAATACTAGGGTAAGATCCAATGCAATAGTTAATGGACCAGGAGTTGGGTATCAACCAATAAGAAATAAGTGCCTTGCGAAAGGTAGCTTTGGGCATCAGCCCATCATAGCTCCTAGTGCCCTCGAGAGCCCTTCATAGGGAATACCTTGGGCAGTCCTAGGCTATACCTAAGTCGTAGGAAAAAAATAAAGTAAAATGAAGAGCAATAAGTAAATTTAGGGTTCCACATTCTCACACCTTGATGTCTCGGGGAGATAGGTTGGGTCACTCGGGCAGTAAGCCAAGTGGTTTTGGGATGGGCAGGTTTGCCCGGCGAGCTTTGGCTCGGTAATGGTTTGTGATGGGCAGGATAGCCTGGCGAGCTTTGTCTCGGTTGTTGATTAGTGATGGACGGAAAGGTATGGGGAACTTTGGCTCGGTAGCTGTTACATAAGATTGCATGTGCATAAAGTATAAGGTGGTGGGTCTTCGATATTGGAGGGTTGATGCATCGACGCCAACACGTGGACTCGGCAAGTGTGGTTTAGCACTTGGCCAAATAAAGTCTGGTGCTTCAACCGGCAAGAGTACGCAGGAGCTCCGCTTAGTGCACCAACGTTGAGGCGTACGATAGGTCTGACTGGTAGTGCTATTAACGGTTTAGAGGTGGGAGAGGCCCAACCCACCGATTCCGTTTGCCACTATGGAGGTATCTTGGGAGGCTCGGCTCCAGAAAGGGGGAACTAAAGTTATGTGTACACAGAGTCGAGTGGGTGAGTTGCACTTGCATGTTCACGTCATGGCATAATTGTATTTCATAGCATAATCATTGCATATAACCTGACACCTAATTTATAAGTGGTATGGGACGCTCTATACATTAGGCCCTGCAAAACGACCCCTTGGTTTATAAGTTCGTGCGAGCGTGTTTATAAGTTAAGGTTCTCATTAAGTATTACACATTTATGCTTACTAGTAAAACCGACACCCTATAGTATAAATCGGTATGGGACTTTTTATACGATAAGAGCCCAGCAAGAGATCCCTTAGCTTATGTGTATTCACATAAGTTAAGGTTACTTTCTTATTAAGTTCTTTATTCCATTATTACAATCTCTTATACCTTAGAACTGCTAGTTTAGTTCTGCCGCCATCTGCTATTTTATGTTCTCCACCTTCATGTCCTTCCCTTTCCTTCTCCCCGCTCGGTGCCTATGAGCCATGGGGGAAGGGGCGGGGTACGATAGAACTTAGCCTTTTAGACTAACGGTTTTCGAACCACATCATTTTAGGGGACCACGGAGCCTATCATGGAGGAGCAGCCCCGGAGGTCGGCCCGTTTGGTGATAGGGCAGTCTAGCTCAGGAGTTCAGACAGCTTAGACTGTGAGTCCCTGATTCTAGTAGTGTTTTATTTTGCTTCCTCTTGAGTGACTATGTAGTGAGGACATGATGTACCGGGCATAAGCCCGTATTTTAGTACTCTGATATATTATTCTGTGGACACTCCCTTCGTGGAGATTATTTTTTATATGTGATTTCTGTGGACTTGCTTTATTATTTGCTAGAGTTGTGATTTAATTGGCTGGCAAGATTTGCGTTTTGTAGTGATGACCTTCCCGGGTGTGAAGGTGTCACAGTAAAGCGGCGGTTCTGGGCCTAAGACCCTGATGATTTAAAAGAAAAAAATGGCGGTCTTACAAGTAGTATTAGAGGAAAAACACATCGATCGAAAAGTAGTAGTCCACAATCCCTGGGCCACCCCCGTACGAGTTTAGTTTGGGGACAGACAAAGCAGCGGAAGCAGTGGTGGGCCTATATGGGGGATCACATGAAATTGTCCACTTTTAGTTAGATTGGTGTGATTACTTATAATTGGCTTTTGTTACGAAGCCCCCAGCACAGCCAACACAACAAGGAGGAGTCCAGCATACTCCGAATGTTGCATCACCTCCCCCGATCGCCACTCCAATCCTACAGTCGGAGATGGGGAAGACGTTGATAGCCATTCTGGAGGCTTTCAGGCTTCAGCAGGTTCCGGCTCCGCAGCAAAACCCGGGAGCCAACTGGTTGAGCATCTTTCAAGGACTCTCTCCCCCATCCTACATAGGGACAAAGTCAGCTATCCAGACAAAAGAATGGATGGACATTATGTACGATATGTTGACAGGGATACGGTGCCCCTAGGAGGAGAGAGTGCCATTGGTGGTCTCTTGCTTGGAGTCTCACGCCAAGAGATGGTGGAAGACATCACTGGTCACGACCTTTGCGGATATGGAAATTGCAGAGATTACTTGGGGGGAGTTAAGGGCAACGTTACTGGAGCATTTTGTTCCACAGTCGGCTAAGGATGAGCTGGAGGACAGGTTTTTACAGCTGAAGCAGGGCACCAAGACGGTGGTAGAGTACCACCGAGAGTTCAACCACCAAGCCCGGTTTGCGGACTCGTATCAGTTAGACGAGGTTGGATATATGAAGAGATTCTACAAGGGCCTCCGAGAGGAGCTGAGGGATGAACTGCTGTTTGTATCCGATGGGCCCATTTCTTGGATACTGGAGATGGCTAAAATGATAGAGGCTGATTGGAAAGCTAATTGGGGCCGGAAACGACCAGCGGAGGATCAGGGTCGAGGAGCAAGGAATGATCAGAGACGAGCCTGTGTCACGGACGGAAGAAGAATATAGGACCAACCTCGTAAGGAGGTGAGACAGGAGCCAAGGGAGCCAGTGGTAATGGCTCCTCAGCCTATTCAGATGCGGGAGGCACCAAGACCCGGGGGTATGGCATTTCCCCAGCCGGAGTGCTACAATTGCCATCAGACAGGGCACATTTGGAGAAACTGCCCAATGAGGGGAGCACCTCTACTAGCACCACAGGCTTCCCAGCATGCCCAGCAGTTTGGAGGACGAGGACTTGGTCGAGGACGTGGTTACCAGGGTGCAGATCGCAGGCAGGACAGAGAGCAAATCTACGCACTGGATCTGGCTCAACCTCGGAACCCAGAGAAGGTCATAGTAGGTACGCCGAGATGCTTAGTTGTTTTAAAAGAATTCCCCCTTCTCAGTTGATAAATTTGTAGAAATGCACTAGATAGAATAAATAGGAAAGAAAGACTCGTTATAGAATCCTAAGACATTTAACCACCCTAGGTATAGTCTTCATTTACGGCAAGCCTGCCCGCACGCTTTTCGATACCAGAGCTTCTCACTCCTTCGTATCGGAGATGTTCATAGAAGGATTGGAAGGCGTGGAGCAATTCACGGGCTCAGAGATGAGGGTACCACTACCTGATGGATCTGAACTCCTTACCTCGAACCACTACAACATGGAGGTAGAAATCAGTGGAAACGCGTTTGAGGCTCCAACAATGCTTCTGAAGTTGACGAACTATGATTTCATCCTGGGCATGGTGTGGCTGCACTGGAACCATGCCCAGATTGATTGCCAAGCGAAGAGGATCATCGTGAGACACGGGAACTCTTTCATTGCCATCGAATGTATAAGACCTACCTTTCGTACACTCTTATCTTCGATACAGGCCGTTTAGGCCCATATGCAGGGAGAGGAGGTTTATCAGATTCTATTTGAGATGGCAGAAGTCAAGGAGTCTGTGACAGACATCCCGGTGGTGCGAGATTTCGCTGATGTCTTTCCAGAGAAACTGCCAGGACTACCTCCGTATCGAGAGCAGGACTTCCAGATACATCTTGTGCTAGGGGCCAAGCTGGCATCTAGGGCCCCTTATCGGATGGCCCCGAAAGAGTTGACAGAGTTCCAAAGTTAGTTGCAGGAACTAGTAGAGACAGGGTTTGTCTGGCCAAGCTCTTCACCGTGGGGAGCCCCAGTGGTATTCGTCAAGAAGAAGGACGGAAGTCTCCGCTTCTGTATTGATTATCGAGCGCTGAACAGACTGACGGTCCGGAATACATACCCGCTGCCATGGATTGACAAGTTATTTGATCAACTAGAGGGAGCGCATTTCTTCTCGAAGCTTGACTTAAGGTTCGGTTATTACCAACTATGGATTCGAGAGGAGGACATTCCAAAGACCGCCTTTAGTAGTAGGTACAGACTGTTTGAATTTACAGTGATGCCCTTCGGGCTTACTAATGCGCCGTCAGCATTTACAAGCCTCATGAATAGTGTATTCAAGGAATATTTGGATTTATTTGTCATCGTATTTATTGACGACATCCTCATTGATAGATTTAACATCAAGACAACCTAAACACCTAGAGGGGGGGGGGGGGTGAATATGTTCTTTTTCTTATTTTAAACTAAGGCAGAATATAGCTTCAGTTCTTTAATATAAATCTCAAATCTCTATAACTAGCACATCATATACAATCACAGAATCTAAAATAACACAAGCATCACAGATTACACATAGGTTTATAGTGGTTCCCCAAGGTCTGGGTACATCCACTTTCCCCCTTCACCTATTTAGAAGTGTGTTAGATTCGGCCTAACTTCATCCTTCTTCTCAGATCCACAGATCTTACAACTCAGAACCCTGAAAGGTTCCTATAACTCAGAACCCTATAAGGTTTCTACAACTCAGGCTAACAGCCCTACCTCAGCCTTGCCACAAAGCCTATAACTCAGAGAACAAATTCTCCTACACTCAGGCTCAATCAGCCTTACCACTCAGAGATCAAAATCTCCTACACTCAGCCTTTATAATACAAGCTTACAACTCAGATCTTTGAAAAGATCCTACAGAATTAGATAAGTAATTTGATGGACTCTTACCCTTGTTGAGAGAGAAAGGATAAGAGTATTGTTGATCAGCTTCTTGATGAGACTGATGACTAAAATCAACCTGTTCTTAGCTTTCTTCAAAGCTTCTTGAATCTGAACTTAGTAGGGTTGATCTCCTTTGAAGTTGACTGACTGGAAGCTTCCTTCTTGGATTCCAGATATGGATCTGGATCTACTTAGTAGATTAGTTAAGGATCTACTTCTTAAGAGACTTGTGATTGTCTCCTTCTTGACCTCAAAACAGCTGGAGCTCTCTCTCCCCAAATCCTCTGAAGTTCCATCTTAATTCTGAATGAATTCACCTTAGACAAAATTTGAGTGGATAATCACTTCAGTATGTCTTCTTAGATCTTCTCACGAAGATCTTCTTCTGTGTGCCTTGCACTTTCTTGATCAACGATAAATCCCTCAATAGTTGTGTTAGTTGTGTATGTTGTTCATATTTCTCCTTTTGAATCCATCTATATATAGACTTCATCCATGGTAACCGGCTGATCCGGTTTCTAATTAACTTCTGACAAGTCTGACAGCTTCATTAAAGTTGTTAGAATGCACAGTTGTCAAGTCGCCAGTCAGCTCTTGAACCTTTTTCTCTGTCAGCAAAATGTCGAGATTGACTGTCATGATGTGTCGAGACAAATTGTCAATATGTGTCGACACATGTGACTTAAGTGTCGACACAGACTTTGGTGGAGTCGACATAGCTTCCTTGATGTCGACACTGCTTATTGACACTGCATCTTGAGAATGTGTCGACATAGATTATTTGTGTCGACACAATCACTTCTCCACTCCACATCAATCAACTATGTTGAAACTCTGCTGTGTGTCGACACAAGTCCTGTGTGTCGACATAGTTGATGTAGACTAAGAATTCTATGTGTCGACACTGCCTCTAGGTGTCGACATAGTTGATGTCGACTCTGCTTCTGTGTGTCGACACAGTCTCCCGGTGTCGACACAGTTGATGTTGACTATCTATTCTGTGTGTCGACACTGCCTCCCGGTGTCGACACAGTTGATGTCGATTAATATATTCTGTGTGTCGACTAATTTATTCTGTGTGTCGACACAGTTGCTTCAGTTGTCGACACATGGACTTAGAAACTTTTTCTGTATTTTAGCCAATACTTAACCTGCACATATAAACTCAAAATAACATCAAATACACCTTGATGGTCATTGAGCTAAGTGAAGCTTCTCCAAATCAAGTACACATTTTCCAATGTACCTAACAATCTCCCCCTATTTGGTGAAGTCATAACCCTTTTGTCAATGATATACACAACTTATGATAAATAAATATGATGATGTGTATAAGCATTTTTAACAAGGTAACTTATAAACAAAATAAATAATAAACTATCATCACAGAACAAGGATGCAAATTATATGAACATGGAACATTGTTTTGTTTATTATATCAAAAAGTTTCTTAACACTGTTTACATAGACTTCTTTAAAAACTAAGAATTACATAGTTCTTGAAAAAGCTAGTAAAACTAAACTAAGGTTGGATAGGCTCCTTGAAGACTATTCCTTTCCCTTATTGAATCTGAGCCTGCATAGTAGGTTCTGTATCTTCAATGGGCTTCTTGCCTTTTAATTAAGCCTTCTTTTGTACTTCAGCCGTAATCCTTTGCCTTTAAAAATAATGAAAAGGCTTAGGGAAATACTTGCTATGCTCCTGATCTTTAGGAGGTATCTTCCCACTCTTAGCCTTTCTTCTGTATTGAACTATGACTTCCTGCCTTGCCTCATACTTCTGCCACTCCTGCTCATTATACCATTTACCCCTTTCATGAACCTGGTCTTTTACAGCTTTCCAGGCAGTTAATATGATATTTTTAGAAGTGGGGCTTCATTGCTCAAAATCAGGTTTTAACTCAGCCTGCTCTTTGAACCTCTTCTTTGATAATTGAGCATCTTGCTGAGCTTTCACACCAGCTTCTGGCATATCTACCTTTTCAATAATAACATTAGAAACTTATTGTGGAGGGTTGTACATAGACTAAACTTGTTGTGGAGGGTTGTACATAGACTGAACTTGTTGATGTATCATTTAAAGATTTGCAGGGGTAAATAACTTGGGCAACCTCAGGTTGATCACCTTCAAGTAGAGCTGGTTGCACACCTGTCTCAGCCACATTATCATCATCACATAAGGGTGGATATCCCAGAGTGGCTCTAATACTGTTGGTTATCCATTTGGCATGATCAGAGCCTGAATATACTAACACCCTCTCCCCCTTTATGACTTCTATGGCCACATGATCTCTCAAATCATCTTTTTGAAATCTGATTTGCCCATCCAGGTAATTGATTCCATCTTTAAAGAATGGCTTTAACTTTTAAAGCTGATCAGAAATTGTTTTATGAGAAGTAGTAATAGCTGTGTTAAAGGAATCCAAGGCTTCCTGTAGCTTCTTTTCAAATTCTTCTTTCTCCTTATTTCTTGCCTCAGTCATTGCAATAACTTTTTTCCTTACTTCAGTGACTATCTCATTGTGAGATTCAGTCAGATTGTCATTCATTCTTATTTAATTTTCAAGGACATAGCCTTATTTGATAGTAATATAATCCACTTGTTTCTTTATTTCTGCTTGTTGCTTTGCTAGAAATACCACAGCATTGTCCCCCTTGTGGAAGCAATCTGTTATCTCTTTCTTATTCTGGTTTACCTCAAATTTGATGGATTTTATATCTTGTGCTAGATCAAATTGGAGGGCCTTTTGGCTTTCATCCACATATTTTTCAAGAGTCAATCTCTGCTCATCAAATTTCACTTGTAAATCAACCAAAAATTTGTTATAATCAGTCTCAGGAGCTGGTTGTGAAGTAGTATCTTGCAAAGCCTTCTTCTAGTTATGGCTTCTCCTCTTAAAAACCATCAATTTCCTTTTCTTTAAACTTGCTATCTCCTCATCCTTTGAATAAGAGGAACTGTCAATATTTACTCTTTCTTTAGGACTAGGAGGCATCTCCTTTTCAGTCCTATGCTCCACCTTCTCAAGGTTAACTTGCTCCCCCTCAACTGCTCCCTCTATGTTAGGAAATAATTCTTCCAGGGTGAACTCTTGTTGAGTGTGAACTGCTTTTTCTGGAGCATCAGCAACCATAGATGTATCCTCCATGATCACATCTAGTGCTGGACTGTTGACATGAGGTTTTTCAAGAATAGATTGTGAACTCATTTCACTTGCCAAGTGAATGCTTTCTTCCCCTTGTCCTTGTGCAGAATGTTGCTCCCCCTACAACTGTAAAGTAACTGTCTCCTCATGGACTTGGGCAGTTTCAGTCAGGTCCTGGACCTTTTCCCTAACTTGCTCCCCCTGCACTTGTGCATTCATTGTGTCCTCATGCACATGATCATGATCAGTAATATCATGGACTGGTGATTTTACTGCAGTCTCTTGATTATCGAAATCAGGTCTGTCCTTGGAGAGAACCCTATCCCATCTAGATATTATCCTGATGTCCATCCTTCTCATATGATTTATTTTAGATCCTGGAAGCTGATGTATTACCTCTGGAATTGCTCCAGCAAGGTATAAACTCATTAATCTAGCCAAATTAGGATTTTTGATTCCTTCCTTTATCTTCTCAAACAAAACTGCAGACCAATCTGTGTTAATCTTATAGATTATCCCGGTCATCAGATTGAACATAAAGGCAGAGATCCTATCATGGGCTCTTGGTTTACACAAAATCACCTTCCCTATCACTTCAGATAGAAATTTTCATTGTTGATTCATTCCTTTTCGGTTTATGGCTGATCCAATCTTCATGGTTTGATCCAATCCACACCACTGGAGAGACTCCCTTGTCTTTGAGGCTGGGACCTCTTCTTCATCCTGAATTCTTGGAAGGTGAAGAATCTTTCTTAAACTCTTTAGAGTAAGTTTAACTCTATTACCATGAACTGTCAATTTAATCTTCAGTCCAGTGGAGTCCACTGTTGCAGCAGCATAGAACTCAAATACTTCTTTATTCCAGATCTTGGTAGGTTCAGATACAAGAAACTCCAATCCATTATCAGTAAAAAGAGTAATGACCCCTTTAATCTCCGTCGCCGCATCATCAAAATCATGGCGCACTAGCTCATAGCCTTCGTTAATGTTGTCTTCAACCTTTGGCGCCATTGGGACGAAGAGAAAGATTTAATGGAGAGAAGAGAGTTTGTCGACAAAGGGTTTTAGTCTCGAAAACCTTATGAGCTTGTCGACAGAATTTGTTCTGGACCTATTTATACCCTTTAAACAAAGAAGGTCAAAAGGCGGGCAAAACTGACTAGATGTTTCGACACGGTTGAAATGTGTCGACACATACTGCTAATGTTTCGACAATAATGTTGACCTCTATGTGTCGACACCAATTGATTATGTGTCGACACTTGACTTATGTAGATGTTGAACAGAAAGACCGTGTCGACACTTATTCGAAGTGTCGACACAAATTCTGAAGGTGTAGACATCACTCCTCTGGATGTGTCAACACTACTTTCCTGGAAGTGTCGACACTTTGACCCTTAGGTGTCGACACTACGACACTGTGTCGACACAATTTCCCTGAATTGTCGACACAACTCCTCAGTGTTGACACTTTATTACTGAATGAGTCGACAAAATTTTACTTAGCCACTTTTGTTAATCTAACATATGGTCAACATTCCTAATTCAATTTTAAATCTATTGAATTTAGTTTCATCTAGAGGCTTAGTAAATACATCTGCAATTTGAAAATCTTTCTTAACAAACTCTAGTGAGATGTCCTCTTTCTCTACATGGTCTCTAAGAAAATGGTATCTTATTTCAATATGCTTAGTCCTACTATGTGAAACAGGATTATTAGCAATAGATATATCACTTTTAGAATCACAAAATAAGGGTGTTCTACTTACTTGAATACCATAGTCTCTTAGTCGATATTGAATCCATAACAGCTGTGTACAGCAACTTCCTGCTGCCACATATTCAGACTCAGCTGTGGAAATTTCCACACTAGTCTTCTTCTTACTGCTCCAAGACACCAATCTTCCTCCTAGAAATTGACAGGTGCCTGTAGTGCTTTTCCTATCTTCTTTACAACCTGCAAAGTCTGCATCTGAATAACCTGTTAGTAGAAATCTCCATTCCTATGGTACCAAAGGCCTAGATTAGGTGTGCCCTTTAGATATCTCAAAATTCTCTTTACTGTAGTGTAATGAGATTCTTTAGGGCATGCTTGGTACCTAGCACAAACACATGTTGCATACATAATGTCTGGTCTACTAGCAGTGAGATATAGTAGTGAGCCAATTATACCTCTATACAAAGACTCATCTACAGGTTTACCTGCATCATCTTGGCATATATGCATACTTGTTCCCATAGGAGTTCTCATGGTGGAGGATGATTCCATACCATACTTCTTAATTAACTCCTTGGTGAACTTAGACTGGGATATGGACAAGCCATCATCAGTCTGCCTTACTTGGAGTCCCAAGAAGAACTTAAGTTCTCCCATACTACTCATTTCAAACTTCCCTTGCATAAGTTTAGCAAACTTTTTGCAAAGGTTGCTTTCTGTAGACCCAAATATTATGTCATCTACATAAATCTGGACTAATATTATCTTTCCTTTGGACTCCCTAAGGAATAGAGTTTTGTCTATTTTTTCTCTTGAGAATTTGTTCTCAATAAGGAAAGTAGACAGGGTTTCATATCAAGCCCTTGGGGCTTTCTTTAACCCATACAAAGCTTTCCTAAGTCTATAAACATAATCAGGTTTGAGAGAATCTACAAAACCTGAAGGCTGCTCTACATAGACTTTTTCTTTTAGATTTCCATTCAGGAATGTTGATTTTACATCTATTTGGAATACTTTGAATCCTTGATATGCTGCATAGGCAAGGAACATTCTAATGGCTTCCTATCTTGCTACTAGGGAAAAGGTTTGATCAAAGTCTACTCCCTCTTCCTGCGTGTACCCTTTTGCAACAAGTCTTACTTTGTTCTTCACAATAATTCAACTCTCATCCAATTTGTTCCTTAAGATCCACTTTGTTCCAATGATATTGTGGTCTTTTGGTTTAGGAACTAACTCCCAGACTTTGCACCTTCTGAACTGATTTAGCTCTTCTTGCATGGCATTAATCAAGTGTGGGTCTAGGATAGCTTCTTAAAATTTCTTTGGCTCTAATTGAGACAGAAAGCTTTGGTACAACACTGTGTTCAAGTTCCTTCTTCTGGTTTACACTCCATGTCTTGGATCACCAATTATCAAATTTACTGGATGATCTTTTAAGTGTCTAACAACTGGAGGTAGTCTTTCTTCAGGCTGAATACCTCCAGTTTATTCAATGTGTTGCACCTCTTGCTTTTCTTCAGCTTCTAGAGAGTCCTATACTCCCCCTGGATAGTAGCCACCATTTTCCATTTCTTATTCTACAGTTGAATCTTCTGTAATGGAAAGATTGTCCATTCTCTTATTTATACCTGTTGGACTGCATGAAGTATAAGGAAACTCACTGTTGATCAATCTAGTTTCATGAAAAACAACATGTACAGATTCTTCTACAACCTGAGTAATCAAGTTGTAGACTCTATAAGCCTTACTATTGTTACTGTACCCAACAAATATCCCATCTTGGGATTTGGCAACAAACTTAGTTAGATAAGACTTGCCATTGTTAAGGATATAACACTTGCAACCAAAGATCCTAAAATAGGATAAATTTAGTTTTCTATCTTTCATAATCTCATAGGGAGTCTTTTTGTGTCACTTGGTGATAGAAGCCCTGTTGATCACATGACATGCAGTGTTTACTGCATCAGCCCAGAAATTTTCTGGGAGAGAAGTGTCACTCAATAGAGTTCTACCAGCCTCAATCAATGTTCTATTCTTCCTTTCAGCAATACCATTTTACTATGGTGTTCTAGGGGTGGAGAATTCTTGAAAAATCCCAAATTATTCACATAGTCTTGTAATACTTTCAGATTGAAATTCAGTGTCATGGTCAATTCTAATTTTGACCACTGTACTGTCAAGTTCATTTTGAATTTACTTGACAAAAGTATGTAAAACACTTGGGTTTCTGAGTTTTGTCTCAGAAAGAACACCCAGGAATATCTAGAATAGTCATCTACCACCACAAAAGTGTAGACCTTCCTACCTAGACTATGAACTGGCATAGGACCAAAAAGATCCATATGTAAGAGGTACAGACACCTCACTAAATCCTTGTTTTCAAGGCTATGAAAGGATGATTTTGTCTGCTTTGACAAGCTAAATATATCCCTTCCTTTATACACTTAACTTGAGGATCATTCCTCACTAACTCTTTGTTAAACAGTTTGCCAATTATTTTATAGTTAAGATGGGATAGCCTCTTGTGCCATTTGACACAATGAGAGGCTCTCTCATCAGCTACAAGACAAATAGGAGAACCTTTGTTCTCACACACAAAATTAAGACAGTACACATTTGTTTTTCTATAACCTATCAAAATAACCTTTTGATCACTTGACCTTTTGATATGACATCCATTCTTAACAAATGGAATGCCATATCCTAAATCACTCAGCTGACTTATGCTTATAAGGTTATGTTTCAAACCCTTCACATAGGCCACTTGAGTAATAGTAATCTGATTACTAGAAATGATATCAAACCCTTTGATGATTCCTTTTTCAGAGCCACCAAATATTACTTTAGGCCCATGTATAATAGGCAAGTACTCCTTCAGCAATCCCTTTATTCCAATCATGTGCCTGGAACATCCACTGTCCAAGTACCATATAGGGGTATGGTGACTTGGACTCACATGCAATAAAGAATTACCTCTCCTTAGAACCCAAGTAAGTCTTGGGTCCTTGGTTCAAGTTAGTTTCATACTTACCAAATCTACCCGCAGCTCTTCTAACAGGTAGACTGTTGTTCTTCCTGACACTAGTGTTGTGCCAGCAATCTATGGCAAAATGACTTGTCTTGCCACGGCACCAGCATTCATACTTATTGTATCTATTTTTTGATACATTCTTGATTGTCTGATTGACAACAAATCTCTTGTATTGTGATGGTACTACTACAGCTATACCCACTGGTTTCTCACAAACATAAGGTTTATGAATATGGGCTGCCTTATTAACATAAGCACCCTTGCCATTCAGAACTTCAGTCTTACTATGACCATGAGTATTCTCAAGGTCATACTTGTTAGAAAGCACTTGTACCCTTCTAAAAACTATAGCGACTTTAAAATTCAGTGGTTGGACTGAGGCTTTGCCCTTTCTTTTCAATTGGACAGCCCTGGTGTTACCCTTAAAGCCTATTCCAGCCTTACCCTTTTGAGCCACAAACTCATCTATTAAGGGTAACACTGATTTTGTCTTGGAATAACTAGCCACCAAATCTTTCTCCTCTTGAAGTCTGATTTCTAGACTTTTAATTAGATCATTTTTCTATGTTATTGTGCCTATCTGAATAACAATAATAGTTTTCAGCTTGGCAATCTCATTCAATTTTTGATCCAACTCTTCTCTAAACCAGATGCAGCCACCTTAAGATCTACAATTTGCTTAGCCTGAGTTTTGGCCAGGTTCAGCTGATGAATATATCCCTCATACTCAGATCCATCCACATCACTTGATGCAGATATAGCTGACTCTGTTCCAGTACTACAAACTGAATTACTAGACAAACATTGTACCTTGCTAGGACCAGGCTGATCCTTGCATTTGTCTTCTTTTGATACAGCCATCAGTCCAATACACTGATGGTCTTCTTGTTCATAGATGGAGTTCAGCAATTGCATAAACTCATCTTCTTCATCAGCTGCATAAAGACCAATATATGCCTCAGCTTTACATTCAGACTCTGAAGTTGATTGGTCTGTCAAGCTTTTCTCCTTCTTAGCAACAAAGGATTTCTCCTTCTTGCTCTTTTGTTGAGTCTTCCTTTTATCAGCAGACTCCTTTCTTTTGTCTGGACACTTAGCCACAACATGTCCAGGCTTATTACAGCAGTAGCAAACAATCTTTGATGTTGTAGATTTGCTATGCTTAGACTTGCTCCTGTCCTTCCTTGATGACTTTCTCTTTTGATAATAGTCATCAACTGGCTGTGATGTTGAGGGCCTAGATTTCCACTGCTTCTTCTTCAAGAATCTCTGAAACTGTCTTGTAAAGGCAGCAAAATCTGCATCTGAATCACTTCTATCTGAATTTTGGTTGTCTGAATTATCTGAGGTAATTTCAGCAACTTCCCTAGGAGGTGATGGAGACATCCTCCTATTCTTTCTAGTGGCTTCAACCTTGAAGGCCACAGACTTTTCTTTATGCTCCCCTTTAGCATTTTTTTCCTCCTCTTTTCTAGTCATTAGTTACATTTCATAAGACAGTAACTTTCCAAATAAAGTTGGAAGAGAAATATCTGCAAGTTTGGCCACTTTCCTAATGGCACAAATCTTGGTGTCCCAATCCTTTGTCAAGGATCTTAGGAATTTATAATTCAGTTCATATGTACTGAAGACCCTTCCATAAGACATCAGTTCATTTACAATTCTATAGAACTTCTTATAACACTCAGATATGCTATCTGACTTCCCTTGTCTGAAGCTTTCATACTCCTGATTTAGCATAGACTTTCTATCTTGTCGAACTTCTTCAGAACCCTCCATGTAGACTATCAAGGTGTCCCACATTTCCTTGGAGATCGTGCAGTGAATCAAATTCTGAAAGGTTGAATCATCTATGGCACTTACTATGATATTCTGGGCTCTTTTATCAATAGTTGTCAGGATGATCTCATCCTTAGTCATCTCAGAAAAATCTTTAAGAGTTCTTTGATTTGCATTTAGAACAGACACATTCATTGGAATATAAGGACCTTCTTTTACTGTAATATAGATCCTTTGGTCAGAAGCCTCCATAAACAACCTGACTCTTTCTTTCCATATACTAAATATCTCCTTCTTGTAGATGGGTAGTTTCATAGAACCTAGTTCCTTGTGATTTTCTCCAGAACCCATTTTCTTGATTCTTGATTCTGCCTTAGGGATCTAACTCAGACTGTTAAGTCCTTCTTTGAGCAACCTCCCTCTGATACCACTTGATAGATTTAACTTCAAGACAACCTAAACACCTAGAGGGGGGTGAATAGGTTCTTTTCCTTGTTTTAAACTAAGGCAGAATATAGCTTCAGTTCTTTAATACAAATCTCAAATCTGTACAGCTAACACAGCATATACAATCATAGAATCTAAAATAACACAAGCATCACAGATTGCACATAGGTTTATAGTGGTTCCCCAAAGTCTGGGTACATCCACTTTCCCCCTTCACCTATCTAGTAGTGTGCTAGATTCGACCTAACTTCTTCCTTCTTCTCAGATCCACAGATCTTACAGCTCAGAACCCTGAAAGGTTCCTACAACTCAAAACCCTATAAGGTTCCTACAACTCAGGCTAACAGCCCTACCTCAGCCTTGACACAAGGCCTACAACTCAGAGAACAAATTCTCCTACACTCAGGCTCAATCAGCCTTACCATTCAGAGATCAAAATCTCCTACACTCAGCCTTTATAACACAGGCTTACAACTCAGATCTTTGAAAAGATCCTACAGAATTAGATAAGTAATTTGATGGACTCTTACCCTTGTTGAGAGAGAAAGGATAAGAGTATTCTTGATCAGCTTCTTGATGAGACTGATGACTGAAATCAACCTGTTCTTAGCTTTCTTCAAAGCTTCTTGAATCTGAACTTAGTAGGGTTGATCTCCTTTGAAGTTGACTGACTGGCAGCTTCCTTCTTGGATTCTAGATATGGATCTGGATCTACTTAGTAGATTAGTTCAGGATCTACTTCTTAAGAGACTTTTGATTGTCTCCTTCTTGACCTCAAAACAGCTGGAGCTCTCTCTCCCCAAATCCTCTGAAGTTCCTTCTGAATTCTGAATGAATTCACCTTAGACAATATCTGAGTGGATAATCACTTCAGTATGTCTTCTTAGATCTTCTCATGAAGATCTTCTTCTGTGTGCCTTGCACTTTCTTGATCAACGATCAATCTCTCAATAATTGTGTAAGTTGTGGATGTTGTTCATCTTTCTTCTTCTGAATCCATCTATATATAGACATCATCCTTGGTAACCGGCTGATCCGGTTTCTAACTAACTTCTGACAAGTCTGACAGCTTCATTAAATTTTTTGGAATGTACAGCTGTCAAGTCCCCAGTCAGCTCTTGAACCTTTGTCTCTGTCAGCAAAGCGTCGAGATTGACTGTCATTATGTGTCGAGACAAACTGTCAATATGTGTCGACACATGTGACTTAAGTGTCGACACAGACTTTGGTGGAGTCGACATAGCTGCCTTGATGTCGACACTGCTTCTTGACACTACATCTTGAGAATGTGTTGACATAGATTATTTGTGTCGACACAATCACTTCTCCACTCAACAACAATCAACTATGTTGAAACTCTGCTGTGTGTCGACACAAGTCCTTTGTGTCGACACAATTAATGTAGACTAAGAATTCTGTGTGTCGACATTGCCTCCAGGTGTCGACACAGTTGATGTCGACTCTGCTTCTGTGTGTCGACACAGTCTCCCGGTGTCGACACAGTTGATGTTGACTATCTATTCTATGTGTCGACACATCCTCCCGGTGTTGACACAGTTGATTTCGACTAACATATTCTGTGTGTTGACTAATTTATTCTGTGTGTCGACACAGTTGCTTCAGGTGTCGACACATGGACTTAGAAACTTTTTCTACATTTTAGCCAATACTTAACCTGCACATATAAACTCAAAAAAACATCAAATACACCTTGATGTATATCATTGAGCTAAGTGAGGCTTCTCCAAATCAGGTACACATTTTCCAATGTACCCAACACTCATCTACTCAAAGACGGAGGAGGAGCATACACGACATCTGACGTTGACTCTAGAGAGGCTACGGGAGCACCAGCTGTACGCAAAGTCCAGCAAATGCCAGTTTTGGTTAAAGGAGGTAGCCTTCTTAGGTCATATTATCAGTGGTGCTGGGTTGGCAGTAGACCCGGCCAAGATCCGGGCAGTTAAGGATTGGCCACCGTTAAAGATAGCCATGGATTTACGGAGCTTCCTGGGACTTGCTGGATATTACCGGAAGTTCGTCGAAGGATTCTCCCGAATCGCACTCCCTCCTACTTCCCTGACTAAGAAGGAATCCCCTTTTGTTTGGAGGCCATAGTGCGAGGCGGCCTTTATGGAGTTGAAAGTCGGCTGACCTCATCTCCCATTCTCGCTCTTCCGTCAGGAAGGGAGGGATTCCAGGTATACATGGACGCCTCCCATCAAGGTATGGGTGTCGTTCTGATGCAGAACGGGCACGTGATAGCCTACGCCTCCCGGCAGCTGAAGATACATTAGAAGAACTATCTGGTGCATGATCTGGAGATGGGTATAGTGATCTTTGCTCTGAAGATTTGGCGACACTATCTCTACGGGGTTCACTGTGACATCTTCTCATATCACAGGAACTTGAAATACGTGGACACACAGAAGGAACTCAACATCGGACAGAGATGTTGGGTGGAGTTCCTGTCGTATTACTAGTACACCATGCACTACCACCCTGGGAAGGAGAACATGGTGGCAGATGCTTTGAGCCGGAGAGGAGATACCTGAGGGAAGGGACCATAACTGATGTCCATGGAGCTAGTCCGGTCCTTCAGAGATATGCAGATATCCCTACTGTCCGAGAATGATCCAGAGTTGTATCTGGAGTATCTAGCATTGATGGTTGCCATAGATGATATTCGGGACTGCATCCGGGACGGACAGAAGATAAATGCATGGGCAGAGCCGGTATTACAAGCCTTTGAGGAGGGTTCGACGGGAGATTATTCAATGAGAGATGGATTGCTATATTTCAGAGGCAGGGTCTATATACCCACAGAAGGCCAGATTCGGGAGGACATCATGGCGGAATCACATTGTAGCAGATATTCTATATACCTGGGGATCACCAAGATGACGACAGACTTGAAGAAGATGATTTTTTGGCCAGGGATGAAGAAGGACATTACATACTTCGTGACTCATTGCGAGGCAAGCCAACTGGTGAACGCGAAGTGCAGGAACCCCGTGGGATTGCTACAGCCACTTCCAGTGCCGGAGTGGAAATTTGAGGACATCGTGATAGATTTCATTCAGGGCCTCCCCCGATCACGGACGGGAAACGATTCGATTTGGGTCATCGTCGATCGGCTGACGAAGGTGGCCAGATTCATTCCGATCAGGAAAGATGACTCGGATGGGGTGCTGGTGCGGAGATTCGTAGAGCAGTTCATTCGTTACCACGGGATGCCGAGGACGATCGTGTCGGATCGGGATGGTCGGTTCACATCCAGAGAGTGGAGATCCATGCAAACTTGCTTAGGCACGTGGCTAACCTTCAGCACAACATTTCATCCCCAGAAGGATGGGTAGACAGAACGCACAAACCAGACAATGGAGGACCTCCTAAGGCTATGCATCCTGGATCGAAATGAACCTTGGGAGAAGTTTTTACCACTAGTTTAGTTCTCCTATAACAACAGCTATCAGTCAAGCATCAGGATGGCTCCCTATGAAGACCTGTACGGGAGGAGGTGCAGGACCCCGCTTTCTTGGATACAGGACGAGGATCCAAAGGCGTTTGGATCGGATTTATTTGAAGACACTGAGGCTCAGGTGAGGCTGATCAGAGACAGGATGTTAGAGGCGCACAGTAGACAGGCTAAGTACTATGACGCCTGACATCGTCAGGTGGAATTTAAGGTGGGGGACCGAGTGTTTCTGAAGATCTGGCCCATGCATGGAGTTTCACGGGTGCGTGGTCGGAGGAAGAAGCTCAGCCTTAGGTATATGGGCCCTTACAGGATCCTATAGCGGATCGGGCCCCTTGCTTACAGGCTAGAGTTGCCTCCAGAACTGGCAGGTTTACACGACGTGTTCCATATTTCTTCACTTAGGAGGGCTCTACTGCGCCTGGAGCAGCAGATTTTTACCACAGATTGGCCGGTAGCTTCAGATCGGTAAGTTCACTTGGAACCAGTTCGGATCGATTATAGTGGAGTACGGACCTTGCGTCGCAAGAAAGTTCTGTTAGTTAAAGTTCTGTGGAGGAACCACGGTCAGGAGGAGCATACCTGGGAACCGCAGGACCTGATGCGACAAAAGTATCCGGAGCTGTTCAGTCAGGTATACATCACAAAATCTCAGGATGTGCAATTTACTTTCCTATTTTACACTAGTAGGACTGAAATTTCAAGAATAGGGGCTAAACTTTTGTTTATTGGGGTCTAGACTTTGCCAATTGGGTGAATTGGTCTTAGATTTGACTATCACCTTTAAACCTCACATAGTAAACATGGCGTCGTTATGTAAATCTTTCAATTCTCATGGGATGTTACAAGTTTCTTTCTCCCCGATATGAGTCCCTATGGGCTTAACCTTGATTTCAGGGACGAAATCTTTGTTTTGTTTACTGGGATTTGTAACATCACATTTCCAACTAGACCCCTAAGAGTGGTTTTGTCATGACAATACCCTAGGAAGCTCAAGAAAAAAGTCAAGTGGGCCTGGTGGTGTGAATAGGGGCACTATGGTGTGCAAATAGTAAATTCCAAAACCTTAGTCTAGGGTGACCATGGGCCCTCACCATGACTCCAAGATCTCACCAAAATCTCTCCAACCCATGTTAAGGCCCTAAGGACTCATTAGGGTCAACCCTAGAGCCTGAATTGACCAAGGTCAACCCTAACCCTAAATGGGTCAAACTGGTCTGCACAGGGTTTATTGACCCTACCTATGCCAAGTGGACCCCACCCATACCTTCATTACCCTAGTGAGGAGTCAATGGGTCACTAAGGACCCATGGAGGGCAGTCAAAGGGGTTAAGTTGACCAAAGTCAACTCTAACCCTAATTTGGTCAAACTGACCTACACAAGGGCCAATTGTAGTCCTTAGCCAACTAGAACCCACACATACCTTCATAACCCTAGTGAGAGGCAAATGGGTCACCAAGGACCCATTGGGACCAATCAAAAAGGCTAAGTTGACCAAAGTCAACTCTAGCCCAAAAGTGGTCAAAGTGCCCTAGTTAAGGGTCAAGTGACCTCCAAGGGCCAATCCAACCCGACCTTGACCCTAGGGGAGGCCAATGGGTCACCAAGGACACATTAAGGAAACATCAAGGACCAAATTGATCCAAGTGGACCCTAATCTAGGTTTGGGTCAAGCTAGCCCAAATGGGCTAACTCAAGCTCAAGCCCATTTCAATTGGGCTAACCTTGTTTTGATGGATGAAATGGACATGTGGGATGCCATTGGGTAAGGTAGGAGCCAAAATTAACCTTGGTGTGTAGGAGAGAGAGAGAGCCACCTATGGAGGAGAGAGAAAGACAAGAAAGAAAAAGGAGGAAAGCTTTGGGCTCATCCTCCCCCTCCCCAACCCCCTCCATTCATTGCTTTAGGACAAGGAAGGCAGCCCCAATTCAACCAGCAAATCCTTGACTGGTTGGAGCCATGTTTTCTCCCCTACCCACCATAGCCGCCAAGCTTGACCTTGGCCAAAAATTGCATTGAAGTTTACAGCCACCTAACACCTCACCTCTCCCTTTTAAAAGTATCACTGGACTCCAAGGATGATTTCCCACCACTTACCTGAAGGAGCCAAGCAGTTCCACTGCACTGTTGTAGGAGGCCGACCACCACCAGCCACCACCATGCTAATCCGGCGATCAGCAAGGCTACAGCCGCCCCCACAGGTCCTCCTAAACTTCTTCTTCCATGGGTAGTATGTAGGAATCATTAGGGCCAAGGTTCGGGCTCAATTGAGCCCGATCCAACTTCAAATTTTCATGGTTTTTCCGTGAATTTCAAACTCTCTGGTTCGCCAGAATAGTGCTCTTCGGCGACCGTTCCGCCGCCTTGAGGTAGCCACCACCTCCACAAAGCTGTTGGTGGCGGTGGCCGGCCTGGGAGGTGGCCGGATGGCCGGTGGCAGCCGCTGGAAGATGGCCCAGGCGGGATGAATCTTGGCCGTTGGCTGGAGGAATAAGATGACCAGATGCCGTCTATTTTGCGCCAAGATTCGTGCGGATATAAAATTTAAACTATAGGCTGGGTGTATGATTATTTCATTTTTGTCACAGATTTTGTATTTAATGTTTTTAATTTTTTAAAAATACCTAGAGGCATTTTCATAGGAAATGGTCAACATATCAAATGAAGCCCAATGGGTGAACTTTCATAAAAAAATAGTATGAACAAATTTGGGTGCCTGGTTTGACCAGGGCACAAATTTTGGTGAAGTCTATACATAGGGTTCGACAAAAATTAAAATATATGCCCACACCTCATCTCTGGTCCAAATGACTTGAAATTTTTGCAGGAAGTCACCCTAAACAATATCTAGAACCTGCCTAAAAATTGGAATTTTTGGGAACAGTTTTTTGTATAGTTTTGTAAATTATTTAATTTCTCTAGGGTAAATTAATTTAGGGGTCAAATGAACTCCAAACACATACAAATTTTGGTGGGTGGTGCATGGGGTAATTATTACGCTCTGGTTAAAATTTAATTACATTTTGAGGTGGTTTGAACTGAAATCTTGCTTACCCTAGCCTTGCTTTAAAAAGGGTATTTTGGTCCAAAAGTGTACTTTGGGCTTTGTGTGGCCAAATCACCTCAACAGAGGTTGAAATTGGGGCCACTAACTTGTAATGACTTCTTACACCTTCCCATGTAAGATGGGGTAGATTGGATTTGATTTGGTCTAAGATCCAAGGTCAAACCCTAAGGAAGTGCTTTTGTTCCTTGTGAAGGGCATGAGACAAAAACACCTTGAATGGTCTTGAGATATTGTAGGGAGGGTGCTAGGGTAGATAAAACTCTCTGGTAAAAATATTAAGGGATTTGGAGAAGGGTGGGGCCCTCAAAACCTTAACCCTAGTTTAGCGCACAAGCAGTGTCGTGTTATAATAGGTTAGTAAAACTCCTTGAACTATAATAAGAATTGGGTAGTGTGGTCTTAAGGATATATTGAGCCTCCGTTATTTAATTGGGAATTTTGGAACAATAAACTTAGCACTTCCTTTGTAACTCATGGGATTGCGCTAATTAATTATTTGATCATTATGATCCAACTGCACATTGGAAGGTCATGAAAATTTTGCAGAAGGAGTTTTGAACGTTATTAATCATGTATGAATTTTATGAGAATTTTTGGATATATTTTTGTGGTACCTTCTTCACAAGCTTGGTAAATTGGAAAATTGTTCAATAAATTGTTTAAAACTCTTTACTGATTAATAAATTACAAAACTTGACCCAAAGAATTTATATACCCTTACGATCATGCTTGAATTTTCTCTGAATTTTGGGAAGTAATATTGTCCTACTTATCTATTTAAATGAATTATTGTGGGATATAATTGAAATAAAAATTTGGAGCCTGAACCTTGCTAAAAAATCGGGATATTTTGGATGGTATGTTAAATGTTTATTTTGCATATAATATAAATTTGGTGGAATGTTATCCTATCTAAAATTGGTACTTCATATTCAATATTGGAATTTTTAGCCACTAAAATAATTATATAAATTGCCAAATAAATAGGAAAATTGTGAATCTCTGGATTTAGACCTAAAAAATCATAATGGACCTCCAATAATTATTTTAGGAGTACTGGTTGATTATTTAGTGTACCTCCCATTTTTCGGGTCATATAGCTTAAGTGGTCTACATATAGTAAAACTGCAGAAGTTATATTGGAGTATACATTTGGCCACATGAGTTAGGATTAGTGGTTTGCTGGGTTGGATAAACTAAAATGAGTTCATCATTAGAGGTAGGATGAATAGAGAGTAGGATTGGTTAGTGTCAGGTGGAGCTCGGGATCGACGAAAGATCGCATTTTCACATAGAGAGGAAGTGTTCAAAAATACTAGGGTTAGATCCAATGCAATAGTTAAGGGACCAGGAGTTGGTTATCAACCAATAAGAAATAAGTGCCTTGCGAAAGGGAGCTTTGGGCTTCAGCCCATCGTAGCTCCTAGTGCCCTCGAGAGTCCTTCATAGGGAATACCTTGGGCAGTCCTTGGCTAAACCTAAGTCGTAGGCCAAAAAATAAAGTAAAATGAAGAGCAATTAGTAAATTTGGGGTTCCACATTCTCACACCTCGATGTCTCGGGGAGTTAGGTTGGGTCACTCGGGTAGTAAGCCTAGTGGTTTTGGGATGGGCAGGTTAGCCCGGCGAGCTTTGGATCGGTAATGGTTTGTGATGGGCAGGATAGCCTGGCGTCCTTTGTCTCGGTTGTTGATTAGTGACGGACAGAATGGTCTGGGGAGCTTTGACTCGGTAGCTGTTACATAAGATTTCATGTGCATAAAGTATATGGAGGTGGGTCTTCGGTGTTGGAGGGTCGATGCACCGACGCCAACACGTGGACTCGACAAGTGTGGTTTAGCACTTGGCCAAATAAAGTCCGGTGCGCCAGCCAGCAAGAGTACGCAGGAGCTCCTCTTAGTGCACCAGTATTTAGGCGCACGATAGGTCTGACTGGTAGAGCTATTACCGGTTTAGAGGTGGGTGAGGCCCAACCCACCGCTTCCGTTTGCCACTACGGAGGTATCCTGGGAGGCTCGGCTCCAAAAAGGGGGAACTAAAGGTCTATGTACACTGAGTCGAGTGGGTGAGTTGCACTTGCATGTTCAGGTCATGTAATAATTGTATTTTAAAGCATAATCAATGCATATAACCTGCGCCTAATGTATAAATGGTATGGGACGCTCTATACATTAGGGCCTGCAAAACGACCACTTGGTTTATAAGTTCGTGCGAGCGTGCTTATAAGTTAAGGTTCTCATTCAGTATTACACATTTATGCTTACTAGTAAAACCGACACCCTATCATATAAATCGGCATGAGACTTTTTATACGATAGGAGCCCTGCAAGAGATCCCTTAGTTTATGTGTATTCACATAAGTTAAGGTTACTTTCTTATTCAGTTCTTCTTACCATTATTACTATCTCTTATACCTTAGAACTGCTAGTTTAGTTCCGCCGCCATCTGCTATTTTATATTCTCCACCTTCATGTCCTTCCCTTTCCTTCTCCCCGCTCGGTGCCTAAGAGCCATGGGGGAAGGGGCGGGGGACGATAAGACTTAGTCTTTTAGACTAATGGTTTTTGAACCACATAATTTTAGGGGACCATGGAGCCAGCATGGAGGAGCAGCCCCGGAGGTCAGCCCATTTTGAGATAGGGCAGTCTAGCTCAGGAGTTCAGACAACTGGGACTGTGAGTCCTTGATTCTAGTAGTGTTTTATTTTGCTTCTGCTTGAGTGACTATGTAGTGAGGACATGATGTACCAGGCATAAGCCCGTATTTTACTACTCTGATATATTATTCTGTGGACACTCCCTTCGTGGAGATTATTTTTTATATGTGATTTCTGTGGACTTGCTTTACTATTTGCTACAGTTGTGATTGAATTGGCCGGCAGGATTGGCGTTTTGTAGTGATGACCTTCCCGGGTGCGAAGGTGTCACCGCAAAGCGGTGGTTCTGGGCCTAAGACCCCGGTGTTTTAAAATAAAAAAAATGGGGGTCTTACACCTCGATGGTTTAGTTATTTTTATTTCATTTTTGTTTGTCTGTTTTATTTTGTTTTGGCAGAGCTCGGTATTTTTTTTGTTCACGAATGTTGCAGCTTTGTCTTGGTTTACATGCATCTTCTGATATGCTCAATTACTGAGCTTTCTGTAATCAATTACCTAGCTATTTATTTGATTTCAATTTCTATATCGCATGATATATTGTTTAGATTAAGTCTATGTGAGAGTCGTTGTCTGTTACCCATGCACGTGCACATTATATAGCATACTAGATGTATTTTATTTTTAGTTTTATAATTGTAGTGGCATATTAATTGCACACCGTAACACCCAATTGAGATCGCACTTACTCGCGAGCTCGTCATCAGTGTAACTCATTCTTTTTGTGTGATAGGGAAAATAGTTGTGTTGGCTTAGGATTGCGAGACAGAGTAAAATGTCGACTCCTGTAGTGCTCCTAGTCGAGTACTCGCATCTTTCATAGAAATATGAGTAGGATTAATTTTCTTTATGATTTTAGTTTATACTTTTCTTTTAGCATAAACTATGTTTATTCTACTCAAAATTGGTAAATCTGGTATGAATCTGACAGTAGTGTAGGGATGTGTGTTGACAGTCATTAGTCTCGTATTACTCGAGTCGATATGAAGGATGATCTTTCTCGGTGGCTAAGAACTTTCCCCAAGCTATTCTCGAAGAATGGGTATAGGTTAGTTCAAGTGCATGAGTGTGATGGAGGCCATCATTTATGCCCGATTGAGCTTGTATACCAATTGCTATAGTCTATCCTCGTTAGACCCTTTGTGCCTACCCTGTCTTTTGATTAAGCTCCACTATATTTGACCAAAGCCTAAAAGCCAATCCTAGTTGTACAGCTAAAGTCAAGCATTAACTGTTGATTTATCTTTACATTTGGGGTGTTGATGTGCTATTCCTATTGTGGATAGTTTTCACGCACTTGCACTTCACATTTTATGAATATTTGCTTACATTTCACTTGATCCGTATTTGTACATGAAGTGCACTTTTTGCCTGTTATGGTGCGCAATTACACTCTACTTTACTAGGGGTAATCACATGGTGCTCCCCATTGTGTTTTTGTTTATTCTTATTCTAGTTTTGGACAGGCTGGGGTGTGCCTAATTCAATTTTGGAATTTTGGGGAATCACACGATCATGCTTTTTTTCCTTCGAGCATAGGTCTTTTGCCTGTGCGTTCCCTTTGTGCAGAAATTTTGGGTTTTTGCCTCCGCCCGTGTGATTGGTCACGCACTATTGATTTCAATCGTGCGAGAACAGATCGCATGAGTGATTGCTTTGTCTAAAATTTTTATGTTTTTATGGGTCGTGTGTTTCCTTCATGCATGGTTGGATTCAACCGTGCGAGAAGACAATCGCACGAGCTTAGGTTTGGCCTGAAATTTTGTGTTCTGTCTCTACCTATGTGATTTTTTTCATTCACGGTTGTTTCAACCGTGCGTAAAGAGAAAACGCACTGGTGGACCATTGACCTGGAGTGAATTATTTATCGTAAATATTACATGGTTCGAACGCACGAGCGTGTGTTCGAACGTGCATGACCATTTTTCTGACAAACTTGTATTTAAGCACAGATATCCTCAAAATTTTACTCTGGGATGGGCAACAACAGCAACAATCCACCATGGCTCTTGCACAGAATCCAACCAATTCTCTATGCGAACAGCTGACTCTGTCCCGTGATAAGTGGGTGGAGAAAGAGTTTGGAAGTTACTCAGCCAATTGGATCCCGGGGCCTATAGCTGCACCGAGGCCTGCGGAGACCTGAAGGCATCTAAGATTGCAGTTAAGGTCTACCCCAACTCTGACTATTGGAATGGAGTAGGGATTGGAGGAACGGGAATGCCTGTTGTTGGCTCTATATGTACCGGAATCTACGCACAAAATACAGATTTAGGGTTAGGTTGGCTAAATGTAGGGTAACGAGTGGACATACTTAGTGTGAATCACAAATAAGCATACCACTGCTTACGCTAATCCAGTTTGTCAGTAAACCGAATAATCAAGCGGGGGTAATGCCACGTTCAATGACTTCTTTATTATAGGAACGGTGCAATCTGATACCAATTGTAAAACCCCCCTCCTGTAACACAGGACACAGGCTAGGGAAGTTTTATGCCAAAAGAGCCGCCTTGTGGTAGCATCAACACACGAGCTTATCTGTCACAACCTGCATTTTCTCCGAGGAAAACGAATTATCAGAGTTGGAGAAAACACACGTCATGATGCCACGTCGAGCAGGGGATAACTGCCGACGCTAAGGCAAACCACTATCAACTATACTTTATGAAAATTCACAAGTTATATGATTAGAAAATCAGTTATATTTTTAAAGGTCGTATCCCTCGGCTCGGTGGATAACCTAGTCCAAAATTAAAAAAATATACTTATACGCTACGGAAAATACTTTATTCAGGTTCGACATCCTAAAAGAGTGCATAAGTGTCCTCAGAGGACAACTTATACTATGCAGGACCGTACTTTTGATTTATACTATATATATAGGAAAAATGATCTTTTTATGTTATTTGAAAAATAGTGTTTGAGTTTTATAAAACATGCTGATCATGAGAAATACTTATAATAATGTTTTTTTTGGTTTAAAAGTAACTAGCAACCTAGCATAAATCATCCCTAGAGCAAGTAGACAAACTCCAAAAAAAAGGTAGCATCAAAAAGATAACATATCTAGTATCAAGGTAAAACTACCAGTGGGCGCCAACAAACTGACACGAACCCACTAGCAAGTATGTATGTCTGTAAAAAAAACAACACCAAAACTACCTTGCAAAAACAAGGAACCGATGTCTTTAGCACCAGAGACCACCAGAAACTGCACAACACCACTAGCCATCAGAGCGGCTACTATCCAGAACTTGAGGCATTCAAAGAAGAAAGAATACCTCAACAAGCAAAACAAGAAAACTACTCGAAAGTGTCAATCAGAAGATAAGTAAAAGAGGAAAACAAAGCAGTAACAGTCACAAATGCCCAAGGCAAGACAAAAAGGAAGTGCACTAAGTGTGAGGACACAACAGTAACTCTGCCCAAATGCTGCAGAGTCAACAAGGCTACCATGAGCCCAAATGCTACAATCTACCAAGGAAGAAACGTCTAACACCCTAAGCTATGAGAGATGGTAGTAGAAAAATAAACAACGCGGATCCAGGTTGGAGGCAAACTCAGTCCCCCATCCACCATTTCCAAGCAAACAAAGCTCAAGAGTCTACATGTGAAAGCACTAGGGACCTCCCACCCCCTTGCCCAGCTCATACCTGGAGCAAGATAAAAGAAAAGGGTGGCCACGACTAAATTACACAACACCACCCCCCATAAGAGCTTCAAACCACCACTACTACCATGACCCACGATTCGGCCTTTGGGAAAGAAAACATAGCCGACAAGGAACCTCAAAATCAAGGAATTCACTCGGGAGCGAAAATCAAGGTAAGGGAAAAATGTTGAGATGACTCAACACGGCATGGCGTTGAGTGAGTCCCACTCACTCAATGCCTAACCAGACCTTGGCGTTGAGTGAGTTAGCCTCACTCAGCGCTAGAAATAACCATGGCGGTTAGTGAGGTTCACTCACTCAATGCCCTCCACAAGAACAGCTCTGGCGTTGAGTGAGCTAACCTCACTCAATGCCAAAATAGCTATGGCTTTGAGTGAGTTTCGCTCACTCAATGCCTCCCGCAAGAAAACTCTGGCGTTGAGTGAGCTAACCTCACTCAACGCTAAAATAGCTATGGCATTGAGTGAGGTTCACTCACTCAATGCCTTGGTGCTTAACCGCAAACAGAGACTGTGGAGTTGAGCGAGTCCACCTCACTTAATGCCAAAGCAGCAATGGAGTTGAGTGAGGTTAACTCACTCAACATCATGACACTTAGCCGCAAAGAGAGGCTGTGGTTTTGAGTGAGCTGAACTCACTCAACGCCAAAACAGCAATTGCGTTGAGTGAGGTCGAATCACTAAATGCCAGAGGACCTGGCCGCAAAGAAGGGCCGTGCCATTGAGTGAGTCTACCTCACTCAATGCCAAAGCAACAATGGCGTTGAGTTAGGTGCACTCACTCAACGCCAAAGGACTTGGCCGCAAACAGGTATACGACGTTGAGTGAGTTCACCTCACTCAACGCCAAAACCGAAATGGCGTTGAGTGAGGTCGACTCACTCAACGCCAAAGTACTTAGCCTCAGAAAAGGCTGCGGCGTTGAGTGAGCCCACCTCAATCAACGCCAAAGTACTTGGCCACACAGAAAGTCGCGGCGTTGAGTGAGTTCACCTCACTCAATGCCAAAATGGAAATGGCATTTAGTGAGGTCGACTCACTTAATGCTAAAGTACTTAGCCGCTAGCAGGTGCTGAAGCGTTGAGTGAGTCCACCTCACTCAACGCCCTAGTACTTAGCCCCCAAAAAAATAGACCAAACTATTGATTTGAGTGTGTGAACCACACTCAACGCCAAACCCGGGCGGTTTTTGGCTTTGAGTGTGTGCACCACACTCAACGCCAAATCCCGAGAGCCTACCACTGGTTCCAACCAGAACACCACCACAGAAATCTCCCTCTCTCTCTCGGCTCCACCCGCAATAGCACCAAACCAGAAATAAAAAAACTGGAGTCTTAATGGCGGAAATACGCCAGTGGGTTGAGCACAAACAACACAAGGAGGGGGGCTCACAAAGGGAAACTGAAGCACAGACTTTAGCAAAACAAAAGATAAAAAACTTGGCTTCTATCCTAGGGCTAACCGGGTAGTTAAGAGGGGGAAGATCAAAACAGCAAGTGCAAGAACCACTTGCCTCGGTTTTTTAGCGAAGCTTCACACGAGCCCTTCCTTTCCCTCGGCACCAGCAACAGTAATACCTTGCCAGCACATCCCGAGCTTTAATGGCGGAAAGAGCAAAAACCGAAAATCCAAATCTCCTAAAAACTCCACGAAAAATCAAATCTCATATCGTATAAATGTAGATCTTAGCGAGAGCAATCCAAATCCACTCTCGGAATCGAATTCCGTCAACAAACGCCCCCGAAATTGGCGTCCGAAGGGGAGCAGGTTCGGCGGTTCTCCGCTTCTTTTCGCGAATAGGAGCAAGCGGCGGTTTTCGGGAAGGAGAAGATTTGGCCCGCTAATTTGGTTTAAGGCTTTTAAATAAATCTAATCACGCCTAATCAGCCTTAAACGCCTCCTAAGTCTCCGGTTCTAATCACTTAGCCTAATAATTATAATTTGCATTTACTCTTAGCACACCCAAAATGACGCAAAAACCGAACTACCTCGGAATTCGACAAAACTAGCACCATAGCTAAATACCCATGCTACGAACGCAACGGCGAAGTCAAAATTAACTTTCGACGAATAGAACTCGAGTTATACCTACCCGAAGCCAAAACACAAGCATCCCCCGAGAGGCCACCTTGGGTCACCCAAAACGACCCGGCTTGCTAGGGAGATCTTGCCAATAGGCTACAAAATAGGCCAATCAGTTCTAAGGAGTTAAGACCACACTCTACAGATGACACAAGCCAAGAGAACGCGTCGACGTAATGCCAAACGAGAATTAAATAATCACAGAAAAATCGGGGGCGTTACAGTCACTCCCCCTAAAAGAAAGTTTCGTCCTGAAACTTTACGCACAACACTTATACTATAGAAGCAAAAGTAACAAGCCAAATATTACAAGAAGAAAACATACCAATCCAATCCAATCAGGGAAACTATTTAGGGTGAGCCTCCCTCATAGCCAACTCTAACTCCCAAGTCGCGCTTTCCAAATCCTGATTCTTCCATAGAACTTTGACCATCAGGATGGACTTCCTTCGCAGCACCCGATCTTGAGTATGTAAAACGCGGATAGGTGATGAGTCCCCATTTCATACCTAATTATGGACTCATCTAGGCTTCATTTCATGACTTTGCACTGCCATTTAGCGCCATTAGCACTCCTTTTGGTTCGCTACGACATTCTACATCTTGTGCACTTTACTATTTCTGTGTGTGTGTATTTCCCTCTTGCTATGCATTTTGTTAATATCTGTGACTGCCATGATCGACAACCCGTCCAGTTTTCCTGCAGGTTCGGGGATCGTGTGGGCGCCCAGGATAGGGATTTCACCATTTTTTGGCAAAGGAGTCAATGGTCGTGTGTTTTTACCCACGCACGACCATCGACCTCTTTGGCGCACGATCATCGGTCGTGCGCAGTCTGGCTTCTCTTGTGAAAGTTCTGCCCCGCCATATCGCACGGTCACCAGCTATACCATGCACGATCACTGCTCATGCATTGCCGGTCATGCGCAGTCATGCCCTTTTTTGAAAAGTTCTGTCTCGCCATTTCGCACGATCAATGATCGTGTGCGAGCTTTGATTTCCTGGTGCAAGTTCTACAGGTTGTTGCCGCACGGGCGCTGACTTTGTTCGCGCACGACCACTGGTCGTGCTCGCTATTTAACTCTGCTTCTATAAATCGGCCTGTTCCGCGAATTAGGGTACGAACCCTGGATCGATCTTTGCCGCACTTCGCCGTTCCGCATCCCAGGAGCTCCATCAATCTCCACCTTTATCCCTACCATCGGGAGGTCATTTTCCGGCAATTCTAAAGCATTCCGCATCCTCCGGGGATCCTCCCGGCAATTAAAGACCTCTTCTCCGAGCTTTCCACCGAAGAATAAGATGAAGACAACCTAGAAAACAGACTTAAAGGCCCTCGAGGTGACAGCTCGTCGGTACCGGAAGCCTCCTCGGACTGCGCGTGGAAGCGGATTGACAACCCGTACCTCTAGCCAACAACCGCGGTGGATCTTCACTTTCTTTGTTTAGTCTTTCTCCATCTCTCTTGTTGTATGAAATTACTTAAGCTTGTAATGAACTTCGATTTCTAGTTGTTTTAATTAGATTATTGGTATTTAATCTTGCTCATGAGATTTGTGATTTGATGCGCCTCGCCCCATCTCACTTCACTCTGTTCCTTCGTTCCATTCGATTGCACTCCGCACTAAACACCTCACTCACTGGCTCACTGTCCATTCGCCTTACCGAAGTACGACATCGCGGCCGTTACATCCATCTCACATTATGAAGTGGTGATTGCGACCCACATATTTCGCTTTAGTTTATTTGTTTGCAAAACAACCTTCAAAGCCCTTTATTTTTCCTTTATTTAATTAAATCTCATAACGATAATTTTGGATCGTTCGTTGTTCTACGCTAATTGCATTCCTCAAGAGACTGACACTCGGGGATTCATTCCCAAAACTTTATTACTTGTGCGACCGGTGTGCTTGCCGTATTTACACGCATCAAGTTTTTGGCGCCGTTGCCGGGGAATGTAACTGTAGAACGATCCATGATTCTGAAAATTTTGTTATTACAGTTATTTCGTTTTGTTTTATTTTTATCCCTTTTCCCCTATGTTGTTATTTCATTGTTGGAATTGTTAGCTTTACTCGAAGAATTTATGCAAAGTAGTTTTACCCGCTATTTTTGATATTTCTGCAATGTGGGCCAATTTCAATATTCGTTGCCCTCATTGTGGAGACATTTCTCATACTAGCGATAGATGTCCTCAGAAGTATATTACCCAGGAAATTCACGACTCTACATTACGTAGATATAAGCCTGTTATCCACCGTTCCGCGAGCCATTACCGCACTACTTCTTTTCGGCTTCAGCTGTCGCTGCACCGCTAAAGCCGGCAGAGCAGTGCATTTTTTGTCGAAGCTTGGATCATGCATTGAAGGATTGCACTGCTTATCTAGCTTAATTGGAAGTGGATGATGAGCCGGATTTTCGGATTATTCCCACTTCAACCTTGAGCAGCACCCCTTCAGCCTCGGTATATGCACCATTGCTATCTCCATGTTTCGGAGAAAGCATTTCTGGTACATGCACCGATGCTTGTGTTGATCCCCATACCTGCATGGATATCTATTGTAACACCCCAAAAAGACTCAAAAGTGGATTTGAGGTTCAGGTTGCTTAACACGGCCTGGGACACGGGCGTGTCCCAGGGCGTGTCGGGGTACACGGCCTGGGACACGGGCGTGTCCCAGGGCGTGTTCAAGATAGTCGACGATCGGAGGTCGACGATAGTCGAGTCTGGGACACGGCCTTCGACACGGGCGTGTCCCAGGGCGTGTCACTCAATAAAATGCCGTATCGAGTCAGAAGTGTACACGGCCCGGAACCAAGGCTTGAACACGGCCGTGTCAGATTTGACACGAGCGTGTTAGTGGGCGTGTGCCTACCCGTGTACTGCTCTGACTGGATTTAACGCTCGATGAGTACCGTGTAACAGGTGTGACACGGGCGTGTCAAGTGACCGACACGGGCGTGTCAGGTTCAAAACGGGCGTGTCGATGCCCGTGTTCTGGTAATTTTTAGGCGGTGCGAGCGCCGCGTGTGCCGCTTAAGGGTACACGGCCTGTGACACGGGCGTGTCACAGGCCGTGTCGGCCAAAAAGTTCAATATTTTGGGGCAGATCGTGGCCGTTCATTTTCATTAAAGAGGATCCTGTGGCTGGGGATCATTCCTGGGCTGATAAGGCCGGGAAAGAAGGAGGAAAGGCTCATTTTGAGTTTCATCTTCTCTTTCTAATTTTTAAGAGAGAGGTGAGGAAGAAGAAGTGGAGTCCGGCTGCCGGTGGAGCTACGGTGGTCCAAATCGCGAGCCGAGTTCGGATCTGCGAAGGCAACGCTGCTGTAAAGGCTTTCATCCGTCTCAAATTTCTCTCCATGGCTCCGAAGCGAACTCCTAGGTAACGATTTCCTGCTTGGACATGTGAAGTCCTTAATTCCTGCATTGCATAGGGAAAACCCTTCCCCGCGAGTGTGCGGTGGGTTGTGGCGTCCCTTGGGGTAGATATGTGAAGTCCCCCTTGTTAGAGTCCGGAATTGGAGTACGGATCTAGGCATGCTGTGTGAAGCCCATCTGGACATGATCTGGATTGGTGATGCTTGTTTACATATCGGAGAAGACTCCGTGATTTCTTGCTTGTAGGCATGATGGATAAAGTACTGGAGGAAGTCCAGGAAATTAAGAGAGTTGGACTCTCCTGTAGCCGTGAGTTGCTCTATTCAACCGTGAAGCTTCCGCTAGAATGCTCTGTGTTAGGATGCGTGGTTTTGATATTATTTTGTAGCGTCTCCACCTGTTTGTGGAATATGGTGTGGGGCCCGGCCGGACCCTCTATTATATTCTTCTTGACGGGTAGAGGTGTTACATCTATACTTCTGATGAACATTCATTACCTAGCATTGAGTCTGGTTGCGAACAGCCAATTCTTGACTGCCTGTCGAGTTATGTACCTTCACCTTCTTCTTATCATAATATTCTGTCTTTTTCTGATATTTCTGTTGAGGTTGATTCGCAGGTGGAAACTAGCATTTCCAGCTTTCTATTAGATCCTGTTGTGGAGGACAATTCCGTGGTCGAGGTTGCTGCTTTTACCCCATGTGAGGATGTTCAATGCACGGACGAGGTGGAGGCTGCGCTAGGAACTTCTTGTACCATCCTGGACAGTGGTGTTCAGTTTTCTACAATTCCACCAATGGGGGATGATTCCGGAATCATCTCCAAGATTAAGGATCCTTTATGTTATTCTTCTAATTTATTTCATGACCCCGTTCTTGTTTCCACATCCCTGCAGGACCCCATCGTGGAACCGGTTCGATCAGTATAAGGGCCTTTAATGCGGCCTACGACTGCTAGCAACCATATGCAGGTGGAGTTGGAAATGACGAGCTTCCCAAGTTATGTCTTGCTGATGCCTGACATTCATGACAGGTATACTTATACAGGTAGTGGGGCGTTTGTTCTGTCTCCATACCGGTACCCACTACCAAAATGCGAGCATGAACAATTGCCTGAGCATTTCTATTTTCATACGCCAATCAACTAAGAAATGTTTAGAATTTGAATAAGACCTGTTGGGAGACAGAAAACCCAATAGTTATCTAGGTAGCTTGTTCTTTTCTTTTCTTGTAGGATTTTAGCAATTTGCTTCTACTTTTCCAATCTCATCTTTTATTTTCATTCCCCTTTCGTCTCAAAATGTTTGTGGTAGCTCCGCCTCATTTCCTTATCTCCCTTGTGCACCCACAGCGTTATCCGAGCGATCTTGGTATAAAACTAGGTTGCCTGTAATTTTGATATATCGCGCACGATCACTGATCGTGCGCGCTATTTATTTTCGCACGATCACTGATCGTGCGGTCGGCCCAATTTTTATAAAAAGAACCCGCGGGCGACGCTGAGCGTGCGCCCTAATCTCTCGTTCCCGAAGTCCTGTTCGTGCGCCATTCTCCCGACCTCGCACTTCCTTCTTCAGCTCCGGCAAATCTTCGGGAGATTTCTTCTCTCCTCGCTGCTCCGAATCTCCTTCTTGCGATGGCTTCTGCCTCAAATCGCAAGGCTGTCAATGCCTACCGGCGTTCCACTCCAGCTCAAGTGCTAATGAGAATGGCGACATTTCAGAAGGATGCCTACCAATGTCGGTTTAATGCTTTGAAGAGCAAACCCTTCCTCCCTCAGCGTCTTGTGGATTGGGAGGAGTTGAGGTCCATTGGCGACGGTGGCGTCCTTGCGGATTCGATCCTCTACCTCCACTTGTTTGATAAGTGGAGCCATGTTTTCGAGTGCCGCGAACCTGGATACAAAGATCTCACTTTGGAGTTCCTCTCCACATTCGAGTGGGAGTGTGACACTATTGGCTACCGTCCTGTTGAATGTTCCTTCCAGATTAGGGGACGGGTCATTTCTATGACCATCCATGAGCTTGGCGTCCGAGCCGGATTCTACACGGATATCTCGGAACCACAGGGTTTAGGATCCGGCTTCCCTGAAGGAACCTCCCACGGGTCTTCTTGGCGTGAAATCACTGGTATCGACGAGGAGTATGTGGCTCGGATGGCCAAGTTGACGAAAATTGTCTCCCCTGCCTTACGGTACCTTCAACATCTTCTTAGCCACTCACTGACTGCGCGGTCGCTTAGCCAAAATGTGGTTGGGTTGCAGGATTTAGTTTCTCTTTATAGCATGCTTAGTCGGGAACACATCCACCTTGTGTATTTGCTGGCGACATTCTTCCACCACGAGGCCACATATCGCCTCGCCGACGCGATAGGTGGTGCTTACTACATCACTCGCATCGCAAAGGATTTTGGAGTTTGGGACATTTTGCCTCTGATGGAGCAGGTTACCACCCCCTCTGTTATCACCTGTGCCAACATGGTTAGTTTTCATTTGCTGCGTGTTGTTTGGCGGCGAGCCGATTGCCGATTTGAAATTGTTATGTCGGGCGATGCCCGGTGAGCTCGACAGGAGGATGAGGATGGAGTTGCGCCGGAATCATCCACCATGGGTAGGCGGAGAGCTGCGGGAGACACTCAGCCACGTCATTCACAGTCACCACATCCACCAGCCGAGCCGGAGAGACAGGTCGGCCCTCACTTTAGTGCTGCATAGGGTCAGTGCATTCCATTTCTGAATGAGTGCCTTGCGGAAATTGAGGCCTCCCAGTTGTGGATGCAAAACCTGGTATATCAACAGGCTTTGCGTGGTGGCCTAAACATCCCTCCACCGCCAGCTCGTTTCGCTCCCGCTCCACTCCCGCCACCCATTGAGATCCATAGCAGCGACGAAGAATGAGGGCAATTCCTCAACCCCGCAGCTACCTCTGCATTTTTATCTTCAGATTCTGTGTCTCATGAGTATTCTATTTTTTTTATTTTTATTTATTTATCTTATAAACTGCAAGAATAATATATAAACTGCTAATACAGGTATTTGGTCAACCTTAAGGACGGTAAACAAAAGGGCTATTCGGGAGACAACCCAAGCTTGGACCTTTTTGGTCCCTCTTTTTTGTGCTTTCTACTTTGCTCTTCTATTATATTTTCTGTAATTTGTCTTTTCTTCTGTTCAACCTAATTCGCAGGTCCAGCATACTTTTGTGCGATGCAGCAATCTCCGCCTTCTGGTATGCTCATTCTTTGGAGCTTTGGTACCCTTTCTCTTCAGCCCTGTTTTATTTTAGATGTCTATTTTCATTTCTGCCTATGTTTTCAGTCAAGTCTGGGGGGAAGAGCCGCTTATGCACTCCACGAGCACATTGATAGCATGCAAGTAGTTTTATTTTATGCTTCATTATTGTAGAATCCTGCTGCACACACCTTGCCACCCACACGAGCGCGCACTTAACCACGCGCGCGGCTCAAGTAAATGTTGTCATTTTGTGTCAATTTTAAAACGGCAGTGCTGACTTTGGATTTTAATTTAGAGTAGTTCGAAACTCGTGCAGTTCTCCTAATCGAGTACTCACGTGGTGTAGAAATTGTATAGGTTTAATTTTTCTTTATGCTTGTAATTTATATTTTTTCTGCACTCGTAAATCAAGTTTGTCCTACTCAAAATTGTGAATCCGGAGCAATCTATCGGTAGCGTAGTAATGTGTGTAGGCGTCTCTAGCTTTGTATTGCTCGAGTCGGGAGGACGGATCATTTCTCTCGGTGGCTAAGAACTTGCCCCAAGCTACTTTCGAAGCATTGGTGCATGGTTAGTCTAGCGTCAGAGTGATGTAGGCCAAAATGTTGGCCCGGTTGAGCTTTGTACCATTTCCTAACGTCGCCCTCGCTAGCCCCTTTGTGCCTACCCTTCCTTTTGATTCAGCTCCACTATATTCGCCAAAGCCTCATAACCGATCCTAGTCGCACGCCCAATTCGAGCATTAGTAGTTTACATTTTACGTTGGGTTGTGATGTGGTGATTCATTTTTGTTATATGTGGATGTGCCCAAAAGAAAAATGTGATGATTTTGTAAAATTAAAATGTGAAAGCTTAGAAGAAAAATCTATAAAAAGAAAAGGAAAAAAAGAGAGGAAAAGAAAAGAAATAAGAAAAAGTTTAAATGAAAAATATTTTTGAGATGGGATTGTTGTTTGGAGTAGGCGGTTCACACACCCATTTGTAAAAGTAAGTCTGGGGGTGTGGTGCACCTTCGTTTATTTGGCAGTTAGCGGTTACTATTTTTTGTATGTTAGCTCATTTGGGTTAGATGCATTACCCATCTTGTTTATCCTTGTTTTCCTCACCGTAACCCAAGCCCCATTATTACCCAAAGTCATACGGACTCATGCTAGAGTCAAACTAGTGCCGTTGTGAGAGTGCGAACTAGCAAGCATATGGTCCCCGACATTAGTGGATTCCTTTGGAGGTGATCACGAGCCCCAATCTTTGGCAATGCTTAGCCAAGCGACTTGCCTATTTTCTTCCTACACATGACCGAGCGATTCTCCTGCATTCAATTTTTGAGTAGTGACAATATCTATTTACGTTTGTCGAAAGTTATAAATTTAATTGTATAATTAAAATTTTCTTCTATTATATTTTTTATACACTTGAGTTTTCGATTTCTTGTTCTACTTTAAATTGAAGTTACTTCGTCAGCTAGCTATTTTAGAGTTCACGAGATGATTATTTGCCCAGGACGTGCAAATGGTTAAGTCTGGGGGTGTGATGAGTCCCCATTTCATACTGAATTCTGGACTCATCTAGGCTTCATTTCGTGACTTTGCACTGCCATTTAGCGCCATTAGCACTCCTTTTGGTTCGCTACGACATTCCACGTCTTGTGCACTTTATTAGCCTATTTCTGTGCGTGTTTGTATTTCCCTCTTGCTATGCATTTTATTAATATCTATGACTGCCATGATCGACAACCCGTCCAGTTTTCCTTCAGGTTCGGGGAACGTGTGGGCGTCCAGGATAGGGTTTCTCCATTTTTTGGCAAAGGAGTCAATGGTCATGCGTTTTTACCCACGCACGACCATTGACCTCTTTGGCGCACGATCATCGGTCATGCGCAGTCTGGCTTCTCTTGTGAAAGTTCTTCCTCGTCATATCGCACGATCACCAGCTATACCGCGGACGATCACTGCTCGTGCGTTGCCGGCGTGCGCAGTCATGCCCTCTTTTGAAAAGTTCTGTCTCGCCATTTCGCACGATCACTGATCGTGCGCTGCTGATCGTGCGCGAGCTTCGATTTTCTGGTGCAGGTTCTACAGGTTGTTGCCGCACGGGCGCTAACTTTGTTCGCACACGACCACAGGTCGTGCGCTAGTGGTCGTGTGCGCTATTTAACTCTGCTTCTATAAATCGGCCTGTTCCGCGAATTAGGGTACGGACCCTGGATCAATCTTTGCCGCACTTCGCCGTTCTGCATCCCAGGAGCTCCATCAATCTCCACCTTCATCCCTACCATCGGGAGGTCATTTTCCGGCGATTCTAAAGCATTCCGCATCCTCCGGTGATCCTCCCGACAATTAAAGACCTCTTCTCCGAGCTTTCCACCGAAGAAGATGATGAAGACAACCTATAAAACGGACTTAAAGGCCCTCGAGGTGACAGCTCGTGGGTACCGAAAGCCTCCTCGGACTGTGCGTGGAAGCGGATTGACAACCCGCACCTCCGGCCAACAACCGCGGTGGATCTTCACTTTCTTGGTTTAGTGTTTCTCCATCTCTCTTGTTGTATGAAATGACTTAAGCTTGTAATGAACTTCGATTTCTAGTTGTTTTAATTAGATTATTGTTGTTTAATCTTGCTCGTGAGATTTGTGATTTGATGTGCCTCGCCCCATCTCACTTCACTCCGTTCATTCGTTCCATTCGATTGCACTCCGCACTAAACACCTCACTCACTGGCTCACCGGTGATTCGTTTTTGTTATATGTGGATGTGCCCAAAAGAAAAATGTGCTGATTTTGTAAAATAAAAATGTGAAAGCTTAGAAGAAAAATCTATAAAAAGAAAAGGAAAAAAAAGAGAGGAAAAGAAAAGAAATAAGAAAAAGTTTAAATGAAAAATCTTTTTGAGATGGGATTGTTGTTTGGAGTAGGCGGTGTACACACCCATTTGTAAAAGTAAGTCTGGGGGTGTGGTGCACCTGCGTTTATTTGGTGGTTAGCGGTTTCTATTTTTTGTACGTTAGCTCATTTGGGTTAGATGGATTACCCATCTTGTTTATCCTTGTTTTCCTCACCGTAACCCAAGCCCCATTATTACCCGAAGTCCTACGGACTCACGCTAGAGTCATACTAGTGCCGTGGAGAGAGTGCAAACAGGCAAGCATATGGTCCCCGACATTGGTGGATTCCTTTGGAGGTGATCACGAGCCCTGATCTTTGGCAATGCTTAGCCAAGCGACTTGCCTATTTTCTTCCTGCACATGACCGAGCGATTCTCCGACATTCAATTTTTGAGTAGTGACAATATCTATTTACGTTTGTCGAAAGTTATAAATTTCATAGTATAATTAAAAATTTCTTCTATTATATTTTCAATACACTTGAGTTTTCGATTTCTCATTCTACTTTAAATTGAAGTTACTTCGTCAGCTAGCTATTTTGGAGTTCACGAGATGATTATTTGCCCAGGACATGCGAATGGTTAAGTCTGGGGGTGTGATGAGTCCCCATTTCATACCGAATTCTAGACTCATCTAGGCTTCATTTCATGACTTTGCACTGCCATTTAGCGCCATTAGCACTCATTTTGGTTCGCTACGACATTCCACGTCTTGTGCACTTTATTAGCCTATTTCTATGTGTGTGTGTATTTCCCTCTTGCTATGCATTTTATTAATATCTGTGACTGCCATGATCGACAACCCGTCCAGTTTTCCTGTAGGTTCGGGGATCGTGTGGGCGTCCGGGATAGGGCTTTCACCATTTTTTGGCAAAGGAGTCAATGGCCGTGCGTTTTTACCCACGCACGACCATCGACCTCTTTGGCGCACGATCATCGGTCGTGCGCAGTTTGGCTTCTCTTGTGAAAGTTCTGCCCCGCCATATCGCACGGTCACCAGCTATACCGCGCACGATCAATGCTCATGCATTGCCAGTCGTGCGCAGTCATTCCCTCTTTTGAAAAGTTCTTTCTCGCCATTTCGCACGATCACTGATCGTGCGTTGCTGATCGAGCGCGAGTTTTGATTTCCTGGTGCAGGTTCTACAGGTTGTTGCCGCATGGGCGCTGACTTTGTTCGCGCACGACCACTGGTCTTGCGCCAGTGGTCGTGCGCGCTATTTAACTCTGCTTCTGTAAATCGGCCTATTCCGTGAATTAGGGTACGGACCCTTGATCGATATTTGCCGCACTTCGCCGTTCCGCATCCCAGGAGCTCCATCCATCTTCCACCTTTATCCCTACCATCGGGAGGTCATTTTCCAGCGATTCTAAAGCGTTCCGCATCCTCCGGTGATCCTCCCGGCCATTAAAGACCTCTTCTCCGAGCTTTCCACTGAAGAAGAAGATGAAGACAACCTAGAGAACGGACTTAAAGGCCCTCGAGGTGATAGCTCGTCGGTACCGGAAGCATCCTTGGACTGCGCGTGGATGCGGATTGACAACCCGCATCTCCGACCAACAACTGCGGTGGATCTTCACTTTCTTGGTTTAGTCTTTCTCCATCTCTCTTGTTGTATGAAATTACTTAAGGGCTTGTAATGAACTTTGATTTCTAGTTGTTTTAATTAGATTATTGTTGTTTAATCTTCTCGTGAGATTTGTGATTTGATGCGCCTCGCCTCATCTCACTTAACTCCGTTCCTTCGTTCCATTCGATTGCACTCCGCACTAAACACCTCAGTCACTGGCTCACCGTCCATTCGCCTTACCGAAGTACGACATCGCGGTCGTTACATCCATCTTACCTTGTGAAGTGGTGATTGCGACCCACATATTTTGCTTTAGTTTATTTGTTTGCAAACCACCTTCAAAGCCCTTTATTTTTTCTTTATTTAATTAACTCTCATAACGATAATTTCAGGATCGTTCGTTGTTCTACGCTAATTGCATTCCTCAAGAGACCGACACTCGGGGATCCATTCCTAAAACTTTATTACTTGTGCGACCGGTGCGCCTTGCCGTATTTACACGCATCAGGACTTGGCACTTTAACAAAAGAGAGATTAGGCTCCAACTGGGGCACAACATCTAAGACTTGCCCACTACTGCGCACACACTTCGCAAATTGGCCTTACATAAAATACATTATGAACACCTGGGAAGTTTGCTGGCCAATCAAACCTATAAGCTGACACGCCAATCCGCTCCATAATCTTAAACGGGCCCACATACCTCGGGTCTAATTTCCGGTTCTTACCGAACCTCTTAACACCAACCATCGGGGAAACCTTAAGAAACACAAGGTCCCCTACAGAAAACTCCAATTCCGACCTACGCCGATTGGCGTTCTTTTCATATCTCTCCTTAGCTATACGAAGTTTTCTCGAATAAGCTTCACCGCGACTTCCATCTCCTCGAGCGCATCCGGACCCAACAAGGGTCTCTCACCTGCCTCAGCCCAAAACATGGGAGTTCTGCAGCGCCTCGCATACAAAGCTTCAAACGGAGCCATTTGCAAACTTTCTTGATAACTGTTGTTGTATGCAAACTCCATAAGTCGCAATCGCTCATCCCACGCTCCACCGTGGTCTAGAATGTAGCACTTGATCATATCCTCAACTATTTGGTTCACCAGCTCCGTTTGTCCATTGGTTTGTGGGTGGTAAGCAGTAGAATACCCTAGATCTGTACCCAAACCCTCCTGCAGACTCTGCCAAAAACGAGAAGTAAACCGGGAGTCTCGATCAGAAATGATGCTAACAGGCACACCGTGCAATTTGATGACCTCATTCAAGTACAACTCTGCTATCTTCTTCATCGGATAGTAAATCTTATACGGCACGAAGTGAGCACACTTTGTCAGTCTATCCACTATAACCCAAACAGAATAAAATCCCCTTGGAGATTTCGGTAATCCCGTGATGAAGTCCATAGAAATACTTTCCCACTTCCAAGTCGGGATCTCTAACAGAGTCAACTTGCCACCAGTCCTTCCGTGATCAGCCTTCACATGCTTGCAAGTGTGGCACTCAGCAACAAATCGGGCTATATCACTTTTCATGCCATACCACTAGGCAATTTGTTTCAAATCATGATACATCTTTGTAGATCCCGGATGTTAGGCAACACTGGATCCATGAGCCTCTCGGCATATCATACCCCTGATGTCCCCAACAGCGGGGATGCAAAATCTTCCACGGTACTTCAAAGTACCCGCATCATCGATAGAAAAATCCGGCAACTCCCCTCTCTCAGTCCTGGAGTATAAGTGCAGCGGTCTGGATCATCCTTCTGGTGCAATCTAGTAAGAGAAATCCAAGACGGCTCTTCCACTGCCAAACTACTCTGCATGTCACAGCATCCCACTAAGATATCCATAAGGAGGAACTCTTACACTAAACGGTTGGTGGAGAGATTAAAGATCTTCCCCGTCTTCTGACTCAGGGCGTCGGCCACCACATTTGCCTTTCCTGGATGATACTGGATCTCTACATCATAATCGGCCACATACTCTAGCCACCTACGCTGGCGCAGATTCAACTCCTTCTTGCGTGAACACATACTTCAGGCTCTTATGATCAGTAAAGATCCTGCACTGAGCCCCATAAAGTAGATGCCTCCACAGCTTCAACGCATTAATCACCGCTGTAAACTAAAGGTCATGCGTAGGGTTATTTGTCTCATGAGTCTTTAATTGTCTTGACCCATACCCAATCACTTTTCCAACCTGCATCAACACGCAACCTATACCAACATGCGAAGCATCCACGTACACATCATACTCCACACCCTCAGTCGGTAGGGTCAAAACGGGAGCAGTGCACAATCTGTTCTTTAGTTACCGGAAGGCTTCTTCGCACTTCTCGCTCCAAACAAAGGCCGCGTTCTTCTGAGTCAACCTGGTCAAAGGTGCAGCTAGGGTAGAGAAACCCTCCACGAACCTCCTGTAGTAGCCGGCCAACCCTAGAAAGCTCCTGATCTCCTTGGGCGTGCCCGACCTAATCCAATCCATCATTCATGCGATCTTTTCTGGGTTGACCGAGATCCCATCCTTGTTCACCACGTGGCCCTGAAACGGGACCTGAGGCAACCAAAATTCGCACTTGCTCAGCTTGGCGAATAACTTGTGATTCCTCAACTCCGCTAGAACCAAGCCCAGATGTTGCTCATGCTTCCTCAGCGCTGCGGGAATAGACCAGCACGTCATCGATGAAAATCACAATGAACTTGTCTAGGAAATCCTTGAACACCCGGTTCATCATATCCATGAAAGCTAATGGTGCGTTGGTCAAACTAAACGACATCACCAAGAACTCAAAATGTCCATGCCTCGATCTAAACGCAGTCCATGGTATATCTGCCTCACGGATCCTGAGCTGATGATAGCCAGAATAAAGATCGATCTTGGAGAACACCGTGCTACCGCGCAACTGGTCAAATAAGTCATCGATCCTCAGCAAAGGGTACCTGTTCTTAATAGTGACTTTGTTCAACTCTCTTTAGTCGATGCAAAGCCGCATCGACCCATCTTTCTTCTTCACAAACAGAACAGGAGCACCCCAAGGCGACGAACTCTGCCTGATAAACCCTTTTGCAAATAGCTCATCCAATTGGACTCGCAACTCCTCTAACTCACGAGGGGCCATCCGGTACGGTGCCTTAGCAATAGGACGCGTACCCGGTTCAAAATCAATCACAAACTCAACATCCCAATCGGGCGGAAGACCAGGAAGATCATCTGGAAAAACATCAGCGAAATCACGAACAACAGGAATCTCCTCCAAGCGTGGTACACTAACAGCGGTTCCAACCATCGAGACTAAAAAAACAAAACAATCAGAATGAAACAGCTCCCGAGCACATACCACAGAGATGACAGGAGAATCCTGGCACGGATCAGCATACACGCATCCGGGCTGACCGTTGTCCTTGATGAAATCCAAGCGCTTCCCTTTGCCCTGAATAACCGCATCATACTTAGACAGCCAGTCCATGTCCAGAATAACATCGAAGTCCTCCAGATCAATCATCTTCAAGTCTGCCTTCGCAAGAAAGTCTCCCAACAAAACAGGGCAATCTAGAATGCCCAAATCTGATGACACAGATTCACTAGAGGGGAACTTGATACGGAAGGTATCCCGAACTTGATCAAGAGTCAACCGATGTCGCTCCATAGAGGCTCTAGCCACAAATGAGTGGGTAGCGCCGGAGTCAAATATAATATGCGCCCAGTGGTTCTTCACCTTAAATTTCCCTATAGGAGTATATAACTAAGGATCTACCAAAAAAACTGCAATCATTCTAGTAAAAACAAAAATAAAACCTTTAGGCCTTAAAAACAACTAACCTTGAGATGACCTGAGTCGAAGCTTGAGCCTCCTCGGAAGAGATCACGTTCAGCTTTCCCTTGCTCTTGTCTACACGCTGGGGTGGAGACAATGCCTTAAGTGGAACAGCATGAAGAGCAGGCTGGACCTGAGGAAACCTAGACTTGATGTGACCCTTCTGCCCACACTGATAGCAGACTTTATCCTTGGACCAGCACTAGGCAGCATCATGCTCGGGTCGCTTGAAAACAGAATAGGAAACATCCCTCCTAGGAGCACCCTGAATAGCATGAACCTGCTCCTTCTTCTGAGCTGCTGCCTTCTTGAAACACCTCTCGACAGGGTGGCCTGACTGGCCACAGAAGCTACACACCACCTTGCTCTTCTTTCCCGAAGTAGCACCGGGTACCTGGGGTTTCTTCTCCTCGACAGACTTCCTCTTGTCCTTCCTCATTTGCTGGCCTCTGCTCTTTTCAATCTCGATAGACTCCACCTTCAGAGCAGCCTCCACTACCCCCGCATAAGTCTCTAATCCATAAGCACTGGTCAACTGCTGCACTTCGCTCCTCAAACCACCAAGAAACCGCTTGAATCGATCAGCCTCAACACTCACCAACCCAGGAGTAAACCGGCTCAACTTGCTGAACTCTATCTCATACTCACCGACCGTGAGTTGCCTTTGCTTCAGGTGGAGGAAGTCGTTCATAAGTCAATCACGCTCGACCGAGGGAAAGAACTTCCTCAGCAGCATTTCCTTGAATACTTCCCAAGAGAATCCAGCTACCAAGCTCTCCTTTTCTCTAAGCCACCAACTCTTTGCCAAACCCTTAAGCTGATAGGCGGCTATCATCACCCTCTGATCATCTGCAATACCGGAATACGAGAACATCTCCTCCATGGAGATCAGCCAATCGTCTATGACCATGAAATCTTCCTTCCCATCATAAGTAGGAGGGCTAAGTCTCTGAAACTGTGAGATAAATGCCATCTCCGCTGGCACCACCACCGGAGGTCTCAGGGGTGCAGGAGGAGGAGGAACAGCTAACCCCCCTGCGGGGCCTTGCACTCACTGAGTTTATCCTGCCACAACTGCCACCAGAGGCTGGATCTGGGCCTGCATCTCCGCCATCTGCATGCTCAAGGAATCGCTACTCTGTCGCAGGCTCTCGATCACCGCATCATTCTGCGCTCCCGATGACTCACCCTCAGACAGGGGAGTCGATCTAGTAGAAGGATGTCTCGCCATCCTAAAATCATAATAACGTTAGTCAGATCCTAGTACAACAGCTACAACTATCTATAAGTACAGACAATACATACATAAATATGAACTTAAAGCTGCTAAACTTGCCCTGGGAGTTTTTTTTACAAAAATTGATGTTATGCCTTAACCTAGGATGGTTAACCACCACCATACAAACTCTTGTGCCTAGATCGGGAATGCATGACTTTATATTATTTTTGACTCGAAACTTATGTATGTACATATGTCATCCTTCCAATCTTTAGCTTGGCACGTTGTGCTTATGCAATGTTATGCTATGCATGTTTGTGTTATGCATTCTAAAAAGGCCCTAATGCATGTTATGAGCGGCGTACACATGAAAATGTTATGCATCCTATACTACATAACATCCTCATGCAATGAAAAAGAAAACGAGCTAGTCGCAGCCTTGTGGTGAGGTTATGCATCCCATTCTATATAACCCTCATATGTTTCCCCTATGGTGGATCCATATACGAACACATATTATGCATCCCATACTACATAATATGCCCCGTATACTTCATGTTATGCTATGAGTGTAGTGTTCGTGCTTTTGCCAAGACGTGCTGATGACATATCAGTGTGTGAATGACATGATGCTAAACTGCTAATGCAATCAAAAGGGACGGTTGCCCGACTAACTTGTCAAGCAACCTCCCTCTGATATCCACCTGTCACAACCCGTATTTTCTCTGAGGAAAACGAATTATCAGAGTAGGAGAAAACACGCATCATGATGCCACGTCGAGCAGGGGATAACTGCCGACGCTCAGGCAAACCACTATCAACTATACTTTATGAAAATTCACAAGTTATATGATTAGAAAATCAGTTATATTTTTAAAGGTCGTATCCCTCGACTCGGTGGATCACCTAGTCCACAATTTAAAAATTATACTTATACGCTGCGGAAAATACTTTATTCAGGTTCGACATCCTAAAAGAGTGCATAAGTGTCCCCAGAGGACAACTTATACTATGCAGGACCCTACTTTTGATTTATACTATATATATAGGAAAAATGATCTTTTTACGTTATTTGAAAAATAGTGTTTGAGTTTTATAAAAAATGCTGATCATGAGATATACTTATAATAGTGTTTTTTTTGTTTAAAATTAACTAGCAACCTAGTATAAATCATCCCCAGAGCAAGTAGACAATCTCCAAAAAAAGGTAGCAGCAAAAAGATAACATATCTAGTTTCAAGGTAAAACTACCAGTGGGCGCCAACAAACTGACACGAACCCACTGGCAAGTATGTATGTCTGTAAGAAAAACAACACCAAAACTACCTCTCAAAAAGAAGGAACTGATCTCTATAGCACTAGAGACCACCAGCAACTGCACAGCACAACTAGCCGTCAGAGCGACTACTATCCAGAACCTGAGGCACTCAAAGAAGAAAGAATACCTCAGCAAGCAAAATAAGAAAACTGCTCGAAAGTGTCAATCAGAAGATAAGTAAAAGAGGAAAACAAAGCAGTAATAGTCACAACTTCCCAAGGCAGGACAAAAAATAAGTGCACTAAGTGAGAGGACACAACAGTAACTCTACCCAAATGCTGCAGAGTCAACAAGGCTACCATGAGTCCAAATGCTGCAATCTACCAAGGAAGAAACGTCTAACACCCTAAGCTGAGATAGATGGTAGTACCAAAATAAACAACGTAGATCCGGGTTGGAGGCAAACTTAGTCCCCAATCCACCATTTCCAAGCAAACAAAGCTCAAGGGTCTACATGTGAAAGCATTAGGGACCTCCCACCCCCTTGCCCAGCCCGTACCTGGAGCAAGATAAAAGAAAAGGGTGGCCACGGCTAAATTACACAACACCACCCCCCATAAGAGCTTCAAACCACCACTACTAACCACGACCCATGATTTGGCCTTTGGGAAAGAAAACATAGCCGACAAGGAACCTCAAAAATCAAGGAATTCACTCGGGAGCGAAAATAAAGGTAAGGGAAAAGCGTTGAGATGACTCAACACGGCATGGAGTTAAGTGAGTCTCACTCACTCAATGCCTAACAAGACCTTGGCGTTGAGTGAGTTAGCCTCACTCAGCGCCAGAAACAACCATGGCGTTGAGTGAGGTTCACTCACTCAACGCCCTCCACAAGAACAGCTCTGGCGTTGAGTGAGCTAACCTCACTCAATGCCAAAACAGCTATGGTGTTGAGTGAGGTTCTCTCACTCAACGCCTCCCGCAAGAAAACTTTGGTGTTGAGTGAGCTAACCTCACTCAACGCCAAAACAGCTATGGCATTGAGTGAGGTTCACTCACTCAACGCCCTGGCACTTAACCGCAAACAGAGACTGCAGCATTGAGTGAGTCCACCTCACTCAACGCCAATGCAGCAATGGCATTGAGTGAGGTTCACTCACTCAACACCCTTGCACTTACGGCAAAGAGAGGCTGCGGCGTTGAGTGAGCTAACCTCACTCAATGCCAAAACAGCAATGGCGTTGAGTGAGGTCGACTCACTCAACGCCAGAGGACCTGGCTCAAAGAAGGGCTGTGGCGTTGAGTGAGTCTACCTCACTCAATGCCAAAGCAACAATGGCGTTGAGTGAGGTGCACTCACTCAACGCCAAAGGACTTGGCCGCAAACAGGTCTGCGGAGTTGAGTGAGTTCACCTCACTCAACGCCAAAACCGAAATGGCGTTGAGTGAGGTCGACTCACTCAACGCCAAAGTACTTAGCCTCAGAAAAGGCTGTGTCATTGAGTGAGCCTACCTCACTCAAAGCCAAAGTACTTTGCCACACAAAAAGCCGCGGCGTTGAGTGAGTTAACCTCACTCAACGCAAAAATGGAAATGGCATTGAGTGAGGTCGACTCACTCAACGCCAAAGTACTTAGCCGCTAGCAGGGGCTGCGGCGTTGAGTGAGTCCTCCTCACTCAACGCCCTAGTACTTAGCCCAAAAAAAATAGACCAAACCATGGCTTTGAGTGTGTGCACCATACTCAACGCCAAACCCGGGCGGCTTTTGGCTTTGAGTGTGTGCACCACACTCAACGCAAAATCCCGAGAGCCTACCACTGGTTCCAACCAGAACACCACCACAGAAATCTCCCTCTCTCTCTCGGCTCCACCCGCAATAGCACCAAACCAGAAATAAAAATCTGGAGTCTTAATGGCAGAAATATGCCAGCGGGTTGAGCACAAACAACACAAGGAGGGGGCTCACAAAGGGAAACTAAAGCACAGAGTTTTGCAAAACAAAAGAGAAAAACTTGGCTTCTATCCTAGAGCTAACCAGGTAGTTAAGAGGGGGAAGATCAAAACAGCAAGTGCAAGAACCACTTGCCTCGGTTTTTCAGTGAAGCTTCACTCGAGCCCTTCCTTTCCCTTGGCAGCAGCAACAACAACACCTAGCCAGCACATCCCGAGCTTTAATGGCGGAAAGAGAAAAAACCGAAAAATAAAAATCTCCTAAAACATCCACGAAAATCAAATCTATTACCATAGAAATGTAGATCTGAGCGAGAGCAATCCAGATCCACTCTCGGAATCGAATTCCGTCCATAAACGCCCCCGGAATCGGCGTCCGAAGGGAAGCTGGTTCGGCGGTTCTCCGCTTCTTTTCGCGAATAGGAGCAAGCGACTGTTTTCAGGAAGGAGAAGAATGGGCCCACTAATTTGGCTTTAGGATTTTAAATAAATCTAATCACGCCTAATCAGCCTTAACCGCCTCCTAAGCCGCCAGTTCTAATCACTTAGCCTAATAATTATAATTTGCATTTACTCTTAGCACACCCAAAATGACGCGAAAACCGAACTACCTCGGAATTCGACGAAACTCGCACCGTAGCTAAATATCCATGTTACAAACGCAACGATGAAGTCGAAATTAACTTTCAACGAACAGAACTAGAGTTATACCTACCCGAATCCAAAACACAAGCATCCCCCGAGAGGCCACACTAGGTCACCCAAAACGACCAGGCTTGCTAGGGAGATCTTGCCAATAGGCTACAAAATAGGCCACTAAGTTCTAAGGAGTTAAGACCACACTCCACAGATGACACAAGCAAAGAGAATGGGTCGACGTAACGCCAAATGAGAATTAAATAATCGCAAAAAAATCGGGGGCATTACATTATCCGTACTTCAAGTCGCCTATTCTGTCAACCAATATTTGATATCACAAATGTCTACCCAACAACTAGGAGAACATAGAAGTCATATTCTATAGAAAGGTAAATGTCCAAAATAGTACATGATAATAGGAAGCTACATCAGCTCCTGTCATATCAGAGTACACAAACTGCCCGAAGGCTACATCATAACGCTCAAAACTCACATCTATCAAAGAAGGAAGTGAGGGTATCGTCGTATCACGCCCTGTCCCCCTGGCCTGGCTGTCCTCTTATGCGAGGTACTATTGGTACTCCGTCTACGGGATGTCCTCCTAAAAAAAGTGGGTGTAGCAACCGTTAATCATAAAGACTAAGTGGCTTCATATCCGCTCACCCTGATGAATCTTAGGCACCGGGCGGAGGAAAAGAAAGAGGAGCACAATATATTCGTAATATGTATATCAATTAGGTGATAGAAGAGCAATGTGAATCTAATAGTACATGTATATAGCAGCACATCAATAGTAAGCAGGTGACATCAGTAAATATCAATATATATAAAGGCACAACTATTCTATCAGTATATCAAATCATAGTATAGAATTTAACTTAACTTAAAAAGTTGCTCATACAAATTTATAAGTTAAGGACCGGGTACATCAAACTAACTCATCTTATAAAAGCGACCATACAATCTTATATGATGACTATCTTATGTGGTGCTGTAAAGAAATGAATGCAATATGATGACTCACCTATTGTTACACACACACACACACACATTTCCTATGTTGACATAGAACTTAGTTAACACTTTTTGAGAGGTAGCGATCCTCTTCGGTATCACTCGTCGTGGCCAAATGGGGACGGTGTAGCGGGCATCTCCACTACTAGGCAGGTATCCACACTACCAGGCCTAGGCCTTCGTATGACTCAACACTATCATCCTCCAACCAACGGAGCTCCTTCGTATACGGCATAAAAGGGGTCTTGGGTAGTTGTGCACCAAGAGCCTAGCCCAACCAGCCGAACATCACGGAAGGGGTCTTCTAGAAGTAAACACCAAAGATCCCAGCCCAACCACCTCAACAGGCATGGAAGGGGTCCTTGGGAAGTAAACACCAAAGAGCCCAGCCCAACCATCCTAGATATGTGCAAACAGAAAAAGAGAAACAAAAATGTGGACAATAACAAAGTTTTTATTTCCAAAAATGTAAGTATTACAAAGGTATGGCCTCCCTTTTAAAGAATGGAGGAGAAGGGAGATATTACAAATAAGCAATGTGGGACTAAATACATTTATGGTGACTAGTGACGAGATAAAACCAGACCGCATAGGTCGTGCAGTTAGACGCGTAGGCTAACCACTCGACCACATACAAAAGAGATCACAAGCCACCAGAGGAGACCGCAAGACCGCCGGACCGCCGGATCGCCCGACAACCAAGCCACTGGAGAGAGACCGCCAGACCGTACGACCATCAAGCCGCTAGAGTGAAACCGCCAGACCGCCCAGTCTCCAAGCCGCTAGATTGAAACCGCTCGACCGCCCGGTCTCCATGCGTCAACACTCCCCCTCAAGCTGGTGCATATATATCAATCATGCACAACTTATCGCAAATGTGAAAAAAGGAAGCGAACACAAGCTTGTTGAAGATATCTGTCAACTCGTTCTCTGAAGTAACGAACAGAGTACAAATCTGGTTCTTCAAGATCTCTTCTCTGATGAAATGGTAGTCAACTTTGATGTGCTTTGTTCTCTCGCAGAATACAAGATTTTTGGAGAGATATATAGCGGCCTTGTTATCGCAGAACATAGGTAGATGATGGTTATAGACTTCTCCTAAGTCAATCATGAGAGCCTATAACCACTTTAACTCACAAGTGGTTGACTTCATACTCTGATATTCAGCTTATACACTAGACCTAGATATAACATATTATTTCTTGCTCTTCCAGCTCACTAGGTTTACTCCCATAAATATGCAAAAGCCCGATGTGGACTTGCGATCACCTTTGTCGTCAGCATAGCTAGAATCTGAGTAGACTTCTACCTTTAAATGTCCATTCATCTGAAATAGTAGTCTCTTACCTATAGCCGCTTTGACATATTCCAATATCCTCAGGGAAGACTGTAGATTGCACTCCCTAGGAGCTTGCATGAACTGGTTTACCTTTCCTACAACATAGGAGATGTCGGGTCTTGTTACAGTGAGATAAATGAGTTTGCCAACCAGACACCTGTATCTTATAACATATTACAGAGGAGGCGAGTCACTTGTCTAGGTTTTATCTTCTCTAGTAGCCATTGGGCATCGAGCAGGTTAAGCCCCAGTCAACCCTGTCTCTTTTAGAAGATCAAGAGCATACTTACATTGGGAGAGGACTAAAGAATTGGGCTTTCGAGAGATTTATATCCCCAGGAAGAACTTTGGGCAGCCCATATCCTTCGTAATAAGGTGTTGACAGAGATGTTTCTTTATCAGCACTATACCACCCTGACATATACGGCAAGAACCACTAGACCCAGTATGGTTTTGCGAATGAATAAAGAGTGATCGGCAGAGCTTCTTGTGAATCCAATGGCTGCCATAATGCCGCTGAACTTATTAAACCACGCCCAAGGGCTCTACTTTAGGCCATAGATGGTCTTCTTCAGCCTGCATACGCGTGTCTCCCCCTGAGCAACATACCAAGGAGGTTGCTACATGTAAACATTCTCTTGTAGATTACCATAGAGGAAGACATTATTTAAATGTAGTTGAGAAATGGTCTGATCCCTGTTAAAGGCCACGGACAAGAGAACCCGAATAGTGCTGAGAGGAGCAACGAGAGTGAAGGTGTCAAAGTAATCAATGCCATATGTCTGAGTGAAGCCTTTAGCGACCAGTCGGTCCTTGTAATGGTCCACACTGCCATCCAGACAGAACTTCACAACAAGGACTCAGCGACAGCCAACAACATCGTTTCTCAAAGGAGGAGGAACAAGAGTCCATGTACCCCACTTGGTGAGGTTGGCAATTTCCTCATCCATAGCGGCCTTCCAATGAGGAACGACATGGGCATCCTGGTATGTGCAGGGAGTGGAAGTGGCAGAGATAGCCAATGCAAAATTCCTGCAAGAAGGGGTCAGATGTGCATAGGAAATAACAGCAGTAAGCACATGTTGGGCACACGCCTGCACCCCTTTGCGAAGAGCAATGGGAACATCCAGGTCATCATGTTCATCAGTGTCTGGTGCATCCGTGGAGGAGAGAGCTGTCTCGGGAGTAGAGTGAGATGGAGAAGGTGGAGAGAGTGGAGGAGGAGATGGTGGACACAGTGGAGGAGGAGGGGTCTTGGTGGGCATATACGGGATTGAGGTGACGGTAGGAGAAGCAAGAATATCAGGAAGAAGGGAGGAGTCATGAGAGAAATATGATGCATTTTCGAAGAAGGTAACGTCTGCGGAGACGAACTACTTCCGAAGAACAGGATCAAAACAACAGTAGCCTTTCTAAGTGGAAGAGTTACCCAAAAAGACATACTTGGTGGCACTCGGACATAGTTTGTCATGAGTGATAGAGAGAGAGTGCACAAAGGCTGTACACCCAAAGATACGTAGAAGAATAGGGAAGGGATCCTTTCCCGGATAAAGAATGGAGAACGGTGTGTGGCCTTGGAGAACGGTGGAAGGAATGCGATTGATGAGATAACAGGAGATAAGAACGACATAGACCTAATATGACATAGGTACCTGTATTTGTGTCATTAGGGTTCGTGAGACATTAAGGAGGTGACGGTTTTTACGTTCAGCCACGCCATTTTGCTGCGAGGTATAGACACAATTTGTTTGATGAATAATGCCATTTTGCATACATAAAGAATAAAAATCATGACTAAGATATTCTTTGGCATTATCAAAACGAAAAATCTTAATAGATGTAGCAAATTACGTTTTAATCATATAATAAAATGATGTCCATACAAATAATAACTTGGAGCGCTCTTTTAAGATATACACCCACGTACACCGAGAGAAATAATCAATAAAGTTTACAAAATACGAACTACCCAAACCTACAGTGAGGGTAGGAGCAGGTCCCCATACATCGTAGTGAACTAAATCAAGCGGACGGGAAGAGCTACGACCTTGCTTCGGTCGGAAGGATGAGTGTTGTTGCTTGCCAAGTTGACATGCGTCATAGTTGAGAGGAGGACTGTGCGGAGGTAGGTGGGGTAGAAGCTGTCGATGAAGCCATGGAGGAGGATAATCAAGAAGATGATGCCATTGGAGAAGATCCGTAGAAGAAGAAAAAAATGGATAGAGCAGATAAATTGTCTTAGAAGTAGAGGCTGTCGCTCTCAGTCCCAGTAGAAATCGTCCTCTGGGAGCTCGGTTCCTGAAAAGAACAAGAAATAGGAGTGAATGTGACGAAGCACTGCAGTTTCTTGTAAAGAGAAGTAACAAATAATAGATTGAACGGAAATGTTGGCACGTAGAGGGTGTCCGCCAGGCGAAGAGACAGAGTGACTTGAACCACTCCTATCCCAATTACCGATCATGTGTTTCTAGGAGAGAAAGCACTAAGAATTATTGGTCATATGATTAGTAGCACCTGAGTCAATCAACCATTTACGTCGAGTCACCACATGGGACTACCTGAAGACGTGACCACCGAGGCAGACTACATTGAAGATGAGGTGGAAGCGTCACCAGATGGGTGAAGATGCGGATGTTTCATCCAGCAATAATCAACAGTAGTGTCGGTGCGGCCACAGTGAGAGCAGAGAAAGAGGGAAGGTCCACGTCTGCCGGAAGGATGGCTACGGCCACCAGAGCCACTCCACTGAGTATGATGAGCATAGATATCAGGGAGCAGTGGGGAGGACAACAACGAATGTTGAAGTAGAGAGGTATTAATAGCGATGCGGGCAGCAGTGGCATCCAAGGTGGGAGAATCCGCCTCACAAGTGATCTGTTGACGGATCATGTTATAGGACTCAGGAAGTCGTAGAAGATATCACACAACCAGAAGCTCCTAGAAGTGCTTGTGTTACTCAGCTAGATCCTCAGAGAAGGGACAGTTCTAAAGAATTTCGGCTCCAAGAGCCTAAACCTATTGGTATGCAGCAGCAGGAGATATGGAGGGACGGGCAAAGAGGTTCGCATAAAGAGTATAGATGCGAAACGACTGAGCCCCCTTTGAGTAAAGAGCGGCAAGATGAAGCAAAGAAGCCTTGACCATGTCATCATAGTGGATGACGGGAAGGCACTCATCAGAAAGGGTATTAGCCAGCCAAGTGCGAAAAAGAACATCGCTAACATCCCAGTCATCAAAAAGATCAGACTCGAGAGGAGGTGGGTCATCAGTGAGATGATGGCGTTTGCGTTGTGAGTGAAGTAGAATGGTGAAGGAAAAACTCCAGTCCGGGTAGTTGGAACCGATAAGTTTGTAAATGATTCCAAGATTGCCCGAAGGAGTAGGAGGAGGAGGGTGGGCCATGGGTGTAGTAGTAATGGTAGATGTATCGGAGAGATCCATATAGAAAAAGAGAACGGGTAGAAAGGAAGTCACATGAATAGGGAAAAGAATTCGTGCGAACAAAAAAGAGGATGCACGATACCAAAGGAACGCAGGGCGACAAGGAGGTCACGAAATCAGGTCGCGAGCAGAGAATAGAGACGACGGGCAAGAAATTGTGTGAATAGGAAAAGAGGAGACCGCACGTACAGAAACGTAGCTGCACATAAGACAGATCGCGGGACGAGAAGGAGCACACGAAAACAGATCGCGAGCAAAGAGCAGAATGGCACGCGAACAAAGATACAAGGCCGCACACATAGAGGGCAGCGATAGGGAAGAGAAGGAAACCACACGGATAGGGCTCAAGCAGAAAGGGATAAACCGCGCGAACAGAAGATGCTCACATAGTCAAGCGGTAAAGATCGAGTCCTCTGATACCATGTGTGAACAGAAAAAATAGAAACTGAAAATATTAGAATAACAAAGTTTTTATTTCCAAAAATGTAAGTATTATAAAGGTATGACCTCCCTTTTATAGAATGGAGGAGAAGGGAGATATTACAAATAAGTAATGTGGGACTAAATACATTTATGGTGACTAGTGGCGAGACAAAACCAGACCGCATAGGTCACCCAGTTAGACGGGTAGGCTAACTGCCCGACCACATACACAATAGATGACAAGCCGATAGAGGAGAACGCAAGACCGCCCGGCAACCAAGCCGCTGGAGGGAGACCGCCAGATCGCACGACCATCAAGCCGCCAGAGTGAAACCACTAGACTTACCGGTCTCCAAGACGCTAGAGTGAAATCGCCAGACCGCTGGGTCTCCATACTTTAATAAGGTACAACTCTAGGCTTCCGTCGGTGTAACGACTAGCAAGCCCGTTGAACTACTACATTAATTCTCAACAAAGGGTCAAACACTGCGTGGCCAAACACATACACATGGATATATAAACCTCTCACATTCCCATGCTCCCAAGCATCCATGGGCTCCGACCGAGTCCCTTCATATTACGTCTTACCCATGCCCTTAAGCATGCAAGGGCTCCCCTCGAGTCCCTATTTACCTTAACATTGAATGCCCCAACATTTATATCAGCCATTATCAGCATTAGATTCAGCATAACGAAACAGCATTGAACATTAGTAAAATCCCAAAGTATTATTTATTTCCACAATCATAATCTCAACCGTCATGTATTCCAACCTCTTATGAGCAATAATCATGAAACTATTAAATAAGACATATAGGGACCAGATCAACTAATAATTCCTCCATAGATCAGGTCTAGCATCTCGATCATGACCACAGACCTTTAGCCCCAATAAGGTTCCAATATATTTATTCATGACACATTAATTTATAAAAAGTGAAGAGCGATATCTCAACACGTTTTTCTTCAAATCTTATGAAGCTCAACGAGGGTTAGAAAAATATCATCAAGTGTATGTCACCAAAAATTCATAGGCATCAGACAACTATTATTATGAGAGAACTTTGCAAATTACAAATTCTGTACGATAGCATTTCAACACAGCAACTTCAAATGCACTTTTAGGGAGATACAAAGCACCTTAGAAAACGTGTAACCATTCGTTGGAAAGTTCTTTCTCAGGGTTTCAACTTTCATGTTGATCTCAAGATGAATTAGAATGGATCATACCAAAAATTGGCCTTAAAGTCTACTGCGCATAGAAAATAGAATTCTGTACAGCACTTTTGCACGCATCGTAAAGATGGATGAATGGCATTAGTTCGTCTCCTTCCTCCAGCCATTTCACAAGGCACGACCACCTTCTCTCTTCCAATTCTCCCTCATTAGACCACTATCCTTCATGAAATTAAGTCCTCCATCTTCGTAATGAAGAGAGGAGATGATTGAAGACATTCTCGCAACGATCGACGCCCTAGAACGAAAGTTCGAGCGTGGTCCCTTCCTAGGAAATCTTCATTAAACTCCCAAATCAAGCTCTCTTGAGCCGATTGAAAGTATCAAGTTGTCTACCTAAATCACCTAGAGGGGGGTGGGGGTGAATAGGTGAGTTCTGCATCTTTTATGGAATAAAAAGTTGAGAGAGAATAACACAGAGAATAATCAAGCACAATCCAGAAGACACAAGGAATTATAGTGGTTTCCCCAAACTTGGGTATGCCCACTCTCCACCTCACCAATCTACCACCACGACTAGACTTGGCTACTTCACTATATCTCGGATTAAACAGTCCAACACCTCAGAGCAATGCTCCTACAACTCGGAGTAAACACACTCCTACAAACTCGATCCCCCAAAACTGGATCTACACTCAGAAGATAAATCTTCCTACAAGCTCGGAGAGAAAGCACCTACAAAAAGTTAAATAAAGTTTTACACAATAATACTTCACAAATCCAAATCTAAATTCTACAAAGTTCTTCCTTCTTGAAAACTGAAAGCACGGTGAAGAAGTTGATGAAGAAATACAAGAAAACTTGATCTGAATCTCTTAAGATCCGACACGATCAAATAGATGATTGGAGAAACTTGAATCAGAGATCTATAGAATCTATTCTCTTATTAAATCGCAGGATCGAGGATGAAGCTTCAGATAAGAATGAAGATGCTGTGTGCGGCTTTATCCCGATCTAGAACTTGCGACGAATCTGACTTCTGTCAAGATTAGCAATTAAGATTAGGGTTTGCGAATCCATCGACAAGACTTTATATAGAACCTTTTCTAACGGTCAGAATTTATTAAGGAGAGATAATCAATCATATTAAATATGGATTGACATTTGAAATCCCGTTCGACGAACAGAAGTTGCGTTCGATGAATAGAAACTGCGTTCGACGAATTAATTTTGAATTTTTGTTCGACGAAAGAAATCTTGTTCGACAAATTGACTTTGAATTTCCGTTCGACGAAAGAAATTCTATTCGACGAACTGCGAACTCCGTTCGACGAATTGACTTTGAAATTTTATTCATCTGCAACCTGTTCTTCAAAATGATTAAAATTCTTCGATAGCATCTTCAATTTTTTGAAAACTAACTCAGTATTTTTCGAAAAAAACTTCACGCAGAATTTTCTTTGAGCCGAAAACTTATTGTTCGAAAGGAATAAATCTTTTCGAAAACAACTCATCTTTTTCGAAGAATGAAATCGATTTTTCGAAAAACTAGTTTATGGACTTTTCGAAAAAAAATTTTTGCTCTTTCGAAAACACGACTTTGTTTTTCGAGAACTCTTCAGGGTATTTTTCGAAAAGGAGAGCTTAGAAATATTTGAGGGTTTTTTGAAACATCATAGTGTTTCTCGAGAACTACTTGGCTTTCTCAAAAAATGAAGTTTAGAATTTTCGAAAAACACTAATCTTTTCGAAAAATTTACTTAGGAAATTTTAAAGAAAATTTCTTTTCTTCTTTCAAACACCAACAACCCTTCCTTTCTCAGAAATCTTTAGTACTTGAAAATGAAGTTCAGCCCAATAGAGAGGTTACACATGAGCCAACACCATGGATCACACAATGAGGAATTACATTGCATTGTCCTGTGTTTGGTGACTCATTATAAACTGACATTGGTCTACACTTAGCAATAATGACCTGCAAGCACTCAACTAGAAAATGGCATCAAATACAAACTTAATTCATTTTAGTTTAAGGTTGGATTCACACAAATCTAGGTTATTATGGATACAATACCCAACAATCTCCCCCTATTTGTAGAGGTCAGAACCCTCTACACTAAGGTGAATTATATCAAGATAATTAAATACTAAACTAACAAACACAATAATAAATGCAATGATAATTGAGAAATAATATAACATCAAAATTCAATATATATATATATATATATAATTGTCCATAGAGGAATCTAGGTCCACAACATTCTATACTATGGCTAAATTCCACTCATTTGAATTGATGTTCTTGTTGCCTTTCTTTTTTTCTTGCTGCCTCTTTTTATAGCTGTAAGGTTTAGGGTAGTACTTCATAGGCCGAGGTGCATCTATATTGTTACGACCATGTACTCTATCATGAAGTCTTCTCTTGGTCATACATGTTTCATATTCTTTCCATTCCTTGTGGCTGTAGTGCTCATCTCTACTCCCATTTAGTTCTGTAACTAACTTTAGAGTATACAAAATAAGAGACATGGAGGTTTGGCTCCATACTTCAGCAAATTCTTGTTCCCTTCTTCTTTCAGCTTCTGGATTTGGAATGGATCGGCTTGCAGAGGCACCATCACCATATTTCCTTTTCTTAAGAACTGGAATTTATCGAGGTGGATTTTGAGGCATCTCTTGTTCAGTCAAAACATGGGAATACACTGCAGGAGGGGCTTAATAATCTTCAGGTCTGGGAGAGAATGTATGCATCTGGGCAGTAGGCTGCTTGACAGTTGGGTCAAGTTGAGGAGGTGAAGCTACATTTGGATCGACTTGGAAGTCGGGAAAGATCTGATTGTGCATCCAAACTGCAGTATCATAGGTATGAAATTTAAAATTAAAGATTTGATTCTGTACATTAGTACTTATCTCTTTCAGCTTGGCTTCCCATTGGGTCTTCATGTCTGCAGAGGCTTTTGATAGATATTCTTTGAATTTGTCCTCCCCCTTTCTGACTTCTACAGATAAGGTGTTTATAGCCTCTTCTTTGAATTTGCCAACTTCTTCACAAGTCTTGAAGTTGTGCTCTTAAGCTTTCTTCTCCAGTAGAATATTATTATTTGCTAGAGTGACTGATTTTTCCATGACTTGACCAATACTGGTGATGGTATGGTCTAGAGCCTTCCCACCTATTTGGAGCAGTTGTTTGAATGTATCAGTATTATGCTGAATTTCAGCAAAGCCTCTGCTCATCTCTTTCTCTAGAGTAGTGACTTTTTCAGTAACTTTCTTGAGAGACTTATCAAAGTATTCTCGTTGTTGCGTCATCATTGATTCAATTTTACCCAGTAGGGTATAATCAGGAATTGCTGGAATTGGAGGAGGAGCAGAAATTGCTAGAGCTATCCATACAGGAATGACTTTAACAATAACAGAACTGTTTCCTCTTTGGAAAGAAGGCAAGACATCCCCTTTCTCACAAAGAATTATTGGGAGGGAGAAGTCTAAGATCCTGAGAGAAGGGTCAACAGGGTCTTGAATTATTTCTTCAACATCAGAAAGGATGATCTCAGTCTCCCCCTTAATGTGTACCTAGGGCTGAGAGTAATCAGGAATCTGTTCAGGAGTTTTGGAAGATTTGGCATCTGCAGTCTTGTTAGGAGATATGAACAGAGGGTCATCTGAGTTGAGTTCTTCTATCATCTTATTAATATCCTCTGTAGTATGTAGGAGACTGTCTTGGTCAGGGGAGGAGTGAACACTCATACCTGAGCCATCGTCATGTGCAGGGGTGCTCTGCTCAACATTAGAGTGAGCTTTATGTTCTGCTTCAATTTTAACATTAACATTAGTAACTTTCTCCTGAATTTTTGCTGCAGGATTATCTGTGAGAACCTTTTTTTCTGGAACTTCTGCATGTTGTGCATCTTCTTGAATTAAAGGAGAAGGCTCCCCCTCAGCTGCTGTACAAGATGTGCCAGCTGTATTAGTGTGAGGAGGAGATGGGATCCTATCCTCATCATAAAAGATAATTCTTGAAACTTCTGGAACATCTCTTGGCTTCTGAATTCTTATCTCCCATCTCTGGATGGAGGATATAGATACCTTCTTAAGGTGGTGAACAGAGACACCTTTGGAAATGTCAAAAGTTCTTGGGTGAACTTGATTTAGATATAAGGTGATGATTCTGGCATAATTTGGTGTCTTGATACTTCCCTTAATCTTGTCAAAAATCATTTGCCCCCATTAGATTTTTTGCGACAAATTACATCTTCCATCATATCGAAAAAATCTGTAGAGATATATCCAATGGAGTGAGTTGTACAGAGAAGGACCTTGCCTAGTATGTCAGCTAGGAGTTTTCTTTCAACATTCATATGTGGTCGACGAATGGAAGTGATGGATTCAGGGACACCACATAAAGACATGGCCCTAGAGTAATCTGTTTCTTCCAAGTCATCTTCCTCATCGATTGCGAGCAGTCTTAGAAACTCTGATTTTGAGGATGACTTGATCTTTAACTTTATATTTCTGACTGAAGTTTTCAAAATTTTCCCATATCTATTGATCTTTGCATTACAAAAAAAATCTTCAACATCTGGAATGTGGACCTTGCATGGTTGCTCTAGAAATGAATGAAAGACCGGCGGTTTCAAGAAGTATAATTACGTAGCGGAAATCGTCTTAAATTTCGGAGATGCAAGTGTGGACAAACTCGCTTCCGAACCCTATCTTCATTGTAAGAGCCATGGATGGTAGAAATTGAAGGGTTTCTAACTTGCGGGTGAGAGGAAAAGAAGTTTTTTGATGGAACTAAAGCGGCAGAATTGAAGCGGCGGAAAGAAAATGGCGTGGCGTCGAGATGTCTTTTTCGAATAGGGTGTTGGATTTCCTATGGATTGTACTAATATATATATATATATATATAAATTAAGAATTTTGAAAATATATGGACAGGTGTACCTGAAAGGCGGTTCGACTTCTTGAAACTTTCAGGAAGGACGGTTCGATGTTTTTCGAAAGGTAGACATCATTTCGTGAATGGGATATGAGATTTTTCGAAAAGAAGAAATAATTTTTCGATTGCTTCTATAGTTTTTCGAAAAGGCCAGTGTTTTTTCGAAAAAGACAAGGTCTTTTTCGAAAAATCCTGAGGTTTTTCGAAAGATCCATAGAGCTTTTCGAAAAATCCATGTTCTTTTCAAGAAATCTGAGTGCCTTTTCGAGAAAAAGAGGTTCTTTTCAAAAAATGCAAGTCCTTTTCCGAGAAGTGCATTTCTGATCTTGAACTTTTCTAGATATTTGCTGAATGAGAATTCCTTTGGCATTCTCTAAGTGATTGATGCTGAATCTTCACTTGACTTTGATTGAACTTTTCAGGAGTCCATATTAAGCATGCAAAGTTCTGTTTTGAAGAATGAGAACTTGCCCTCGTCCAGCGGCTTCGTGAAAATATCTGCAATTTGCATATCTATGAGAACATACTGTAGGTTGATGTCCCCATTCTACACATGCTCTCGAATGAAATGGTATCTCAATTCGACATGCTTCGTCTTGCTTTGAGAGACTGGATTTTTGGCGATTGCTATAGCACTAGTGTAAGACCCCTTTTTTTTCCTTTTTAAACACAGGGGTCTTAGCCCAGAACTGCCACTTTGCTGTGGCACCGACTCACGGGAAGGCCGCCACTACAAAACGTCAATTCTGCCGGCCCTTTTCGATCACGAGAGAGAGAAGTAATTATACATAAATGTAAACAAGTCCACAGAAGCATGTAAATAAAAGTGAAATCACATCCAGTCCATCAGTAGATAATAACAGGAAATAGATAATAGAAGTACTGCAAGATATGGTTCAGATGAAATATAGATAAACGGGCTCGAGCCCGGTACATCAGAGTCCTCACTACAAATCACTCATCGTAGAAACTATAAAAGTACTAATCACTCACGGAGCTGGTCGCAGGTGCACCGGTGCTAGACTGACCCACCTCCATGCGCACCGTACTCCGCTGGTGCTGGTCCCTGGACTGTTGGTCCCTGTCTCCCATCCGGAGCTCCTGTAATGTTGTGGTTCGAAAACCATTAGTCATAAAGACTAAGCCCTATCATCTCCTCCCCCTCCCCCTACGACTCCTAAGCACCGAGTGGAGAGGAGGAAAGGGAAGCTACAAAGGTGGAGAATAATCAAGCAGGTGACAGGGGAGTTATTCTAACAACTATCTAGAACAAAGTACAACTAGCAATCCTATGGTAGTAAGTGGTAAAGAAGAGAAGTAGTAAGGAGCAATTGTATAAAAAGGCAGTTAGAGAATAGTAAGTAAACAAGCAAGTAAATAAGTAAGTAAGTAACCTTAACTTATATGAATGCCCATACAAACTTATAAGTTAAGGGGTCTTCTGCAAGGCTCCCATCGTATGAAATGTCCCATACCGATTTATATGTTGGGGTGTCGGTTGTATGCAAATATGAATGTAGTGATATGCTATGCCATGATTCATGCAAGTGCAACTCACGCACACGACTCTATGCGCACAGACCTTTAGTTCCCCCTATTCGGGCAGCTAGCTTCACTCCCAGGAACCTCCGTAGTGGCAAACGGAGACAGTGGGTCGGGCCCCCCACTCCTAGGCGGGTATCCACACTACCGAGCCTAGCCCTTCCGTACGCCCCTAGAAGAACACAACCTAGAGTATCCGCGTACTACTGTTGGCTATACCCACCAGACTTTCTTTGGCTAAGTGTCCCACACCGCCGAGTCAACGTACAGATGCCGGTGTGAATGACAATCAGATATCAAAGACCCACCACCTTTATTCTGTACTCCATCCCTCGAGCCCTCGGCTCCCCGGACTGTCCCGTCCGTGCATCTACCTTCAGAGCTACCGTCTGAATGACAACCAAACCAATTATTCTACCTTCCTAGCTATCGGGGTGTATGTGTGTGCAACCCTAATTATACTAGTTGCTCTTTAGATTATTGATTATACAGTTTACAAGGGCTCTCAAAGGGCACTAGGAACTATGATGGTAGCTGAAGCCCACCGTTCCCTTTCGCAAGGCACTTATTGTTATTGGTTGATACCCATTACCCGATCCCTTTTTAAGTTACTTTAGATCTGGCCTTAGCGTATTAAGACTCTTCCACTACTACTCGGGGTGGACGATCTTTCGTCGTTCCCGTACGCCCTTATCCTTAACCAGTCTCGCACTCTACCTATCCTGACCCCAATAATGGACTTAAACTTAGCTTGCCCTAACCAACCAAAAACTACCAAAATTCCATCTCCCAAAGTTCATTATCCGCTCTAGTTCAGTTTCCGTGGTTTTACTATATGCAGCCCATCCTAAGATACGTGAGGAGTATAAGGGGAGGTACTCCAAATTGTCTTCCGAATCTCCTATAATATTTACTGGAGGTCTATCGTCACATAATATAGCTAAGACCAAGATTTCCAAATTTTCCTATTTATCGGGCATTTAATTTATTTATTCTAAGATTCTGAATGCCCTAGTATGAACATGAAGTGCACTAATGAGCCAACAATAAATCATCATAAAATCAGTAAAAATCCTATGAGACATTCAAACAGCAATTCCAAGTTTTGAGAAATTCCAGAGGTGTTTAGGCCTATATTTCCTAATTTACTATTGTAGGCTATTTCTACTATATTATGAAGGAAGTACTGTAAATATGTATCCAAAAATCCAAAGAAAATTATATAAGCTTTATAGTGACCTAAAACAACCATAAACCAAGTCCCATAATTTTTCTCTAATATTTGGTCTCTGAATATATTTTAATGTAAAACACTAATTTTCCTAGCTTAAAGAAGGAGGTACTATTTGTAATCATTTAAAATTCCAAATACATTTACAGGATGACTATCCTGGTCTGAAACACCCACTGACCAAATTTAATAATTTTGAAAATAATAAATAGGCATTATTTGTATTTTTGACTACATATCACAATTGGTACATTAAAGAAGCAAGTACCCAAAATAATCAGATAAAACGTCCAAAAAAACATACAGAAGGTATAACATGCTATAAGATGCCCTAATCCAAGATGTCATAACATTCTAGTGTACAGAAATTCCATAATCATTAAAATAAATATCTAGGGCACAACTAGGATTGTAAATGAAGTACTGTATAAATTAACCCAAAAATCTCAACAAAATTATAACATAGCCATTTAGATTTGAAAATCACCATACTCCAATTTTACTTGATTTGAAGTTCATTTAATAGTTTAATAATTCAAATTAAAGTTGGTGACCTAAACTATGGTTAGAATTTTAGGTGGCCTAGCAGTCTCCAAATACCCTAAACTTTTGTCCAGGGAACTATACTGGCCCTATGGTTCTCTCCACCAAATTTTACGTCAGTCCAAGGTCATTTGACCCCATGACCTTCACAACCCCAAAAACCACCATTATGGGATTTTCCCTAGGGTTCTAGGGCTACCCTATACGAAACCACCCCCAAACTCCCTTGGAGGGTTTGTCATGCCCTAAACAGCCCTTGGACAAAATATCAGCCTCTGTTGAGGTGATATGACAACCCAAATACCAAGGGGGTGTTTGATCCTAAATTATCCTATAAGGATCAACCTAAGGTTGGATAAAAACTTAATCAAAACATCTCCAAATGAGATGAAATTTTTACCAAAACTTTATGATAAACCCACGGACCACTCACCAAAATTTGGGAGTGTTTGGAAGTCATTTAGCCATCTTATTAAATTATGCTAGGATTATTGAATTTTTCTAAAAACTATAGAAAAACATTTTTAAAAAATCCTAATTTTTTGATAAAACCTAGATATAAGTAGGATTAGGCCACACCCCAAATTTCAAGTCATTTTGATGACTGGATTGGAGTGGGGAATTTTTCTAAGGACAAGACAGCCCTATGGATAGACCTCACTAAAAAGTGTGCTGTAGTCCAACTAGAGCTCCAAATCGAGTGAAATCAATTTTGAATTAAACTAGACTTCAAGGGCTACATTTTCTATGTTAACCACTTTTTATGTTTCAGCCCCTACGGGCTATAATATGCAGTTTTAACCTAATATACAGTAAAGGGAATTAATTCCTAACTATGCATTTTATAATATAATTAAATGCTACTGTTCACCTTCTTCTGTACCCGAACCCGAACAGCATCAGAAAAACAAACACTTCCTGTAGCTTTTCTAAAGCTATTTCCCGGCCACCCAGCCGTCTCCCTGGCCGGCCATCACCACCACCACCTCTGTTGAGGTGAGGGCTACCGTCGGGCGGCGGCACGGGCGCCGGAGAGGCGGTTTCCGGCGAACCCGCCATCATGAAATTTTTTGAAAAACCATGGAATCGCTCACCCGATCCGGCTCTTTTGAGCCCGATATCTCTCCTAATGATTTCTAAGATCTATCCGCAGAAGAAGAGGGAGGGGAGGACCTTGTTCGCGTGCTGGAGGCATGCAGACCGTCGGGAAGCCATTTGCGCGGTAGCGGCGTCGCCGGAAATTCTTCAACAGCAAGGGAAGTAATCTGAATCCGTTTGATCGAGAGTGTAACCTTCTCCTCTTGCTCTAAGGAGTCTTTTATAGATCAACAAGTGGGGAGGGGAAAGAGGTAAGCAATTATGGTCATGAAGGCTCCTCTTAATGGTGTTTCGGTTATGGTAGAGGCAGTTGAAACGCTGGAAACGAAGAAGTGTTTGCCAGGTGGAAATTTCCTATTTGACCAACATTTCCTTATTTTATTAAATAATTAGAGTAGGAAACGGCCCATAAATACTCCTGGTGTAACTTCCCATAATCAGAATTGATTACGACGTTGGTTATCGAAATTTCTAGTCTGGCTGACGTTTCGGCCTTGGTCACGGGCGTGACACATAGGTCACGGGCGTGACAGGTCCGGGTTGCCAATTCCCAGTTCGACGATCGTTGAACTGAGTTAGACGATCGTCTAAGGGTGTTCACGCCCTAGGTCACGGGCGTGACAAATTGGTCACGGGCGTGACAGGGTCATCAGGCAAATTCCGCGCTCGGCGATCGTCTCACTGAGATTGACGATCGCCGAAGGGGGTCACGCCCTTGATCACGGGCGTGACACCTGGGTCACGGGCATGACAGGGCCACGACGCAAATTCTGCGCTTCGACGATCGTCCCGCTGAGATCGACGATCGTCGAAGGGGTCACGCCCTAGGTCACGGGCGTGACACATAGGTCACGGGTGTGAAAGGCCCGGGTTGAAAATTCTGCGCCCGACGATCGTCTCCCTGAGATCGACGATCGTCGAAGGAGTCACGCCCTAGGTCAAGGGCGTGACGGGTCGGTCACGGGCGTGACCAACCCTGTGACCCGAAATCTCGATTGATGTATTTTAATTTTTGGGCTTCCTAGCGTTCTGTCACGACCAACCGACTCCTAGGGGTCTAGCCAGAAATGGGATGTTACAAATCCCAATAAATAAAACAAAGATTTCATCCCCGAAATCAAGGTTAAGCCTACGGGACTCTAATCGGGAAAAAGAAGCTTGTAACATCCCATGAGAATTGAAATATTACATCTCTACGTTATGTTTGCTTTGTGCGGTTTCAAATCTAAGATTAATTCGCCCAATTAACTAGGTATATACACCCCAATAAACAAAAGATTAGACCCTATTCTTGAAATTTCAGTCCTATTAGTTTAAAACAGGAAGGCAAATTGATTGTCCAGAGGGGTTGTGAGGTATACCTAACAAAAAAGTTCCGGGTATTTTTGCCACATCAAGTCCTATGGCTCCCATGTATGCTCCTCCTACCCATGATTGTTCCACAGAACCTTGACTAACGGAACCATCTTCCGTCGCAAGACCTGCACTACTGTATCGTCAATCCTGATAGGCTCTAAGTTGACTGATCGATCCGAGGCCACCGGGCCATCTGCCGAGGAAATCAGCTGCTCAAGGCGTAGCAGAGCCCTCCGAAGTGAGGAGATGTGGAAGACGTCATGCAATCCCGCTAACTCCGGTGGTAGCTCTAGTCTATAGGCTATGAGGCCGATCCGCTCCAGGATCCTATAAGGTCCCATATATCTCGGGCTGAGCTTCTTCCGCCCGCGAACCCGCGAGACTCCGTGCATCGGCCGTATCTTCAAGAAAACCCGGTCTCCCACCTGGAACTCCACTTGACGATGCCTCGCATCGTAGTATTTGGCCTGTCTGCTCTGGGCTTCCAACATCCTGTCCCGAATCAATCTAATCTGAGCATTTGTATCTCCCACAAACTCCGAGCCTAGTGCCTGCGGATCCTCATCCTGAACCCATGATAGTAGGGTCCTGCACCTCCTTTCGTACAACGCCTCGTATGGAGCCATGCCTATGCTGGACTGATGGGCGTTGTTGTACAAAAACTTTACCAGTGGCCGCAACCTCTCCCAAGGCTCGCCACGGTCCAAAATACATAGTCGCAACAGATCTTCCAGTGTACGGTTGGTGCGCTCTGTCTGCCCGTCGGTCTGAGGGTGAAAATCTGTGCTGAATGTCAACCGAGAACCCAGATGGGCCTGAACTTACCTCCATTCCCTGGATGTAAACCGCCCATCCCGATCCAAAACGATAGTCTTGGGCACCCCATGATAACGCACAAACTTCTCAATTAACCTCTGTACTAATACACTGACCGGTGCATCCTTCGCCACTGGAATGAATCTGGCCACCTTCGTTAGCCTGTCCACTATCACCCAGATCGAGTCATTCCCCGCACGGGATCGAGGTATCCCATGTATGAAGTCCATGGCTATATCCTCAAATTTCCAATCCGGCACCGGAAGCGGATGCAGCAAGCATGCCGGGTTCCTACACTCTGCCTTCACGAGCTGGCAGGCCTCGCAATGTGTCACAAAGTACGTAATATCTTTTTTCATACCCGGCCAGTACATTGTCCTCTTCAAATCCTTTACCATCTTGGTGATCCCCGGGTGTACCGAATACCGGCTGCAGTGAGCTTCCGTCAAAATGTCCTCCCGTATCCATCCTCCTGCTGGTATGTAGACTCTGCCTCGGAAACACATGAGACCATCCCTCAAAGAGTAATCTCCTGTCATGCCTTCCTCCAAGGCTCGTAATATCGGCTCAGCTCTCTCATCCAGCATCTGCCCATCTCTGATGCGGTCTTGAATATCATCATTAGTAACCATCGACCCCAGGTACTCCATGTATAGCTCCGGGTCATCCTCAGACACTAGTGAAATCTGCATCTCCTCGAATGATCGAACCAACTCCAAGACCATCAGCTGCGTGCCTACTCCTGTCGTACTCGCTCTCCGGCTCAGAGCATCCGCGACCATGTTCGCCTTCCCCGGATGGTAGTGCATGGTATACTGGTAGTCCGATAGAAATTCCACCCAGCATCTCTGCCTGATTTTTAACTCATTCTGGGTGTTGACGTACTTCAGATTCTTGTGGTCGAAGAAGATATCGCAATGTACCCCATAGAGATAGTGTCGCCAGATCTTAAGAGCAAAAATAACTGCCCCCATCTCCAAATCGTTCACGGGGTAGTTCTGCTCATGCTGCTTCAACTGACGGGAGACATAGGCTATTACATGCCCGTTCTGCATCAGAATGACACCCATCCCCTGATAGGAATAATCTGTATACACCTAGAATCCCTCCTTCCCTGATGGATGAGCAAGGATGGGGGCCGAGGTGAGACGATCCTTCAGCTCCTGGAAGGCAGATTCACATCGAGGCATCCAGATAAAAGGGGACTCCTTCTTCGTCAGAGACGTAAGAGGGAGGGCAATCTGAGAGAGCCCCTTTATAAACTTCCGGTAGTAACCGACAAGTCCCAAGAAACTTCGAACATCCGAGGCCGACTTTAGTGGTGGCCAATCCCGTACTGTTTGGACCTTCGCCGGATCCACTGCCAGACTTGCTCCACTGATGACATGGCCCATAAAGGCCACCTCCTTTAGCAAAAACTGGCACTTGCTGTACTTGGCATACATCCCATGCTCCCGCAGCTTCCCCAAGGTCAAGGCCAGATGTCTCGCGTGCTCCTCCTCCGTCCTTGAATAGATAAGGATGTCGTTGATGAATACGATGACGAAGACGTCCAGATACTCCTCGAACACCCGATTCATCAAGGACATGAATGCGGAGGGTGCATTCGTGAGCCCGAACGGCATCACAGTAAACTCGTACAACCCATATTTGCTGCTGAAGGCCGTCTTCGGGATGTCCTCCTCCCGAATGCGAAGCTGGTAGTACCCTGACCTCAGATCCAGCTTTAAGAACCAATGGGCTCCCTCCAGCTGGTCAAATAGCTCATCTATCCTTGGTAAGGGATAAGTATTCCGGACTGTCAACCTGTTAAGGGCCCGGTAATCTATGCACAGTCGAAAGGGTCCCGTCCTTCTTCTTAACGAACAGCACCGGAGCTCCCCATAATGAAGAGCTAGGCCGAACGAACCCGGCCTCCACTAACTCCTGAAGCTGGATTCGGAATTCCACCAACTCCTTTGGGGCCATTCGATAGGGAGCTCTGGATACAGGCTTAGCCCCCGGTATGAGCTGAATCTGAAATTCCTCCTCTCGGTGCGGGGGTAGCCCTGGTAGCTTCTCCGGAAACACGTCGGCAAAGTCCCGCACTACTTGAATATCTGAAATGGAGTCCTTGGCCACGACCGCCTCAAAAAGGACCTGATAAACTTCTCCCCCTTGCAGGTGGGCCTTAACGGTCTGCACAGACTATAATAAGGTACGAGGTGCTGGTATAATACCTTCGATGATAATGAAGGAGTCGTCGTGCCTCACAGTGATCCTCTTCGCCACGCAGTCGATCTGGGCATGGTTCCAGCACAGCCAAGTCATGCCCAGGATCAGATCGTAATCTGGCATCTTCAGAATCGTCGCTGGTACCTCAAATGCCTTCCCGTCGATCCTGGCTTCCATATTGCAATGAGCAGAGGTAATTATCTCTGATCCATCGGGTAGGCGCACCCTAATCATCTTCCAGGTGAATGGCTCCACACCTTCCAGTCCCTTCACGAAATCCTCCGACACGAACGAGTGCGAAGCACCAGTGTCGAAGAGGGTGTGAGCGGGCTTGCCACTAACGAAGACAATGCCTGGGGTAATTAAGTCTCTTAGTATATATATATTTTTTGTAGTTGTCTTCTCTTAATTTCTAACTAGGTTATGTCTAGAATACTAGTTTATATGAAGAAAATTTAAAAGTACTGCCATACCTGCGATAACCTGTTCCGGGTTTCGGGGCTGTGTCAGGTCTAGAGCATACACCTGGTCCCTCTCTGGCCTGCGGCCTTGATCCTGAAATCCTCGTCCTCGGTCCTGTCCTCGTTCGCCAAACTGTCGGGGAGGTGGAGCGCCCTGATGTGCTAGTGGGGGTGCTCGCCTCATAGGGCAGTTCCTCTTGATATGCCCCGGCTGGTTGCACTGATAGCATACCGGTGGCTGCTCAGCTGTCCTTGGCATTTCCATCATTTGTATAGGCTGGGGAGCCAGTACCCCCTGACTCCTCTGCTCCTGCCCAAACTCCTGACGAGGCTATTCCCCGTTCCTTCTCTCCCCAATAACCTGGCCCCGAGGACGGTCTCTAAGACCTCCAATCACTGTATCATCAGCCGGTCTCTTCCGGCTCTTCACTGTAAGCTGATCCGCCTCTCTCTTCTTAGCCATCTCCAGAATCCCTGCCAGACTCCCTTCTGAGACGAAAAGGAGGGCCTGTCTCATGTCGTCTTGCAGCCCCTTATAAAACCTCCGGGCATAGCCAGCATCGTCTAACTGATAAGCATCCGCATAACGGGCCAGGTGAGTGAACTCCTGATAGTACTCCACCACAGTCCTGTTCCCCTGCCTCAATCGCAGGAACCTATCCTCCAGGTCATCCCTCGCCGACTGAGGTACAAAATTTCCCAGAAGCACTGCTCTGAACTCCTCCCAAGTAATATCAGCGCAATCCATCCCCGCAAAGGTGGTGTCAAGTTGAGACTTCCACCACCTCTTTCCGTGTGACTCTAGGCAGGAGACCACCAAAGCAATTGCCTCCTCAGTGGGGCATCTAATCCCTGCCAGCGTCTTGTAAATGGTGTCCAACCATTCCTCCATACGTACTGCAGACTCCGTCCCCTGGTAAACAGGAGGTGAAAGTCCCCGGAAAACAGTCATCCAATTGGCCCCGGGGTTTGGTTGTGGAGCCGGGGCTTGCTGAGCTCTGAAGGCCTCCAGAATGGCCGTCAGTGTTTTCCCCATCTCCGTTTGCTGGAACGGAGCTGGAGCCGGCGGAGGCGGGACCATATTTGGAGCCTGGGGTGTCCCCTGCTATGATGTATGGTTCGTCGCAGGCTACAAGTAAAAATTCCGTTTGTTAGAGAGCGAATGAATGGAATTTTAAGAAGGGTTAGGATGGACTCTCACGTGTGATTTCCCTTATGGGCACACCACTGCTTCCGCTGCTAGTTTATCCGCAAACTAAGCTCGCACGGGGGTGGCCCAAGATTTTGTGGACTACTTCTCTTTCGATCGAGGTTCCCTCTGATACCACTTGTAAGACCCCTTTTTTTTTCTTTTTAAACACCGAGGTCTTAGCCCAGAACTGCCGCTTTGCGGTGGCACCGACTCACGGGAAGGCCCCCACTACAAAACGCCAATTCTGCCGAACCTTTTCGATCACGAGAGAGAGAAGTAATTATACATAAATGTAAACAAGTCCACAGAAGCATGTAAATAAAAGTGAAATCACATCCAGTCCATCAGTAGATAATAACAGGAAATAGATAATAGAAGTACTGCAAGATACGGTTCAGATGAAATATAGATAAACGGGCTCAAGCCCGGTACATCAGAGTCCTCACTACAAATCACTCATCGTAGAAACTATAAAAGTACTAATCACTCACAGAGCTGGTCGCGGGTGCACCGGTGCTAGACTGACCCACCTCCATGAGCACCGTACTCCGCTGGTGCTGGTCCCTGGACTGCTGGTCCCTGTCTCACATCCGGAGCTCCTGTAATGTTGTGGTTCGAAAACCATTAGTCATAAAGACTAAGCCCTATCATCCACTACCCCTCCCCCTACGGCTCCTAAGCACCGAGCGGAGTGGAGGAAAGGGAAGCTACAAAGGTGGAGAATAATCAAGCAGGTGACAGGGGAGTTATTCTAATAACTATATAGAACAAAGTACAACTAGCAATCCTATGGTAGTAAGTGGTAAAGAAGAGAAGTAGTAAGTAGCAATTGTATAAAAAGGCAGCTAGAGAACAGTAAGTAAACAAGCAAGTAAATAAGTAAGTAACCTTAACTTATATGAATGCCCATACAAACTTATAAGTTAAGGGGTCTTCTGCAAGGCTCCCATCGTATAAAAAGTCCCGTACCGATTTATACGTTGGGGTGTCGGTTGTATGCAAATATGAGTGTAGTGATATGCTATGCCATGATTCATGCAAGTGCAACTCACGCACACGACTCTATGCGCACAGACCTTTAGTTCCCCCTGTTCGGGCAGCTAGCTTCACTCCCAGGAACCTCCGTAGTGGCAAACGGAGATAGTGGGTCGGGCCCCCCACTCCTATGCGGGTATCCACACTACTGGGCCTAGCCCTTCCATAAGCCCCTAGAAGAACACAACCTAGAGTATCCGCATACTACTGCTGGCTATACCCACCAGACTTTCTTTGGCTAAGTGTCCCATACCGCCGAGTCAACGTGTTGATGCCGGTGTGAACGACAATCAGATATCGAAGACCTACCACCTTTATTCTGTACTCCAACCCTCGAGCCCTCGGCTCCCCGGACTGTCCCGTCCATGCATCTACCTTCAGAGCTACCGTCTGAATGGAAACCAAACCAATTATTCTACCTTCCTAGCTATCGGGGTGTATGTGTGTGCAACCCTAATTATACTAGTTGCTATTTAGATTATTGATTCTACAGTTTACATTAGCCCAGGACTGCCCTCGGTATTCCCCGTGAAGGGCTCTCAAAGGACACTAGGAACTATGATGGTAGCTGAAGCTCACCATTCCCTTTCGCAAGGAACTTATTGTTATTGGTTGATACCCATTACCCGATCCCTTTTTAAGTTACTTTAGATCTGGCCCTAGCGTATTAAGACTCTTCCACTACTACTCGGGGTGGACGATCTTTCGTCGTTCCCGTACGCCCTTATCCTTAACCAGTCTCGCACTCTACCTATCCTGACCCCAATACTGGACTTAAACTTAGCTTGCCCTAACCAACCAGAAACTACCAAAATTCCATCTCCCAAAGTTCATTATCCGCTCTAGTTCAGTTTCTGTGGTTTTACTATATGCAGCCCATCCTAAGATACGTGAGGAGTATAAGGGGAGGTACTCTAAATTGTCTTCTGAATCTCCTATAATATTTACTGGAGGTCTATCATCACATAATATAGCTAAGACCAAGATTTCCAAATTTTCCTATTTATCGGGCATTTAATTTATTTATTCTAAGATTCCGAATGCCCTAGTATGAACATGAAGTGCACTAATGAGCCAACAATAAATCATCATAAAATCAGTAAAAATCCTATGAGACATTCAAACAGCAATTCCAAGTTTTGAGAAATTCCAGAGGTGTTTAGGCCTATATTTCCTAATTTACCATTATAGACCATTTCTACTATATTATGAAGGAAGTACTGTAAATATGTATCCAAAAATCCCAAGAAAATTATTTAAGCTTTATGGTGGCCTAAAACCACCATAAACCAGGTCCCATAATTTTTCTCTAATATTTGGGCTCTGAATATATTTTAATGTAAAACACTAATTTTCCTATCTTAAAGAAGGAGGTACTATTTGTAATCATCTAAAATTCCAAATAAATTTACAGGATGACTATCCTGGTCTAAAACACTCACTGACCAAATTTAATAATTTTGAAAATAATAAATAGGCATTATTTGTATTTTTGATTACATATTACAATTGGTACATTAAAGAAGCAAGTACCTAAAATAATCAGATAAAACGTCCAAGAAAAATACATAAGGTATAACATGCTATAAGATGCCCTAATCCAAGATGTCATAATATTCTAGTGAACAAAATTTCCATAATCATTAAAATAAATATCTAGGGCACAACTAGGGTTGTAAACGAAGTACTGTATAAATTAACCTAAAAATCTCAACAAAATTATAACATGGCCATTTAGATTAGAAAATCGCCATACTCCAATTTTACTTGATTTGAAGTTCATTTGATAGTTTAATAATTCAAATTAAAGTTGGTGACCTAAACTAGGGTTAGAATTTTAGGTGGCCTAGCAGTCTCCAAATACCCTAAACTTTTGTCCAGGGAACTATACTAGCCCTATGGTTCTCTCCACCAAATTTTAAGTCAGTCCAAGGTCATTTGACCCCATGACCTTCACAACCCCAAAAACCACCATTATGGAATTTTCCCTAGGGTTCTAGGGCTACCCTACACGAAACCACTCCAAACTCCCTTGGAGGGTGTGTCATGCCCTAAACAGCCCTTGGACAAAATATCATCCTCTGTTGAGGTGATATGACCACCCAAATACCAAGGGGGTGTTTGATCCTAAATTATCCTTTAAGGACCAACCTAGGGTTGGATAAAAACTTAATCAAAACATCTCAAAATGAGATGAAATTTTTACCAGAACTTTATGATAAACCCTGGGACCACTCACCAAAATTTGGGAGGGTTTGGAAGTCATTTAGCCGTCTTATTAAATTATGCTAGGATTATTGAATTTTTCTAAAAACTATAGAAAAACATTTTTCAAAAATCCTAATTTTTGGATAGCACCTAGATATAAGTAAGATTAGGCCACACCCCAAATTTCATGTCATTTTGATGACTGGATTGGAGTGGGGAATTTTTCTAAGGTCAAGACAGCCCTATGGATAGACCTCACCAAAATGTGTGCTGTGGTCTAACAAGGGCTCCAAATTGAGTGAAATAGATTTTGAATTAAACTAGACTTCAAGTGCTACATTTTCTATGTTAAACACTTTTTATGTTTCAGCCCCTATGGGCTATAATTTTCAGTTTCAACCTAGTATACAGTAAAGAGAATTAATTCCTAACTATGCATTATATAATATAATTAAATGCTACTGTTCACCTTCTTATTTACCCGAACCCGAACAGCTTCAGAAAAACAAACACTTCCTGTAGCTTTTCTAAAGCTATTTCCCGGCCACCCAGCCGTCTCCCTGGCTGGCCACCACCACCACCACCTCTGTTGAGTTGAGGGCTGATGCGTGGAAAACGGCAAGCGCACCGGTCGCACAAGTAATAAAGTTTGGGAATAAATCCCCGAGTGTCGGTCTCTTGAGGAACACAGTAAGGGATGAGTTAATGTCGAGGAGGACTTGAGATTGAAGTCCTCGGGGCGAAGGTAACGATGGGGGTTTTGATGGTTGCGGAAACAGAAAATAAAATCTACAAGCTACTCCTATGCAACGCCGCTATGCGATGCTTCGCCAGGCGGGATGGAGACTACACGGGCCGCTATGCACCGAATCGCTTGGCGGATGGAAGAGTAGGCTAGCGGATGAGGTGGTGAGAATGGCGGAATGAGGGTCGTGAGCACCTCTTCGCAGCGCACGCCACTAGCAATTGCTAGTGCGGCAAGGGTGGATGGATGGCGGAATAACAAGACGCACCTCAAGCAATAATAACAAAATCACAATAACTCACATAGACATGAATAAGTGAAAATGCTAATCAATAAAAATACTTCATCAATACATAGAGTTAAACTAAGATATCAAATACAAGAGAAAGAGGTGTGCGAATCGACCGAATCCGAAGCCTTGTTGAGGGTTCACGGTTGGAATCCCGGGTTGTCAATCCGAGTCCAAGCTCGGTCCTCAACTGCGTCCGGGGTAGAGGAGGCTGTCACTCACTCCCAATGGACCCGTCTTCTTCGTTGAAATGATCCGTAGATTGCGGCTCCGGCCCTTCCTTGCTTGATGGAGAAAGCTCGGTCAAAACTCCGCTTGAAGCTTGAGGATGAAGGAGGAGGCCGAGAGGATGCTCCGGCGTTGATTTGGCGTTGAAAGCTTGCCCGGAGACCCTCCCTAAGGTGGGAGATGGAGGAAGACGGCGGAAACCCTCGTTCGGGACGAGAAACGGCGGAAAAGTCGCGTGATCCCGGATCGATCTAAATTAGGGCGGACCTGCGCTATTTATAGAAAACAGATTTAAACAGCGTGCACGATCACAGGCGCACGACCAGTGGTCGTGCGCGGTATGGCCTGTGATCGTGCGATATGGAGGCAGAAAAGTGGGAAAAGAAAGTGTGACTGCGCACGACCGGCAACGCACGAGCAGTGATCGTGCGCGGTATGGCTGGTGATCGTGCGATATGCCGGGACAGAACTTTCACAGGAGAGGTCATGGCTGCGCACGACCGATGATCGTGCGCCAAAGAGGTCGACGGTCGTGCGTGGGTAAAAACGCACGACCATTGACTCCTTTGCCAAGCAGGGTGAAAATCCTACCCGGACGCCCACGCGATCCCAGAACCTGCAGGAAAACTGGACGGGAAGTCGACATGGCAATCACAGACATAAATATTATGCAAAGCAAAAAGGGAAATACACACACGCACAGAAATAGGCTAATAAAGTGCACAAGACGTGGAATAACCGTAGCGAACCAAAAGGAGTGCAAATGACGCTAAACGGTGTGCAAAGACAAGAAAATAAGCCTAGATGAGTCCGAAAATAGGTATATAAAGAGGACTCATCACACCCCCAGACTTAACCGTTTGCGCGTCCCGAGCAAACAAAACCTAAGCAGACAGGGAAAATGAACTAGCTAACAAAGAAATTGCAAAACGGAGTACCATGCGAAGTCGCATGCTCGCGTGCATAAAAATAAAGTAGAGGAAATTCTTAAGTATACAAAATATTTTATATTTTTCACAATGCGTAACAAAAAATTTATTATTACTCAAAAGTAGAATCACGGTGAATCATCCGGTCCTACGCAGGGTGAAAGTAGACAGGCCACTAAGGTGAGCATTGCCGAAGACCGGGGCTCAAGATTACCCCCAAAGGAATCCACCAATGTCGGGAACCATAAGCTTGCCCGTTCGCACTCTCTCCACGGCACTAGTCAACTCAAGCGCAAGTCCGTAGGACTTCGGGTAATAATGGGGCTTGGGTTACGGTGAGGAAAACAAGGGTAAATATGAAGGGTATGCACCTAACCCAAATGAGCTAACGTACAAAACTAGTACCCGCTGCCCACAAAATAAACACGGGTGCACCACACCCCCAGACTTAACTTTTGCAACATGGGTGTGTGCACCGCCTACTCCAAATCCAAATCATCTCAAATAAAGATTTTCAATTAAACTTTTTCTTTTTCTTTTTCTTTTCTCTTTTTCTTTTTTAAATCATTTTCTTTTCTTTTTCATCTTTTTATTTTCATAATTTCAGCAGATATAACTAGGAAGCACTTCCACATTTTCACAAATAATAACACCACATCACAACCCAACATGAAAATATAAAACACTAAGCTCGACTTGGGTGTGCGACTAGGATCGGCTATGAGGCTTTGGCGAATATAGTGGAGTTGAATCAAAAGGAAGGGTAGGCACAAAGGGGCTAGCAAGGGCGATGTTAGGAATGGGTACAAAGCTCAACCGGGCCAAAAGGTGGCCTACATCACTCTCACGCTAGACTAACCGTGTACCAATGCTTCAAGAATAGCTTGGGGCAAGTTCTTAGCAACCGAGAAAGATAACCCTTCCTCCCGACTCAAGCAATACGAGTCTAGTGGCGGCTACACACATTCCTACGCTACCGTTTGATTCACACCGGATTCACCAACTTTTGAGTAGAATAAAAAGTATGTACGCAAATAGAAAAATATAAAACTATAAGCATACAGAAAAATTAAATCTACACAAATTTCTATACAAAACGAGAGCAGTTGACTAGAAACACAGCAAGGCCAACATTTTACTCCGTCTCACAATCCTAAGCCAGCACCATAATTTTACCAAGTCTATCAAAGACACAAGTTTAACTCGCGGCACGCTAACAGCTAAGCTCGCGCTCATGTGGGTGCAGTGGTGTGCAAGAAATGGACTAAACAAAATAATAACTATAAAAGCTTCTAGTATGCGCAGGAAAGGTGCGCGTGCAAAAGGTAAACATGCTCTCCCCCAGACTTAAACTAAACAACACAGCAAATGATATAGAAATTAAAATCAGAAAGAGCTAAGGGAAGAGGTTACCCAATGCTCAGCAAGTGAGCATACCAGAAGACGCGTGAAAACTAGAAGCAGGCCCGCCATACGAAGAATCACAACCCCGCCAATGCGTAGTTTCCGTGAATACCTGCAGGGGTGAGCTCCGCAAAAACAAAAGAAAAATATACAAAAAGAAATACTAAACTAAGCTAGACATAAAAAGTAAAATGCAGAAATTTAAGATAACTACTGGGGTTATTGTCATCCCAGCACGACTTATTCAGCAAAAGAAAAGTTCTAGCTAATGGGCCTATGAAAGAGAAGATGAACAGGTAACTGTTCCATTATCCGTTGCGGTAGCAAGTACCGATACGGAGAAAGAGCAGTTACCCCTCTACCTGAGTAATAATACCTGCGACGCACAGGTAGAGGAAATAGGAAGTAAGATGAGGAGAAGCACTGGTCCTCACTCATCTCACCACAAAAAATATCCTTGCCTAGCAAGGGGTCATCCCACACAGGCGCGTAGGAGTCAACGGCTTGAGCACAAGGCTCATCGTCATCCCAGCACATCAGCGGAGAATCAACCCGCACAGGCTCAGATATGGAAGGGGGATCAAGGAATAAAAGAGAAGAAGGACAAAAACAATCAGAAATCGGGGGAGTGATCCCGGTATCACTCCCAGCAGGATCCAAACAATGATCATCGTCAGTGTCATATGAGTCGTATTGGGGAGAATCCGAGAACTCGAAGTCCGCGGTGGAAAGGGGGATCGCCTCGTCAGATAGGGGGGTGCAAACCTCCTCATCCGAAAGGTAATACTCCTCGTCCCACCGGGGTGCGAAGAAGTGTTCCGAAGATCCACATTCTCCGTCGGAGATACTAGAATCCTCATCCCACTTCGGCGCAACCTCGGGCACCGAATCATCCACAATAACGGCCTCATCAGCCGACTCACAAGAAAAAGGAGTAGAAAACTCCGGCAAAAATTGCGGAGGGGCAAGGCTGCTCTCAAAATCAGGCATAGAATGCGCAGGCCCCATCGCAACATCATCCGCAGATGCCACCCCGTCGACGACCGGAACACTCTCATCGTCCCATACAGGATCTTCCATGAGTTCTCGATCCACTCCTTGCGGGCTAACATCCGAGTGAGAATGATCACTCAAAGGAAGCTCGTAAAAAGGGGTTGAGGAACCCATGAAGGAACTATATGCGGCGAGAGATTCTTCCGTAATCTCAACGGGCAAAGAACGAGCAAGGTGCGCCATGTCAGTGTATGGGCCAGGCAACACCCTAGTAGGCCTATCCATAGTAGTCTCCCGCGAACAGGGGACTGCTACGGATGCGTCCACAGAGGTAGAAGGCTTGCACAAGCGAGGGCAATCCTTCAACATATGGCCCACACCTTGACATAGAATACACCGAAAACAGTGCTCGGCATTAGAAACAGCTATGACATCGATGCATCTCCGCAAAGCGTCAATAATACGGCACTCAGCAGCAGGATCCATCGCGAACAAAAATATTTACCGGAAATTACTACACACAAGAATAAAATAACTCGGATCTGCAATATTCAAAAAAAAGAAAACAAGGAAGGGACAAGAAGAATAAAGTAAACAATTTCAAAAACTAAAATAAAGACAAAACGGGGTATGAACAAATGGACAAGGGCGACTATCTCGCATCTACCTCTTCAAAAACTCAAACGACTGTGTTCCCCGGCAACGGCGCCAAAAACTTGATGCGTGGAAAACGGCAAGCGCACCGGTCGCACAAGTAATAAAGTTTGGGAATAAATCCCCGAGTGTCGGTCTCTTGAGGAACACAGTAAGGGATGAGTTAATGTCGAGGAGGACTTGAGATTGAAGTCCTCGGGGCGAAGGTAACGATGGGGGTTTTGATGGTTGCGGAAACAGAAAATAAAATCTACAAGCTACTCCTATGCAACGCCGCTATGCGATGCTTCGCCAGGCGGGATGGAGACTACACGGGCCGCTATGCACCGAATCGCTTGGCGGATGGAAGAGTAGGCTAGCGGATGAGGTGGTGAGAATGGCGGAATGAGGGTCGTGAGCACCTCTTCGCAGCGCACGCCACTAGCAATTGCTAGTGCGGCAAGGGTGGATGGATGGCGGAATAACAAGACGCACCTCAAGCAATAATAACAAAATCACAATAACTCACATAGACATGAATAAGTGAAAATGCTAATCAATAAAAATACTTCATCAATACATAGAGTTAAACTAAGCTATCAAATACAAGAGAAAGAGGTGTGCGAATCGACCGAATCCGAAGCCTTGTTGAGGGTTCACGGTTGGAATCCCGGGTTGTCAATCCGAGTCCAAGCTCGGTCCTCAACTGCGTCCGGGGTAGAGGAGGCTGTCACTCACTCCCAATGGACCCGTCTTCTTCGTTGAAATGATCCGTAGATTGCGGCTCCGGCCCTTCCTTGCTTGATGGAGAAAGCTCGGTCAAAACTCCGCTTGAAGCTTGAGGATGAAGGAGGAGTCCGAGAGGATGCTCCGGCGTTGATTTGGCGTTGAAAGCTTGCCCGGAGACCCTCCCTAAGGTGGGAGATGGAGGAAGACGGCGGAAACCCTCGTTCGGGACGAGAAACGGCGGAAAAGTCGCGTGATCCCGGATCGATCTAAATTAGGGCGGACCTGCGCTATTTATAGAAAACAGATTTAAACAGCGCGCACGATCACAGGCGCACGACCAGTGGTCGTGCGCGGTATGGCCTGTGATCGTGCGATATGGAGGCAGAAAAGTGGGAAAAGAAAGTGTGACTGCGCACGACCGGCAACGCACGAGCAGTGATCGTGCGCGGTATGGCTGGTGATCGTGCGATATGCCGGGACAGAACTTTAACAGGAGAGGTCATGGCTGCGCACGACCGATGATCGTGCGCCAAAGAGGTCGACGGTCGTGCGTGGGTAAAAACGCACGACCATTGACTCCTTTGCCAAGCAGGGTGAAAATCCTACCCCGGACGCCCACGCGATCCCAGAACCTGCAGGAAAACTGGACGGGAAGTCGACATGGCAATCACAGACATAAATATTATGCAAAGCAAAAAGGGAAATACACACACGCACAGAAATAGGCTAATAAAGTGCACAAGACGTGGAATAACCGTAGCGAACCAAAAGGAGTGCAAATGACGCTAAACGGTGTGCAAAGACAAGAAAATAAGCCTAGATGAGTCCGAAAATAGGTATATAAAGAGGACTCATCAAGGGCTAGCGTCGGGCGGCAGCACGGCCGCCGGAGAGGCGGTTTCCGGCGAACCCGCCATCCTGAATTTTTTTGGAAAACCATGGAATCGCTCACCCGATCCGGCTCTTTTGAGCCTGATATCTCTCCTTATGATTTCTAAGATCTATCCGCATGAAGAAGAGGGAGGGGAGGACCTTGTTCGCGGGCTGGAGGCGTGCAGACCGTCGGGAAGCCATTTGCGCGATGGCGGCGTCGTCGGAAATTCTTCAACAGCAAGGGGAGGAATCTGAATCCGTTTGATCGAGCGTGTAACCTTCTCCTCTTGCTCTAAGGAGTCTTTTATAGATCAGCAAGTGGGGAGGGGAAAGAGGTAAGAAATTATGGTCATGAAGGCTCCTCTTAATGGTGTTTCGGTTATGGTAGAGGCAGTTGAAACGCTAGAAATGAAGAGGTGTTTGCCAGATGGCGATTTCCTATTGGACCAACATTTCCTTATTTTATTAAATTATAAGAGTAGGAAACGGCCCATAAATACTCCTGGTGTAACTTCCCATAATCAGAATTTATTACGACGTCGGTTACTGAAATTTCCAGTCTGGCTGACATTTTGGCCTTGGTCATGGGCGTGACATATAGGTCACGGGCGTGACAGGCCCGGGTAGCCAATTCTCAGTTCGACGATCGTCAAACTAAGATCGACGATCGTCGAAGGGTGGTCACGCCCTAGGTCACGGGTGTGACAAATTGGTCACGGGTGTGACAAATTGGTCACGGGCGTGACAGGGTCATCAGGAAAATTCTGCGCTCGGCGATCGTCTCGCTGAGATCGACGATCGCCAAAGGGGGTCACGCCCTTGATCATGGGCGTGACACCTGGGTCACAGGCGTGACAGGGCCACGACGTAAATTCTACGCTTCGACGATCGTCCCGCTGAGATCGACGATCGTCGAAGGGGTCACGCCCTAGGTCACGGGCGTGCCACATAGGTCTCGGGCGTGACATGCCCGGGTTGAAAATTCTGCGCCCGACGATCATCTCCCTGAGATCGACAATCGTCGAAGGAGTCACGCCCTAGGTCACGGGCGTGATGGGTCCGTCACGGGCGTGACCAACCCGTGACCCGAAATCTCGGTTGATGTATTTTAATTTTTGGGCTTCCTAGCGTTCTGTCACGACCAACCGACTCTTAGGGGTCTAGCCAGAAATGGGATGTTACAACTGGACGAGTCACAAAACATGGGAATTTCCCTGAAATTTAAGTTATAGTCTTCAAATTGATTCTTGATCCAGAAAAGTTATGCGAACCAACTACTTGGAGAAATATATTCTGACTCGACGACTGACATTGCAACACAATTCTGCTTCTTGCAACTCCAATAAATGAGTCTTCTTTCGAGGAATTGGCAAGTCCCGGAAGTGCTCTTTCTATCATCTTCGCTATCTGCAAAGTCTGCATCTAAAAATCTAATTAGTTCTTTATCATTATTTCTTGGGTACCATAAGCCAAGATTTGGTGTACCCTTAAGGTATTTGAAAATCCACTTTGCAGCCGAGTAGTGAGATTCCTTGGAGTTCACCTGATATCTAGTGCACACACAAGTTGAAAACATTATGTCAGGCCTGCTAGCAATAAGGTAGCGTAAGGATCCAATTATTCTCCTATACTTGTTTTCAACGAAAGGTTTCCCTTTCTCATCCTTGTCCAGATACATAGCTGAACCCATTGGAGTCCTCATAGAGGTTGCATTCTCCATTTCAAATGTATTAACCAACTCCTTGGTGAACTTTATTTGAGAGATGAAAATTCCATCTTCAGATTATTTCACCTGAAGTCTTAGAAATACTTTAGCTCAACCATACTGCTCATTTCAAACTTCCCTTGCATAAGTTTTGAAAACTTCTTGCAAAGGTTGTCGTTAGTAGAGCCAAAAATAATGTCATCGACATAGATTTGCACTAGCAAAATCTTGCCTTTTACTTTCCTAAGAAATAATGTCTTATCTATCTTTCCCCTTGTGAACTTGTTCTCAAGAAGAAAGTTAGACAGCATTTCATACCATGCTCGTGAAGCTTGTTTTAAACCGTACAAAGCATTAAATAATAAGTAAACATGATTAGGATTGCTAGGATCAACAAAACCTGGGGGTTGTTCCACGTATACTTCCTCCTTTATATCATCGTTGAGGAAGGCCGACTTCAAGTCAATTTAATAGACAGTGAAGCCCATAAAGGCAGCATATGCGAGGACAACCTCATGGCTTCGAGTCTTGCCACCAGAGCATAGGTCTGATCAAAATAAATCCCTTCTTCCTATCTGTATCCCTTGGCTATGAGTCTGGCTTTGTTTTTGATGATGATTCCATCTTCATCAATCTTGTTCCTGTAGACCCATTTTGTTCCAATAATATTCTTCCCTTTGGGTCTAAGTACAAGCTTCCAGACTTTGAATGGCTTGAACTGATTTAGTTCTTCTTCCATTGCAATTATCAAAGATGCGTCTCGGTTTGCTTCTTCAAATTTCTTTGGTTCAACCTGTGAGAGAAAACTCAAATGCAAATTTTCATTAATAGTACCTCTTCGAGTTCATACACCGTCATGAGGATCTCCTATGATTTGATCAACCGGGTGATCCTTTAAGTTTCTGAGTTCTAGTGTCCTTGCATCTAGAGCTTCCACTATTTCTTGAGTTTCCCCTTCCACTTGGATTACTTCTTCATCTTGGTGATCTTCTTCTCCAATTAAGGTTGGATGAGTAATCTTGATGAACTTTGGAGCACTTTCTTTACCTGTCTCATCCAAGCTTAACTCTTTCATCCTTGAACCTGCATCTTCTACAAAAACACTGGAAGAGATGTTATATAGAGAGCTTGTCTCATCAAATACAACATTAATCGACTCTTCTACCACCAGAGTTTTCTTATTAGAAATTATAGAAGCCTTACTGTGGCTACTATAACCTATGAAAATACCTTCAAAGCATTTTTCTCAAAACTTTGTACGATGATATTTCCCATTATTATGTACATAACATTTGCATCCAAAGATCCTAAAGTAGGACACAGTCGGTCTCCTGCCTTTCAGTAGCTCATAGAGAGTTTTCCGATGATTCTTGTTGATCAACGCTCTATTTTGCACGTGACAAGATTTATTGGCGGCCTCAGCCTAGAAGTAATCTGGTAGAGAAGAGTCAATAAACATTATAATACATGCTTCAATGAGTGTTCTGTTCCTTCTCTTTGCAACTGCATTTTGCTGTGGAGTACGCAGGGAGGAAAACTCATGAAAGATACCTAAACTTCCACAAATTCCTGACCGGATTCGAATACTGTTCCGTGGTCACTTCTGATTCTGACCACTGAGCAGTTTAATTCATTCTGGATTTGCCTGACAAAATTTTTGAACACATCAAAGGTATCTGACTTTCATTTCAAAAAAAACACCCAAGTAAAACGTAAGTGATCATCAACAATTACCAGCATATATGACTTACCTCCTAAGCTATGAACTTGCATTGGACCGAATAAGTCTATGTATAGTAAATACAAACAACTAGAGGAATCTTTGTTGGTAATGCCCTTAAAGATAGCCCTTGTCTGCTTACCCATCCGACATGCGTGACATGTACTCTTTTTAATGCTTTTAATAGTAGGTGCTTCACGTACTAGGTCATGAGAAAATAGCATATTGATGGTTTAAAATTTATATGTGCAAGTCTCTTATGTCATTGATCACAAAGAGATGAACTATCTTTTGCAATAAGACACACTGGGGTAGAAGTGTGTAATCATAGAAAATTAAGACAGATGATATTTCTACTCCTTGTGCTTGTTAATATTATCTCCATAGTGGAGGCCGATTTTATCTGGAACTGATCTTTAGAAAAGGTAACAATAAAGCCTTTATCACATAATTGACTTATGCTAATCAGATTTTATTCTAATCCTTTCATATAAGCCACATCAGTGAATGAGACTATACCGTTAGAAATTGTATTGTAGCCCTTTGTGATTCCCCGATCAGACCAACCAAAGATAACCTTTGGATCATCTTTGACTAGAGTGAAATTTTGAAGTAGGCTTCTTGTCCCGGTCATATGCCGAGAGCATCCACTGTCCAAATATCATATAGGAATTTTGTTGGCCTTTGGACATACCTGCAAGATAGGATCAGTTTATCTTGGGAACCCAAACGTATTTGGATCCTTTGTTATTTGCCAGCATACTCCCCCTAGGAGTGTTAACACTACGAGTGGTCTACCTCGTATGATTAACTAGAGGAGTTTTATAGTTTCTTGGATTAAACCAGCAATCCATAGCAAAGTGACAAACTTTCCCGTAACACAAACAATCAAACCTGTTGTATCTTTTCTAAGTCTCCTGCTTGAACTTTTGAATGTATGGTCTTACAGGGGTGGCGGATCTGGAGGTAGAGGCCTCATGATGATTGCACTCACAAGGCTTTTGCAACTCCTTTTCCTTAGGTACAACTGGCTTGGACTTAGGTTCCTTCTTAATATTAAGGCCATGAACGTATGGACCATAGTATTGCATTTGTATTTCCTCATAAGGTGCCTTAAAGACACTCTCACTGAAGTTCCGGGGATGGGTCCATCCTTGGTAGCGCGATTTAGGCTCTACGTGAGTAGGCCTGGTAAAGTGACCATAGGATGACTCAAAATCAAACTTGTTCGTTGGGAAGATTACATTCTTAAATGTAGTTTGATTCAGAGGGGCTTTCCCTTTCTCTTCACCTGAGACTTTCTTAGCAGCCTTATTTTTACTTTTAGCTTTATTCCTCCTAGAAGATTTACTAGGAGCAGTCTCATGGCCAAAACCGGCTCCTTTGTCCTGTGTAGAGAATTCAGTAACAAGTGGAAGAATTTTCTTGGGCTTAGAGAAAATTTCAACAAGTTTCTTTTCAGCGTCAAGCTATTCTTCAAACTTCTCGGTGATTTTTTTTTCTGGTTAAAGTGCTCAAGAGTGTTGTTATATTATTTAACCAAGGCTTGGTGATCCTTTCTGAGTGAGTCAATACTTGCGACTTCCTCCCTCAGAATGATCTCCTCAGCATTAAGGGATTTTATTTTCTTGGTCTGAGTTCTAAAAACCTTTATGCATCGGTCATAGACTTTGATCAGCTTTTTGTACTGACCCATGAGTTCTGATTCATCATAAGATGAACAGTCCCCATGGTCATTGTCAGGAGTATCTGATTTAGAGAGAATGGTGTGAGCATTTACCTCCCCATGAAATTGGGGGACTTCTCCTTCTTCGTCAGAGTCAACCATGAGCCCGAAGTAGGATTCTTCATCTTCACTCGACTCGGATGAGTTAGAGTCACTGAGATTCTTCTGCTTCTTTGCGATGATGCTCTTTTCCTTCCTTTTGTTGTGGGAGGATTTGTGCTCTTCTCTTTTTCCACCCTCCTTCTTCTTATGAGGGCAGTCAACGATCACCTTACCTGGCTTGTTACAACAATAACAAATGGCGTCAGTAGAATAATGTTTTTTCAGTTTAGATTTATACCTGTCAGATGTGTGATTTTTCTTTTGATAATCACTGCTATGACATGATCTTCTGAATGAGGAAGCATTTCCTCTCATCTGTTTCTTCTTACTAAGAAACTTCTTAAATTGCCAGGAGAGTAGAGAGAACTCTCCATTAGGTAATTCTGAGCCTAAGGTGCTTGGATCGGAATCTTCTTCTTCATATTCTTCCTTAGTGGGAGGAGGAGATGTAACCTTACCCTTCCTTGAGCTGTCTACCTTCAGTGCAATAGGCTTTTGATGTAGATCTATTGCCCTCTTCTTAAGCTTTTCTTGCGTTGATTTGAAGCTCATAGGACATAAGCTTCCCGAAGAGGTTCCGAGGGTGAAGGCACAGATTTTGTTGTCCCATTCCTTGGTTAGGGATCTCAGGAACTTGTCGTTGAGTTCCCTATTTGTGAACATCCGATCGTAGTTCTTCAGGCCATTGACGATCTTGAATAAGTTTCCATAAGTGTCAGTAATGTTGTCCTTTGGGCCTTTCTTGAAGTCCTCATACTTCTGATTCAGAAGGGATCTTCTTTCATCCCAAACTTCCTCGGTTCCTTCCATCAAGATGATTAGAGACTGCCACATCACCTTGGCAGATTGGTAGTGAATGAGGTTCTGCAGCATAAAGTCATCAACTGCGCTTGCGATGAAATTTTTATCCTTCTTATCTAGAGAGACAAGTGCAATATCGTCTTTATCGAGATCCATTAATTTCTTTGGCACCTTCCTTTTATGATCAATATTGGAATCTATCATTGGAACATGAGGGCCTTCTTCCACTATCATGAAGATGCAGGGGTCGATGAATTCCATGAATAATTTTACTCTTTCTTTCCACATGGGAAATTTTTCCTTTGTGCACACTAGAAGCTTTGTGGAGTCCTTGAATCTGTCCATGCTTGACAATCTCTTCGACAACTAGAAGTACATCTGTTCATGGTGTTAACATTTTAATGAACAACCTACCTCTGATATCATTTGAAAGTATATAATTGTCTACCTAAATCACCTAGAGGGGGGTGAATAGGTGAGTTCTGCATCTTTTGCGGAATAAAAAGTTCAGATAGAATAACATAGAAAATAATCAAGCACAATCTAGACGATACAAGGAATTATAGTGGTTCCCCAAACTTGGGTATGTCCACTCTCCACCACACCAATCTAGCACCACGACTAGACTTGGTTACTTCACTATATCTCAGATTAAACAATCCTACACCTCGGAGCAATGCTCCTACAAATTAGAGTAAACACACTCCTACAAACTCGATCCCCCAAAACGGGATCTACATTCAGAAGATAAATCTTCCTACAAGCTCTGAGACAAAGCTCCTACAAAAATTGAAATAAAGTTTTACAATAATAATACTTCACAAATCTAGATCTGAAATCTACAGAGTTCTTCCTTCTGGAAAACTGAAAGCTCGGTCAAGAAGTTGAGGAAGAAATCCAAGAAAACTTTATTTGAATCTCTTAAGATCCGACACGACCAAATAGATGATTGGAGAAATTTGAATCAGAGATCTATCAAATCTATTCTTCTGTTAAATTGCTGAATCGAGGACGAAGTTTCAGAGAAGAAGGATGATGTCGTGTGCGGCTTTATCCCGATCTAGAACTTACGGCGATTCTGACTTCTGCCAAGATTAACAATTAAGATTAGGGTTTGCGAATCCATCGACAAGAATTTATATAGAACATTTTCTAACAGTCTGAATTCATTAAGGAAAGATAATCAATCATATTAAATAAGGATTGGCATTTGAAATCCTGTTCGACGAACAGAAGTTGCGTTCGACGAATAGAAACTGCGTTCGACGAATTAATTTTGAATTTCTACTCGACGAAATAAATCTTGTTCGATGAATTGATTTTGAATTTTCGTTCGACGAAAGAAATTCTGTTTGACGAACTGCGAACTTTGTTTGATGAATTGACTTTGAAATTTTCTCCATATGCAATCTGTTCTTCAAAAGGATTAAAATTCTTCGAAAGTATCTTGGTTTTTCGAAAACTAACTCAGCCTTTTTCGAAATAGACTTCACGCAGAAATTTCTTTGAGCCGGAAACTTATTGTTCGAAAGGAATTAATCTTTTCGAAAAGAACTCTTCTTTTTTGAAGAATTAAATCAATTTTTTGAAAAAACTAGTTTATGACTTTTCGAAAAAAAATAGTTGCTCTTTCAAAAACACAACTTGGTTTTTCAAGAACTCTATAGGGTATTTTTCGAAAGGGAGAGCTTAGAAATATTTGAGGGTTTTTAGAAACATCATAGTGTTTCTCGAGAACAACTTGTCTTTCCCGAAAAATGAAGTTTAGACTTTTCGAAAAACACTAATCTTTTCGAAAAATTTACTTTTGAAATTTCAAGGAAAATTTCTTTTCTTCTTTCAAACACCAGCAACCCTTCCTTTCTCCAAAATCTTTAATACTTGAAAATGAAGTGCAACCCAATAGAGAGGTTACACATGATCCAACAACATGGATCACATAATGAGGGATTACATTGCATGGTCCCGTGTTTGGTGACTTATTGTAAACTGACATTAGTCGACACTTAGAGACAATGACCTGCAAGCACTCAACTAGAAAATGGCATCAAATACAAACTTAATTCAACTTAGTTTAAGGGTGGTTTCACATAAATCTAGGTTATTATGGATACAATACCAAACACCGATGACTCTCCAAAATTTTGGATATAAAGATCTAGCACCAAGGGAGAGGGATGAAGCTCACTAGGTTTTCGGCCATGGATTGTGCTCTCCTTCTTCGTGGCATAGTGTTCAGCTACCGACGTTTACTACGATTCTTCGTTACTCCAAAGGAGAAGTTTGGCTCGGCTGAATAAGAATGATACTTGCGGCTAGCTTTTGGTTGATCCTTTATAAAGGAATGATCGGTTGATTTAAGGTTAGAAGTCTCCATGTCATGTATCACTCCCTTAATGGACCTAACTTGGTTATAATATAAAAATAGTACTAAACAAGATAAGGAGATTAATTTTCTCGTAATTATACAAGTCTAAAAATAACGATTCAACCCGTAATCTTCTCCCAGGCCTTGAATAATTAATACAACACACATAGATAACACTAAGTCCATTCGTCGTGTATACTCGATGAATCGTCAAAATCACTCGACGAATCGTCGAGTCCATTTAGTCCGTTAGACGAGTCATTTCAACAAATTCATGAGTCCACTCGATTAATCTCTCAATGACTTTTGTCGAACCCTTTCGACGAATTCAAGAGTCCTTTCGATGAAAATCACGATGGATTTCACAAGTCCACTTGAGTTCACTTGACGAATTTACAAGTCTTCTCGACGATTTCACAAGTCTTCTCGATGATTTCATGAGTCTTCTCGATGAATTCACTCCAGGCCTATTCTAAATGTCGTCTCAAGTCACCCTAGTGACATCGCAATACATACGAGGGGTCTAGCTCAAAATGGGACATTACAACATCAGCCCTAGAATTCTGCTATCTAGTATTATGAATAATCTGGTAGTGCGGGATCTTGGCAAGAAGAGACTTCACAAGTGAAAGGTATTGGGCCAAATGGTCATTATTTGCTTCATAATCACCTTTGACCTGCTATAATACAAGTTGAGAATCAAAATAAATCATTAGGTTTTTTACTTGGAATTCGATAACAAGTCTGAGTCCCGTGGTTAGGGCTTCATATTCGATGATATTATTAGTGGCTGAGAATTTTAATATGAGCCTGTACTCCAGGGAAATCATCTCTGGGCATATCAAAAGCATTTCTGCCTCTGCTGCCTCAATCCTTGATGCCCTATTAATGTATAGAGTCCATCAAACGTCAAGAGTGGTTTGTGTGAGGGCTGCTCCTAGGGGATGGTATTTTCCACAATGAAATTTGTCAATACTTGTGCTTTGATATCTAGCCGGGGTAAGAAATGGATATCAAACTCACCTAGTTCGATCTCCAACTTTAACAATCTACCGGATGATTTTGGCTTCTAGAGAATTGCACAGAGTGGGAGTGAAGTCAACATCTTTATTATGTGAGCCTGAAAATAAGGTTGAAGTTTTCTGGCTGAGAAGATAAGTGCTAGGGCTGTTTTATCTACTGCAGGGTATCGAGTTTTTGTGTCTGAGAGAACTTTACTGAGATAGCAAATGAGGCGTTGAACTCCTATTTTGTCTTTGATCAATACCGAGCTTAGTGCGGCAGGCTTTATGGCCTAGAATATGTAGAGTCTTTCTCCGGGGATTAGTTTTGAGAGGAGTGAAGGTGAGGCAAGAATTTTTTTCAGGGATTCTAAGGCGGATTGACACTTGTCCATCCATTAAAATCATGTGCTCTTTGCTCCTCTAAGGATCATAAAAAATGGAAGATACTTGTCTCCGGTCCGTGCTAAAAACCGTGAGAGTGCGGTGATCCTTCCATTCAGACATTGCACTTCTTTTAGGGACCATGGGAGTGACATATCCTCAATTGCCCAGACTTCTTTCGGGTTTGCCTCTATTCCTTGTTGTGTTACCATAAATCCCAAGAATTTTCCCGTCGAAACACCAAATGCACGTTTGCTTGGATTTAGTCTCATGCCATATTGACAAAGGAGCTCAAAGCATCTTTTCAGGTCCTCCAAATGATTTTCTTGATGGATTCTTTTGACTAGCATATCATCTACATATACCTCCATAGTCTTCCCAATGAGATTTTTGAACACTTATTTATTAATCGCTTGTAGGTAGCTCCGGCTTTATTAAGACCGAAAGGCATCAATTTATAATAACATATTCCCTTCTCAGTCCTGAATGCGGTATGATATTCGTCTACGGGGTTCATCTTGATTTGATTGTAGTCAGAATATGCATCCATAAAGCTGAGGAGTTTCTGTCCAGTAGTTGAATCAACGAGTTGGTCAATTATGGGGAGGGGGAAGCTATCCTTCGGGCATGCTTGGTTGAGATTGGAGTAATCTACGCACATCCTCCACTTCAAAGAGGACTTCTTGACCATGACCACGTTGGCCAGCCAAGTCGGGTACTCCACTTCCCGAATGAACTGTGCATCAAGTAGCCTTCAAACTTTTTCAATTGCTTGCAATCGTTTAGGAGAAAAATTTTTCTTCTTCTTAATGATTGGTTTACATGCTGGTTTGATGTTCAAAGAATGTTGAATGACTTGCGAATCCACACCTGGCATGTCGCTGGGGCTCCAAGCGAAAATATCTCTGTTTGCTCGGAGATATACTGTCAATTCTTCTTTTTCTTACTGCGGGAGGAGAGATCTTAATTGAACGGTATGAGCAGGATTTGACTCAAAAATATGGACTTCGATTAGTCCTTCTATGGGCACTCCTCGCTACATCATTGTCTCATCGCGTAGATCAAAATCATCAATATTCAGAGCAGTTGCTTTTGCTAGTTGGGCTTGCTTGGAATAACATGTTCGAGCCGCTTCTTGATTTCCTCAAATTACTCTTATTCCTTCGACAGTGGGAAATTTCATTGCAAGTTTTGGAATTGATGTGCTGGATTTGAAAATAGTTGGATGGGGTCGTCCGAAGATAGTGTTGCATGCAGAACTCGAGTCTACGACAACAAACTAGATATTATGCGTGGCTTGTCTTTGAAATTTGCCCTTGGTAACTAGCAGAGTTATCATCCCACGCACCTGGACTGGGTGATTGTCGAAGCCATAAACAGGTCCTATAGCTGGAGTGAGACATTGGTTCGCGAGTTTCATGCTCTAGAGAGTTTATAAGAATAAGATAGGTTGGTCTAGATTGGTGATTTTCATGCATGTTGTGTGAAGCCCATCCAGACTGGTTAGTCTGGATTGGTAATGCTTTATTTTGCGAACCGGAGAAGTCTCCGCATATAATCAGGTATTTTATAGAGTCTGTGGGTTGTGCCTGTGAAGTGGAGTAACAAGAAGTACTGGAGCAGAGTTCCAGGAAAACACCCTAGGAATTCATGTGTTGTATTCCAAGGAAAGAGCAGTGTTTCTGGCACTGCAGGATACTGCAGGGTTTGGGTTGAGTTTGGGTGCAGAAAGAGAGCTTCTATTGGCCTTTCCAAGCGATCGTGACGAACGCTGGAACTAACTCCCTTTTTTATTGTGAAGCCAGTCCTTGGAGGACTGTGTAGCTATTGTGAGCAGCGAGCTCTTAAAGTCCATCGAGCCGAATGGATAAGGGGAAGATGACCCGCGTCAGTCTAGACATTGAACTGGCAATTTGAGCAACGAGCAAGGGCTGAACTGTATCCGCGTTATGGTTGTCTAACTTGAGTGCCTAAGTTATTGGCATTCGTTAGGATAACATAATGAGAGTCTTGGGCTATTCGCCATCAAGACTAAAGTCTTCGGTCGTATGCTGTGGAGCATGAATGCTCAATGTTTACCGTTGGGTCTGGGACCTTAGGAGCGGTGGTGGGACCCTAATTTTCTGGTACACCGATAATGTGCCCTTAGTGCACGGAGTGTCGGGCCGTACAGCCGACATTTGTGATATATTGAACTGTACGTGAGTGCACGTTTTGTAATATATCTGCTTGTGAAAATACAATGCCTGCAAGGAAGGATTACCACTACCCGGGCAAAGGGGTAGGGTCATTATAAATTGGTCAGCTAAATGCTAACCATTGCCTTATTTATAGCCCTTGTG